>OX637340.1:6146552-6777349 GCA_951799405.1 Agapetus fuscipes | reverse complement strand
TGTCACTGTCCATGGATGTTATATTCTTACTTAGTAACAGAAATACGAAATATCTAAGGAAGATCATGCCTTTACACCTAAAAAATGCTTCTAATTAATTTAAGATTATAAAATATGATTTATTTTTAATGCAACAGATAACCATTAACTACTTTTTTTTTTTTTTAAGTTGTCTTAACTTGCAAATCAATAATTTTGTCACTATCCATGGATGAATGTCACACAGACCAATCCAATGAAAAAACGTTTTTGAAACGCTCCTGTGTCATAGACAAGTAGAAGTCAGCCATTTTGAAATCAATCGTCAAAATAGAGATCAACAAGGAAGAGTTTGTGTTACTAAATAATTTCGTTTTAATTTCATAATTACGTCAACCTTAAGTGTCTTTCCGTGGATAATAGTTTCCAAGTAAGTATATTACTTATTTACATGTTTTTTTCCATTAATTTATAGTTTTAGTCGTCAAAATCTTTGTTAATCAAGAAATTTTACTGAATATAAATTTGAGGTGAGGTTATGTGCGGTTGTTTGAATTTTGTCACTTCCGTGGAAGTCACTTCCATGGTTCCGTGGGTAATATTGTTACCATGGAAGTATGTAAAAAAAAAAAAATTAAATACGAGCCTTGGAGGCCCGACAAATAAGTAAAGTATATAGTCTTAATAATCATCCATAATATAATCTGTGAGTTTCAACTTAATACATTATATTATGATGTACACATTTTTTTTTTTTGATTCTTAAAATAGGAAATACCCAGCTAACGTCTGAGTTCAAGAGAGGGTGTCTCCTGAAGACGTTAGCTACGTTGCTAACGAAACGTCGAGAATAATGTAAGTTCTCTTATAACGGCCGTAAATCCAACATAAACCTGACAAAAAATAAGATTATAAAAATTAGTTAAAATAAAAAAAACACATTTTTAATGCTTTTTGATGATAACTATGTACCTACACGAATTAGAGTTTTTAATAATATAATATGATTAAATCAAATTGTCATTTTAGGCCATATTTCTGAAAATTGCCATGGGAATCAAAGTGTTAACTTACATAAATACATTAGCTTCTATATTGTCATTTTAAAACTAAGTCCTGATTGTGTATTTTGGAATGTATTGCCACTATTCAGTGCACTCCCCTTGCCTAAACGTTGTTTAATGTATATTTTTTCAATGTTTTTAAATATATACCTTTATTTGTTAACATTTAATTATTGTGTTTTATTGCAACACTTACCCCCCATATTCACCAATCCTACACAGAATGTTTTTTTATTTATGCATGAGGTGTGTAAATAAAAACCATTGTAAGCGCTTGTGAGGCCTAAGGGAACTCTTAGTAGGATTGGTGAATACGTGGGCTGTTATCTTTTCTTAAGACTGAAATATTGTATGAACCTTTTAGTGTTTTAAATAAACGTGCAAGGTTTTAAATATCTATACCCCCGAGTATAAAACGTTACATAGATACTCAACCATTATGTAAATGGAAAAAAAATAAAACTAAAAGGCTCAACAGAGAAGCTGTTTTACCTTCTAAACATTAGGAAGACAACAGAACAATAAGCACTCTTAGATACTCACAAATATTTTAAGATAATGCATAAAACAATTTATAAAATATTACTGTATTTGTATTTTGGTAACTTTACTGGCTACTGTATGATACATTTTAGTCACTGCTTTTCTCTTCACTAGTCTTTGCCCTTTTAGCTGGATTCAAAGAAAGGTCTAAGGAGGTTTTTTTCTTCCTCCCTTTCAGAATGTTGCGGAAATGAGTTAGGCAAGTGCCATTAAATAGCTCCGAAGCACAACCAGTTTTTCGGGGTGTTTCTGTTCGTCGTATTTCTAAACAAAACTTTGCTCGTTTGACAGCTTGTATCTCAAATAACTTGTATGTTTGGGCACTCGTATCTTGAGGTACCATTGTATCTTTAAATAACAGAATAAAAAAAACCTATTTATTGTATTCAGTTATGACTTTTCCTGTTTTGAACAAGGATGTTGAAGACCAAATGGAGTTAATCTACAAGTTGGCGATAGTGGTTAGAATTTTTTATTTTTATCTTTTTAATTATATATGTATTTTTGGATACATTGTTTGCCTGTTATTTATGTATCTTTTCCATCGATCAATGTAAAAGAAATTGACAGAGTGTTCTTTCATAGGAACGCATGTGCCACGGAGCGCAATAAGTAAATGATGAAGAAAAGAGATTTAATAAAACAGCAATACATCTACATTTATGTAAATGCGTACGGCTCAAGGTGTGTTCACCCTGGCAACATTTTAATAAGTTATAAATAAAAGTAAAACTGTGAAAAAATAATCTTCTGTCATTGCAAACTGAAAAAAACAGCTATGACAAATTCATTGACTATAATATTCAAAGAAATATTCAAGGGCGTATACGCGTGTGGAACAAGGAATAGGGGGGACACAAATCGCGAAAAGTTACTTGATGTGTTAAATTTTTATGCCCGCTTTCCACTGCGAGCGGGAAATAGCTGAGCGGGAGCGGGAAATAGCTGAGCGGAGCGTAGTGAAATAGTTTTGGCCTTCCATTGCGAAAGAATTTAAAAAAATAATGGTATTTGCCTTCCACAGCCAACGAGCTCGACGGAGTGAGCTAGGCGGGAAATGAGATGGGTCAGATGAAAGAGTTGTTTGCCTTCCATCTACAGCGGGCTGTTATTAAAAAAAAACCCCGTTGTTTTTAAAAATATGTTTCTTATACTTTATGGCCTTAGTAAAAGAGTGACATTAATGAAAAAAATCGCGCGTGTTAAATGATTTTTTATCTTAATTTTAAAGTTAGTTTTTTTTATATAACTTAAAAAATGACGTCACAAAAAAATATTTAAAAAAACTCGTTTTTTTACATTTTTTTGCTCGCATTTTGTTGTTTTGTAGTTTTGAAAGATTTTTTTTCTTCATAATTATAGAATGATACAAATTCTAGTATGTGGTGTGATTTTTAATAGAATAATGTGAATAGTTTTTGCGATTATATGAAAAAACTGAAAGTAATTAACTTATTTAATTCTTGAAAACAGTTTTTTCATATCGCAAAAATATTCACATTATTCTATTAAAAATCACACTACAAACTAGAATTTGTATCATTCTATAATTATGAAGAAAAAAAATATTTCCAAAATACAAAACAACAAAATGCGAGCAAAAAAAAGTAAAAAAAACGAGTTTCTTTTAATATTTTTTTGTGGCGTCATTTTTTAAGTTATATAAAAAAACTAACTTTAAAATTAAGATAAAAAATTATTTCACACGCGTGATTTTTTTCATTAATGTCACTCTTTTACTAAGGCCATAAAGTAACAGAAACATATTTTTAAAAACAACGGGGGTTTGTCAGGAGCGGAGTCCGTTCAAAACTAGCGGCCGAGACCATGACACAGCGGACTCATTTTTACTCGCTCAGTCCGCTCCGCTCACTCCGCTGTCGGTGGAAGCACTTCTATGAAATTTACTGTTGCTAGTCGAGTGGAGTCCGTACGGAGTCCGCTGGAAATCCGCTCAACTCTGCGACCACTTTTGTAACTCTTTGTACTCACTCAGTCCGCTCCGCTCACTCGCTGTCGGTGGAAGCACTTCTATGAAATTTACTGTTGCTAGTCGAGCGGAGTCCGTACGGAGTCCGCTCCGCTCGCAGTGGAAAGCGGGCATTAGTCTTGTTATTTGACAGATTACACAAATTTACAAAATAACATTAAAATAACTATATGAATAAATTACATTATCAGGAAAGGCAAGAAGAAACAAAAGTACACTGGTCCCATGTGCATACACAAATCTACTTGTGTATTTGTATAAGGAGTGGACTTAAAATGTTAATAAATCCCTCTAACGTCCTGTGTTATTCATATACAGAAAGCTTGTGGGTCATCTGTAGCTTAAAATGAATTTTCTATTCAACAAAAAACCATGATCCAGGGATTAGCTACGAATGAAATGTTTAGTGAATAACACTGTTGGAGTATTGATTGTTTTGTAAATAGCATCTGAGAACTGTTTGTTCAGTAACAATGGGGCATTTCTGTAATTATGAACTCACAACTAGTTTGCTTGTAAATACTAACCTTATATTTTATAATTATGTATTTCACAACCACAATGGAGTCTGCATATTTAAGATTTCTCTCCCTTCAATGATTCATACATATTATATCTATAATCTAAGTTGCAGAGATATGTATATTAACATTTAAGGCTCTCAAATGCATGCCCACAAACAAACACGTGTAGTTCGCGCTTACAAATGCTGAATGTGTACCTACTTACAAATAAAATCCAAACCTCAAATGAACATAAGCCCTACAACTTTTGCCGACCTTCCCTGACATAGGGGTGACATTGGTAAAGTGAACCATTTTTTCAGTACGGATGGTCAGCCTCATACCAACCTATAAGTCAAGGAATATAATACATATAGTGAATAAAAAAATGGATTCTAGATCATTAGGGATATTTTATTATACATCATTGTAAAATATTTGAACAGTACACAAAGCACTAAAACATTATCAATTCATTTTCAAATTTTGCTCTTCTTGGTGTCTGGTCGTTAGCTCAGTTGGTAGAGTGCTTGCATTCCATATTGAGAGCTTGGGTCCGAATCCCACCGAGGGTGTCAAATGATTTTCTGTTTTGGCGTTTATTTCAAACCCAAAATAAAAGACTGGGAAGGTTTACTCAACGTTCACCAGAAATGACAGAGAATGAGAACCGGTTGCTGTAAGGCTGGATGGACCTTTGGTGACCGGTCATTGGTAAAGTTTTATGAATTTTTCAACCCAGAAAAGAGCAAATTTGAAAATATAAATGGTATATTTTTTGTGCTCCGTAGGGATTCAAACTCACAACCTTCCATTCAGAGTCCGAAGTGTTACCACTGGACTACAGACCCGACTTGTGGATTATTACTCTGAATTATTATTTTACCATTTTATTCGGGTGCTATATTTCTAACTAATTGGTATTACTTAGATATAAAATATATAAATTTAATATACAACATATTTTATGTAAACCTTTTACTCTACACAACTTGACTTCTTATATTTTATGTAAAACATGACTTAACCTCACTTTCCTGATTTATATACTTACCTTTTAAATGTTGGCCAGAATTTATGTCACTCGTAAAAATATATATGTACACTTTAATTGAGCGTACTGTATGAAACAAATTAATCTGTAAAATATATGCACGCAGCTGTAACAATCATCTCGATGCGAAGTGTTGGACAGGGAAAGGTAGAGGCAATTCCTCGAGGAGGCTAAGACCCACATCTGGTTGTAGGGCCAATGATGATGATGATCTAAGAATCATCTCCCAGGAGTTAGTTTTCAGAAAACCATACAAGAACCCCTTATTATAGAACATTGCGTAAATACTCAACTGTAGCGTGAGGAGATTGTGAAAGAATGGAATATACAAAGCGAGCGAAAAGAAGAAAATGCATGAAAAAGGTGATGGATATGATTGATTTGAAAGAGGTATGTAAGGATAGGAATAAATAGAGGCAGCTCTGCAGAGGATCTGGCCACCCTTAGCGGAATAGCGACAGAGTAACAGTTACAGTAGCGTAAACAGAAAATATGTGTGATTAACTAAAGCACTCACTGAGGCCCGGTATTTTCAAGTTTTAGTTTCTTGACTAATATGTTGGTATGAGGCTGACCCGCATGCTGTAAAAACTTTGGTTCACTTTTGCCAATGCCACCCCGGTTTCAGGGAAAGGCAACCGGAGTGGTAAAGTTGTGTTCATGTGAGGTTTGGTTTATTTTGTACGTACACATGCGGCATGTGTAAGCGTGAGCTTACATGTGCCTGCTTGTGGGCATGCATTAAGTATGAGCCCTAAATGTCAATATATCTTTGCAACTTAGATTATAGAAATGTTGCAAAAAATTAATTTTAGTAAAAATGTAGTAAATATTTAACCCACCGAATTTTTCCAAAAATATTTAGTTAGGTAGGTAACTATTTTCAAGATGGCAATGTCAGCTGTTTGTTTGTGATGTAAGGATTCATCATTTTTTTTTGCGGTTTACAGCTTTATGGAGGTTGGCCATTTCATTTATTTTTTACAAGTTGTTTGTTTTGAAGCTTGTGATTGGCATTGACATAATTTCTAAGATTTGGAGAGGGGTTTGTCACTTCGGTTTTTAGTTAATAAGAACTGGAGTGTTTTGAGTCAATTCAAAGTAATAGTTAACTAAAATATTATAACTTGAAAACACCCGGCCACATGCACTGTTGTATCTTTAATACAATATTCTGTGTACGTGATGGTTGTGTGTTTATACAATGTTGTATATTTGGGGTGATGATTCACACCCATGTTGAAAAAAAACATTATTTACATTTCTTTGTTTGAAATGCAAGCACCGACTATCAAGCTCAGAATCCACACATACAATATAAGTTCTCGTAGGTTTGTTTATAAATACAGCTGCTAAAATAGAATTGCCAGAAAAAAGTATTTTTAAAAACAGATTGCATATAAAAGAAAAGGACTGCACATATAGTTTGCTCATCTTGCGATAGTTTCTCATTTTCCTTCAGCCTGCACATTTAAATTGGGGAAGAAAAAATATGACGTAACTTGGCTGAGATGTTGGCGTTTGTGATCGGTTGAATGGTTGCCAAGGACCTTAGTTTTGAATCTTCATCATTATCGTTCTGGTTAAAAACAAAATTGAATATTACCATAGAGGCAGAATATACAGTTATACATAAACAAATTATTATGTAGGCAGATAAAAATGCTAGAGCACTACATACTCTTTTTACCATATCTCTCATCAGATGTCACTGTACGTATATTTCATGTTATTAAATAAAATAAAATCCCTGATTACCCGGAAACCATTTTGTTTATGTACTGTGGGCGGCAACCTTGTGATGTCATCCAACCGCATAAATTTTAAATTTGCCGTCTCCATCATAATGGACATCATTGTGGGGAAATGCTTGCAACTAGACACATGACAAATGTGATGATAATTTTTCAGCTGTAAGCTATATCTGGAATTAAACTTTGTAAATTGGTGGAAATAGCAATCTGTAAAAATATTAACCTTCAAGCTAGTGGTCTGCATCTAGTTTTACCTGATTATTTTTGGGATGTTTTGGAATGTGACTCACCCGGTAGAGTACTGTGAACGTACATGTGAATTCACGTCCTCTGCGGCACAAGGTCTAAAAGTGGAAATGCACATTTTTCTTGAAACTCGTTTAATCTAATCTATATTTCCTTTGTGTGCAGCAAATATTTCTTGAAAAGGTACCCTGGGTATAAAATATTGCCGAAATACTAAAACATGTTCCTTGACTAATAAATTGGTATAATCTAGGTGAGATTTTGCAACATTTTATACTCAGGGTACATTTTTTCTTTTATACGGCCAGTACTCTACAGGTGAAATAGTCAATGGCGAGTGGAGATAAAACAATATAATAAAACTGTTGACTTTGTTTATTTCCAGGCCATACAACTCATCCAAGCTTGCCTTAAGTCTCCTCTGCAGGCCTCTGCCGTGTCAAACATAATACTTCGCTTGCTCATTATAGAAGTATCTAGGGGAGAAAGGTAGAGCAAACAATTATAATTAATTCATTTATCTACTTTATGAACGATTACAGAGCTTTCCAGTGAATTTGTGTGACGGTTAAATAAAGTTTTCATGTTTAACTTCCAGTTACATGTTAGCAAATTCTTTTCTTTTTGTTATTATTTCTGGTTAGACTATGGTCTATTCGTAGATATTTATCTGCTGATGTTTTTCTTCCACGAGCGGAAAGCATTATCAAGGCTGGTTATCAAAGCTACGCGGTGGCCTTGCCGTCGGCTTACTGTTGGTAACTAGCTTGAAGTACGATGAGTTACCTTTTTTATTATTTATATTATATCCTCAACAACTCAAGCAACACCTCTGCGGAACCCTTCCAGGGTGACATAGCCCCCCAAGACTTTCAATAATTGGGGAGCCTCCCGCACAGGATTCCTTAAAAAGAAAAAATTACATCACTTGAGGGTTGTTTTCTAGGATCTGTTGCCGTGGTTTTATCGGAGCCGAAGCTTTTGTACATTTCACCCATGTCTTCAATAGGCTCTTGAACATTGTGATGTTGATTTGACTGTTTTACAAAAACAGTTACATCGTCGCTGAAGAAACCCAATGAAAACATGGAGAAACTTTTTAAAGACACAGCTCTTATAGACCACAGCAATGTTTTAGTTCAAATTAAAATTTACATCGATCCCTCCCTTGTAATCTCTGTCATATCTGTAAAAACCTATTTATCAGAGGGCATATTTTGGTCTCTTTCTTTCATTATAAGTCCAAGTGTCAGCCAAGATTTTATGTCAGTTTGTGATCAAATGCTGATACTTGGACTTCTTTAAACTTTTCCATAAAAACACCTACACAAGTCTCATAAGTATGTCCTTTTCATTTAATTCAATGTCGCAAAGATATTGTTAAAACAACAAAAACTTAAACCTAACAAACACCCGTAAGAGTTAAAAAATATATATATTCACGCACAGCAAATCCATGGCTCATCTTTGGATTGAACGTTTTGTGAATAACGCTGTAACTGCTTTGGTAGAAGTGATATTGTTTTGATGGTTTTTATGTTTTTTTAGGTTGCTGCACTTGTTTGTCGCCCTCAAGCAAACAAATGTTTTGAAACTCCTGTTGAATTTGATTAGCAAGTACAAGCTGCAAGATGTGCTGAACTCCACCAATGATAAAAATGAAACAATTCTCTACAAGGCTGTGCTGTTCTTCCATAATGAGTATGTGCCTTGGATGTTACTAGCAGGTAAGGGATAACCAATGGTCCTATATTTGTATAACATAGTTGAATATACATTTTTATTTTACTTAAATCATATAAATCATGAAGATGATAAATAATCTTGGTGAGTAATAAACCATGTGAGAGATGAATGGACTCCGGACATTCAAAATATCTCTCGGCTATATGACCTCGCCCACAGTAAATGCAAAAAGGATTCCCGATAATCAGAGATTTTTTCTAGTTCACAGCACTGTCATTCCATACAGTTGGCGGTAATTCTAAATGTAGTACAGTGCACTTTAGTGTCTGTTCAAACTACCTACATAATATTTGCATTGAAATTATGATGTACCACTGTCTTTAGTTGGGACAGGTGACATAGATATTCATTCAAATTTGTGCTATCTTAGGATATTTCACATAAGGTTTTACAGCATTTTTATTTTTATTTTGAATAGATGTTTTATGTTGGATTTTTCTCAGGTTGCAACCCCAACATTGCTGACGAGGACAACACTACACCTCTGCAGTTGGCCATCATGGAGGACAACATGGAGTGTGTCAGACATTTCCTGAACAAGGAAAATTACAAATCCAAGCACGCTCATCCCATTCAACTTAACAGCTTAAATAGAGGTAGGCATTCTGTAATTGTAACACCCTTTTCACACAGCACACATTCTGTCCTGTTTGTCTATGGTTACAAATGCCGGACAAACTGTTTGAAAGCATCATACATCCCCGTACACTACTAGACTTCCGATCCGACACCGGATAGGCTAGGCTACCGACAAGCACGTATACAGAGGGGGGGGGGATAGTTGGGATTTATCCCCCCCCGAAATCTCAAAATCGAAAGCGGAAACAGAAAAATACTTACTTATATAATACTTACATATATGTATATATATATAAATACAAAATACTTATAAGTGTGTGATTCAACTACGGACGGTAGGTACTTTAAGTTATTAAAAATTATAGTACAGTGATTACAGCCATGTTTATACAGTTCACATGGTTGTTTCAATGGTTGTCCCCCCCAAACCAAAAGTATGGATACGTGCCTGGCTACTGACTAATCTTGCTATTCACGCCGGAGTATTGCTTGAATTATAGGTTGGTATGAGGCCATCACTCGTATTGTAAAAATTGGCTAACTTTGCCGATGCCACTCCTATATCAGAGAAGGTCGGCAAATGTTGCAGGGCTTCTGTTCATTTGAGATTTGGTTTGTTATTTAGTAAGTACACATGCGGCATGTGTAAATGCAAACTTACATGTGCCTGTTTTTGGGCATCAAATATGAATCTTCAATGGTAATATATCTATGCAACTCAGATTATAGAAAAATGAAATAGAAGTAAATTATAACCTCATTGCCCCCAAATGTGGCCTGTGGAACCTATTTACTTTTACATGTAGGGGGGTCAGCCTTACAAAAAGCACTTAGTTGAAATGGTGGATCACAGCGCCAGAGGGGGCCAGGTCAAGTTTCTTTTGAAGACTGAGTAAGCCATACTGGTATTTTATTTTTGGTTTTGAAATAAACATTGATGTGGGAAATCATTTTTGACACTCTCAATGCGGATCGAACCCTAACTCTCAGCATGGAATGCAAGCATTCTACCAACTGAGATAACTGGACCAAAGGCATTATTTAAATCACCCATTCATATTATGATGCTTAATTTAGTACATGTGCCTGTATGAAAAGGCCATTGTATTTTTAACAGCTTAAAGTTGGCTACATTGTAAAACACAATGGTCACTTTACAACTTTAAATGCAAGAACTAAAGTAATGTTCTATACTCACTTGTTTATTAAAGATTTGCTTTCTGTATTCATATCAGAGATTCCATATTCAGCAATACTATGTTTTTTTGTTATTCCTAGAGTACAGAATAGATGGATGTCAGAATAGTCCTCTAAAATGATCTTGAAATAAACAAAAAGCATATAGACTTTAAAATAATAAACCTTTAGTTGTCTTTTCCAAACCAGCGGTTTAGTGTGAAAAGCGTCGAAAAGTGTCGAAAACCAGCGGTTTAGTGTGAAAAGACAGTTAAAGGTTTATTATTTTTAAGTCTATATGCTTTTTGTTCATCCCCCCCCCCCTCACATTGACAGGAATTTTATGGACAAGATGAACTCTTAAAAATCGCTAATCGCTAAGTTTGGAAACCATTGCACTAAACACATTCTGCCTGGTTTGTCTTTGATTTTGTTTGGGATCGCCAGAAAAGCCGCGTGAAAGTTTTCATACACTAGTAGACTTTCGATCCGGCATCAGATAAAAAACCATAGACACACTGGAAAAATACATTTGGTGAGAAAAGACACTTACGAATAAATGATTGGTAAGTTAGGACAATCCAACTATGGCTATGAACGCTTATAAGCATTTACATTATTATTTGATAAAAATTAAATTATTTTGTATATTCTATTTTTTTATTTTGAATAATAATGCTGAGTTATTCGATATTCGCCATAGGGAACGCCCATCACTTGGAATTTGACTATTCGCCATAACTGCTATTCCGGCATCTCTAATTCTTATCTGAATTCCTAGAAAACTGATGATGTCACTCTGTACATAACTAAATATTATGCTTTGTTTGATAACAAAATGTGTGAATGTGTTGTGGAAACAAAGCCATATATTTTTTTATTTAAAAAAAAAGATTTGTGGAAAGGAATGCAATCCACCAACCTATTTTACCTGGCCAGTTGTCTTCATGCGAAAGCAGAAGCTTGTGTGCATGCAACGGCTCTTCTCTTCTTCTTCTTCTTCTTCTTCATAGTACTTAATTGTTGTGTAAGACTCAGAGTATGAGGAATTTATAAATACCGAAATCATAAAATTTAAGGCAAATACAAATGGTGAGTTTTTTTTGTTTTAATCACACCTCAAGAAAATCATCTTCTACTTGCTTGATCGCAGCAAGAAATTACACTATGGGCCTGTTGCACCAACCTCCAATCAATATTTGATTGCATAAGGGCCGATCTTATAAACATCCGTTTGTTAAATGTCAAATCTAAAAGTTTGGTACAGATTTCGATTTTCTGTATTATAACAATTCGTTCGTAAATTTTTGGTTTAATTTTACCGACAGCCGACCCCCGGTTTCCAGGTAGATACCGGTCGGTTTGTTAAGGTTTGAGGTTAGGTCAGCTATCAAAGCATTATTTTTTTGCGGGGAGTTTTGCGTGTCATTAGACTTCTATGCTCTACCCTGTTGAAGATAATTTCTTCCGAAAGTGATAAAGAATTCATTAAAATAGGGCTGTATCAGTCGTTTTCGTGTTTATCATACGCAACTTTAGGTTATGTTTCTTCTCTGACAGCAAACGGATGACATATTATGTTCATGAATGCACGCAAAAAATCATCAAAAATACGAGTGCATTATTGAGAACTAACGGACGGTTAAAAAAGCTTTATAAGACGACCATCGGTAAGATCAGTCCGTTAACGTCCATCCGTTAGTAAAATGAGGATTTACTTACGGATATTTAGTCCAACGTTTATAAGAACGGCCCTAATTCTGGTAAGGACATTGGCTAAATATTTCTCGAAAGTGGGTAATCGGAATTTGAACAGGAAAGATGATGTAAATCAGCTGATTTACATATATGCAACCAAATTTTTGATTTGATGGGAGAAATCACACTTAATTTTGATTTTTGTCTTTGTAGACCGGTCCGTCGTCCAGTGGTAACACTTCGCACTCGTGAATGGAACGTTGTGGGATCAAATCTCGGCGGAGCACAAAAAATATACCATTTATATTTTCAAATTTGCTCTTCGCTGGGTTGAAAAATTCATAAATCTTTACCAAAGACCGGTCATCAAAATGTCCATCCAGCTTTACAGCAACTGGGTCTTGCTTGGGAATTGGCGCTTTGTAGCGACGACCAAGCTTGTAAAAAGTGGGGTCGATAGCTCAAGTTGGTAGAATGCTTGCATTCCATGCCGAGAGCAAGGGTTCGATCCCAAGGTGTACTCAGCCTTCACAAGAAATGAGAACCAGCCCCCACCGGGAGCTGGGAAACCCCCACTTCAAATGAAAGTGATTGGTGTGAGGCCGGCCCCCTTACCCGCAAAAATAAATAGGTCCCGAATCGCCACATGCGACACCTTCGGGGATAACGCAGGCAAGAAGTTACACTATATGTGTAGCTTAGTTGCGTTGCATAGTTGCGTCTGATTGGATTTGGGTGCAACATGCCCTATATGTGTAGCTTGGTTGAAAGAAAAAGTAGGATTTGCTTGTTGTCTCCAGATAGCCTGTCCGCCCTCCAGCTGGCCGTGAGGCTGGGCTCTCTGCCCGCTGTGGTGGCGCTCCTGGAAGCAGGAGCGGAGAGCCATGTCAGACACACTAATGGCTGCACCCTGCTGCACTTGGCTGTGGAGAACGGACACTCCAGGGTGCTGGACTATCTTCTGCAAAACACAAAGGTCAGTCATGTCTTAATCTCATTTCAGATGGAACAAAACGAAATACAGTCAAACTTTGTTAAAACAATCGAGTACAGTAGAGCCTCGTTAATCCGGACCCCTAAAAACACAGGAGGGTTTGAAATAACAGGGTGTTCGGATTAGATCAGGACTTAGTATGGGACAATTCTATGGAGGTGAAAAAAAAAATTTGGGATTCGGTTGTGTTTTTTTTATTTAAACAATCTCTGATCGTAATTCAAATGAAAAAGAATAACAAATATTTTATATTGTCCTACATATTTCCTTCTGCATACTACTTTGGAATAAGAAAATCTAGCACTGACTTTTTTGCTTTGATTTGGCAATTTTTTGGGAAAAAACATCACAACCGCCGCAGCAACAATGTGTCCTGACTTGACACGCGGTTTTCGTCAGCCCATTGAATGCATTTGTTGAATGCCTCCACAGCCTCAGCATGGCTTATTATCTTAATTCCTGGGTAACCTTCTTCTTCGTGATTGACTTCTTCTTCGCGCGTTCGGATTACCATGATTGACGGATTAGGCAGGGTTCGGACTAGCGCGGCTCTACTGAATATAGCAAGTTCACGGCTATAATGAGTACTTGTATGTTAGTTTGGACTAAGTTTGATGCAAATGTGTTTGGATATAACAGGCGTGCTTCACAGACATACTCTCCAAGTATTATGGTTCAGCTTAATGTCCCCACAGGAAAAAAATCAAAACAGTATGTAACCGTCTAGTAATGTTAGTAACAAGAAAAATAAAGCTACCTTACTGGCTTGGCAGCGGATTTTCCAAAAATGGAGGGCATATAATCCATGACAATTATTGCTATAAGACACATGTATTCTTTTGTTTGACTGCTACAGTTCAGTCGATAGCTTAGTTGGTAGAGTGCTTGCATTCTATGCTGAGAGCTCGGGTTCGAATCCGACTAAAGGTTGTAGAAATGATTTCCCGTTTCAGTGTTTATATTTCAAACCTAAAATAAATTACCGGCATGGTTTACTCAGCCTTCTCAAAAAATCAGTACCCCCAAAAAAGTGGGGAAACCCCCACTTCAACTGAAGCGGTTGGCATAAGGGCGGCCTCCTTACCTGTAAAAATAAATAGGTTCCACTCACCACATGCGGAAAAGGAAAACGCGTCAAGAAGTATTACTATATGTGCAGCTTAGCAGTACTAGCTTGGCTACAGGCCTAAATTGTAATCTGGTTTTCCCAATTTTAAAGAAACAAAAATGTGTTGCTTTATAATTTGAAAACTTTCATAAATCTATAATAATCTAAAATCTAAGTTGCAAAGGTATATTACATTTAAGATTCATAAACATGTATCTCATGAAGAGACATGTATAAGTTTGCTCTTACACATGACGCATATGAACTTACAACATAAAAATCACAATTGAACATAAACCCTGAACTTCCAGACCTTCCCTGAAACAGGGGAGACATTAGCCAAGTGAACCATTTTTTACCATATGGGTGGTCAGTCTCATATCAATCTATAAGTCAAGGAATTCACCAACATAGACAGCAAGATTTGTAGATAGGTATTATGTGTTCTGAGAGATGTCTGGAGTCCATATTATGAGAGAAACAATCACTTTTTCCCTTTTATGTGGTTTTTTAGTCTATTCCTGGGTCTTTGATTTGCACTTTTTTACACTTTAGGCACTTTTCTACTCTATGGTCGCTTTTTCCCCATTTCCTGTTTCCCTATTTCCAGTTCCCCCATATACCGGTGGCCATTTGTCATAAAGCGTCATTTTTCCCTTGTGGTCACATGTTAGTTGAATTCACCTTCGAAAATTTGAGTGAATTGACAATATTCCTGGGCAAAAACATTTAAAAAAGAGTGTTATTTTACCATCTTGTGTCCCTGTGAACAATTAAAAACTAAAACAGGCGAAATTGTGGTGTTTAAAAGTGTATAAGCGTGGCATACCTACAAAAATATAACAAAAAAAAGTATTTTTGTGGGTATGCCACGCATTTACGAAAAACGTTTTTCGTTATTTTAACGGAGTTTTTACTTTAGATAACATCAAAATCAGTGTTATGAGTTGTGATAACAAAAAAGGGCCACCTCCCGCCGAAATCTCACAGGATTCAGGTGATGTGGATGCATTGAGGTATATATACTAGAGACGTAACGTTGCTCGAAACACGTAGCACCCTGTAGTAAGTCAAAACTCGTACTCGAGAAAAACCCGATTTTGAGGCTCGTCAGTCTCACGCAGACTTACACAGCGAACGGACGTGACAGGTGGTAATACATATTGCCATAAATGTCTAAATATTGTGATTGGAGTTTTCAAACACCATTGTTTGTGAACTTGATCAATTATACAACATGCCCAAATGAAAAAAACACAACATACTAGCACAGATTAATTATTAAAACAATTTATTTTTGAAAAAAATAAGTTTTTCTTAAATATATTTTAATTAATGTTACACATTTGACACCGACAATAAGGTTGTATACTGCCGGGTTGCTGGTTGAAGACTTGCTCATATTATTTTTAAAAGTAAAGGACTAAAGTTACATTTCATTTTAATCTGACATTCATTTTTAATAATAATAATAATAAATAATAACAGGCTGATTTATTTTAAATTACACATGATAAGAGAGCGCCGTTTTTGTGTGTGTCACACCTCAAGGGCCCTCTCCGATCATGGATAAGACTTTCTAAACAAGTGTGCCTTGAGTGCTCCTCGAAATACACCCACAGATTTGGAGTTCTTCACTCCGGGTGGCAGTCTGTACTCCACCGGCCCCGCAACACGGAAAGCGCGGTCTCCGAAGTTTGTACGAATCCGACGGCGCGGCTGAACCAAATTGACTACTCCATCACCCGCAGATCTGAGTGTCTGCCTCCTAACACCCATTTCAACAGGTGAAATCATATCAGCCAGATAAGGTGGGGCCAAGCCATTGATGGCTTTATATACCATTAAACAAACACGGAAGACCACCCTCTCCGGGAAACGAAACCAATGAAGTTTTTTTAACAGCGGGGTGATGTGAGCGAATTTGGGAATCCCGAATATGAGTCTTGCTGCCGAATTCAACACAGATTGAAAGCGATTAAACTGTTTCTTCGGCTGACCACTATAAAGCGTCGAGCAATAGTCAATCCGAGACATCACAAACGCACTCACCAGGGTCTTAACCGCATCTGACGGCAGACATTTTCTTATTGCCTTTATTTGGCGAAGCGAAAAAAAAGAAGAAGCTATTGTGGCATCTATTTGCCTATCCAGTGTCAGGTTACGATCCAGTAAGACTCCTAGAAGTCTTACCGAATCAGAAGGCTGGATTAGCTTACCTCCTATGGAGAGTGGTACTCTATTCACCAGAAGGTGGTCACGCCTCGATGTGGCTGCCCAGAGTATCTCCGTCTTATCCATGTTTAAGATTAGGCCATTGTTCCTCATCCACCCACCGACCTCCGCGATACACCCAGAGACCCTGCAACTGAGGTCCTCAGCCATGTCTGGCCGAGAATGAGAGTATAATAGTATTACTGTAGGGGAATTTTATATCAGAGAATTATGACATCCAGCCCTTTTTGTTGTGTTTGAAGTCTGCCATGTGTTTGCTAAAATTATTGCTATCTCGTTTTAACCTGAGAGTACAGTGCGCGTTATTCGATGCAGAAGCTGGATAAAAACTGATTGTCTCCTTGCATCTGCATTAAAACGTTTCCAACGGACTTCGGCTTGACATTTTTTTCCTGATTGTATGATGGTTGCGACTCTATAGTATATATCTCAATGTGTGGATGTAAAAATGCGGATATGACACTTCGGAATCAGGTTCACCGCCGCGGCGTCAGAAACGGCTTAGGGTTGTCTTGGACCCAAGGATAGATTATCTGGTTTCCCAGAGGGAGCCACTTAATGCTATACCAGACGAGTCCTTCACCCGAAATGGACTCTCAAATAAAGGAAATGACCGAATCCGGAGTTATAGAGGCAGCGGAGGCATCTCCCAGCTTCTTATCAAAAATGTTCCTAACACTCAAATCGGACGATTCCCCGAGAATGATTTTCAACCAAAATCGTTAAAACTTCTTCCTAGACCCGGCTCCGTTCAAACTCATAAGCCACTACAAAGTGTCAGAGTTTCTTATCAAAAATGTTCCTAACACTCAAATCGGACGATTCCCCGAGAATGATTTTCAACCAAAATCGTTAAAACTTCTTCCTAGACCCGGCTCCGTTCAAACTCATAAGCCACTACAAAGTGTCAGAGTTTCTTATCAAAAATGTTCCTAACACTCAAATCGGACGATTCCCCGAGAATGATTTTCAACCTGAAATCGTTAAAACTTCTTCCTAGACCCGGCTCCGTTCAAACTCATAAGCCACTACAAAGTGTCAGAGTTTCTGCAGCCAAACGATTGGTTGTCGAAAATAGACCTATCGCAAGCTTACTTTCATCTCCCAATAGCACATCGGAGATTTTTGCGACTGGTCTATCGAGGAGAATTACTTCAGATGACAAGTCTGCCCTTTGGCCTTTCATCTGCCCCCAGAATGTTTGCAACCCTCACAAATTGGGTAGCCCAACTACTTTCTGCTGCGACGAGATATCCGGACAATCGTTTATCTCGACGACTTCCTCCTTGCGAACCAATCCAAGGACGATCTTTGTCGACAATCGCATCTTTGGCCTTTCATCTGCCCCCAGAATGTTTTCAACCCTCACAAATTGGGTAGCCCAACTACTTACTGATGCGACGAGATATCCGGACAATCGTTTATCTCGACGACTTCCTCCTTGCGAACCAATCCAAGGACGATCTTTGTCGGCAATCGCATCTTTGGCCTTTCATCTGCCCCCAGAATGTTTGCAACCCTCACAAATTGGGTAGCCCAACTACTTACTGCTGCGACGAGATATCCGGACAATCGTTTATCTCGACGACTTCCTCCTTGCGAACCAATCCAAGGACGATCTTCGTCGGCAATCGCATCTAGCAGTAGATATCCTACAATCTCTGGGGTGGTATGTAAATCTCCAGAAGTCAGTGCTCTTCCCCACTCAACAATTAGAGTACTTGGGAATCGTTTGGGACACGCATAACAATTGCAAATTCCTTTCTTACAGGAAGCAAGAGGCATTGTGCCACTCACTTCGAGCAATACTGACTTCTCGAAAATGGTCCTTAAAACTGGCGGAAAGTCTCCTAGGAAGACTAAACTTTGCCAGCTTCATGGTTGCCTCCACTGCAGACAATTGCAGATAGCGAGCAGGCCACTGAAGCACCTGTCACCAAGAAGGTCTTTCTTACGGGAAGCAAGAGGCATTGTGCTACTCACTTCGAGCAATACTGACTTCTCGAAAATGGTCCTTAAAACTGGCGGAAAGTCTCCTAGGAAGACTAAACTTTGCCAGCTTCATGGTCGCCTCCACTGCAGACAATTGCAGATAGCGAGCAGCCCACTGAAGCACCTGTCACCAAGAAGGTCATGACAAATGACCGAGGACAGCTTACAAGTAATAGAGTGGGGGATAGGGAATGCGAACGAATCAAGTTCCATCCACAGGGAAACCTGCGAACGTTTCTTGACAACAGATGCGTCAGACTAAGCTTGGGGAGCAACTCTGGACGACTTGATGCTGTCAGGACAGTGGACCGTTCAAACAAAAGAAGCGGCACTCCAAACGAAAAGAGTTGTTCGCTGTTTTCACAACCCTGCAACGCACAGCGCACGACCTTTCTGGCTCCGAAATTCTGGTACAATCAGACAACAAGACAGTAGTCGCCTACATCCGCAAGGAAGGGGGCACCAGATCCAAAACACTCCTAAATCTTACCCGAGATCTGTTGACTCTGGCAGGCCAATGGGAAATCTCGCTAACAGCGCAGTACCTACCGGGAAGATACAACGGAGACGCGGATCACCTATCAAGAGGAAGATCCCCTCCAGAGTGGCATCTTTTATCAACAGCAACGAAGGCCATTTTCAATCATTTCGGAGTACCAGATATAGACCTGTTCGCATCCACAACGGCACAGATGAGTTCAACTTACGTATCCAGAGACTCCACAGACTCATGCGCAATCTTTCAAAACGCGGAAGAGAAAAGACTGCTCCTGTCAGGATGGAGAGCTTCCACACTCAACACATATAAACCTGCTTGGCAAAGATGGTGCCGCTGGATACTGGCGGAAAATACCCATCCCAACACATCATCTCCTAATCAATTGGCAAGGTATCTAGCGCAACTGTTCATAAACAAAAAACTCATACAGGACTATACTGGTACACAAGTCAGCCATCGTAACCTTCTGCAACCCAATGATGGAAAAGAATCTCAGCTCAGATTTCCTAGTGAAACATACATTAAAAGCCATAGCAATGGTAAGGATTAACCCTCCTAAGTCCCCTGTATGGAATCCGCAGATAGTGAAAGACTGGCTAGTCAGGAACACTCCTCGTTCAGATTCTCTCTATGAAGTTGCGTGTAGAACAGCAATCTTACTTCTGTTATCCTCAGGAAGAAGAGTACACGATCTGACCTTGCTAAATATCACAGAAGGAAACATTCTAGACGAAGGCACATCAATTGTGTTAATTCCATTTGTTGGATCAAAAACAGATACACTTCTGGAATCCAAGGAACACAACGTCAACCCAGTCTTCTGGATAAGGAAGCTGATTGAACTATCACGCGAAAGGAGATCAGGACAAAATATTTATAACCTGTTCATCAGCACCCGAGGACAAGTGAAGGCAGCTACAAGAACAATCATAGGAGGATGGGTAAAGAACACGCTAAAATCAGCAGGAGTAGAGGCCACTCCCGGCAGCACACGTTCAGCGGTCGCATCACTTAATTGGCTGGAGAACTACCCAATAGAAAACACTTTCAGAAAATACTATCAGAAAGAGATGTTGAAACATACAGCTCCAGAAGATCCCTCCCTATTTCAACCAGTTAATATCAAATAAAGACGTCCCCGGTCACCAGGAGATAATAGACAGATCTCTCATAATATGGACTCCAGACATCTCTCAGAACACATAATGGGGGAGTTTTACCTACCATTAAAACTCTTATTATGTTTCTATAGATGTCTGGAGTCCAGGTAACCCCTACCTGGTGTATTATGAGCTTTATGACAAATGGCCACCGGTATATGGGGGAACTGGAAATAGGGAAACAGGAAATGGGGAAAAAGCGACCATAGAGTAGAAAAGTGCCTAAAGTGTAAAAAAGTGCAAATCAAAGACCCAGGAATAGACTAAAAAACCACATAAAAGGGAAAAAGTGATTGTTTCTCTCATAATATGGACTCCAGACATCTATAGAAACATAATAAGAGTTTTAATGGTAGGTAAAACTCCCCCATTTTGTTTAACCTGTTCACGTATGTATTGGGGACTGTGCTTTCCAGTTTGCGGGCCCAATGAAGTGGATCAGACTACCACCTAATGTGAGGAAGGCAGAAACTGTTGGTGTCTTTAAACCAGCACTAAATACGCATCTTTAAGAAAAATCTTATCCGGGATTTGTGAGGGCCCTTGAGGTGTGACACACGCAAAAACGGTGCTCTTTAATTATGTGTATCTTCTAAATAAATTATCCTTGTATATAAGGAGTAACTATTCGAAACAAAATCGGGGTGTTTATGCTTGGTTTAGAGGGCTCTTGAGGTGTGATACACACAAAAACAGCGCTCACCAAATAAATCATCCTAATATTATTATTATTAACCGAGTTTGACTGTATTTTAATTGGGCAGTCGATGTAGATATTAGGCCCCCTATTTAGAATTAAGGCCTTTAATGAGGTACAGTTATGCTATAAATACGTGTTATAAAGCTAAATCTGCCATTTTAGTTTCTTACACTTTATGGTCTTAGCAAAATAGTTACAGTAATGAAAAAATCAAGCATGTTTATTAATTTTTTATCTTAGTTATAAAGTTTGAACAAAATATATACCTTAAGAATTGTCACCACAAAAAAATATTTAAAAAAACACATTTTTTTACATTTTTAGCTTTTTTTTCGTGTGTGCTGTATTTTGGAATTTTTTTTTTGGTTTTTAATTACAGAACTATACATTGTTTAGGTTCCGTACGTAACATTTTTTTTATAATGTCAATAGTTTTTGAGTAAATATGGAAAAACTGTGTTCTTATTTAATTAAAATTTAATTCATTAAGTAGTTTCAGTTTTTCCATATTTACTCAAAAACTATTGACATTATAAAAAAATATGGAGTACGGAACCTAAACAATGTATAGTTCTGTAATTAAAAAGCAAAAACAAAAATCCAAAATACAGCACACACGAAAAAAAAGCTAAAAATGTAAAAAAAAACGCGTCTTTTTAAATATTTTTTTGTGGTGGCAATTCTTAAGTTATATATTTTGTTCAAGCTTTATAATTAAGATAAAAAATTAATAAACATGCTTGATTTTTTTCATTTCTGTAACTATTTTGCTAAGACCATAAAGTGTAAGAAACAAAAACGGCAGATTTAGCTTTATAACATGCGTTTAAGTATGCAGTAATATCCCCTGGCTTATCTTGAAATGGTCTTACAAATATTCCTTTGATTTTTTTAACCTTGATTATTTTTGAGGTCCTTGAACTTTCCCTCTTATCTGCAGCCTGAGACAATAATAATAACTTCTAGATTGTTAGAAACCTATTTTGGTGATTTTATTGTTAAGTTTTTACAGTTACTTGTTAAATATTAACACAATTTAATTTTATTCCATTAATAAATTGTAAATACTTTTATTTTCTCTTTTAAGTAGTATATTTTTCTTTCATATGAGTCCGACTGCTCATACTAAAAGAAAATGCAACTGTTTCAAAAGCCGCTCCTGTCTCCGGTAGATCAGTTAAAAGATGCAGAGTTTGTGTTTAACTGTAGTTCGGATTTTCTTTCAAGAGTAACCAGAAAATTTATGTTTATATAAACCTGCCCATGTATTTTTGTTTTATTCACATAAAGTAAAATCAAATATTAACATTTGACTGGTCCGTAGTCTAGTGAATAATGTTTCGGACTCATAATCAGATTGTAATAGGTTCAATTCTCTGCGGAGTACAAAAAATAACATTTCAAAATTGCTGGGCTAAAAAAATCATCTGCACTTACTAAATACCATTTATCAAAGCTCCATCCAGCCTCAAAAAAACTGGGTCTTGCTTGAGAATTGCACTTTCTATAGTGATGACCAAGCTTGCAGCGGGCTCTTGAGCTATGATCTACACAAAAACAGTGCTCACCAATCATACTTAAATTATTACTATTTTGTCTCTGGAACTTAAATTATAGATAGGTGAAAATCACATGTTGAAAATCTCTTAATTTATACTTTTAGCCATATTAATATTATTAGATGAGTCAGATAAGATCAAACATTAGTTATTTCAGAGATTTTAATAAAAAACAAGTTATTCTGTACTCCACTCCCTTGTTTATTTTCACATTTTTTATGTAAAAAATTAAAAACGTTTTCAGCTTTCAGATCCTTATGAGAGAGAATAACTTGTTTTTTTTAAATCTCTGAAAAAATAATTAATTCTCAGTGTTCATTTTGTAACTCCATATACACATTTTTCAATTCCAAAATTGTACAAAATTTTAGTAAAATTATGAGAAACAAAACAGAAGTGTTGGCTTCAAGCTGCAGCAAGTGTTAAAGACATACTGAACCATTCTTTGCATGAAAATAAAATATTATATTAGCACCCACTGTGAGCCATCCCTGCTATTCATACATAACAAATCCATGACTCATCCGCTGCTTAAAGTGAATTCTAAATACAAAGAGAACTGATCCGTGGATCATCTATGGATTAAATACTTTTTGAATAACACTGAATGTTGTTATCATTTTAGATATAAAATATGTACTTAGATTATATCTAATCTTACCATAATAATAGTACACACATGTATCTAATCACTCTATATGTCCTGCAGATTTGATAAAGCTAAAGGCAGATTTACACAGGGTCAGTAGCTGTCGTCAGTCCACTGCCGAGTCAGTGCTGACCTGGCACTGCCATCGGGTGAATTTATTTCAAGTCAGTACAGTACTGCCGCGTCAGTACTGACTTCAATATTCCCGCTTCATATTTTTTGGCATCAGTCCGCTCCCCCCGCCTCCCGCGCCAGCGCAACTGACGCCGTGTAAATGCCGAAGTCAGTTGCTGCCACTCATTGTATCGGGAACACGCTGCGTCGCACCGCATCACAAAATGACGCGAAAACTGAACGACACGGAAAATTTGACTAAATCGTCAAAGTTTTTTGGCATCATTCTCAAAGCCAGTTTGTACTGCCCAGGATCTTCAATTCTGGATCACAACTGTACCCTGAGTACGAATTGCAAAACTTGATTAAAGTTATGTTTGCGGAAAGTAACAAATAGTGGTTTTCCCCAAAATCTGCCATTTTTGTTTGTTTGAACTTGATTTTTCATCACTGTAACTCTTTTGCTAAGACCATAAAGTGTAAGAAACAAAAACGGCAGATTTTGGGGAAAATCACTCTTTAATACTTTCCGCAAACTTTACTTTACTCAAGTTTTGCAACTCGTACTAAGGGTACAGATCTAGATAGACGTTGTGACGTAGAATCCAAATATTGTGACCAAAAAAAATCGATCACATCACATTTTGGAGATAGGTACGTGTAGGGATTGCAATTGCTGGATCCCTCATCCAGCAATCCAGCTGGATCCAGCGCATTTTTCGGCCTGCTGGATCCAGCACCAGATGCTGGATCCAGCTTTGCGGATCCGCAAGAATAAAACTTTCCAAATAATGTCGCAAAGTCTGGCTTGCCAGCATTTGCGTTTTGCTAGATGCTCTTACAGCTCGGCGGGAGCAATATTGCCGCTCTATTATGATGACGAAGACACGGACACCACGGACAACAATGAAGGCTTAGAAGTAGTAATTGTACAATCACCAGCTGAACATGAAGTAATTCAGCGATACAGTGAACTTCTTAATAAAATGCAAAAAGTTGTTGAGACTTTTAAAAGATCACCTACCAAAGATGAGATGTTTTTGCAAAAATACATAAAGGAAGCAAAGGCCAAAGAATTGAATTTGATTCTTGACTGCTGCACTAGGTGAAACAGTTTGCCCAGCATGCTTGAACGTTTATGCTAAAAGTTGAAAAGTTTGCATCGATAAAGCATTCATAGACACCTCAGAAACTAAATTCTCAGCGGACGAGTGGTCACTAATCAGTGAGTTGATCGCCAGGACGCCAGTCTTCAACCGGTTAAACTGGCCATTGAAGTTCTCTGAAGAAGAGAGCCGAGTTTGATAACTGCTGAAACAACCCTAAAATTTGTCTTAGACAAATTAAAAAGCCAGGACACAATCTTGAGTGCAGATCTTTCTGAGGCACTCCACAACAGAATCGAAAAACGGCGTCTTACCGATGTCACAGGCATGCAGAAAATTTATCTACAGAACCCGAAGAAGTATGACGAAGAAATTTCCCATTACCAAAAAAATATGCAATGCGTCAGGAGATGAAAATATGCTAAATCGTGTAAACACATATTTAGTGGAACCATCAACAGTGCAAGAGCAAAAAGATATAATAGAAGTAGAAAACTATAGACAGGATAAACCGGATTCACTGAATTTGAATTGAAGCAAGAACTGGAGATTAAGCTAAAATGTGAGAAAGAAAACTTCATGAAAACGAAAGAAGCGATAACTCACGATTATGATACGATATTAAAGAAGGAAATGAGTGTTTATGAAAGTGAGGGAGTAGGAGGTGAATACCTAACTTTAATTTACGATTATCAACGTTATATTACGATTATAAGAAACTAACCAATAAGCGTAGAGGCAGAAAGGGCTTTTCTGCAGCAGGATATAATATATGCAGTTCATTAAGAAGCCGGCTAGGAGACAACACCATTAATACCATTTTTTTCTTGAGATTTCCAGAAAAAAAGATACATTTTGTCTTAAGAAAAAATCAAGAAAAGACTTCTTTTTGTTATAACTTTTACTCTGTCTACTCTACCTCTAAAAAGTGAGAGTTTGTGTTAAAATTTTGATTATTGTGATTTGTTATTTTGTTAAAATGTTTAATTAACACGTTTCTTAAGTATTTAAAAAAAAAACAGTTACATTTCTTCGAAAATCTATAAATTGCTGGATCCGCGCTGGATCCAGCTGGAATTGTGTTGGTCCAGCAAAAATCCAGCTGGATTGAAAATGCTGCTGGATTGCAATCCCTAGGTACGTGTAAGTATATGTAATTTTGAGCAAAATTTGTATTCGTTGTGAACTCTTAGGCTAAAAAAAAATTGACATGGTAGCTAATATTTATTAACTTAGATTTTTTGCTGTTTGCGAGAATTCATTTTTCCGCACTGACTTGACGAACGTGTGTGCTTCCTAAGAAATATCCTCGACTACTGATGAAATACTGACTGCGTGTAAATAGTCAGTTTTCGAGTCAGTTTTTGGCGCCAGCACTGACGACAGCTACTAACCCTCTGTAAATCTGCCTTAAGGCATAGAGACAATATAATCAATTTGACACTTTGTAGCAAAAAAATGTAACCATGTGGCCACTAAATGCGAGGTCTTGCAAATACCGAGATCTTGCGAGATCGGATTTACATAATCTCGCAAATACCGAGATCACAATTTTGCTGCAAGATTGCAGTCCCTAATCATATATCATATCATTAAAATTAGGGATGTAACGATACATTATTTTGCCGATACGATACCGATATCGATGACTTAGTAGATAAATCAATGAAATAAATAGTGAATATGTCTATTTATCATTATGTGTTGTGTATGTGTTACATTATTGCCATTGGAGGCCTTGAGGAGAAGAGAAAAAAAATGCACAATTAAAATTCAAAGATGACATTTATTCATATTTGGCAAAGTTTATAGTCAATCACAAAGTTAAATTATAAAAAATAAAGTCAGTAATCAAAATTTATTTTAGGAAGATTTTTGTTTAGAAAACACAGTTTATTTAAGTTATCTGCAGATAATCTGTTCCGCAAATCATTTTGTATTAGGCCTGCAGTTGAAAAGAGTCGTTCTGAGGCAACTGAGCTCATCTGATAGGACAAATATTTCTGCGCAAGCATTTTTAATTTTGGGTATTTATCTTCATCGCGCCAATAAGTCCTTGGATCTTGTTTGATGGGTACATTTGGGCATCTTATATTATAAGGCTCCACCTCTTCTTTATCAGGATGAGTAGTCATGTTTGATAAAGTCTCCTCTTCATGTGCTTCTTTAATCAAACTGTCACAAGCAGACCAGATACCTGAGAATCTTTTCTCATTTTGATCTCTTTGTAACTCTACAGGATCAAGACTCTTCCTGTTAGTATTTTGTAGTAATTAACGAAATCAGTATTCTTTTTGCATAAGTGCTTGTAGATTGCAGAGTGAACTAATGCGATCTAATGTTGTTGCTAAAACAAAAGTTCCTTCATTCTCCAAATAATCAAATCTGTCATTGATTCCTGCTATTAAACTTTGCACAAAAGCATAATATTCTGGCCTATAATCATCATTTGCAGTCTGTTCTAAGACTTTTCGCAAACTGTTGATCAGCGGTATAGCATCGGATAAGCAAGCAGACTCCTCGCTTATAGATTTTGTAGCTTCTTCAAAATAAGTCAAGGCCGAGACAACCTGTTCCATCAATACCCACTCTTCTGTGGTTAATTCAGTTTTACATTTCACATGCGGTAAAGAAGCTTGAACTGCAACTCGCTGCTCATTAAGTCTTCTAAGCGCTTGAAGGGTAGAATCCCAGCAAGTACTGACGTCTTGGATGAGCACGTGACAAGGAACGTTGTGAGATCTTTGCATTTCTGTAAGAATTTTGCGACTTGAAGTTGAATGACTGAAGTGCCCAATAATAGATCTCGCCTTTGTGATCATTTCATTTATTTTTTCTTCTCGTATACCTAAACGCATTCTTTTCGCGCGCATTTTGAACTGCTCGATATCGATTATATAATAATCGGCGATGACGATATATCGGTATCGGAATCGGTATCGTTACATCCCTAATTAAAATCAAAACAGCTCTAAAATAACGCCCAAATTTAAACAAAATTGACCTAACAATTTTGATTATGAATTCCTTGACTTATAGGTTGGTATGATTCCTTGACTTATAGGTTGGTATGAGGTTGACCACCCATACTGTAAAAAATGGTTCACTTTGCCAATGTCACCCCTGTTTCAGGGAATGTCGGCAAGAGTTGCAGGGCTTATGTTCATTTGAGGTTTGGATTTTATTTGTATGTGCACAATCAGCATTTGTAAGCGCGAACTACACGTGTTTGTTTGTGGGCATACATCTGAGAGCTTTGAATGAATATATCCTTGCAACTTAGATTATAGATTATATTATAGAATTGATTTCAGATCCCGATCAACGCAGTGACTGAGTCTGCCTATACGGTTCTCCACATGGCGTGCGTGCTGGACAGTCCAGATGTGCTGCACATCTGCGAGAACCTGCTGAAGCACGGTGTAAGTGTGAACTTTGTGTGGTATATATTACTCAACTAAATTCATCAAGAGCAATGCAATTTACCAGCATATATCCTAGGCCTTGTCTACTTGGGTTATTTTAAATTAGTATTTTGTATTCTGTTTTAGTTTTGATGTCCATACATATTATTATTAATTGATTTTCAAAATGTAGTTTGTTATGTATTTTCCCTGACTCACAGGTTGGTATGCGGCTGATCACCCATGCTGTAGAAAATGGTTCACTTTGCCAATGTCACCCTGTTTCAGAAAGGTCGGCACGAGTTGCAGGGTGTATGCTGATTTGAGATTTGGGTTTTTATATTGTGAGTCCACATGCAGCATGTTTAAGCGCGAACTTATATGTGTCTGCTTGTGAAAATGCATATGATGTGAACCTCAAATGATACATATCTTTGCAACTTAGATTAGATTAGATTAGACCAGCGCAGCCTGACCTAAAAATACTTTTTAACATGAGTTCATAATATCATAGATTGTTCCAGAATTGAAGGAAGGTAGCTCTACATTATGTACTTACCTACATTATTACATACATCATTTAGTTATTTAAAATTATTCCTTAACTTGGTCAAATAAAGCTCTATCAGAAAGGAATGTGCCAGATAGAATGTGCTGATGTAGTGTTTCAAATTTTTTTTTATTTCTAAACAAACTATTGAATTTTCTAGATTTAAATATATAATTAATTATTGAAGTCACCAAAAAAGGAATAGGTACATATGACTTGTACTAGAAAAGGAGGAAGCAATGACTCAATAAATTAGTAGCAGCTGAGCACTGCCACTGATCATTGGAGTTTCATTTCCCTTGAATCAGAGCTGGTGCTCCAGCACTCGACTGGTTGATTCCGACTGAGCCCTGATCCTTAGAGGCTCACTCCTTTCAATCACAGCTGGTGCTGTAGCATAGAACCGACATATTATTTATTTTAAGTCCTCTGTATAAAATAGTAGTGTTTAGGTTAATTGTGTGTTTGTATGAAATTTGTTAATGCATTTTTGTTGTTTTTTTATTGCAGGCTGACTCAACTATTAATGTAAGAAATATGGAAACCATTCACCTGGCTGTAAAAAACAAGAATCCCAAAGTAAGGACATTCATAATGTTTTCATTGCACTTGTATTAATTAGACCCTAAGAGCCTGTTGCACCAACCTCCAATCAATATTTGATTGAAACATCAAATTTGTTTGCTTAGTTCTGGTAAGGACCTCGGTTAAATATTTCGCGAAAGTTGGTAAAAATGTGATGGAATTTGAACCGGAAATATGATTCACATCAGCTGACTTACGTATCTATATATAATCTATAATCTAAGTTGCAAGGATATATTCATTTAAAGCTCTCAGATGTATGCCCACAAACCAACAAGTGTAGTTCGCGCTTACAAATGCTGAATGTGTACTTACAAATAAAATCCAAACCTCAAATGAACATAAGCCCCACAACTTTTGCCGACCTTCTCTGAAACAGGGGTGACATTGGCAAAGTGAACCATTTTTTACAGTATGGGTGGTCAGCCTCATACCAACCTATAAGTCAAGGAATATGAATAATAAATTACATTTAAATATAAAAAAGAACAAAACCTTACAAAGAAATCTATACAAAAAAAGTCAAAAATTTCCTATGCAAAAAATGTAGCAAATGAATACACCAATATGCAATCAATTGTTTGATTTGAAAGGGAGAAATCACACTTAATTTTGATTTTCGTCTGATTGGAGTTTGGTGCAACAGGCCCTTAGAGTGCTAAATTAAATAAATGAAAAGTTAATTTATAGTGACGAATCGCGCTCAAACAGTTGAATAGGATAATAGGTATAAACCTTACCTACTAACTGACCTGACACACATTGTCCTGCCCATATTGCAATTAATTAGATTGTGATGATTGTGTGATATTGTTGTAAGAAAAAACTTTTAGAAAATAGTAAAAATGAGGAGAAAACATTAAAAAAACATGATCAGCTTTTCTCTATGTCTCTAACATGATAAGTTTTTTTTTTAAATATTTCAAATTTCTATTTATAATCTTAAGTTGCAAAGATGCATTGCATGCACATGCATTCCCATAAGCAGACACAAATATTGTTAGGTTTAGGTTGGAATTACGGTCGTTTGACGTATTTACAATAATACCTAATCTTCTCGTTTTGTTAGCGACGTAGCTAATGTCTTCAAAAGACACCCTCTCTGACCGAAGACTGAGGATGAACTGTTCATGTTCATCAATGTACACATCGCATGCTTAATCATAAAGAGCAATAACTCAAAAAATAAGAATGTTGGGAAATCACGTTTGAAGTTTAGACAACCAGTACAACTTGTATGGGATGAAAAAGGCGACCAATGTTTAATCTCGGTCATATTCGTCCAAATTGTCACATTCTACCTATTCTTCTCGCATTGTTCTTGCCTTTTATTACAAAATCTAGATTTTCCCAATTTTTGAGTTATTGCTCTTTATTATTAAACGTGCGACATGTTCATCCTCAGTCTTCATGCAGAGGTGTCTTCTGAAGACGTTAGCTACGTCGCTAACGAAACGTCGAGAATAATGTAAGTTCTCTTATAATAATTTGTCTAATATCCGATTAATAAATTTTAACTTTGTAGTTATTATTGTTGTAAAAAGACACATATGTTTGAGTTTACACATGGGACATGTCGACTTACAATATAAAAACCCAATCTCTTTCTAAATTGATTTTAATAAAGTGTTTTTGTTGAAGGTGTCTGAAATTATAATGGAAGATCTCAGGAAGATGGATGACATGGAGACCATGGAGGATGACGTGAGTGTAGGAGATCTGGTGATCAAGGAAGAACCCTTCCTGGACTATGACATCTTTGAGGTTGTCTGCGGGCTGCTGGATAAGTCTGGTTCTTGGAGGCAGATCCTGGAGATATGTGACATCAAAGAATTGATTTCAATATGCGAAGATTCAGACAGTCCCACCCAAGTTATGATCAACAATCTGGAGGTAAGACTGCTCAAAATTAAAAGAAATACAGTAGAGCCTCGTTAATCTGAACCCCTAAAAACACAGGAGGGTTCGGATTTTAGAATGGGACAAATTCTATGGAGGTGAAAAAAAAGAAGGGATTTGTTTGTGTTTTATTTATATAAGCAATCTTCGATCGTAATTCAAATGAAAAAAAGTAGCAAATATTTTATATTGTCCTACATGTTTCCTTCTGCATACTACTTTGGAACAAGAAAATCTAGCATGGACTTTTGCTTTGATTTGGCAATTTTTTGGGAAAAAACATCATTTCGCAATCGCCCGCAGCAACAATGTGTCCTGACTTGACACACCGTTTTCGTCAGCCCTTGTTGAATGCCTCCACAGCCTCAGCATGGCTTATTATCTTAATTCCTGGGTGCGAGATCGTTCGGATTACTGCATTCAACGGATTAGACAGGGTTTGGACTAGCGCGGCTCTACTGTATTAACTGTTTGCTAAAAGAGCCAAACATAATATGACAATGATGAAATTTTTTATTTGTTTTTGGGTTAGACCATGGTCTAGTTGCAGTTTTTTCATCTGACGTTTGACTTTCGCAAGAACAAAGCATTATTAAGGCGAATTATCAAAAAAAAAACAAAAACCATTGCCATATAGCACCGATCTTGGCAGTGAAATCTTAAAACTTTGTTTAACCCATCGGCATATCAGCCGCCAAGATATGGCGCCTGATAATATTTCACGCTAAAATACCGGCCGCCAAACGCTGGCGGTTTTAGCCACTCCCCCGCCTGTGTGTAGTTCATATTATACAGTTGCTTTTTTCTGTGACATCTACATGTCAATACAGAAAACTTTTGTAAAGCATTGGTTGTATTTTTAAACTTATTTACGGAATTAGGCAATAGATGTCCCTATGAGGAACAAATTAGCCCTTTGATTTTAAAACTTATTTACGGAATTCGACGATAGATATCACTGTGAGAGCCAACTAAAGTCAGTCAAAATTCAAATTTTTACTTCGCAGTCGTAATGTTTTATGGAGTTTTTTTTTGAGTTTTATCGACAATTTATCACATATCTGATCTAGACACTCGAGTGATTACGTGCGTAATAATTATTAGTACCGTATTAATTGGTAAAACGGCAATAGTTGTAGTTTTTTGAAACAGTTTATTATTGTAGCTTGTTCGGACTCTGTTATATTGCATATTTTTGCTGACTAATGCCGTTTATTGCTATTTTATATATCCTGTACATGGACTTTTATGGCCATCAGTACAACAAAACAAAAAAAAAAAAAAAAAAAATAATAACAAGTCAGTTGAATTTGAACACTTTTGGCGCTTCAAAAGTACGTGTCGCGGTGAGCGTTCTGATTGGTTCAACTAACTTTTACCACAAAAAATCAAACTGTTTAGTGCGCGTTACCCTTTTCTGGATAGATTATTTCTGAGGAAGTAAGTTTAGCGCGCCACAGTTTAACAAGCCATGACACACCCCACCGGGCGGGGCCACTTTTGTGATTTCGGGGATAAAATAAATTAGTATATTTTTGTGCACACTTTTTTCAAAATAACGGTATGCGGATGGGTTAATATGACTAATTATTATTTTATCAGAAAAGGATTTTCCAAGTTCACGCAGAAGCAGGTTCTACCATCTGAAGTGTTGACCGGACACTGGATTAGCTTTGCAAGAATTCCAAATGACAATTTATGTGTACGTTTGTTTGTTTCAGATTTCCAATCAAATCTCCACACAGACATTCTTGGAACTTTTGCTGAAGTTTAACGAAAATGAAGCGGCAGGTCTTGTGAAACAAATGCTGGAGAAAAATAAACAACTGAATGTGTAAACCAAGTCCTGTTACTGTCTATGACTTATGTAAATTTGACACTTTTTGTATCCTAACATCCCATTTATTCCACTGCTCCTGGCGTTACTTCATCAAGGATTTTTAGTACACGAGGAGCCATGAAGATAGTCTTATTCTTTGTCTTATAGTGACAGGCATTACACACTAGACGCATTCTGCCCGGTTTGTCTTTTTATTTTTCTATCCGGCGCCTGGTCGGAAATCTGTAGTCTATGGAAATGCATTAAAGCTTTCACACAGCTGGTCTGGTAATGCACAGACAATCCGGGCAGAATGTGCTCTATCTGAAAAAGCCTTCATATCCCTGAGATGGTTTGGGTCCTTATTTGTTTATCAAGAACTTACTATGTATCTTCTTTACCCGAAGTATAAAACTTTAAGTGTAACCTCAGTAATAGTGTTTACCAAAAAAAAAATTGAAACTGGAACAGCACATCTAGTGAGAATTTTAGTTTCAATACATTTTTGATAAAGCACTATGTCTAAGTAAAGATTTATACTTTGATTACTGGGTGTAAATTGTAAAAAAATCTCTATATTATTTAAAGGATTTGGTAAATTTTAACCTGTAGTTGTCTTATTTGAGTCATGTCTATAATCTATCTATAATCTAAGTTGCAAGGATATATTCATTCAAAGCTCTCAGATGTATGCCCACAAACAAACACGTGTAGTTCGCGCTTACAAATGCTGATTGTGTACTTACAAATAAAATCCAAACCTCAAATGAACATAAGCCCTGCAACTCTTGCCGACATTCCCTGAAACAGGGGTGACATTGGCAAAGTGAACCATTTTTTACAGTATGGGTGGTCAGCCTCATACCAACCTATAAGTCAAGGAATGTAAATGCCCAATAAAAAACTAAGCGCCCTTGGAGTGACATTGAGTTACGAAACGGCGCTTATAAGGAAATCATCATAATCATCATCATCATCATGTAGAACAAATGGCGCCAATCAAGGTTTTTTTTAAAATGAGTAGAATATCGAGGATTTTATTTTCTGTAAATCTTTGCATCATATCAGATAACATTGATTTTAATAATATTATATTTTTTACTCCAGAGCCTGAAAAATTATTTTTATAAAAATATTTGTAACCAATCTGCTCCTGAAGATGCCTCATTAGGCGAAAATGTTCGAGCACAAAAAAGAAATAAGGTTCAGTTCTCATCAGGGTTTAAAATATACTTAAATTTTCAAACCTCTGGATGAACATTTGTATGGGTATTCACCGAGAAACACAGAAGTGAATGATTTCCTGTAATAAAAGTCTGACTGAGCTGTGGTGATGAAATTATATTAAACATTAGTTGATAAGTTTCTGTCCCAATTTCATAACAACAAAATAGTAACTTGATCACTTACTTTGCATTTAAAGCATTGTATGAAATTTCACAGTACAGTCAAGGGTCTAAACTTTAAATAAATCATATTAGTTTTAAGGCCAACACACAATGTGGCATAGTTCAATCCAAATTATATTTGAAAAGTGATTATTCATGTTATTTATTTTCTTTTCAAAGAAAAAAAAGATTTAATGGAATTTTCTAATATTTTCATAAAACTAATTCTGTGATATGCTTTTAAAAAAACCCATCAAAACAAGGACACTTTAAAAATATGCTTTTCGATACTGAAGTCATTTTGGGTACATAACATTTAAAAGGTGAATTTACAGACCTTGAGTTGTCAGCATAATATTAGTTTTTAAGGTATTTAGTATGTTAATTATTTGTTAAGTATTCCTCTTTGAATGTGTAATTAAAAACTAGGCTTTACTTAAACAAAATAAGTAACTTAACATTGATATTACATTCTCTCAAACCAAATTGTGAATACTGAAAAGTATTCTTTTTATATTTACCTATTTTTTGTAACAATAGATTGTATTTTATGAACAACAATTGATATGGTATCCCAAGTTAACTTTAGGCCACTGCCCTTGCTTCTGTCGCTGCTCTAACGGATGCGGGCAGTAATGGGTGAAGCAAAATAGACGGCAAAGAACAATCACTCTTTACAGTTTTTCGAAGTCCACCAAAACTGAATAAAAATATATCACTGGGCGAGTAGCATGAGCGGGAGCAGTGGGAAGAACATTCACTGTCCTGTTCACGTCCCATCCTAGCAGGGCTGAGTGTGAACAACACAAAAAATTACAACTTATTAATTTCTAAAGCCAGAAATGATAAATGGTACACTATTAGTTGCACAGCCTCCTCTTGCCACGTTTTCCCCGAAGGGGTTGCATGTGGCAAGTGGATTTTTTTTACAGGAAAGGGGGCCGGCCTAATGCAAAAAATGCCAGAAGTGGGGGTTCCCAGCTCCCAAGGGGGCTGGTACTTATTTCTTGTAAAGGCTGAGTAAACCTTGCTGGTATTTTATTTTGAGTTTGAAATAAACACCAAAACGGGAAATCATTTCTGACACCTACAGTGGGATTCGAACCCGAGCTCTCGGCATGAAATGCAAACACTCTACCGATTGAGCTATCAACCGAATTGTTGCAAATATGAGAAGCTAGCAGGGGCGTGCATCCCATACAGGCACATGCACCTAATAGGTAGGCAATATATGGTAATAGCTTGATGTTCAGATTTAAAATTAAAAATTTAAGTTCGATTGGAGCCATCGTTAGCACTTCAGTCAATTTCAAATGAGTTAATTTAAAGGAATGGGAGAAAATATTTATTCTGAAATGTATTTGCCTATACCCTATGCACGCGCCTGGAAGCTAGCCTAGTAAGGAAGTGGAAAAAATAACGATGATTATATGCTATTTCAAGTTGATGATAAAATTGCATTTATTTCAACATAATAAAAGAAGTTTTGCAGTGAACATGCTGCTGAATTACAAGGATTGTTTGTTTTACTGGCTTCATGTAACAAAATGAGTAATTTCCAAAATAAAAAATGTATTTTTGATAAAATAATAAAAGAAATGATTGTTTTTTGTATAGTATTTATCTACAGAAAAGATGTTACAATTATTGAGACAACATCATTCATTGCAATATTTCAATTAATTACAATAAATATAACAGATACATTTTAAACCAAGGATCCAGCAGTGATTTATAATATATTCCGAGAGGCTGAAAAGTGAATAAATATATGCAATATTCTAATTATGAATAAATACTCATTTAATCCTTGGTGCAGACCCCTCAGAGTCTGGCGGGATTCCTAACTCCTCATTGGTCCATAGAGATGGTTCTACGATGGGATATTCACCCTGGAAAATATGAGATCAGAGAATAATAAACAATCAAGTTGTATAGAATCGAAACAGTTATCTGAGGTTTTTCTTTCCAAAAATGAGATATATTACATGGATGTTTCCATGTGTTTATCTTATTTACAGCAAAGATACTACAGTAATACCCGACTTACGCTACCCCGTTTTACGCGAATTCGGAGATACACGGTTTTTGTGAAATGAAACAAGATAGTGAGCTTTCGGTCAAAGATTTTTGGAAGCAATTCAATGTTTTAGATGCTTTAAGATGTATTGGACAACACTGGAATGAGATTTAAAAAAAAACTTTGAAGGGCGTCTGGAAAAAGCTGTGTCCATTTTTTTTCACCACAGAAACCGCAGGAGAATCAGCTTCAGATCCTGAACAAATCGATACTATAATAAATGAAGTGATCGATATTGCAGCAGGCATGCTGATGATGTCCAAGAATTGCTGGATTCACACATTCTAAGAGCTAACAATTGATGAGATTATTGAAATGCGTGAGCATGATCAAGACATTAACAAATTGATTCGTTAGACCCGGTTGAATCAAAAAATTCAATGACGATTTCAAACTGTACAGAAGGCCTCAGTAAAATTGAAAAGGGGTTATAAATTTTAGAAAAAATAGATTCCAATCAAGAGCGCGTGTCTACTACAAAACGGTAACAAAATAACTTAGATTTATTCCTACTAATGTAATTTTTAATCTCAGTAAAATGAGATACAAATCATCATCATCATCATCATCATTCGAATTTAGGTTGATTGAAAAATCGACAACCTACCTTTGGCCTTTCTAAATAGTAATGAAGGTAAACAATTATAAACTGGTGTTTAATTGAGAAAGAGTCAAAGATAAGAAATCAGGGGAATCGCAGCTCTTGTATGATTTAAGCCAATACACTCGGAAAGAGGACTTGATGTCTGAAAATTGAGTGGACCAAGTACCGCTCAAGATCCTAACCAAAATATTCCACAGGGGGAATAAAGGTATGATTTTCTCTAAATCATAGGTAAAGATGTATGTTGCTCACAGATAATTTATGCTCTGTGTTTATGGATGAACTGTATGTACAGAGATTGAAGATGAAGTAGAAATAATTATTGTCCTGTACAAAGCAGTGCTTGGATTTGGTGAAAGGTGGTAAAACTTTGCCCAGAAAATATAAGATAATATTCTACTTACTTCCAAAAGATATGAGTTCACATGTATTGTGAATCTGTTTAGTTCAACTATAAATTCAAGAAAGAGAACAATGGTGTATAAATAAAGTTTCATTAAAAAATCCATATTTTGACACCGGGTTGTTAAGGAAAAGGCAAACAAATGTTTTATTATTACTGTCTAAGGAAGGTAGTCTCATACAAGTTTGCCTGCTGAGAAAAAATCGTAATTCAAATTTCTTCCGAATCCATATTTTGATAATCTCAGGTCTAATCAATTAACACACCAAGAGTCACGGGAGAAAAATCCAGATATCAGCATACGAAGGAATGCTAGCCATTGGTGAATCACTGTGAAACAATAAATAGTTTTCATTCCGCTTAATCAATAACAAAATATTAGTAAATCGGTCGTTTGACATTACAACTTTCTTGTCTTTGCGCTGACTCTACAATCTATTTATAATTTAAGTGGTAAAGGTGTCTTTCACAGTTCAGATTCTTCACATTTCAGATATAAGTATAAGTTCGTGTTTACACATTTTGCATGTGCACTTACAAAACAAAAACTTTGCAGCCCTCCCTACAACAGGTGTGACATTGGCAAAGTGAAACTAATTTTTGCAGTACGGGTAGTCAATCTCATACCAACCTTTAAGTCAAGGAATCTATAATCTAAGTTGTAAAGACATGTCAACATTTAAGATTCATATTAAACGCATGCCCACATACTGGATGTGTACTTAAAAATTAAAGTCTAAACCTCAAATGAACATGAACCGTGCAACTTTTGCCGACCTGCCTTGAAACAGGGGTAACATTGGCAAAGTGAATTATTTTTTACAATATGGGTGGTCAGCCTCATACCATCGGTATGGGTTGTCTGCCTCGTACTAACCTGTATAAGTCAAGGAACCCCATTGATATGAAGCCTCTATTGTATTAAGCGAAGTCGATAAATGATTGTTGGGATTGATAAGTAAACAAAATGAAGAATAAAATAATTACAGTAATGTGTTCTGGTTCTGTGCAGATGTGCCACAACATCCACCACCACATGAAAGCCCCGGTGGATGTAGATATAATAATGGCTTTCCTAGATGGTTGAGCTGGCGGACATCGGTAGCCCCAAGCACTAAAAAAACAAAACAATCAAATTGAACAGCTTTACCTCGTCCATTACACGTAAAACCTGAAAATTCTCTACGAATCGTGATTAATACACATCATAAAATGTGTTTACAACTTTAAAACTAAAATTTAACCAATCTATGACGTAAGATCTAACCTCAAATGTTTGAAAGATGGTTGATAGTACTTACGCGCTGTTTCTCAGTTGCTGGGTGACGGTGGACCGTGGGACATTTTGGATTTGTTTGAATAATTTTGCGAGCGTCGATGCTCTTGAAGGGAGCATTGTGGCAGGTAATATTACTCCCTTCAGAAAATTACAACCATAACAAAATCTAAGGGAAAATAATCAGCTGTCGTTTGCTTCACGTTAGCTTGTGAATAGTGCGGCCAACTTGACATTTTCAATATCTTTTAAAATGTATAACGACAAATTTCGACAGATTCTTTTGATCAATCTAATAAAAACTAAAATTATATATTTGTAAAACTCTAATGAACAAATAAAAAAAGAAATAACCTTCTCATTTTGTGCTGAAGATGTCTATATTTCATCAAAGATGGATTCAGCACGTATGCCAATATAGTGACACCGGGTTGTTAAGGAAAAGGCAAACAAATATTTTATTGAATAAGAATTTTAGGCTTACACGGCTGGCTGATGATGCTGGAGTGATGCTTTCCGGGATCTGTTGCCGTGGTGTGTGGGAGCTGGAGCCCATCGTAGAAATGGGCGAAACGTCCGAAAGCTCCAGCTCCCACAGACTACGGCAACAGATCCCGGAAAGCGTCACTCCAGCATCAAATATTTTATAATTAATGTCTAAGGAAGGTAGTCTCATACAAGTTTGCCTGCTGAGAAAAAAACGTAATTCAGATTTCTTCCGAATTCATATTTTGATTGTTGAATTTAATAAATGAAACAAATATTTAGTTAGAATAAGTTTGAATATAGAACACTGTTTTTGAATATGGAAAACAAAAGAATGTCATTTCAGTGAAAACAATATGCTGTTGTTGTGAAAAAGTCTGTGCGAAATAAATCAATATTATCTAATTATCCTGCCGTTTCAACATAATTTCAACAGGTTATGGGCCCAGAAACGTAGAGGTCATCGATATTTTATTTAGATCGATGGTAGAGGTGAAATAAAAGTGTTAAATGAATATTGAAAATTGTTCCTGAAACAATAAAGTGAAAATGGCGCTTAGTGAGAATATTTTTGATTCCATTTTGAAATTGAAAGATTCTGTTACTTTTCCCATGTGGGAGAAAGAAATTAGAATATTGTTGAATGCTAAGAAATTAATAAGATTTATTAATGGCGAGGAAAAGCCAACAGATATTACAAAAATTGATGAATGGGAGTCAAAAGATGCATTGGCTCAGTATTACATGTTAAGAACGATTGATGCAAGGATAGAAAGAAATGGCGGTTGATCTGTGATCTTGGCGGCTAGGGTTTGTTAAAGTGAATTTGGTTTTATGATTTAGTTTTTTATGTCCATGTATATATTATAATTTATTGATTTTAAAAATGTAATTTGTCATGTATGTTCCTTGACTTATAGGTTGTTATGCGGCTGACCACCCATAATATAAAAATTGGTTCACTTTGCCAATGTCACCCCTGTTTCAGGGAAGGACGGCAAGAGTTGCAAGGCTTATGTTCATTTGAGATTGGGTTTTTATATTGTAGGTCCACATGCGGCATGTGTTAGCGCGAAATTATACATATCTGCTTGTGGGAATGCATTTAGTATAAATCTTAAATGATATATATCTTTGCAGCTTAGATTAGATTAGATTAGATTAGATAATACTGTAAAATCTCATATATTAAGTAGCGAAAATGCATATGAGATGTATTCAACGCTGTGCAATGTGTATAAAAAGAACACAGAGCAACAAAAAAGCAAGTTATTGACAGATTTTTTTTGGATTTCAATTTATCAAATGTGAAGACATGGCTAGCAATATAGCAGCTCTTCAAAATTTAGCCTTTCGATTAAATGGGCTTAAAATGGATATAAACGATGAAATGATTATGGCAAGACTAATTTTAGCACTTCCAGAGGAATATAATTATTTTTCAAGCGCCTGGGACTCAACTGCAAAGGAGGAAAAGAAATTAGAAAATTTAAAAAGCAGATTGTTGGCCGAAGAAGAGAAATTGAGAGGAACTAAATCTATTGATAAAATGGCTTTCAAAACTTTTACAAATAATTACAATAAAAAACAGGACTATAAAAATCGAAATAATAGACAATTTGTAAAATGTTTGAACTGCGGAGGGTCATATCATTATGCAAGTGAATGCAAAAAACCAAAACAAGAGAGACAGTAACAATATAAAAATAATCAGAATCAATTATCTCCATGCTTGCATTGTAACAAAACAAATCATTCATCAGAAAAATGCTGGAAAAGAAACATTGGATACCAAGGGAGAGATTTTAATAATAAAAACAAAGATAAAAACAATTCGAGGACCAGTTATTTTGTTGATAGTTATATATCTGAAGACGTTAACGTCGACTCAACTTTTATTGTGGATAGTGGATGTAATGCTCATCTCACTCGAGAGAGGAATATATTGACTGACGTTGAGGAAACTGAAAAACAACAAATAAATGTTGCAAAGAAAGGTCAAAAGCTGGATGCAAGTTTGATAGGAAAAGTGGAAGCAGACAATGTAGTTCTAACCAAGGTATCATATGTACCTGAATTAACAAGAAATTTATTGTCGGTCAATGTTATAACAGAAAAAGGTGGGATTGTGATTTTCGATAAAAATAATGTAAGAATATTCCAAAATTGTCAAATTAAGGCCAAAGGAGGATATTTATCGCTTGAAGGAAAGAAAAACAGTAATGGACTTTATGAAGTGCATTTGAAGACACAAAATGAGCAAGAAGCTCTCATAACTCAACATGAAGCAACACAATGGCATAATAAGATGGGACATATAAATTATGAAGATTTGAAGAAATTACCTGATCTGTGTGAGGGGGTGACTAAAGCTATCAAGATGTGTAATAATGATATATTCTGTGAATTATGTATTATAGCTAAACAAACATAGAATAACCATTACATGCACAACCTACTAAATAAGCTGAGTAAACTTTTTGAAACCACTATCAATCATGAACCTAACATTTATTTAGGGATGAACATTGAACAAACCGAAGAGGGAGTGTTTGTTAGTCAACAAAATTATGCTGAGCAAGTTATTAAGAAGTACAATATGCAACAAGCAAAAGCAACTAATACTCCGATTGCTCATCAAGACAATGTACATGATAATGAAGAATGTGCATCATCTGATTTCCCATATCAAGAAATTGTGGGTAGTTTACTTTATATGTCAACAAAGACTCGTCCTGATATAAGCTATGCTGTAAATTATGCTAGCCGCTTCTCAAAACAACCAATGAAAAAGGACGTTGTGAATATCAAGAGGACACTTCGATATGTTAAAGGAACAACAAAAGATGGAATTTTTTACAAAAAGAGCAATGATAGTTCATACACTTTAAATGTTTATTGTGACTCAGATCATGGTGGAGACAGCTATGACAGGAAGATTACAACTGGATATGTTATATTCTACGCAGGAGGACCAATTGCATGGTGCTCTCGTAAACAGTCTCTAGTAGCACAATCATCTACTGAAGCTGAATATATTGCAGCTGCTCATAGTGTTAAAGAAATGAAATATGTCAAGACACTTCTTGAGGAACTACTTTCAAGAAAAATTGATGTTTGTTTGAAAAAATTTGTATGTAGACAATCAAAGCTGTATCAAGATAATCCAAGCAAATCAATTGACAAGGAAATGTGTTTATATTGATGTAAAGTATCATTTAGTGAAAGATGAATTCAAGAAAGGCTGGTTTAATATTTTATATTGTCCAACTGATCAAAATATTGCTGATTGTTTAACAAAACCTTTACTTCATGCCAAGTATCAAAACTTTAAGAATAAGCTTATGTCTTAATTAATTTAGTGTTTGCTTTATTTATTCAAACTATTGTTAAAATTTGAAAATCATTATGTTATTATTATTGTGTAATTCTTTATTTTATGTTCATTATTATTTTTGTTTATTTCATTCATTAAGGGAGTGTGTTGAATTTAATAAATGAAACAAATATTTAGTTAGAATAAGTTTGAATATAGAACACTGTTTTTGAATATGGAAAACAAAAGAATGTCATTTCAGTGAAAACAATATGCTGTTGTTGTGAAAAAGTCTGTGCGAAATAAATCAATATTATCTAATTATCCTGCTTAATTATCTCCTTGATTGATAGGTTGGTATGCGGCTGACCACCCAAACTGTAAAAAATGGTTCACTTTGCCAATGTCACCCCTGCTTCAGGGAAGGTCGGCAAGAGTTGCAGGGCTTATGTTCATTTGAGATTGGGGTTTTTATATTGTAGGTCCACATGCAGCATGTGTAAGCGCGAAATTATGCATGTCTGCTTGTGGGAATGCATTTAATATGAATCTCAAATGATACATATCTTTGCAGCTTAGATTTAGATTTAGATTTAGATCCTGCCGTTTCAACATAATTTCAACATTGATAATCTTAGGTCTAACTCTAATCAATTACCACACCAAGAGTCACGGGAGAAAAATTCAGATATCAGCATACGAAGGAATGCTAGCCAATGGTGAATCACTGTGAAACAATAAATAGTTTTCATTGCGTTAATCAACACTTCTAATTATTTTTTTTCCGTATACTCATACGGAAAATTTATCAAGAGGGTAGCACTACGGTTTGTGTTTTTTTTTTGTTATGTTGGTCAACATGTTTTCCCAGTGCTGCCACATCACGTAGTGTGGTAGCATGACAATATAAAAAAAAACCTACCAACATTCATATTTGCATACGGAATACGGATTGATACAGCTTAAATTAAACGTTAGGAAAATCGGAACTAGCGTCGCTATTTCGTAAAACGTCCCTTTTGGTAGTTAAATATGAAATTGTCTGAATTACTTAAATTCAAAAAGTATTTTGTTGAAAAAATAATAAACATCAATTTCAGCAGTTTTAAGGCTCTAAAGTCGAAATAGAGCCCTCAGTTAGCTGTGCACATATCGCACGTTTAATAATAAAGAGCAATAACTCAAAAAACATGAATGTTGGGAAAACGCGTTTGAAGTTCAGACACCCAGTACAACTTGTATGGGATGAAAAAGGCGGCCGATGTTTTATCTCGGTCATATTCGTCCAAATTGAACGGCTGTCGCATTCTACGCATTCTTCTCGCATTTATCTTGCGTTTTATTACAAAATCTCGATTTTCCCAATTTTCGAGTTATTTCTCTTTATTATTAAACGTGCGATATTACATCTGTATATTTTAAAATATCTTTTGTTTTTGCTTTAGTTTGTGTATATTTTACCAAACACAGTATCCCATTTTGCAGAAGGCAGGGTATGGCAAAAAAAGTTGCAAGGCTGATGTTCGTTTGAACTAAGAAATATTTTTTTTAAGTACCTACACATGCAGCATGTAAGCGCGAATTTATGCGTAGGTACATATTATGATTACTATCAGACTGCCCTTTGGCATGGATTTAAAATTAATTTAAAATGTTTATTTATTATTGTAACTTGGATCATACGATATAGAATCGACGGTTTTTGCATATTTTACATTTAAGTAAAAAATGTTTTTTCCCGGCCGACAAACATCACACATAGAAATATGAATAACTATTTATAGATTATAAAGTGTTCATTAGTGTGTCTTATTGGTTGTTTGCCTTTGCAACCCGGCATGTGACGTTCCAACTTTTTCAACATTTGGATAAAAAATGATAATCGAAACAGAAGGAAATGGAAGGAATGAAAAAATAATTAGGTAGGTATGCATTTTAATCCCTAAAATATATTCAATTTTTTTATTTACAAAATTTTAGTATGAAAATCGTAGGTACATTCGATATAAAGGCTTTTTATTCCAATAAAAATCTTAAAAGTACAGATTATAAAAAAAATATAAAGAAATATTTACAATGCTAATGCTATAGTTTTATTTATTTCATTTTCATGTACCTATATTATAACATATCATGTAAGTCAAGATCTGTTTGCTTAAATATGTAGGTACTTACTTACTCAAATATTGAAATAAAAATATACATTCCAAATGCATAAAAAATTATATATATACATACAAATATACATAGGAGACTGCAAATTCCTCAAAGAAAATAAAAAATAATATGTATTTAATCAATATATATGTATATATTTTTATGATATTTTTTTGGGATTATTTATTAAAACCTTCACAAAGATTATCAGAGTAAAAAATGAAATTTTAAGCAGAGACTAAAAACGATACAAAAATTGTACAATTCTAACATTTATTGTTGATAGATTCTTGCCTTTCTAAACTAAAAAGGTCTCATACTACTTAGTGTTTTTTTTGTAAAATTAAAAAAAGTAGTTTACTATTAGTCACTTCCGGTGTTATTCTCAAACAGTAAAGCCATGGCTCATCTGCAGCCCATAGTGAATTTTCGATACAAAAAAATGAAATTCGTACAACTATGGATCAAATGATGTGTGAATAGCCTTGTTAGATTTTTATAATCTCGATAAAATTAATTACATAATACAACTTAAATAATATCTTAAAACTTAATTAATATTATCACAGATTTATCAATCTTATTTTTAAAACTTAAAATTTAGGTATCTATGTTAACTTTATACAAAGGTACTTTTACCTTTCTGCAACTTTGATTATTAATTTTGGGTAGCATACTCAAATAATTCATGGGCATAATTATAAATAGTACAAAATTTTAAATAAAAAAAAAATGCTGCATCACTGATTAAAATTCAGTTTTAAAAAATATTGTTTTTCAATTTTACAAATAACTACATAAAAAAAAAAAAATCTTTATTTGAAACATTGTTTTATTTTCACTATTATTGTGAAGATTACAGATTACAAACATTTGTAATGCAAAACTATTGAGCAGTATTTAAAAATTATCATTAAATTACACTTTCCGGATATTAATATCCGAAAAGTGTAATAATCCTTGAATTTTAATTATATTGTGTAAATATTTCAAACGACCGTTCCAGTTTAATTTTTGACATTGAGTATGTAGTATTTCAAATAAACAAAATATCCTTTTATGTTTACTATTTGTAAAAAAAAATAATGTATTTTCAGTGTTCATACAGAAAACATTAAAATTATAAGATTTTAAAGGTGTTGTTCAACCATTTTTTGTGAAACTACATAAGTTATTATTATTATTTTAACTATGGTGTAAGATTATACAGGTAAGATGAAGCCATGTTGAACTAATTATTGTTTTTTGAAAAGTGAGCCACAAAATTTAGCTTGAACTACGCGAACTATGTTTTTTGACAATAATTATTAATGACATGCGGATAATGCGTGATGAAAAATATACGTCAAGTAAGTACTTAGTATGTATTAAATGTTGCAAGAAGAACATTGTTGATAAATATTTCAATTAAATTATGTGCAGGAACTGTGAGTGTTGCTATATGCTCAGCGAGGGCCTCTTTTTCCGGACTGTCTTGTTGTTTTTCCCGAAAATGTTGCCGATGACCTGGAAAAGATGAGAGAAAATAAATCAGATTTTATTTCAATTAATCAAAATTTAAAATCAAGCTGTGACTTGGGACATAGTATCCGTGACTTGGGACATATTATCCGTGACTTGAGACATAGTATCCGTGACTTGGAACATGGTATCCGTGACTTGGGACATGGAATCCGTAATTTGGGACATAGTATCCGTGACTTGGGACATAGTATCCGTGCCTTAGGACATAGTATCCGTGACTTGGGACATAGTATCCGTGACTTGGGACATAGTATCCGTAATTTGGGACATAGGATCCGTGACTTGGGACATAGTATCCGTAATTTGGGACATAGTATCCGTAATTTGGGACATAGTATCCGTGACTTGGGACATAGTATCCGTGACTTGGGACATAGTATCCGTAATTTGAGACATAGTATCCGTGACTTGGGACATAGTATCCGTGACTTGGGACAGGTATCCACTTGGGACATAGTATCCGTAATTTGGGACATAGTATCCGTGACTTGGGACATAGTATCCGTAATTTGGGACAAAGTATCCGTAATTTGGGACATAGTATTCGTAATTTGGGACATAGTATCCGTGACTTGGAACATAGTATCCGTAATTTGGAACATAGTATCCGTGACTTGGAACATAGTATCCGTAATTTGGGACATAGTATCCGTGACTTGGGACATAGTATCCGTAATTTGGGACATAGTATCCGTAATTTGGAACATAGTATCCGTGACTTGGGACATAGTATTCGTGATTTGGGTCATAGTATTCGTGATTTGGGTCATGGTATCCGTGACTTGGGAAGAGGTATCCGTTAGTTGGGAAGAGGTATCTGTTGGTTGGGACCTCGTAGACTTGGAAAATGATTTCAGTACCTTGTGACATTGTATCCGTGACTTAGGTAAATGGTATCCGTGACTTGGGAAGAGGTATCCGTTAGTTGGGACCTCGTAGACTTGGAATATGGTATCAGTACTTTGTGACTTGGTATCCGTGACTTAGGAAAATGGCATCCTTGACTTGGGAAATAGTATTCGTGACTTGTGCTCTTGACGTGTGATCTAATCTAAATCTAAGTCTAAGCTGCAAAGATATGTATTATTTGAGATTCATATTAAATGCATTCCCACAAGCAAATACGCATAATTTCGCGCTCACACATGCCGCATGTGGACCTACAATATAAAAAAACTCAATCTCAAATGAACATAAGCCCTGCAACTCTTGCCGACCTTCCCTGAAACAGGGGTGACATTGGCAAAGTGAACCATTTTTTACAGTATGGGTGGTCAACCTCATACCAACAATGATACACACAAAAATAGCGCTCACCTCATAAATAATTATTCTAATGTTATATTATTATTATTATTACCCCTAGTGGAATGGCATTGCAGTTACCTTGGAGACGCTGTTCACGCCCAGCTTGCGCCGGACGGGCAGCGCGCGCAGCAGCTGGCCCGCGCGCGCTTCCCTGGCGAGGGACTGGAAGGCCAGCGAGACCCCGGCGCAGTGCTCCGCTGCCGAGACCTCGTAGAACTGGCAGCCGAAGCGCAGGGAGACCTCCTGGCCGTCGTCCACGCACACCTCCCTGAAATACAAGAGAACAACACTTGTAGCGTGGTTAGACAATACTATGCTGGAGGAAGTGGGTAAGATAAAGATTCCCTTGTTTAACTTGAGGGAGATATCTAATCTAAATCTAAATCTAAGCTGCAAAGATATGTATCATTTGAGATTCATATTAAATGCATTCCCACAAGCAGACATGCATAATTTCGCGCTTACACATGCTGCATGTGGACCTACAATATAAAAACCCCAATCTCAAATGAACATAAGCCCTGCAACTCTTGCCGACCTTCCCTGAAGCAGGGGTGACATTGGCAAAGTGAACCATTTTTTACAGTATGGGTGGTCAGCCGCATACCAACCTATCAATCAAGGAGTATCGATTGTCGTTTAATGGAAATTACTTAAATTGATATTTATTACTACTTAAAATTACTTAAATTGACCGGTCCGTAGTTCAGTGGTAACACTTCGCCACTTCGGACTCTGAATGGGAAGGTTGTGGGTTCGATTCCCGGTGGAGCACAAAAATATACCATTTATATTTTCAAATTTGCTCTTCGCTGGGTTGAAAAATTCATAAAACCTTTACCAATGACCGGTCAACAAAGGTCCATCCAGCCTTACAGCAACTGGGTCTTGCTTGAGAATTGGCGCTTTGTAGCGACGACGATCAAGCTCGTAAAAAGGTCGATACCTTAATTGGTAGAATGCTTGCATTCCATGCCGAGAGCAAGGGTTCGATCTCAAAGGTTTACTCAGCCTTCACAAGAAATGAGAACCAGCCCCCCCGGGAGCTGGGAAACCCCCACTTCAACTGAAAGTGGTTGGTGTGAGGCCGGCCCCCTTACCTGTAAAAATAAATAGGTCCCGAAGCGCCACATGCGACCCCTTCGGGGAAACGCAGGCAAGAAGTTACACTATATGTGTAGCTTAGTTGCGTTTTTTTTTTGCGATATAATCAAAAGGTCCATCCAGCCTTACGGCAAATGGGTCTTACTTAAGAATTAGCGCTTTGTAGCGATGACCAAGTTCGTAAAAAGTCCGGTCAATAGCTCAGTTGATAGAATGCTTGCATTCCATGCCAAGAGCAAGGGTTCGATCCCCATCGAGGGTGTTAGCAATAATTTCCCGTTTCGGTGTCTATTTCAAACCCAAAATAAATACCGGCAAGGCGTACCCAGCCTTCACAAGAAATGAGAACCAGTCCCCCCGGGAGCTGGGAAACCACCTCTTGCCAACTGAACCAACTGAAAGTGGTTGGTGTGAGGCCGACCCCCTTACCCGTAAAAATACATAGGTTCCGAATCGCCACATGCAGCCCCTTCGAGGATAACGTAAGCAAAAAGTTACACTATATGTGTAGCTTAGTTGCGTTTTTTTGCGATATGTATATTGGATTAATTCAAATGTGGTACCGCATAGCAGTTGCCATAAGAGTCGTACCTGTCCTGTATGTGTCAGAAGGACCCACAGGATACTGTATTCCGGATACCGGGTGCTTGGATATGGATGACATATTTGGCAATGGAGTCGAATAATGTTCCAAATTTATTTTCTATCCACGAGCTGACTGTAGAGGTCTATGTAAGCTAACTTGGACCCTGGTATCCGTGACTTGGGACAAAGTAGGTATCTATTGCTTGGGATATGTTATCCGTGACATGGTACGCGTTATTGAGAACATGGGATCAGAAACTTCGTATCCGAGATTGGTCACGGATTTCTATATCTTTAAAAAATATTTTACAAACTGGGATTATAGGACCAATACTAAAGATTGACCCAATTCCACCCAGTGGAATATTTTTTCGATTTCAAAGAGGCTGAAACAGTTTCATTCGGTTCTATTTAATTTAATTAGAGATGACTGTCATTAAAATATCGGCCATTGATAAGGAATGATCGATTGACAACGCCCAGGACCAAAAATGTAGAGCAGTAATCTTTTTGTTCATTCCGTCGAAAATAAACATCGACTTCTGTGAACATATTTTGTTTTTTCATGAAAACCGACCGTGCCTACTAAAAACAGTGCGAGCGCTACAGACACTCATTTAACCATGCCATGTTTGCATGTTTATAAACTTACATTCTTGAAATTATAAAACACATATCTAAAAACCTGGTAGGGTTACATTTGCCTCGCAGACCGTAGTTAAGAATTCAATTGACTAGATATTTCTTTACATAATACGTTTACAGTATATTTGATAACTGACGCACTGCTCAATGTATTTAAACGCTAAAACGTCATTCATCATTGAGCATTTGTGCAGGACGTTAAGTTTTTTTGTAAGCCCGTATAATTGTTGCCCTATTTATTAACTTCGGATTCAATATTTGATAGTGTCATTCGTGAATAATTGATATTACTTGTGACTCGGTGAAGATATATATGTACCCCAAGTGTAAAACATTACGCTCAAACTCAACCCATAGCGTTTTATCAAAAAATGTATGGATACAAAAACGGTCACGTGGTGGCGCGGTTTAGTTTTCCATACATATACATAAACGCTTTATATTTGGGATAGAGTATCAAGCATGCGTACTAACTGATTCCTGATAGCTTACTTACAACCAACTGCTACTGAAGTATTTTTAAATTTAATTAAAGAAAATGTGCTGCCTACGTTTTTCCAAGTAAATATTTTAAATAGGATGATCATTTGAGAAGTAACGGGAGACCAAACGTGTGGTGGTATTTTATGTAAGAAAATTGATAAATGATATAGGTACAAAGTATTTTATGTACTAGAGTCATTCTGAAAATTTTCAGCTCGAGCTAAGAAAAATTAAAAATGATGAGAGAAATGTGTGGATTCTGATTCGCTATAAGGGTGACCTGAATTGACATTTTGTTGGAATCGTATCCAACATCATCGGGATCTGCAGTCTGTTGAGTCTGCAGATGTCACTATCTATTACCATATCTATTTGAGGATAGCAAGCAATAAAACATGTCGATGCGTAAACAGCTGATCGCTTTGTAATTTGATGTTTAATGCAAAATAATTTCAATCTACAATCATTAATTCGTGTCAATGTTTGATGACCGATCACACGGGTCGAGTAGATATTGATGCATTAATAGGAGGATGTATGCGTGACACCTTATATACACATGCCAGTGAGCTTGTATTGGAAGGTGAGTGTGGTGGAGACTCTCATCCACATACTAATGCATTCTAATCTAATCTAAGTTGCAGAGATATGTAACATTAGGGATTCATATTATGTGTATTCCACGTATAAGTTTGCGCTTGCACATGCCACATGTGAACCTACGACATAAAAACCCAATCTCAATCTTCCCTAAAACAGAGGTGACGCTGGCAAAGTGAACCATTTTCTACAGCATGGGTGGTCAGCCGCATACCAACCTATAAGTCAAGGAACATACACGACAAATTACATTTTATTAATCAAGGCAAGACACATAATTTCTCGCTCGAGATTAAACAAGCAGTGAGCTCAGCAAAGCTCTCCTTTTATTATGACTCTGGATAGTACCTACTCGATTAGCGAATTGGACAATGGTGTACCTCAAGTGGTCCAGATCCCTCTGGTTGCCCAGCAGCAGCGTGGTGTAGTAGGACGGCAGCTTGAGCCTGGCTATGAGTGTGAGCAGGTCTTGCGCCTCCCGGAACGAGCGCCGGTCGCATACTGAGTACACCACCACGAAGGCTTCTCCCCAGCGGATGTGCTCGTACAGGCAACCACTCTGTGAACAATCATACATGACATCATCAGTACACTTGACCAATCAGAACAATGGAGGCAATGCAACACACAACACAACACTACGCAGATAGCACCCCTGCTATAAAGGATCATGTTCTCCCTCCTCTGAGCCACACCCTGTATATCCATCCCATCCAGGGATGAGTTACAGAACTCGCATGCAAAACATTATATAGATGCAAGTGGCAGAAGGCCCTCCCGTGAGGCTAACACTCTCTCCAGTGTAAAACAAGACAAGGTGGCTCAGAACACAAGCAAGCAATGATAGCCATAAGTGAAAGAATTTAAAGGCTCGATGATTTTAAATTACACCCTTTTGGGTTTCGGTTCTGAGCATCTTTTGTAAGTTTTAGTGAGCGTGAAGTTAGTGAACATGTTCGGGAGGTGATCTCCTGATTAATTTGCCAACCATCTTAAGGCGGAAAAGAAAATAAAATAGAATATAATTAAAGTAATCTAATTAGAGTAAGGAGTTGTCGTCATAGCTTGCACATAACTTGGAAAAAGTCTCAAATTTGGACTTATTGGCAACAAAGCTTAAAGGATCACTGCCCCTAGTACAAAACAATGCGTAAATCTACCTCGATCGCGTAAATCGAAAATATGTATAACACTAAATCACTATCTAGGAGTGCCGTTGTATATTTCATACATTTTTTATTTACGAAATCGATGTGAGATTTACGTTTTATATACGGGGCACAGTACATCAACCGCCAGCTCACCAGCACTCACATATCATAGACCTCTAGATTTATTGAAATCCGGGAAATCCCGCTTATAGGATTAATTAGAAAAAATAAATAAACCTTGCACCGTCAAGAATAATAATATAAGTAACAAATCGGTGGTGGTATGGCCGAGAAGGCCAAGTGGGCTGATATTTCTAGCGTGTTTGGAATACAATAACGTTGGTTTGATCCCCGCCTGGGCCATTTGTCCATAACTTTGACCCTGGTTCAACAGATGTTATTGGGTAATTATGAATTTATAATTAATTGAAATAAACAATAACAAATTATTCATTGATGATATTACTACCTGTTTCTGGCCAGGCAAAATAGGTTGGTGAATTGCATTCCTTTTCACAAATCTATTTAAAAAAAAAAATACGCAGTGAATTCGGCGAACGTGTTTCCTGGTGTGTTAGCGAATAATGACAATTTGAGAATAATATCGTAGGTTTGCAACGCAGATCAAGCAATTAGACTCGGTGTATTTAATCAATAATGAAATATCAACCGATTGAAAGGAGAATATAAAAAATGTTGGCGCCGCCTGGTAGGTAAGTATTTAATAATTTTCTACAATTATTATGAGTAATAGCTCTGTATAAGCCAGTGGTTCTTAACCTGCGGTACGCGAGTTTTTTTGTAAAGTTGGCAAGGAATATATTTTAAATGCAATGTGCGATAACTAAATGAAGCGTATAAAAGATATAAAGTTCTAGTTATAAATTTAAAAAAAAAAAATAGAAAAACCCTATCCCTAGCCGCCAACATTACAGATCAACGCCATTTCTTTTTGTCCTTACATACTTCTTTCATTTCATCCAGAGTCATAACTTTCTTCATACAAGCTCTCTTTTTGTTATGACTCTGGATATTCCTTTTTTTTTTTTCTTTTTAACAAAAAAATAGATTTCTAGAAAGGAATGCAATCCACCAGCCAATTTTGCCTGGCCAGTTGTCTTCATGCGAAAGCAGAAGCTTGTGTGCATGCAATGGCATCTGTTGAATTCATTCTTTATTTCAGATATTTGGGCCATTCATACCTTTCTCGGTCTTCCTCTACCACGACATCCATCTATTCTTGCAACGTATACTTTCTTCGTCAGTCTTTCCTCATTCATCCTCTCCATATATCCAAACAACATATAAGTAGAAATTGTGCAAAAGTGAATTATTTCCTGTAATATTTGGTGGCCAGCCTCATATTATTATATACAACCTATAAGTCAAGGATAATAAATGGTCTCTGTGAGGAAAAAAAGTCAAAGCGGTCTCTGGTACACACAAAACAATCAGTGATGTAGTAAAAAAATCGTGAAAAAAAATGTGTGAAAACAGAAAAAAAATGTGTGAAAAGTAAATCAGTCACGTGGGGTGCTGCTGCATCTTCCACACATGTTTATATGAAAATGTCTCTTTCAAATATTGCACAGTCCCTATACAACGGACTTCCAATAAAAATAAAGAGTGATATGAATTTATAATAATCAACAAAATGATGCAAAAAGGTGCAAGTGATGTACCAAAAAACGCAACGCAACTAAGCTACACATATAGTGTAACTTCTTGCCGCGTTATCCCCGAAGGGGTCGCATGTGGCGAGTTGAACCTATTTATTTTTACAGGTAATGGGGCCGGCCTTACGCCAACCACTTCAGTTGAAGTGGAGGTTTCCCAGCTCCCGAGAGTGCTGGTACTCATTTCTTGTGAAGGCTGAGTAAGCCTTGCCGGTATTTTGTTTTGGGGTTTGAAATAAACACCGAAACGGGAAATCATTTCTGACACCTGTGAGGGTTTTTCCTCTGTCCTGCTGATTGACACAATTAATAATGTAACAACCACTTTAATACGTTTACTTTTATTCCTTTCACAATGTATACATAATAAACCACAGCACAATAATATTAATTATTCTTAATTACACATGCTTGTGGCTCTCACGCCAGGCAAGCTTCTTCCCTCTTTTTGCATTCTTTTGTTTGTCTTTTTCCATTCAAATTTAAATACAATGTTCCATTCTACCAAACAAACAAACTCATCTCGTTACAATACACCTCCTTCCTCTCATAAAAAAAAAAAAAAACATTCCCAATTTTTTTTTTTTCTTTTACAATGAGTAAATAATGTATCATAATGCTCAGCCGGCGCCACATATTTTGTTTTATTTTAAGGATAAATTTCAAAAATATGAAAATAAAAAAAAACCTGTTTCTGATACATTATTCAGTCATTAATACCTTTTTTAACAATACCAATTTTTTTGATACTAAAATTAATATATATTTTTTTTTAACACAAATTTCATATTCAATATTATAAACAAATATTTGTTTTTTTTTTTTTTTTTAAATACTTAATTCAACAATTCAAAATAATCAAATAACAATACATAATAAACATTCACCAGTTTATTAATCAATTCATTAAAATAACTTTTTTTTTTTTAAACATGTATCACATCTTTCCCAATATTTAAATTTATTTCAAATTTATTTTTCATTAATAAATTTATCAGTCCATCAATTTTTTTTAAAAACTTTACCTTCATATGTAATACTTTGTTTAATTTATGTTTCATACCTTCATTCATGCAATGTTTCATAATTCATTCTTTCACTGATCACTTTTATATCAACTTTCACCGTATCATGCATCACCTCAAATTTTTCATACACATGAAAATATGTTTTTTTTTTTTTTTTTTAATCTAATTTGATTATGTCCTTGATGTGATATTTATTTATAACATTTGTGTCTATATCTTTTAATACATAGACTATCTTGCTAACTTTCTTTTCTATTCTGGCTTTGACAAATTTTGGAGCCAACTTTGTACAGAAGTATTTCCCTGCATTTGATTGTATGAAATTTTTACGCCATACAATATCCCCTTGATCATAGACACGATTTGATCTACCTTTATTATAATAATTTGCATTTTTATTATATGCATCCCATAAATTTTCTGTTACAATTTTGTATAATGTGTTTAATTCCTTCATTTTATCTTTATGCATATCTCTATATTTATCTAATTCTTCCTTTGATTCTATTTCATCATTTACTATTTCACCATGAATTTCACCATTTAGTACAATCTCCCTACCTCTTGCTAATACATTAGGTGTGTATCCTGTTGCTAAATTGACTGTATTATTTATTATGCTTTGTACTGAATCTAAAAAAGTATCCCATTTTCTTTGTTCATTTTCAACAAAAATAGCTAATGTGTATCCTATTGTTCTATTATATGTCTCTACATTATTGCACATGGGAGTATATAAAGTTGTATAAAATATTTTCTGTACTCCATATGAGTACATAAAATCTTTAAATGCATTAGACTTTAAATTCTTTCCATTATCTGTTATTATCGTTTGCGGTACTCCTTCTGTTAAAAATATTTTATTTTCTATTAATTTTACTATTTCTTCTGTAGTAGCTCTTCTTAAAGGAAATAACCAACAATATTTGGTAAAAACATCTATTATTGATAATATATGTATATAGCCCGTACTTGATTTTGGTAATGGTCCTATCAAATCAATACTCAGCATTTTTAACGGTCTATCCACTCTTTTTCTATTTTCCATTTTTCCTGCTGGAGGTAAATTATTCGGCTTATACATTTTACATTTTTGACATTTATTTATAAAACTTTTTATATCTGCATACATATTTTTCCAATAGTAACATCTTGATATGTATTTATAAGTTTTAAAAATACCTGCATGTCCATTATCATGATGATTCTTTATTATAGTTAATCTATTGTCTATAATAGGTATCTTTTTCCAATTATATTCCTCTGTGAAAGGATTATCATCATTTATTAGTTTAAATAATTTATTATCTACAAATTCCTATTAAATTGGAATTTGTTTTTGTTTGTAAATGGATGTTTTGTATTTGAATATTATTATTTAATGATGTATAAAATGTAATTTGTCGTGTGTGTGTGTTCCTTGACTTATAGGTTGGTATGCGGCTGACCACCCATGCTGTAAAAATGGTTCACTTTGCCAATGTCACCCCTGTCTCAGGGAAGGACGGCAAGAGTTGCAGGGTGTATGTCCATTTGAGATTTGATTTTTATGTTGTAGGTTCACATGAGGCATGTGCAAGCGCGAACTTGTACGTGTCTGGTTGTGAGAATGCATGTAGTGTGAATCTTCAATGTAACATATCCTTGCAACTTAGATTAGATTAGATTAGATTAGATTATCTACCATTTTGAATTTTTTGTATTTGTGTGGTGTTTTTGTACATCCTTCTGCGATATTATTATACCAAGGATCTGCAATATTTGAATTTATTACTTCCATTTCTTTAGTACCAGGAATCCTAGATAATACATCTGGCACTGTATGTTCTTTCCCTTTTCTATGCTCAATCTCAAATTCATACTGTGAAAGTCTCATGGCCCATCTTGCTAATCTACCTGTTGGATTTGATATTTTATTCAAGAATTTTAATGCCATATGATCAGTTATTACCTTGAATTTCATCCCATCTAGATAAGATCGAAAATGTTCAATTGACTCTACAATGGCAAGAAGCTCACGTTCTGATGTCGAATAGTTTTGTTCTCTAACTGTCAAACTTCTTGAAAAATATGCTATTGGCTTTTCGGACCCATTGATATTTTGGTTTAATACTGAAGCTACTTGATTTTTACTGGCATCAGTGTGTAAAAAAAAATCTTTTGTGAAATCCGGACATATTAATACAGGGGCTGTGCTTAAGGCTAATTTTAATTATTAAATGCATCCTCAGATTCTTTTGACCAATTAAAATTGTTCTGACCTTTTTTACCTCTCAATAATTTATTTAGTGGATATGATATCTCACTGCAGTTTCGTATAACTTTTCTATAAAATCCTACCAAACCTAAAAACATTCGTAGTTGTTTTACATTTTTCGGTGAAGGATATTCCTCTATAATCTTGACTTTATTTGAATCTGGCCTTAATCCATTTTCATCAATAATGTATCCCAAATATTTTAAACTATCTTTGCAAAATTCACATTTTGAAAATTTTACCGTTAACCCTGCTTCTTGTAATATATTTTTAACTTGTTTTAATAAATTTAAATGTGAATTGAAATCTTCGTTAATAATAATTAAGTCATCGATATAACAAAATATGTTAGTATCAAATTTAGGTCCAAATAATTTGTCTAATAAACGCTGTGTTTCAGAACTTGAATTTTGTAAACCGAACGGCATTTTTGTGAATTGAAACAACCCTCTATTTGGTACGACGAAGGCAGTTTTTTCTTTGGACGATTTTTCTAGTGGAATTTGCCAAAACGCCTTGCTTAAATCTATTGAAGAGATATATTTGGCATTTCGTAAATTTGCTAAAACTTGATTTAAATTTGGAATGGGATAGTTATCTCGTTTTGTTACTTCATTGAGTCTTCTAGAGTCCAAACAAAATCTAGGCGTTCCATCCTTTTTAATTACAATCACAACAGGACTGGACCACGAAGATTTGGATTGTTCAACTATACCTTCTTTTAACATTTTATCGAACTCTGTGTTAACCTGTCTCTGTCTTGCTGGACTGAGTGGATAATACTTTTGTTTTATTGGAGGACCTTCTGTCTGAATTCTGTGTTCAATGAGGTTTGTGCATCCTAAGCCTATTTTTTCATAAGAGATGTCCTTGAAATCATTTTCTATTGTTTTTAATTGCTGTAATTGGTTATCTGTTAATTTAGTTCTATTTGTAATTTTACCTAATTCACTAATATTTTTGCTATTTGAATATGTAATTTTACTTATTAAACTCGGTTCTAATTCAAATTTTATCCAAAAATCTATTCCAAAAATTAAGTCTTGTTGTAAACCTTGTAAAACATAAAAATCTACATGTTTTATTTGATTGTCACATTTTACCTCTAAATTTATTTTACCAAGTATTTTTATATTTTTACCATTTGCTAACGAGATACTTTCATGGGTTTTTATAATTTTGTAATTTCTTTGTAAAAAATAATCAAATGTTTTTTCATTGATTGCAGAAATAGATGCACCTGAATCTAGTAAACCTGTAAAATTTTTGTTCTCAATATTTACTGTTAAAAATGGTCTTTTATCAAATTGTTTAGCAAAAATGAGTGGTGCAATTTGATAATTTTTATTAAAAATTTGAATGAAATTAAGCCAGCTCTTCATTTCTGATTTTTGTGTTTGTACTGAAGGCCGACTATCTACAAGTTTTTTGAATTACTATTGTATGTCGTATTTGTTCTGTTTTGTATATTTATATTTCTGTTCATTTTTGTTTTGTCTGTATAATCACTTTTTTTATTTTTAACAAAACAATCTTTTTGTACATGTCCTGTACGCTTACATGAGTAACAGATTACTGTGTGTTTTTTAAAATTTCCATTTTTTATAAAACAATTTCTTTCCACATGTCCTCTTTTATTACAAAAGTAGCATACTATATTATTTGTGAAACTTCTACATTTATTCTGTATGTAATCTAATTTTCTATTTTTAGTCCAACAATCTATTTCATCATGTCCTAATTTATTACAAAAATTGCATTTTTGCATTACATTTTTCTCTTCTGTGTCATTCATTACATTTAAATTTTTACATTCATTAAATTTGAAAAATGATTCAAACTTGCTACATATTGTAGATAATTCCTCTGTATTTTTAATTTCAGATGTTGTCAGTAAAGTTGCATATTTTTCTGACAATCCATGAATTATTATGTCCATAAGTTCTTTATCATGCATTCTTTTATTTAATAAATTATTTTTTGATTTTACCTTTAAAATATAAACAGATGCATTATCATGACCTTGTACCATATTTAAAATTTCTAACTTAAGATTCCTTTGAAAGTCATATTTTTCAAATTGTTGTAAGAATTTGGTTTTAAAAATTTTCCAATCAAATTCACAGTTAATTGCTCTGTACCAAGTTAACGGAAAATCTGTTAAAAATATAGGCATACACTCTACCAAATAATCTAATTTTAATTTGTAGACTTTGGCTAATTCTTCTAACCTTATTATAAATTCATTTGGTTCACTTTCACCATTAAAAGATATTTTTAATTTGAGAGGATCAAAATTTATGGACTCCATTGTGTTACTTTCTAAATCCTTTTTATTATTTATTTTTTTAGATTTCGTCATTTGCTGTATATTTTCAATTTATGCAATTAAAAAAAAATCATTTCATTGAAAAAAATTTTTTTCATACAAATTAAATATAACACCATCTATATATATTTATCTAAACTGATTTGAAACAAACTGGTTCATGTCCAATCTTTTTTCTTCTGGGACGTTCGATTTTTAAATCTTCATTTCTTCTGAACGTAGTGTAGGTAATTTGAATTCTCTCACCTTCAATATTTTCAAAACCGCCTTTGAAATCTTGCAATTTCTTGTTATAAATTGTATAAGTTGAGTTTTTTAAAACATTTTAAACGTGTTGATGCTTTCACAACCATAAATCTGTCCAATTTTAATTATTTCATATATATTGTATTGTTTTCAATGTCATTTGTTGAAATCGACTGTCATTTGTTTTTGTTTGTGAAAAATTTTCTTCATAGGAATTTCATTTACAGATTTTTTTCTTTTACGTTGGGCGCCAAAATGTGAGGGTTTTTCCTCTGTCCTGCTGATTGACACAATTAATAATGTAACAACCACTTTAATACGTTTACTTTTATTCCTTTCACAATGTATACATAATAAACCACAGCACAATAATATTAATTATTCTTAATTACACATGCTTGTGGCTCTCACGCCAGGCAAGCTTCTTCCCTCTTTTTGCATTCTTTTGTTTTCCTTTTTCCATTCAAATTTAAATACAATGTTCCATTCTACCAAACAAACAAACTCATCTCGTTACACACCCTCGGTGGGATTCGAACCCGAGCTTTCGGCATGGAATGCAAGCACTCTACCACCTGAGCTATCGACCGGACCAGCAAGATGATTTTGTTTTATTTATAATATGCGCTACCGGTTCTCTTCTGTTTTTGTTATTTCACTACTTCAATGTTATTTGTATGTTTTGTGGCTGATTTTAATTTTGTAAATTGTGTGAGGTTGTTGTGAGGCTAACCGCTGTAAAAATCGGTTCACTTTTGCCAATGCCACCCCGGTTTCAGGGAAAAGCGGCAGGAGTTGCAAGGTTTACGTTCATGTGAGGTTTTGTTTATTTGTATGCACACATGCAGAATGTGTAGGCGCGAACCTACATGTGCCTATCTGTGAGCATGCATTTAATATGAGCCTTAAATGTTCACATATCTTTGCAACTTAGATTATAGATATAGTGTAAAATAAAATATAAGAGTCCCAAATGAGTTCTTGTATAACTCCTGGAAAATATAATTGTGTTAGGGGCCGTCCATAAATTACGTCATCGATTTTGGCCGATTTTCGACCCCCCCCCTTACAATCATCCTATAGTCATTATCTAATGACCCACCCCCCCTTCTTGCTGTAATAATTAATGGATGAGCTTAATAATTAATAATGTTATATTACTTACATAATATTTTGTATATTTTGTACAAATTAGTATTTACAAGAACGACGTCACTTTTGGCACTCGTACATCATTTGCCATCATCCGCAGACCAGTCTTCCCCCCCCCCCCCTTAATGCGAATGACGTAATATATGGACCGCCCCTTAAAAGAAAATTAACTTATTTTATGTTTTTTTTTTCAATAAATAGAAAAACAAATTATACGATGCTGAAAAATTTACACGATGTTTTATCCAACGGCTTCTTGTCGAAAAATTGTTTGATAGTCACTGCTGTGAGCGTAGGTACTGTCTGTGAGAGTAACAGCTCAAGCCAACTTTCCTTGGCGCGGCGCTCAGTTTTGTCTCTGCCCGCAATTATGTCGTGGTTGTTTTTCCGACTGGATTAAATTGTAATTAGTTGTTCTTGGAAAAATAAACATATAATACGCATTCATAATAAGCGAGCTGTAGTAAGAATGTTGCACAAATAATGATGTTGTATCAAGGTACAGGAAAATAATGTACAACGTAAAAAAAATGATTGACTGCAACGATGGATAGTAAAAATAAGTAAATATTCTTTTCTTTGTATGCATTATATTTACAAGAAATATCTTGAGTATTTTAAATATAATTGACCCAGAACTAATTTAATTAAAACCTTTTTTTTACGTGGCAAAATGTCACACCACTTGTATGGAACCACGGTCCTTAGTAACCAGTAACAAAATATAAGTGGACTTTTCCCCAGCAACCCGGCCGTGAGACGTCACAACTTCGTCCATGTTAATTCATGTGCTGACCTATTTGTGTCTTTCGTCTGGTCTAGTCCAATCGCGAGCTCAGTTAATAGGATAGGCTTCTTGCGTTTCATGGAATAGGGCTAGGGTTCGAACTCCAACATCTAAATCTAAATCTAAGTTGCAAAGATATGTATCATTTGAGATTCATATTAAATGCATTCACACAAGCAGACACGCATAATTTCGTGCTCACACATGCCGCATGTGGACCCACAATATAAAAAACCCAATCTCAAATGAACATAAGCCCGGCAACTCTTGCCGACCTTTCCTGAAACAGGGGTGACATTGGCAAAGTGAACCATTCTTTACAGTATGGGTGGTCAGCCTCATACCAACCTATAAGTCAAGGAATTGTCTTATAGGTTGAAAAAATGAGCATGGGTGCCAGAAATGATTTTCCGCTTTTGTGTTTATTTCAAACAAAAAATGAAAATACCGGCAAGGTTTACTTATTAATAAATGAGAATCAGCATCCTCGGGAGCTGGGATCAAAATGTAAAATAGACAAAGTAATGTAAAAAAAAAATTATGTAGGTACCTTACTGTTTTTTTAATGTTGTATTTTTGCAATGACAATGCTTTCAAAAAGTCGTCCGTCGCAACAAGATCGCCACGTGTTTCTCTCACGTGTTGTCTTGCTTAAAATCGTGGTTGGCGAAATTTTCATCGAGAACAAAAGCCTCCTAACACACTGAACTACATGCAAAAGGTAGAGCGCACGGCTCCGCCCAGCCCGCAAACAATATGGCCGTCGAGAAGTTTCACGATCAGAAGGTTAATGTCAATTATTAATATCAATGCATCGAAATTCTGCAGGTGCAAGTGGCCGTACCCACGCGAGGATGAGATGCCCCGTAAAATAATATCGATTACAATACCGCGAATTGGGTTAATAATGTTTTGACGTTTTCACATTTTGTTGTCGAAGCGGCCATGTTGCTTTGTTTGAAGAGGCGCGGCGATACAAATTTGAAAAGATTCGAAATTTGAATTTTTCTTCTTTTTGGTGTTACCATTATTTTAGTGTTGCCATTAAAATTATTCTTCTCCCGTTTTTTTTTTCAAATGATTCGAAATTTGAATTCCACCTTCTGATTGGTTGTTTCAATGTTGTTGCCATTTGTAAAAATAAGTTCCATAAAATTTTGAAGGTGGATTTAAAAAAAAATACTGTTTTTATTTAATAGGTAAGGAGGTATACACATCTGTGGTCACATAATATGATTTCATGAAAAGCTACACGAAACTTTTTTAAAATTTCATTTGAATTTTTTCTGTTGATGAATTTGTGAGTCTGTCACCATGCCACTTGGGGTGGACAGAATCCTTACAAATTTGTCTCTACTTCTTCCTATTCATCAAGCCATATTTTTTTTTACCATTCTTCCTTCAACATTACATCGGTTAAATAAAAAATACGAATTTTCGATAGTTTAAGAAATTGCTATAGTTATGTAGATACACGGGTACCAAAGGTCACGAATCGTGATCGCAATGAGAAATTTGTCCGCACAAAATGTTACCGGATGTAAATATGACGGGTACATCGCGTACACCGTCTCCGCAGCGAGTTTTCCCTTTTGTTTCACTGCCATTCGATACGAGAGGACTTATTTACGATCTGTAATAAATGCAGGTTATTTATGCTACTGAAAATGCATCCAGTCGCTTGTTGGTCACTCATCACAGCTGTTACCACGAATATCTCATTGGAGAATATCCGAAGTCATTAATATAAGGAGCGCTTGTATAAAGAGGGTTATGACTCTGGATGAAATAAAAGAAGTACCTATAGGGCAGAAAGAAATGGCGGATGATCTGCAATGTTGGCGGCTAGAGCTAGGATTTTTTAATTCTAAATTATAATTTGTATTTGTTTTTAATATTTATACATATTATTATTTGTTTATTTCAAAAATATAATTTGTTGTGTACGTTCCTTGACTTATAAGTTGGTATGCGGCTGACCACCCATGCTGTAGAAAATGGTTCACTTTGCCAATGTCGCCCCTATTTCAGGGAAGGTCAGCAGGAGTTGCAGGTTTTTTTTTTTTTTTTTTTTTTTTTTTTTTTTTTTTTTTTTTTTTTTTTTTTTTTTTTTTTTTTTTTTTTTTTAAGAAAATCCTTGTTGTAGTGCCACTTGTTGTAGTGCCGCAGAGGTGTACGAGCTTGGTCGTCGCTACAAAGCGCCAATACTCAAGCAAGACCCAGTTGCTGTAAGGCTGGATGGACCCTTGGTGACCGGTCATTGGTAAAGGCTTATGAATTCTTCAACCCAGCGAAGAGCACATTCGAAATATTAATGGTATTTTTGTGTGCTCCGCCGGGATCCGAATCCACAACCCTCCAAATATTTACGAGTCCGAAGTGTTGCCACAACGGACTACGGACCGGTCCGAGGTTGTATGTTCATTTGAAATTTGGGTTTTATGTTGTAGATTCACATGCGACATGTGCAAGTGCGAACTTGTTCGTGTCTGCTTGTGAGAGTGCACATAATGTGAATCCTCAATGTTACATATCTTTGCAACTTAGATTAGATTAGTCTGAATAAAAAAGCTGGGGGAAAAATGAAGGTATGCCCGCTGGATTCCTATGGTAGAATCACAGATCAAAAAAAGAAGGGTAGAATGGAGTCCGCATCGATTTTACAGTCTAAAAGTCATACCTATGGCAGGGTTGATTTAATAATTCAAATTCAGAAATGAACTGAAATAAATGTTGAGTTTATTTATAATATTCCTTTGCTTTTGATAAATATTTGTAGGTACTAAGTTTAAGTCCCCAAAAATGCCATTCAGTTTTTAAAAATGTCATTTACTTCGGTGGAGAGTTATGTACTATTGATGTACAATCAAGACCTGCTATATAGGTTCACGCAGTCTTACAATAACTAGATCTTGCTCATGGTGTTTTGTCTCCACGTTAATGAAAGAAAAGCGCTTAAGGGGAAAAGTTATTTTTACAATGAAGTCGTAACAAATTTCATAGATAAAAAAATTGTGACTCCACAAGGGTTGCTAGGGAAAATGGAAAGAAATGTTTTGTTATTGATGGCTAAAGACAAAATATACAGAAGTGGGACGTTAACCCGCCGATAAAAACAATATTTCGATTTTCGTAGTTTCTGGTTGCTCAACGATTTTGAAAGATATTTTAATACAACCTTTCTACAGCATTTCCAGTAGATTACATTTTATGTGTTCAGAATCCAGCACTCGATGAAACAGAAAAGATAATGATATCTGTCGTAAGAGTAAAAGTAGATATATGTGGACAATAAAGCTCGTATACATGATCAATGGGCTTTTCACGTTCAGCATTCATGCATGTTTAGCTATGTACGAGTAACAATCAAGGATACTAGTAAAGAAATCCTGCCAGCCATGAAAATGAGAAGGTATTGAGACACATATTAAGAAAAAACAATACCTCTTGCTCTAGTTTATCATGCGAGGAAAGATTGAGGAAGAATTCAAGGATGCTTGTGCTACGACAATAGTTTCACAAAAAAACTACAGGTTTTTTAAAAGTAAAAATAAAGAACGTTTGCCGTATTTCGATAGATGCTTATCTTAACAGAAATGGTGGTTAGCTTCATACCAATCTGTAACTCAAGAAGCGAACAGTAGTATACCTTATAAAAAAAAAAAAAACTGCAGTTGAAATTAATGCTTAGAGCCTTAGCCACCATCATAGCAAATCTAGCCTTTGTCTCTAGTGAAGGATAAAAATTCTATGGAAGTTCCAATTTCCATTTACGCTCACTGGAAGTGCTATTGAATTTTTGTTTGCAAAATTTGACTGCGCCTCTAGTGATCGTAAATGGCAAAACAAACATCCATACATTTTTTACTCCCCACGACATGCCAGCGTAAACTAGTACTGGCTTTTTTCATAATTTTATAATTTAACCTTTGTTTTTCGTAGGAATTCTCAGGAAGTGAAGTTAAAAAAGTATACCGCAGTTTTATTGGAGGTATCCATGTGATGGGAAAATTTAGAAGAAAAGTTCGGGGTATAAAGAATGCCACGCAATCATGTTGAATACCGTATGCAGGATGATGCTGTGTGCAAGAAGCCTAATAATTCAAGACACTTTGCCTCTTGCATCCGTTAACAAGCGGTCTGAGTGTAATGGAGGGGTGATAGATTGAAATGAACTTTTGCACTCAGTGAAATCTGCACTGCACTTAATGCCGCTTGTAATAACTCCAAACGACAAGCAAAGTCCGGTGGATAGCTCAGTTGTAAAATACTAGCACTCCATGCCGACCGCTAAGGTTCGATCCCCTACGAGGTTGTGAGAAATTATTTCCCGTTGCGGTGCTTATATATCAAACACTGGCAAGGTTTAATCAGTCTTCAAAATAAATGAGAATCAGCCTGGGAGCTGGGAATCCCCATCTTAGACTAAAGTGCTTTGGTGTAAGAACAGCCCCCTTACTGGTAAAAATAAATATGTTCAACTACAACATGCGATTCCTTTGGGGCAGAGTGGTAAGGAGTTGCTTTATACGTGCAAAAAAGTTACATTTCGTTTTAACGTTAAGTACGAAGGAAAGTAAAGAATTTTGGCAATTGACTACTTGTGAAATCCTAATCATAGCCGATTGATTTCTAATAGGTGAAAACATGGAGTCGGCACAAATAACATAGACAAAAATGTCACCCTGTTGAGTGGCTAGGGCTTACTTATATTTTAGTTAAAAATATGTTTTGTTCCTTGACCGATAGGTTTGATACATTGTTTGATATTCAGGTTGACCACCCATTCTGTATTTTTTTTCGAATTTGAAATTTAATTTATTGCCTGTTGGTTGAAAATAATGCCAGTCACAAAAATAAATTCCCCAAAAGCCGTAGGTTGGTAAAAAAACAATATTCTTTGAAACGACTTCTTATTTTTAGCTATGGAATAGGTAGATGTATTGATTCAAAACCCCAGTAATCAAATGTTAAAATTAATTATTAAATACACTTTACATTGGTAATAATTTATCTTATTCAAAACAACTCCGCAACATTTTTTCACACTTGATAATAATCAATCTCCAAGTGTTCAGGTTTACTGCTCAGGACTGTAGAGGTGTTCGGAATATGGTGTTGGAGGTGATCCATCATCCATAACGACTATTCCTGGCCACTTCCTGGAGTGCCAGCATGCGTGATAAATAAGATTATTACTATATCCTTTACTTACTTGAGTGAAAATCAATAATTAAATTTAGTCCACCAAAACAAGTCATATAAACGGTAAACTAGAACAAAAAAACAAATGTAAACAAAACGATTTATTCGTTAAATTTTATTATTAAAACTGACAAAACATTAACGTCAGTCGTATAGAACAGTTAGGAAGACCCCAGCTGAGGTGGCTGGACGACATCAAGGGAACGGCAGGCTGGAGGATGGCTGAACACAGCAGCCGATAGACAAACATGGAGGAGATTGGAGGAGGACTGCGTCCAGGAGTGGAATGAGAAAGGCTGAGGAAGGAAGGTATGTACCTATAAAACTAAAGGCGGCAATCTAGGATATTTAAAAAAAAAGAAAAATACATGGAAACATGAGAAATCCTTTTCTTGTCATTTCATTTTTCTTGCCCCCACTTCAACTGAAAGTGGTTGGTGTGAGGCCGGCCCCCTTACCCGTAAAAATAAATAGGTCCCGAATCGTCACATGCGACCCCTTCGGGAATAACGCAGGCAAGAAGTTACACTATATGTGTAGCTTAGTTGCGTTACATTTATTCATCTGATTTTTGAAAAAAAAATCCTGGATTGCCTTCTTTGATCCCATACGACTTACATGCTAGTATGATATTATTTGATTATTGAATTTGTAGGTACCTATGTACCTACAAATATACAAAAGGACGGCAAGGAGAATTTTTATTTAGACTGTTTCTAATAAATGAAAACACAAAGTCTGCTTATCGCTAACCAATAAACATTATAATTTTATAAGCCAGCATTGCAGATTAACTGTCAATATTTAAGTTTTGCTCGTAAGAAAGTCGACGCAGTTTTAAATCATAATTAAAGTGAGAAATTCCTCTAGTCCACGGGACTGTCGTTTTACAAATTGAAGGAATTAAGAGAACATTGCTAGACGAATAGAAACTCCTCCGTCCTATAATCCATGTATGTTGCAAAAGTGTGTAAGAAAATCCAAAGTATATTTGCAATGACTAACCGCTGAATAAGTGCAGTTGTTCTGAAAGCCTAACTTTTTTGGCAGCATATAAATTTGGTAGCCAAAGCCTGTTTTTCTAACAAATTGCAATCATCCCGTTGTAAAAAATGGCTGACAGTATTTTCAATGCTGAAAAACAATTAAAAATATATTTTTCTTATGCCCCCTAATGCTAAGATTGCCTTACAGCAATGTTTTTCAATATTTTCTCTATTCCAACTTATAAAAGTAAGTTCATGTTTATATTTATGATTATGGGCCCCTTACCTATAAACTAAAATAAGTTTCACATGCAACATCTTCAAAGATAACGCGGCAAGAAGTCGCATAATATTTGCAATACAAAAAACTTTTCGGGACTATTTTCTTTCATCCCTACCCTTCAGGAAAGCCTAGTAAGCATTTCCCTATTTGCAACCCGGGAGAAAAACTTTCCTTAGAGTGAAATTGCTTCACTTGAAGCAAATTGTTATCTTAGTAAGGTCTGTGGTTAGTTAAAGTGTTAGTTTTATGTTTTTAATGATTGCAGCATATGCACGCAGCAAATTGCCGCCAGTAACGGTTAGGCCGGAACAATAACTCAGCTGTCCTGAGAGTGATAAACTTAAACACCTTATTCACAAACAATACTTACTAGAGAGCTCTAATCAAATTAAGAGAAAAAAAATTGTTACTTTTAAGGGTATTTCTGTTAACGCAGTAAAAGTCCATTGTATTTTTTTTATACAACAAAGTTTTGATTCACTTTTATTTATTTTTTTGGTCAAACGTTTTCGCCTAGTACCTAAGGCATCTACAGGAGCATAATTGTATATTGTTGAATAATTGAGCATAAAAAAAATCTTGGTTTAGAATTTTTTTATAGCAACAATACTCGTATATCATATATACTTGTGATAAAAGTGGATAAGTGACATATAAAGCTGGCATGGTTTTTCAGATATTTTTTTTTTCTTATTTTTGACGAGAGAAAACATTGAAAATGTCAGCAAATCCTGTAGTTTAGAGATCTTTCACGAGCTTTGCCTTATAATTAGTTCACTTACTATGGAGAAGATATGCCCAATCTAATCTAATCTAATCTAAGCTGCAAAGATATATATCATTTAAGATTTATATTAAATGCATTCCCACAAGCAGACATGTATAATTTCGCGCTAACACATGCCGCATGTGGACCTACAATATAAAAACCCAATCTCAAATGAACATAAGCCTTGCAACTCTTGCCGTCCTTCCCTGAAACAGGGGTGACATTGGCAAAGTGAACCAATTTTTTACAGTATGGGTGGTCAGCCACATAACAACCTATAAGTCAAGGAACATACATGACAAATTACATTTTTAAAATCAATAAATTATAATATATACATATAATATACCCAATAAAATGTCTTATCCACGATTTCTCAAATCAGTGAATCAGCAATTCTTCAAATTTAGATTATTTACTTAATTAAGTGAGCGTTTTAGATTTCCAGCATTTTTTTCTGTTTCCCTTGACTTATATGTTGGTATGATGCTGATCATCCATGCTGTAAAAAATGGTTCACTTTGCCAATGTCACTCCTGTTGCAGGGAAGGTCGCTAAAAGTTTATCGGCTTATTTTCATTTGAGGTTCGGTTTTTTGAATTGTACGAGTAAGTACACATGCGGCATTTGTAAGTAAAATTTTACACGTGTCTGTTTGTGAGCATGCATTTAATAATGAATTTTAAATGTTGATATATCTTTGCAACTTAGATTAGATTAGACTTTAGAGATTATATGAGATGGTTGACTACTCACGCAACTGTTTATACTCGAGGTATTGTTCGGCTATGAGGTGATTAGGAGGGGATTGAGAAATCTATGGGAATGAAAGGATAAGAAAAAGGAACTGTGTGTCTCGGTAAAAAGTAGAAAAGACGCTTTAGCTTGCAGAGGAAAGATCACTATTTCTGAACAGATGTCCTTACCACTACCAGGATTGCAAAAGCGTATCTGCTATTACCATTACAACGAGTTCTAAATCTAAATCTAATCTTAATCTAAGTTGCAAAGATATGTATCATTTGAGATTCATATTAAATGCATTCCCACAAGCAGACACGCATAATTTCGCGCTCACACATGGCACATGTGGACCTACAATATAAAAAAAAACAATCTCAAATGAACATAAGCCCTGCAACTCTTGACGACCTTCCCTGAAACAGGGGTGGCATTGGCAAAATGAACCATTTTGTACAGTATGGGTGGTCAGCCTCATACCAACCTATAAGTCAAGGAAGTCAAGGAGTTGGTTGTTTTAAATGCAAGCACCAATCAGATGCTTAGCATTCACGCATAGCATTGCGAGGTCTCATAGCGTCGTTCATGAGTCTCCAGTGTTTCGGTAGCTGTTACTTCCTTTCTGATTCAATTAGCTGCGAGTGCACGCGCACGCGCACATACAAATGACAAGCAGACGTGTTAATGGATAAACAACTGGCCAGACATTCAATATTGCTGGCGAATTTATTACTAGAACTTTCATTCATGTACCCCGAGGCGGGCTGAGGTATCTCCCAGGCGCGTGCAACGGATAGAGGCAGATAAATCCCAGAATATTTCGCATCTACAGTGCAACTTCTTGACGTATTTTCCCCGAAAGGGTGGCTGCATTTTTGTATCCGCAACAATACTCCAAGTATAAAAAATTGCGTTAACTCCCCCCGACTGCGTAAATTAAAAAAAATAATGAAAACTAAATCACTTACTAGGAGTGCCGTCGTATATTCCATACATTTTCGATTCGATTGCGATAGAGGGGAGTCTAGCATTAACAAGTTGGAAAAATCTCTTTTACTGTAACTGTCATGCGGTTGTCGTTACACTAGGGGTGGCCAGAGCCTCTGCAAAGTCTCGTCCACATATTTACATCCTGATATACATCTATTAGTTCATACATATCCATCAACGTTTTTCATAAATTTCCTTCTTTTACATTCATTTTGTACATTCTATTCCTTCACAATTTCACTAATTTTATCAAGCCATTTATTTAACGGTCTTCTCCTTCTCTTCTTGTCTATTACATTTCAGCTGTAAAAAGTTTGAAATGTACATATTTCAGTGGAGTTGATTAGAGTTAAAATCCAAGTTAGGCATGTTGTGCCATGACATCGGTCCTACGGGAGAGCAGTACATGAAAAAGATCATGCCACCTTTCCTTGCCTGGTTCCTCCGCACATAAAGATTCTTCTTCTTCTTTTTGTGCCACTTCTATCGAAGATCGGTGATCATCATGGCTTTTTTTACTTTAGATGCTGCGGCTCGAAACAGGGACTTGGTGCTTCTGCCGAACCACTGTCGCAGGTTTTTCAGCCACGATGTCCTTCGGCGTCCCTGAAATCTTCTCCCCTCAATCTTACCCTGTATGATAAGATGAAGGAGACGGTACTTCTCATTTCTCATAATGTGACCGAAGTACATAAGCTTTCTCTGCTTAATGGTAGGCAGGAGCTCTTTTGTAACAGTGTGAACTTCTAAAAAGTTCTAGTATGTGTGTAGCTTAGTTGAGAAGTGAAATTGATTGTTAAAGTTGGTATGGTTATAACGTTATAACCATAAGGTAACCTTCATTACCTTAACACTTTCAATGGCCGCTTTTCCTTCTTTGAAATAATTCACTGCAGAAAATGATAAACTGTCATACATAAAGAAAGTAATCCAGATATTTTGCAGAATTTATCTCGGCATTTTTGCTCGTCGAGACCCTTTCTTCGCACTGTAATCTTTAGCCATAAATTATCTCAAAGAAGTCGCCTTTAACTCTACAATGTTCAGGCGTCTTCTACAGCACAATATGTTTGTGGATATATCATGGCACAGTAAAGAGGATATCCGAGAATTGCTTTTAACGCGAGTAACTCCGGTCTCTGTATGATTTTTCATCAATTGTAGAACATGCCGATCTACTTCATACTTGGTGAATTACTGGAACGCCCTCATATCAGTCTATTCTATGATAATAATCTATAATCTAGTTGCACAGATATATTGCCACGTCTATATCTATAATCTTTAATCTAAGCTGCAAGGATATGTTAACATTTAAGGCTCATATGAAATGCATGCCTACAGACAGGCACATGTAGGTTCGCGCCTGCACATTCTGCATGTGTGCATACAAATAAAGAAAACCTCACATGGACATAAACCTTGCAACTCCTGCCGCCGTTCCCTGAACCGGGGTGGCATTGGCAAAAGTGAACCGATTTTTACAGCACGGGTGGTCAGCCTCGCACGTGAGGTTCATATTTAATACACGCCTACAAGCATACACATCTAAGTATGCACTAACACATGCTGCATGTGTATTTACAAAATTAATGAAACTTCATGTTAACATAAACCTTGCAACTCGTGAAACTTGAAACCGTTGGGGGGAGGGGGGCATTGGCTAAAGTGGAACAAGTTTTTTCAGCATGGAGAGTCAAACTCATACCAAACTATCAGTCCAGGTGTTAGATCTTTGTAAATAAGTTTGTTTTATTGCTTGCTGCTTTATACTAAATACGGCAAGATCTACCGACGCCCGTTTAGTCTGCAGGCCTGGCTGACCATCATTGGGTTAACATTTCCTGATTTTAAACGGTCACCTCTGCTCTCCATCTTATTAAGAAGCCCTGCTTGACAATGATGAATGAAGATCTTCGCTGAAAGGCGAGAAAAGTATCATAAACGAAGCCGGTCAAAAGATGGCGACTCGGCAGGAGCGTGCATTAGCTACATAGGAGCAAATAAATTTCGGAAAAAAAGACTTTTTAAACACATTACATTTTTTTCAAAGCTAAACTGCACTTATGGAGCAACTTCTTACCTCATTGCCATTGCCATTCTCATCATTCCCGTAGGGGCCCGAATGTGGCGTTTAGAGACTATTTATTTAAGTTGTTTTTCTAAGGGGGCCGGACTTACGCCAACCACTACAGTTGAAGTTAAAATTTGCGAGCTCTAGAGGAGGCTGATTTTCATTCATTTTGAAGGCCATGGGGTTGAGTAAATCTTGTCGGTATTTTATTTTGAGTCTGAAACAAACACTGACATCGTTATCATGTCGAATACCTTCAGTGGGAATAGAATCCTAGCTCTCAGCATAGAATGCCAGCTACAACTGAGCTATCGGCCGGACTTTTAGTGATCAACAGAGTCGTTTTATTTTCTGTCTCTCAAATATTGCTTAATTTTGTCCGTACGGAGAGCTCGTCCCTGCCTCTTTGCCGTGCGCGTGCCTGCTATGCGAGTACATTTCCAATCTTGTCGGCAGTATATTGCGATTTAATTAGGCATGCCGACTATCTCGGGAAGTCAGCTCGCAAGTTGTATGGGCGGACATAAGTCCCTAATCCTGCCTGGCATCGGCGCCGGTAGAGATTTCCTCCAAGTGGACTAATGAGGCAAGAGTCTGAGGGCTGATGATGACCATCTCATGACTGGGAGACATGCAGAGAAGTCACAAGGTCATTTGCTTCCTTACTTCCTTACGAAAGCAACTCGTAGAACGATTCTCATTCGTCCCTTTGCACTTTGCGATTGCCGTCCAGACTATGAGAACCGGGTGTTTTCATCAGCCATTCATCTGCTATTGGAATGAACTGGTTAGTATCTATGTGCACTCCCTATAATCTATATCTATAATCTATAATCTAAGTTGCAAGGATATATTCATTCAAAGCTCTCAGATGTATGCCCACAAACAAACACGTGTAGTTCGCGCTTACAAATGCTGATTGTGTACTTAAAAATAAAATTCAAACCTCAAATGAACATAAGCCCCACAACTTTTGCCGACCTTCCCTGAAACAGAGGTGACACTGGCAAAGTGAACCATTTTTTACAGTATGGGTGGTCAGCCTCATACCAACCTATAAGTCAAGGAATATGAATAATAAATTACATTTAAATATAAAAAATAACAAAACCTTAAAAAGAAATCTATACTAAAAAAGTAAAAAAAAAAATATGCAAAAAATGTAGCAAACTAATAAACCAACATTACAAATCAGCATTGCAGATTAGCCGCCACTTCTTCCTGTCCTTGCATACTTCTTTCATTTCATCCAGAGTCATAACCTTTTTCATACAAGCTCTCCTTTTATTATGACTCTGCTGATTTAAAAACAATACAAATCTCCACATCTTCTCAGTATCTCAAAATAAAGGCGTTTTCTTATTGCCAACTCTCTCGAACTTAACATCCAAGTGTCAAATTAAAAAACAATTGAACACAGCAGTCATGGAGAAGATTGGAGGAGGCTTTTGTCCAGAACTGAGAACGACTGACGAAGAATAATAAAAAGATGAATCAAAATTATGGGGTTTCAGCATTGAATTTAATGCCATATATTGATAATAAAAATACCTTCATGGTATGCATTCTAGCACAACCATCAATCATGCGGCCAGGGGTAGAAGTCTCGTAAAATGTTATTTACTTACTAGTAAAGTTATAACAATCGACAAACAAAGAGGGTCGTTTTTAAGTAGTGCTGTAAATGACAATTGACAATAATTTCCTCTGATGATGTTCCCAAAACTTCTGAGAAAAACGTTCAGAATAAAGTAAAAAAATAATATTGTCTGTGGAGGGTATTACAAATTTTGTGACAAGAAAATTAATGACCATGGAATGGTGGTCCTTCAAAAGTCGTGGTCCCTTTTTCATGAAGTGAGAAGCTGTCAAAGGGCTACAAATCAGTTTTATAAATTATACCTGGCATTGCCATTTAATAAGCAGTTTGTTATGGAGCCGTGACAAATAAAGAATAAGTGTCGCAAAATGTGCAAGACTTGGCAAAAATGGGTACGCAATATTTTATCTTTTCGTCGTAGTTCAAATTTTCTTTTCTGGTAAATGATACTTGGTGAGTGTGACTAGCCGAATTTTACAAGCATTTTTCAGAGGCATTAAGTTCAAAGGTCTTTTCAGATTTTGTCTAGCTTAAATATGGTACTTTTGGCAATGGCGACATGACGTCTGATCTCTCCTTTGCAAGTTCCTTCATTGCTGATTTGAGATCCAAGGAACTGGAACTCATTCGTTATCTTATTCGTTAAGCTTTGAATAAATTTGAGTTCACCAAATTTTGTGCATCGATCTATAACCATCCCGTCAATCATAATCTTGATTTTATTTTGGTTGATTATTAAGCAGATCTACCATTTCTTTTGAGTATTTGGCCAAAAGTGTTGTGTCGCTCACATATTATTCTGGTACAACGCGGTAGGTCTATAATGTATAATCTAAGTTGCAAAGATTTATTGATATTTAAGGTTTATATTTAATGCACACCCACAGGCAGACACATGTAAGTTCGCGGATACAAATGCTGCAAAATAAACCAAATTTCACATTAATATAAACCTTGCATTTCCTGTCACCTTCCCTGAACCCGTGGTGACATTGGAAAAAATAAACGAAGTTTTTACAGCATGGGGGTAAACCTCATACCAACCTTATGCCAAGGTAAGTAGTTGCACTATATATGTAGCTTAGCATCGAGCTACGATTGTAAAGAATTGAAGACTTTTAGATTTCAAGAAGAAATTGATATAATTGTCCTCGGCAGAAAATGCAACAATGTAACCGCTTGCGTAATATTTTGAGCAGTTAAATTTAAAGGGTTTTCGAGATGGCGCCATCGGGTCGCGCTGGTAAATCATTTTATTTATGTTTCGTAATTTGGGATCGTTGACGTAACAAGTAATGCCCGACCACAATCATCGTCATTATCAGCTGTGCCATCAAGTCGAGCCTTAACTCAAGCCCGGCCTTAACAAGTGAGGGCTGAGGAGTCAGGCCTTAAGTAGCTAGTCACAGTATTACAAAATTCCAGCCTCCATGAAGGGAATTTTTTTTTTTGAAAAGCGTAATCCAGTCGATAGCTCAGTTGGTGAAGTGCTTGCATTCCTTGCCGAGAACTCATGTTCGATTTCCATTGAGACTATCAGGAATCATTTCCCGTTTTGGTGTTTATTTCAAACCCAAAATGAAATACCGGAAAGGTTTATTTAGCTTTCGCAAAAAAATGGAACAAGAAGGAACCATAACTTCTAGAAGAGATTGCCAAAATGCAATGCCTTCGGGGACAACCTGACAAAAAAAGTTATGTTTTTTTCTAGTAAAATCAATTTCCTTCCATAATTGTTATTTGAATCAATCTTTGGTTTTTAATAAAAAATAAAAACGATATTCATATTTAAAAACAATCTTGATAAATATTTCTACCCTTCTTAAATACGTTTTCCTCTTGTTCTCAGTTTGACCACCGTTTTCTGAACCAGCCATTCAAATGTATCAGATAATTTCCTTTGGTATAAATTGTAATTATTGGTATTATCATAACGAGTTGCACTAATGGGCTGTTTTGCCTGAATAAATATGATACGATTAGTATCAGCGATCATTATTAGGTAGCTGATATTTATTAGTTATTAGTTATTACGTTACCGCTGAGTAGATTAATGATACACATATTGTGGTGTTCGGAGAAAGCGACAAGTACGCGTCTGAAACAAAGCCATTTTATAAACGTACTTATTAAATTACTCGTGAACAAAACTAGGAAATGATCAAAAGCAAAACTAAGAGAGCAGAGGCGGACTCTTATAATTCTGTTGAGTTTTTTTCCGAGATCTGTTGACGTGGTCCATCGGGACAGTTTCATCCCTTCACTTCATTATCGCGCTGAAGAAGTCCTTGCAAATATGGGCGAAACGTCCATAAGCTCTAGCTATGAACCACGATAAAAGATCCCGGCAAGAAACTTTGTAGTGTCAACCGCCAGCCGTGTAGGCCTCCTATTCTAATAACTCTACTCTAAAACCTCATATTCTAATAACTGACCGGTCCGTAGCTCAGTGGTAACACTGCGGACTCTGAATGGGAAGGTTGTGGGTTCGAATCCCGGCGGAGCACAAAAAAAAAACCATTTATATTTTCAAATTTGCTCTTCGCTGGGTTGAAAAATTCATAAACCTTTATCAATGACCGGTCACCAAAGGTCACCAGCCTTACAGCAACTGGGTCTTGCTTGAGAATTGGCACTTTCTACAGCGACGAACAAGCTCGCAGAGGGCTCTTGAGGTGTGATACACACAAAAACAGCGCTTACCAAATAAATCAGCCTAATTTAATTTTAATTAACTCTGCTTTGCGAAAAAAAATCTAGATCTTGTAAAATTACCCCTTGAATTCGAATATGACTTACGTTTTCCCCATCACTCATAGTTTTCAGGAAAGATACATATTTTAAGTATGCTCACAAGCAAACACGTGTAATTTCACGCTCACACATATACAAAATAAAACCCACACCTCAAATGAACATGTACTTGTACACCCTTAATTTGTATAGTATGGGAGGTCAACTTCATATCAACCTATAAGGCAAAGAGGTATTGAAAGATACTATTTCAGCAGTATTCAAAAGCAGGTAAATATAAGATTTGACGTTGAAAAGATCAGAATAGGAATTTTTCAGGAAACAAGTCTACTAAAAAACGAAAAAGATTTGAAATCGTTCCTCAAATCTCTTCAGCTGACTAACTTTTAATTTTTCTGCATCTTTAAAAGTAATTTTACATTACGCTACTGTAAAACGTGAGTATTTCCTAACATTGTACTGAAAATTATATGAATCAACACCCCAAGTATAAAACTTTACGAATACATAACGTTTAGAAAAAAAGTGTGTGGAAACTCAAACAGCGCCTTTATTGAGTGTTGAAGTTTACAATCATTTGTAGTAAAAAGTATAGTTGAGTTTAAACGTGAAGTTTTATACTTGAGGCGCAGAAGTCTTCCTTGATATACTGCGATAGTGTCTTATTCCCAACGATGCCATTTTTAATAAAGCGGTCCACTGATGTCGTGGTGTAGAACAAGCTTCTGGTTTGTGATAACTGATAACAACTGATAAGGCTAATAAACCATAACCGATATTACGAAAAGTCACTTAGGAAATAACTCTGCATTGTACTGAAAGCGCAACTAACGGATCGTGAACAAGCGAAGCAGTTAAATAAGTCATAAAGTAAAAATGTCGTATTAATTATACATGGGGGGTCCAATCTATTATATAAAAATCTAGGGGGTATTTGCGTCTGTTTTTTTCGAATTTGCAAAAATGTTTTTCTAAAAAGTGTTTCTCTTGATAAACTGAACTAACGCTCGATTCCAGAATTTTTGGTGTTTGTTTGTTTGTTTGTTTGTTTGTATATTTGTACCATTATAGGCGCCCAGACCGTTCGCAGCACGATGCTGAAATTTTGCATACCCCCATAAAGTGTCAGTGGCTAAACAACTGTCAGGGTCCAGATGACGTCACGTGCATATTTCGCATACCTGCTATACAAACTGAACATTAAAATCATGCCGCTGGCGGCCATTTTGAACTTAAAGACTTCATATTCGAAACAGTCATGTCTCTTAGTAATTTTAACATCTTTTGGAAGAAACTTTTTCGCAAAAAGTAAATTCTTCAAACAAAATTTGTAAATACCTACATAGAAAAAAATAAAAAATTCTAACTTTCAAGTCGCACAATGGGCGCATGTATCAAGTTGGAACATTGAAATTAGGGATGCCACCTGAACATAAACAGACTTACATATTTTCAAAAGAACAACAAAATGCATGAAGGATTAAGAGTAGCTGCCATACACTTTTTTTGGTTTCTTCAATATTTAACATTCTCCTGGCGGTCATTTTAAAATTCTGTAGGTTTTTTCTCAATGATCAATTTGGTTTTTCTTATTTCAACATTTTTTGAAAGAAAACTTTTTTCAATGACAATTTTTTTCCAACAAAATTTTGAAAAACCTGATTTTCACAAAAAAGTCAAATTTATAAGTAAAAAAATCTACTGTTTTGGTGCTACACAAACAATTATAATTTAGCGAAATGTAATGATATGTAATAGGATAATCCCGCCAAGTGTATATTTTGCATACCCGCGATACCAACTAAAAAAATACATTGCTCTGCAGGCGGCCATTTTGAATGTCTAGGTCTCATACTCGAATTTAAAATGCATTTTAGTAAATCCCATAAATGTTGGAAGAAACTTTTTTTCTACGGCAAATTTCTTTGAACAAATATTTAAAAAGTAAAATTTCATACAAAGTGTCTTATATATAAAAATAAAAAAAAGTTAAAAAGTTTCTTTTATTTAAATTTTCAAAAGTCATTTTTTCTTAGAGTTCTGTCGATGGGTCGAACGTTTTCCCATACTTAGATTTTTTGTAGATTGTGAGTTTAGGCATTTTAAGGTATCTTCAGGTACCAAGCAGTATCAGACATTAAAATATCGTGAAAAGTATCACAAGCAGTTTTAAGATGTCAAAAGATAATTCAGAGCAGGACGAGCAGTTTGAAGGCATTTCATGACAATAAGAGCAGCTGGAACAATTTAAAAACAAAAGCACCAGTACCAACAAAACAATGCCGTATGGCAAACGCAGTCATGTTTCATGCCACTATAAGACAATTGCAAGCAACACAGGTACGCTTAAGATACTAAAAAGAGCAGAAAAGACAAGTTATACACTTAAATGATAATGAACGGGTCGAGCATCATTATTAACCATCACCAGAAAAATAAAGAGCAGAAATAAAAAGCAGGATAAAGACTTTAGCACCTGCACAACAATAGGAAGTAGCACAATCAGGCCTGGGATTATACCATAAAATTGTCCACTTTTTGTTGTTGTTGTTGGTCAGTTCTCATGGATCTTTTAAAAATCAGAGCAGGGGTAAAGTGTGCTGGCGAAGCCGGACTTCAAAATAAAAAGCCGTTATCGTGCGCAGCATGAGTAGGCAGGCTTTTTAACTTAAATTCGTCTTTCGTGGATTAAAGATATTCGGAACATTAAAAGAATTCAATTACCTTTTTATCACAAAATTTATTAAATTATAGCTTAAAGCATTCAATGAAATAAAAACATATGGGCAAAAAATTATGGCGAAGCCAGACTAAAACCTGCCCGGAGGGCCTAGCAGCCAACCGTGCGAGAGCGCGGTTTGGTCTGCTAGTAGTATATATAATAAAAAAACTTTTGCAGAGTAACGAAGTAAGGGAGTAAGAGCCCGTTCCCACTTGTCGGGTGTCGGATCTGTATATTCATCGGAGGTTCCAGTTGCAGAACATTTCGGACAAAATCGGTTTCCGACAAGTGTGAGACACTAAATGATAGAGTACGTAATGATTGGGTGATGAACGAGTGTGGTATAAAAGAGAATATGAGAATGAAAGTACAAAAAAATACGATGAGATGGTTCGGACATCTCGAAAGAATGGATGATGAACGACTAACGAAGAAAGTGTACAAAGGAAATGTCAGAGGAAAGCGCGGAAGGGGAAGGCCGAGGAAAGAATGATAGGACCAAATAGGTGAGATTGCGAAAGAATGGAACCTGCAGAGTGAGAATAAGAGAAGAGTATGTATGAAAAAGGTGATGAATATTGGGGAAATGAAAGTGGTTTGTAAGGACAGAAAAAAGTGGAGGCGCATCTGCGGGGGTACCGGCCACCCCTAGTGGAACGGCGGCAGGATACAGTACAGCACAGTACAGTTAATAGCTCCATACATAATCTTCTGCCACTGGAACCTCCGATTAATATACGGATCCGACACCCGACAAAAGGGGAACAGGCTCTAAAAGTATTCCGGAATACAAATTTTGTCAGAAAAAAATCTGGGGGGGTAAACGCCACACGTCTTTGTAGGGTCCTTAGCAATCTATCATATTAGTTGCAAAGATAAATTGATATTAATATTTAATGCACATCTACTGGCAGATACAAGTTCACGCTTACACATGCTGCACTTATAAAACAAACCAAATCTCACATGAATATAAACCTTGCAACTCCTGCCGCCTTTCCCTGAAACCGGGGTTGTATTGGCGAAAGTGAACGAAGTTTCAACAGCAGCAACAGCGTCATACCAACCTTTTAGTCAAGGAAAAAATAATGGTTTGACTTTTCCCTAGCAACCCGGCTGTGCACAATTATAATTTTGTCGTCTTCCTCACCTCAACTAAATGAGCATTTAAAAAAAATCTCGAACCCATGACCTTCCGATAACGAGTCCAAGCCGTTAACCTCTTTACTACACAGGTAAAATATTTACATTGTGCGTCGTATGGACCTCATTAGATTATGAAAAAGTGACGGGCAACCTTTTTTGGGCGCCAGTGATTGGCACTAGCGGACACAGACCTCCTTTCCAGGTCTAACACCGAATTTGTAAAAGGAGTGGAAACGCGCGCCGACAAACAGAGTCAATGGAGGCGGCCTTACAAGGCCCTAGGTACCATCTATTGACACCGCACCACGGAGCCTCAAACTTTTTGAAGCTTCGCATTTCTTAATATTTATTACATTACTTCAGGTAGCGATTTATGCTGCTTTTGTAAAAAAAACAGATTGAACTGGAATGAGAACATCGATACCTAAAAATCATTTCATAAACGGACAGCTTAGCAAAGGAATAAATGGGGATAGAAAAGATCTCATATTATATTTGGTTGATTTTTTCTGAAGCTCCGTTTTCACTAAAATTTAGTCACAAGGGCCCGTAGTTTTGAGTCTTTGCTCAAAACCTCCCTTTACCCGTTCCGTACTCACAACTTCATCCCAGGAGGTGCCCTTACAATCAGACTGCCTAAAGGGATGATCCGATTTTCGCTCTCTAGTCATAAAAATTGTATATTTTTGGCAATTTTTTTTGTACTTTAAATAAATGTGTGTGTTTTTTTCTTTGTTATTAAATAATTTATGTGAAAAGCGAAGAAATTGTATGAAAACAGTTATATGTTACATTTTAAAATATATATTTGGGTCCAGTTTGAATGCAATTCAATTGAGTTTCCATTATCACATAAATTATTAAATACTATAAGAGTTCTTAACAGGTTACTCGTTTGTACAAACACTTCCTAAAAAAATATAGGAATTTTTATGGCCTCACAGAGAAAATGACATCCTTCCTTTTCACAACTTGATTGTAAAGACGGTCGCGGAGGCGTTTCCCAGAACACTCATACAAAGCTAATTTAAAGTCAAGCAGTTGAGGGCCTTCCCAAGAATTTAAAAAGAATCAAGTTGACTCTAGATCAGTGTTTCCCAACCGTCCTAATGCCGTGCCCCACCGAAGTCTTTTCAAAAGTCATATGCCCCACCGGACTCTTCATAAATAAAACAACAGCTAATTTTTAAAACATGAATTATATATAACATATATAATGTTTATTCATCTTTATTTATAATTATAATTCATAGTTATATTGCAAATATAATATAATTTTTGAAACAAAATAAAACAAAACAAAAAAACAAAACTGAAATTATTACAAAACAAATTGAAAATGTAATGTAAAAACACTCACATCTCTTACACTTACATCTCACAGCATTTAGGATCTAGAGTCTAGATCCTAAATGCTCGCCCATTGATGAACAATCATACAGATATCCAAGTTACTGATGCTAAAGCAATGCTCTATTACTATTCAGTGACGGCTCGTCGATTTTTCATCGAGCAGTGCATTTTTATACTAGCCGTCATTAATTACCCCCCTAACCCTAATAATTTGTAAGTATTGGATCGTGACATTACTACTGGGGGTGCAATGCACCGATGCACCTTACCTGGAGCCGTCACTGTTACTATTCCCTGCTATAATAGTTTTGAGTCGACTGCAAGAGGTTTTTTTTTTTTTTTTTTTTAAAAAAATAGATTTGTGGAAAGATATGCAATCCACCAACCTATTTTGTGATTTTGTGATATTAGGTGATTAGGATAGATGCTTTGAGAAGCAGTGAGTTCATTGATAGGCCGTAAATAATCGTCGACCTCTATGAAACTTTCGCGGTCATATTGTGCTTCCATTTAATATATAATATTGAATTTGACAAGACCGGAAAGCGTTTGTATAGAAGGGGCCATTAGTAAACCAATGCCATGGACATTACGTAAACTGACAGATGTTAGAAAATATATTACCTAAAGACAAGCCATAAAATATTGTTCTACATAGTACGCCATATTCATTCTACTCCTTTTTGTACTACTTCTATCGAACAATTTTACTTGAGAATCTGCAGCTCTATGCAATGCAGGGATTTTGTGATTTTGTTAAACCGTTTTCGTAGCTACTAACGGACAAGTTGGCCTTCGGTGTTCCTGAATCCGTCTCTCCCCATTATTTTCTTGCACGATCTTAGTGTAGTGGTTGAGGCTTCGGACTCAAAGCTCATGGGCTTGATTCGCCAGAAAAGTGCAAAATATATCATTAATTAAAAAAAACTCTGTTATTCTCAAATCTACTTATATGAAGCATCCTGTAGTTTTGTCACCGAAGATATTGCATTTTGACGTGAGCCCCTTTTTATTCATACTTCACTGTAAGAAGTATAAGACATAAGTAAAAGGTTTTCCTAATCCTAAAATGGAATGATCCTTATCCTTATAATTATTCCCCATTTAAGGATGGAATGATCCCATCCTTAAATGGGGAAATCATGTCTGACATCCTCGTTGGAATTATTGTTCCAGACTTCTGACTTTGAAAGCAATCATTTTATCATATGAGCCATCGATTGGACCTAGAAGAAAGGTTTAAATAGGCCCCATTAAATTTCGGCTTGTACGTCGAAAATAAGTTACACAGTTTTCGAGACTTCATTTTTAAAGCAGAATAATTAAAAATAACTAAAGTTAGGTTAGTAAGTATTGAGAAAGTCGTTGTAACAGATATTCGCATTTTAAGTTAACAGTTTATCCAAAACATTAACGGTTCATAATCTAGTCTAGATTATAAATCATTTAGTTTATTATCAAAATTAACCAAGTTAGTTAATTATTTTGACAATATTAATAAATTAAAATAATTAATAAACCTCGAATTTCTAATTATTTTTCTTCCATAAATATCTGGAGGATGAAAATCAAAATGTTACTTTTATGGATTTATCTATAATTTATAGTCTACATTTAAGTTGCAAATATAGTTTAACATTTAAGATTCACACTGACAGCACAGTCGTGTAAGATTTTGCTTGCACATGCTGCGTACCGTATTCTTGTGTATTAACGCTACGGACTTGCAGTGGTGTAATTGGAAGGTAGTGGGTTTGATTTCCAACGAAGCACAATTTGCCCGTCGGTGTTCGCGCGAACCAGCCTACCACCACCTTCAGAAAGGGACTGAAGACACTGCTTTTCTCAAGAAGTGATGGCGCCCTCGAGATGGTCCTGGACCATTAAATGGCGCCACAGGAAAGAAATCATCCATCATCATCACAAAACATCAACCTATTAATTGAGAATTGAGCAACAAAACAGGATGATAATAAAATAAGAAATGTATCAAAATGGAAATGAATTTATTGATTGTGAATACAAATTTATGATCAATTGAATTTTTAGAGCGATCGCCTCGTATGACATAACGCGATATAAATTCAATACATTGCATTGTGTTCACTTCGATACTTTATTATCAATTTGACAATATTACTTGCAATTTTATACTTTACTGCCCTTTGTTGAACGCTTCATATCAGAGGCGAGCAGTCCATAGAGTCCAAAAAATAAAATACCAAAGTGTTTATAGGGTTTTAATGTTTTTAAAATTTTAAATATTGGTCTTCTTGATTAAAAACTGCTGGAGATTTATTTTAAAGTATTTTTTTTGGTTCATAATTTATTTTACAATTCACATGTATGGTTGACTTTCGCTGACTTGGCCTGTAACGGCTACTAACACTTGGAAAGACTGAACTACTTGCAGGCGATTCACGCCTTTTATAGCTATTATAATCAAACTTTCTAGGGTTAATTTCGTCTGGAAACGTCTATGATATTCCAAAAGCTTCCAATACAATTATTACTTATATAATATTTCCTTACTCTAGGTACTTAATAATAATTCATCCTACAGCTAGAATCTATATGCACCTACCCTATTTATTTTGTTTATACATAAGTACTATTTACATAACAATAGTAGACTAAATTCATTGCATAATATGTTAAGGCTCTTTAAATTAGGTTGCAAATATATGTAACCATTAAAGATACATATTTAATGTACGTCCACTAGCAGATGCGCGGAAGTTAGCGCTAATAGATGATATATGTGTAGGTATTTGCAAACTTCTGCAACTCCTGCCACCCTTGCCTAAAACAAGGGTGACTTTGGCAATAGTGAACCATATTTTTACAGCATGAGAAGTCTAATAACAACTATTAGTCAAGGAAAATTCAAATAAAAAATGAGTTTCAAAATCTTGTTGCGGTGTTCGCATCTAAAAAAACGCAACTAAGCTACACATGAAGTGTAACTTTTTGTCCACAAAGATTGCCATGCGACGAGCGGAAACAATTTATTGTCAAATGTAAAAGGGGTCAGCCTTACGTCAACCACTATATTTAAAAAAACGAGTTTCCTGTTCTCTAGGGTGCATATTCTCATTTATTGAGATAGCTGAGTAATCCTTGCCGGTACTATGATTTTTGCTTGAAAAAACTGACAAAACGGGACATCACGTCTGACACCCTTGGTAGAGTTCGAACCCTAATCGTCTGGTTTTGACTGTTTCAAAATATCAGCTATGTCCAACTATCGGTTATGGATTTACACGGTTAAAATTAATTTAGATGATATTTGAAGGAGGGCGCTTTACTTGTAGAGCTATCAAACAGCTAAACTCAATCAGGGCTATTCACAAAACATTTGATCCATGGTTGATGTGCGGATTGTCAAATTTTTGTATGGAAAATTCACTGTAGGCTGCGGATAAGCCGTGGCTTTGCTGTTTTAGAATAACACCGAATGTGTTTTAGTTTGTGTTTCTTCAACATAATTCTTCTTATATTTTAGCTATTCAGCTAATTTCGCATTTAACGTAAATGTAACTATAACTCTGTTACTATTTCGCTAAGTGTTGCCAGAGCGTCTGCATATTGGCCTCCATTTTTCCTATCCTTGCATACTTCTTTCATTTTATACATATCCATCACCTCTTTCATACATCTCCTAGTTTTACATTTGCTTTGTACATCCCATTCTGTCACAATTTCCCCAATCTGATCCAGACACATTTTTCTTGGTCTTCCCTTTCCTCTTTTCTCTTCCACGTTTCCTCTGTATATACACAGATATCAAAAATGAAGTTTAACAATATGACGTTATTCCTTGCCTTATAGGTTGATATGAGGCTGACCACCTACTGTTAAAAAAATGGTTCACTTTGCCAATGTCACCCCATGTTTCAGGGAAGGTCGGTAAGAGTTGCAGGGCTTATGTTCATTTGAGATTAAGTTTTATATTGTAGGTTCACATGCGCCATGTTTAAGCGCGAATTTATACGTGCCTGCTTGTGGGAATGCATTTAATATACATTTTAAATTTAATATACCTTTGCAACTTAGATTACAGATTATAGCGTCGTTGGTTCAGATTTTCTCCACGTTCAGTTTGAGCCGTCTAGATCCATACCTACCCACTGCGCTTTTTCAAAGGTCACATCTTTACAAGGTCAACGTTTTTGATTTCGATTGCATTGCTCATCGATCAAGCTGAATGCGCAATTGTAATGCAGGGCGAGTGGAGTCGCGATCGATTTTTTATTGCAACACGGACATTGCATTCATTATAATATGGTGTAATGGTCTAATAAATATACGATTATTATATTTTATTTGTAGGGTCCATTGACTTTGTGGTGACTGCTTTGTCTGGAACCATAAAATAAACTTCTTCTCTTTATTTTTCTTTAGTTGACACATCTATCGAGGTCATTCAGAAATCATTTTGGCTATTTTTACTTCTTCGATGGCCCTACAGCTCATATCTCCCCTTGGCCTCCATCAGCCTTCGCCTCCAACTTCTCCTGTCTACCGCTGCGGCTTTCCAGACTGGGGTAGAAGTCTCATCACCACGGTAATTCTTACCTACCGAATATCGGTAATATTTTTATGAAGACCTGTTAATCCAAGATGGCCGCACGTGAACAGCTGATTAGTCTGCATATAAATATAACCGATATTCGGTAGGTAAGAATTACAATGGGGATGAGACTTCTAGCCCTGGGCTATTTTTATTTACCTTTACTTATTGATTGATATGAGGCTGACCACCCATGCTGTAGAAAATGGTTCACTTTGCCAATGCTACCCCTGTTTCAATGAAGGTCCGCAAGAGTTGCAGGGCTTATGTTCCTTTGAGGTTTGGATTTTAATTTGTAAGTACACATTCAGCATTTGTATGCTCAAACTTACACGTGTCTGCTTGTGGGAATGCATTTAATATGAATCTTAAATGTAATATATATCTTTGCATTTTAGATTATTAGATTATAGATTAGTTTAATACCTAAAAACTAAGCCATGTCCCCTTTAGAATTAGCAAATAAAAGCACGTCGCCTTTTGTTCAGACCTCAGAAGTGAGCAGAGCTCCGAAGAAGTCACCCACAGAGGAGACGAAACGTCAGCTGAAGAAGTAGCAAGAAAGAAGAAAAAAGAAAAAAGAAGCAAAAAGATGGACCACGGTCAAAACCCGGAATTACAAAATCAAGCATCTGAATCCGGCCGTGAAAGCCTAAAAACATTTATAGATTAATTACTTAAAAAAATCAAATGGAAACAAAGTTTTGATTCACTTATTTATTTCTTTTTTGCTCGAATATTTTCGCCTAATGAGGCATCTTCAGGAGCAGAATAGTTACAAATATATTTTTATAAAATAATTTTCAAAACAATTTTTTTCCCAAAACAAAAACAAAATATTTTTTTTTATTTCATTATACCTAACAATAATGCATTTTTGAATCTTACATTTGTGTTTAAATTTTTTTATCTATGAATTTTGAATTTTGAAAAATTATTTTATAAAAATATATTTGTAACTATTCTGCTCCTGAAGATGCCTCATTAGGCGAAAATATTCGAGCAAAAAAGAAATAAATAAGTGAATTAAAACTTTGTTTCCATTTGATTTTTTTAAATAATTAAAAATGGACTTTCACTGTGTTAATAAATCCACCCTAAAAAATATAATTTATAGATTAGATTGTTTGATTATGCGGTTGAAAGAGAAATGCGTCGGACAGACAATGCTGACGGCGGTTGATCAAGGAGGCCAATTTCTATCCCGAGTTGTGACAATGCTGGTAAAATGCCCTGTCGATGTGGGGGGCAAATATTATGCATTTGTTTTATTTTATTCGCACATGTTGATGCGATTAACGACATGGCGTCCTGTCATCCTACATGCACGAAATGACACATCATAAAGATGATTGTGAATTAAATCAATGGATGTTTTTCTTGTGTTGATTTAATTATTATTGAATGACAGAGACACAAGGTTTGATTATTTTAACAGCAATAAAATGAAAGGCATTCTTATGAATAAAAAAAATAAAGTGTCATTGCTCCTGATGATGCTTTGTAAGGAGAAAACGTTCGACTTTTGTTAATGATTTCAGTTGTCATAAAATAAATGTTATGATGAAATTTGAATATGGTTAAAATAATTTTATTAACTCATAAGTAATGAGATTGGAACTCTTTTCTCGGCGAATAAACGTTAGTCCTGTATGCTTATTCAGCGTGAAAGTGAAATGATGAAACGGTTTCATCAAGATCATCAAGATCATTTCACTTTCACGCTGAAAAGGACCATCGTAGACATGGGTGATACGTCCGGAAGCTCCAGCTCCTATAGACCATAGCAGAAGATCCCTGGCTTCACTGGCTCCGTATCCCGGAGCGCATCGAGTTCAAAGTGTGCACGATGGTCCACAAAGCTTTATTTGAAAAGACACCCAAATATCTCGCTGATTTGATCAAACCAGTCACCCTCGGCAAAAAAAGCCTAACACTGCGCTCGGCTGAAACTGGAGCCAAATCAAGGATTGAAGAACATATAAGAAGAGTTAACACAATGTTTGGAGAGCGTGCATTTGCAGTTGCTGGTCCTCTGGCCTGGAACCACCTGCCACATCATGTGAGAGAGCTAGAGGACCATGGAAAGTTCCGGACTACACTGAAGACAAGCAAATTTCTGGCATCGTTTGCACAAGCGCCCTTGGAGTGATTACATCACGAAACGGCGCTATAAAGAAATCATCAACTCCTCATTATCATCATCATCATCCCTGACAGCAACTCTCCAGTATCATCAGCCGGCCTTGCAAGCCTAAAACTCAAATTTAATAATAGTCCGATATCTCGTGTTCAATTAGTATTTTAGTACCTAAAGGCCTGTTGCGCAAACCTCCAATCAACATTTGATTGACACATTAAATTTGATTGCTTAATTCTGGTAAGGACCTCGGTTAAATATTTCTCGGAAGTGGGTAATAATATGATGGAATTTGAACAGGAAAGGTGTTGTCCCTCCTGTCCGGCAAGCTGCTCCATGGACGATCTCTTTGCGGGAAACCAGCAGCGTAGACATTGCTCGTTACTGGGCCAATACGGTGTGAAGCTGACATGAAGAAGAAGAAGAACAGGAAAGATAATGCCCATCAACTGGTTTACGTATTATATGCAACCAAATTTTTGATTTGATGGTAGAAATCACATTTAATTTGGTTTTGTCTGATTGGAGTTTGGTGCAACAGGCCCTAATAGTTACTGGTACTTATGTCTTAATTGTATCTTCGCGCCTTGAGTTGCAGCCTTTAGTCTGTATGGCCAGAGCTTTAGTGTCACGGATCGCCTTACACCCTTATCAAAGTAGCTCAGCCCAGATCGCGAGTCTTGCTGGAATGTACACACATACATCAAGTACGTACAAATAGCTTTTATGTTGAGGTAGTTTGGTGCTCAATGATTGTTATTGTTACATTGAAAATCGACAATTTATTGTTGTTGTATCTATCTATCTATAATCTATAATCTAAGTTGCAAGGATATATTCATTCAAAGCTCTCAGATGTATGCCCACAAACAAACACGTGTAGTTCGCGCTTACAAATGCTGATTGTGTACTTACAAATAAAATCCAAACCTCAAATGAACATAAGCCCTGCAACTCTTGCCGACATTCCCTGAAACAGGGGTGACATTGGCAAAGTGAACCATTTTTTACAGTATGGGTGGTCAGCCTCATACCAACCTATAAGTCAAGGAATACGAGTAAAAAATAACATTTAAGTATAAGAAAACAACAAAACCTTAAAAATAAATCTATACAAAAAAAGTAAAAAAAAAAGAAATGTCTTATGCAAAAAATGTAGCAAGCCAATAAACCAACATTAAAAATCAGCATTGCAGATTAGCCGCCACTTCTTCCTGTCCTTGCATACTTCTTTCATTTCATCCAGAGTCATAACTTTTTTCATACAAGTCCTCCTTTTATTATGACTCTGGATATCCCATTCATTCGCTATTTCAGAGATTTGATCCTTCCATACTTTTCTCGGTCTTCCTCTACCACGACATCCATCTATTCTAGCAACATATACTTTCTTCGTCAATCTTTCATCACTCGTTCTCTCCAAATGCCCGAACCATCTTAACATACTTCTTTTAATCTTCACTTTCACACTTTCCCTTACACCACATTCTTCTCTTACAAAATCATTCCTCACCCTGTCACTTCGTTTTTTCCCAATCATACTTCTTAGATAGTCCATTTCTACTGTATGGACTTTACTAATTTCCCTTTCACTCACCGTCCAGGCTTCACTTCCATACATCAAGGTTGGCACTAGTATACCACCGTGCACCGCCAATCTAACATTTTTTGAGAGATTTTGGTTCCTGGCGATGCAAGCGGTCGCACCCAGTACACACCTGCCTTTCATTATTCTTCTTTCAAATTCACCGGTCATTCTTCCATCTTTTTCAAACTTACTTCCCAGGTATACAAACTCATTTACGACATCAACATTCATTCCATTAATTTTAAATTCATAATTCATATTTTCATCATCTCTTTCAAAAATCAATACTTTCGTCTTACTTGCATTCAACTTCAAATGGTTACCTAACAAAGCTTCATTCAATCTAGAGAGCATTGTTTGCAATTCTACTGCAGAATCAGATACAAGAACTGCATCATCTGCATACAGTAGAACACTCACTTTGCTCTCTCCTATCATCAATCCACAATCATTAAGTCTAGCATCCCTGACACACTTGTCCATAACTATGTTAAATAGCCATGGACTCATCACACATCCTTGCCTCACACCCTTATACACTTCAAACCACTCACTATACTCACCATCAATACGGACACATGCCTTACTATTTTCATAGTTTGCATGCACCGCACCTAGGAGAGCCCCATTCACTCCGTATGCTTTCAAAACATCCCATAACATACCTCTGTCCACTGAGTCAAAAGCCTTTTCCAGATCTACAAAGGCCGTGAACAGCTTCCGCCTCATCGACAATTGTTTTTCAACAAGTTGTCGTAGAGTAAAAATCTGATCAACACAGCCTCTACCGGCCATAAAGCCGGACTGTATATCGGAAATCCTTTCACTAGTAGTCAGAATCACATTTTTTATAATCACCTTACAGAAGACTTTTCCTGGTATACTGAGTAGACTGATTGGTCTGAAGTTCTGACAGTCTTTTTTGTCCCCTTTACCTTTGTAAATGGGAACAATGACTGCTTTCCTCCAATCCATCGGTACTACTCCTGCATTCACACAAAGCTTACATAATTCGTACATCCAATCTATCACACATTCACCTCCTGCTTTCAACATTTCACCATTTATACCATCAAACCCAGCAGACTTCCCATTCTTCAGACGTGAAATAGACACTTTCATTTCTTCTTTCAAAATATTCAATTCATTCTCTTCATCTATCTGTTCATAAATTCTTCTTTCACCCTGACCAAAAATTTCTTGAAAATAGTTCTTCCATCTCTTGCATACTTCTTCATTCTCCCATACCATCTCACCGGCAGCACTTTTGACTCCTGGAGTGGTCAATGCAGAAGATTTATTTTTATCCTCATTGATCCACCTCCAAAATTCCTTCTTACTGTCGGTGAAACTTCTGTTAATCCTTTCATCAATCTTTCTTTGTTCATTCATCTTGCTTTCATAAATTATAGTCTTCGCCATTCTCTTAGCTGTCTTATATTCTTCTTCTAGCTTTCTATCATTTCTATCATTCAGCCAATTTTCATAACACTTTTTCTTAACTTTCACAGCTTCTTTCACTCTATCATTCCACCAGGCAAAATCAAGAACAAAAAAATATATTTTTCTTGAGTACGCTTAGGGTCGGTATTAACAACTTTTCCAAGCGTTCTTCCAACTGATCTATCGTCGATAGTTGTACCAAACTGGACAGACATAGTATTGATAAGAACCTATTTAATTAAAATCAATGATATACATTGTTCTGTTGTGTGATGGTGAACAATACCAATAATAATAATTACAGTTTTTTTTTAAATATCGCCGTTTCAAGGTTCTAGCCCCCTCCAAGGGTGCTTTTATGTGTGGAAGCATCTTCTTTTAGTTAAGACTTTATACCATTGATCTACATATTTTGTTTGAGCTCATAGTGAGCTACTCCTGGGAAGCTGAAGTTCAGTTATCTTTCCATCCCTTTGGCGGTCTTCCAGAGACGTGATGACCCGGGTAATTTAATTTGCCGTACTAAATGGGAGTCATCAAAATGGTGTTTCAAAATCCGCGCCTGGCTCTGCTCCATCGGAGGATGTCCTCTGTATTACGGATCCCCCTGATTTCTTCATTGCGAATTGTCTCCCTCTGAGACTTTCTCTGACACTTTTATTTAACAAATGTGTCTTAAGCAACCTCTTGAATCTTCCAACGTTGATCTCTGTTCTTAACTTCAGAAGTAGACTGTTCCAGCAGGATGAACATCTTTTCGTACCACTTCCATCAAAGAGCAGCGATCATCATGGCTATTTTGACTATGGATGTTACGGCTCAAAACAGGGGCTTGGTGCTTCTGCTGAAACTTTGTCGCAGGTTTTTTAGGCACGATGTATTTCGGCGTCCCTGAGATCTTCTCCCCTTAATCTTACCCTGTATGATAAGACGAAGAAAACAATATTTCTCATTTTTCAAAATGTCACCAAAGTAGGTTATGACAAAATTGGCTCTCTCTGCTTAATGGTTGGCAGAAGTTTAGGATGGACTAGTCGAGCTAAAAGTCCTGTCACATGTTACCAGTACCATGTGAGACGAGGGCACGGAGAATGGAGGGAATGGGAATGAAATAGTGAGTATTTCCTCTTATGGTAATTCCCAGTGTGCTGCACCTGATAATCTAATTCATTTAGCATTAAGCATTCCGTGTAAGCTTCACACGCTCTTAGGAAGGTGTTGGGTTCGATACAAATCGTTTTCCGCAGCGATATGGAACTAAAATGTAAATGAACGCTATTAGAGAAGACCACGGTACTCCAAGTATACAACTTCGCGTTCAGGCTCAACCGAAAATGTATGAAAACTAAATAACTCAATCGAAGCGCTGTTTGGGTTTTTATATAATTGTTGATAAACGCTTTGGCTGCGTAATGTTTTAAACTTGGGGTATTGCTAACAAGCGAAATGATAATCCGGCTTAAACCGACGCTTTATATGGGTTTAAGCTGAATAATTACAGCTTGCTTAAATCCGTTTAATACATATAGGAAGAAGAGGACGTAAAAATATGTTCTGTACCCTTAGTACGAGTTGCAAAACTTGAGTAATGTAAAGTTTACGGCATTTAATTATTAAAGAGTGATTTCCCCCAAAATCTGCCGTTTTTGTTTGTTTGAACTTGATTTTCTTCATCTTTGTAACTCTTTTGCTAAGACCACAAAGTGTAAGAAACAACAACGGAAGATTTTGGGAGAAATCACGCGTTAATATTTTCCGTAAACTGTACTTTTCTCAAGTTTGGAACTCGTACTAAGGGTACTGAAGAGCCATTTAAACGTTTTAACTATTTTATATGTAGTAGGTACGTATGCAGTCAAACTCAAAATGTAAAACTTTGGAGTTAGAAATATTTTAGTTTTATTTATTAACTGTAGTTAGTCAGACCTCTATTGGATTAGTTCAATGTGAAATAAGTAGTTCTTTTATTTACACCTACGAATGTACAAAAAATGCAAGGCTGTTTTTTTCTTTAAATTGGCGTACACGACTTCAGTACCTACAAATACAACCTCGAATTGAGAGACCCCCAAAAAATAATGTTTAAAAATTTTTACACATTGTAAGGACCCCCTAAGTTGTAGAAAATTTCGGAACCTTTCAAATTTTTATAACCGAAGACAAAAGTCTCCTAAGCTTTTACAAATAAAAAAAAACCTCAAATTGTTACAAATATTGAATACCCCACTTCATAGGACTTCCTTGACTTATAGGTTGGTATGAGGCTGACCACCCATACTGTAAAAAATGGTTCACTTTGCCAATGTCACCCCTGTTTCAGGGAATGTCGGCAAGAGTTGCAGGGCTTATGTTCGTTTGAGGTTTGGATTTTATTTGTAAGTACACAATCAGCATTTGTAAGCGCGAACTACACGTGTTTGTTTGTGGGCATACATCTGAGAGCTTTGAATGAATATATCCTTGCAACTTAGATTATAAATTATAGATAGGGACAATTTTAAGAAAAAAATCTGAATAAAAAATAATTAAAATCTTTTAAACCGATTACGAGTCCACGGAAAACATACATACATTAATAGATACATTTATTCAATCCCCTATAATATAAAATTCAACGGCCTCCCCATACAAAATAATTGTGCGTTAATGGCATTCAAACTGAAGAACTCCTGAACAGATGCACGTCATATTCACAACAAATATTGTTCAGGACTTGGGATGTGCTTCCTCATCATTAGTAGATTTTAAATTGTTGTTTTTTAAATAAATAAACATGATCAATCACAACACCTTTTTATGTAAAACCTATGCGAGAAACAAAACTCATTTTGACATTCGAATTTCAAATAAATTGCCAGCACTTCAACATAGGCTTCAAAGTTGCCATCGTTGCCATTGCCATGTCGATTCTTTTTCGGTTGAATTCCGTTGAGTACCTACCTATATTCTTTATTTATTTCAAAATTATACTTCAACCAGTTATAACATGTATTTTTTAGAAATAATGACGATCGATTACCATACTTATTGCGGCATTTAATTTTTTTAAAGTATTATTACAAAATACAATCTAAGTTGCATAGACGCATTCACATTTATAATTCATATTCAATGCACTCCTCTTCGGAGACACGAGTGAGTTTGCGCTTACAAATGCTGCATGTGTATTTACAAAGAAAAATTTCAGCCTCTCATGACCATAAGCCCTGCAACTTTCGCTGACCTTTTCAGAAACAGGGGACACATTTGTTAAGTGAACCCATTTATGCGATATGGGTGGTAAGCCTCATACTAACCCTTAAGTCAAGGAATTTGAGTTTGAAAAATCCTTAAACAACGGTAATCTTAATTTATAATCTAAAGTTGCAAAAAAAGTTATTTGATGATTCAAATTGAATGCACGCCCACAAACTGGCAAATGTCATTTCACGCTAACATATAGTTGTGGCGTTTGACTTTTTTAAATATTAGAATATATAATCTAAGTTGCAAAGATACAATAACTTTTATAATTCATATTCAATGCATGCCCCCCTGGAGACATGAGTGGGTTCGCGCTTATAAATGCTGAATGTTAACTTACAAATTAAAATTAAGGCCTATAATGAACATAAGCCCTGCAACTTTTGCCAACCTTTTCAAAAACAGGGGAAACATTTGTCAAGTGAACCATTTTTTGCGATATGGATATACAGGCTCACACTAACATATAAGTCAAGGAATTTGAGTTTGAAAAATCCTTCAACAACGTTAAATTATATTTATAATCTAAAGTTGCAAAAAAAGTTATTTGATGATTCAAATTGAATGCAAACCCACAAACTGGCAAATGTCATTTCACGCTAACATATAGTTGTGGCGCTTGATTTTTTTTAATATTAGAATATATAATCTAAGTTGCACAGATACAATAACTTTAATAATTCATATTCGAGACACGAGTGGGTTCGCACTTATAAATGCTGCATGTGAACTTACAAATTAAAATTAAGGCCTCTAATGAACATAAGCCCTGCAACTTTTGCCAACCTTTTCAAAAACAGGGGAAACATTTGTCAAGTGAACCATTTTTTGCGATATGGGTATTCAGGCTCATACTTACCTATAAGTCAAGGATTTGAGTTTGAAAAATCCTTCAACAACGTTAAATTTAATTTATAATCTAAAGTTGCAAAAAAAGTTATTTGATGATTCAAATTGAATGCACGCCCACAAACTGGCAAATGTCATTTCACGCTAACATATAGTTGTGGCGCTTGATTTTTTTTTAAATATTAGAATATATAATCTAAGTTGCACAGATACAATAACTTTTATAATTCATATTCAATGCATGCCCCCCTGGAGACATGAGTGGGTTCGCGCTTATAAATGCTGCATGTTAACTTACAAATTAAAATTAAGGCCTCTAATGAACATAAGCCCTGCAACTTTTGCCAACCTTTTCAAAAACAGGGGAAACATTTGTCAAGTGAACCATTTTTTGCGATATGGGTATTCAAGCTCATACTTACCTATCCGTCAAGGATTTGAGTTTAAAAAATCCTTCAACAATGTTAAATTTAATTTATAATCTAAAGTTGCAAAAAAAGTTATTTGATGATTCAAATTGAATGCACGCCCACAAACTGGCAAATGTCATTTCACGCTAACATTTAATTGTGGCACTTGATGTTTTTAATTTTAGAATATAAATCTAAGTTGCATACACACATTTTATAATTCATATTCAATGCATGCCCCCAAGCAGACATGAGTGACTTTGCGCTTACAAATGCTGCATGTGTAATTACAAATAAAAATTTCAGCCTCTCATAACCATAAGCCATGCAACTTTTGCCGACCTATTCAGAAACAGGGGGAACATTAGTTAAGTGAACCCATTTATGCGATATGGGTGGTAAGCCTCATACTAACCCTTAGGTCAAGGAATTTGGGTTTGAAAAATCCTTAAACAACGGTTATCTTAATTTATAATCTTAAGTTGCAAAAAGAGTTTTGATGATTGAAATACAATGCACACCCACAAGCTGGCAAATGTTCTTTCACGCTAACATATAATTGTGGCACTTGATGTTTTTAATTTTAGAATATAAATCTAAGTTGCATACATACATTTTAATTCATATTGAATGCATGCCCCCAAGCAGACATGAGTGAGTTTGCGCTTACAAACGCTGCATGTGTAATTACAAATAAAAATTTCAGCCTCTCTTGACCATAAGCCCTGCAATTTTGCCGACCTTTTCAGGAACAGAGAAACATTCGTTCAGTGAACATTTTTTTAGGTATGGGAGGTCAGCCTCATACCTCTTGCTTCATACAAGATACTCAGAACATGAAAGAACTAAATAACCCTTTTACCGCTAATTACTTTAAATATACTTTTAATTTTTAATTTTTACTAATAATACTTTTAATTTTTGACTTTTTTTGTAAAGATTTCTTTGTAAGGTTTTGTTCTTTTTTATATTTAAATGTAATTTATTATTCATATTCCTTGACTTATAGGTTGGTATGAGGCTGACCACCCATACTGTAAAAAATGGTTCACTTTGCCAATGTCACCCCTGTTTCAGGGAAGGTCGGCAAAAGTTGTGGGGCTTATGTTCATTTGAGGTTTGGATTTTATTTGTAAGTACACATTCAGCATTTGTAAGCGCGAACTACACTTGTTGGTTTGTGGGCATACATCTGAGAGCTTTAAATGAATATATCCTTGCAACTTAGATTATAGATTATAGATTATAGACCGCAATTTTTTTTTCAAATTACTTCTTAAAGCATTTAATTACTATGAAGGAGGTGTGAGGAAAAATTATTGCGAAGCCAGACTTACACTGCCCGAAGGGCCTAGCAGACAACCGTGCGCAGCACGGTCAGTCTGCTAGTTTTATATATATTACAATATAGAAGATACATCGATAATGTAGTTGTTCCTGTACTGATTTGAAATTATAACATTTGTGTTTATTTGTTTTGAAGTATATGCAATCATATTATATCCATTACCTCAAGTATCAACACTTTACATACAAACTCAATCATAGCGTTTTACCAAAAGCACACATGGAAATTGTAACGCTCGCTGCTAGCGTTGTTTGGGTTTACATATATTTGCGGTTGAGTTTAACGTAGAGTGTTGTACTTGGCGTACTGTTCTATGATAGCTCACCATTATTTGACCACAATAATAGTGTTTAACACCCATAGTAACTCGATATGGCGTCACAGTCTCGCCGTTTACTCGAATGCATTGCGAGATTCGTGCAAAACTGCTTTGGTTTACGATCAACATAAAAAAAAAAACGAAGTGACGAAGCTTCTCCTTCCAGTCCTTTCACAAAACCAAGTTTTCTTTCTTTGCGTTAGGAGGCTAACTTATGTTGCTGTAAATACAATTAAATTAGTAAGTTAGTCAGTTCATAAAATAAAGTACGCAACTTAACTGAACATGTAGAGCAACTTCTTAGCGCATAGTCCCCGAAAGAGTCGCATGTGGCATGTGGAACCTATTTACTTTTACTGGTAAGGGACTGGACACAAACTACTTCACTACAAGTGGTGGCTTCCCAGCTCTACAGCGGGCTGGTTTTAATTTCTTGTAAAAGCTGAGTAAACCTACCGAGTATTTTATTTTGGGTTTGAATAAAAACACATAAACAGGATATTATTTCGGTTCATTACTGCGTATGTGAATTTTTAAATGTTGATATCTAAGTACTTTTTTTTTTAATTTTCTGGATATTATATTCATTTTACGATTGTTTCGTTTTACGAGCAAGATACATTGGTGATGACGTATACTGGGGTACTACTGTATATTTACGATAACTCAGTTTGTAGGCCACCCGCCGATTCACGAAGACAACGCACATACTGTGATCCCAATAATCGTATAACCCATTTACCGCGACCGCACATAAGTTAGATAAGACACTTGTGGGGCAAATTGTGACGCGGATTACGAGTGCAACGTTGGTGCCTTTCAAAAAAATAAAGAGTAATCTCTTGTTATATCTACGGCTTTTCTTTGATTTCAGGTTAAAGATGCTTGACTTGAGAAAAATAAGCGATAGACTGCTTTCGTAAGTCATATAAAACGCATTTGAAATAAACAACTTCCTTGACTATGATGGTATGATTGATTTATGTTTTTTAAATAAAAAAAAACACTATTTCTTTTATTCAAACATTGTTTTATTTCACACACGATATTGATATATTTGAATTATAATTTTACAAAAATTACCTATATGGTCATCTTCAGGTAGGATTACAATAATCTGGATGGTATGAGGTTGATCACCCATGCTGTGAAAACTTGGTTCACTTTTGTCGATGTAATCCTTGTTTCAGGGAAGGTCGACAAAAGTACCAGGGTGTATGTTAATTTGAGGTTTTTATATTGTAAGTTCACATCCGGCATGTGTAAGCGCGAACTTATACGTGTCTGCTGGTGGGACTACATTTTAAATGAATCCTAAATGTAATGTATCTTTGCAACTTAGATTAAAGATTATAGATTTAAAATAATAGGACCCAAGGGAATTTATTACAATATGTTTTTTTTGCCTACTTAATTAATTAATGATTTTATTTCAACAATATGAATGGTCGATTGATCAATTGATAGAACGCTTGAGGTAAGCCAGAAGGTTAGGGTTCGATCCCCACCAAGGGTGTCAGAAATGATTTCCTGTTTCGGTGTTTATTTATCATAGTACTGGCAAGATTTACTAAGTTATTACGAGAAATGAGAACCTGCCCTCTCTGAAGTGGTTGATGTAAGGCTGGCCCCACACCTGTGAAAATGAATAGGTTCCGCTCTTCTTCTCTTCCTGTGTCGATACTGCGGCACGAAAGAGAGATCTTATGCTTCTGCCAAGCCACTGTTTTAGGTTCTTCAACCAAAATTTTATTTTCCGACCTGGAGATCGCTTTCCCTCAATTCTCTCCCTGCATGATGAGATGCAAGAGTGAATACTTCTCGTTTATCATTATATGGCCGATATAAAATAATTTTTGCCCATTGATGGACATCAGGATTTCTGCTTTGGTATTCATATGGGAAACAACTTCAGCATTCGTGACTCGATCCATCCAGGAAACCTTCAACATCCGACGTTTGACACATATATCAGGTTCCATAACGTTTAAAGTACTTTGGGTACATTGCAGTTTATGTGCATCTTAAAAGTATTTTCTTCCTTGGATTCCGTGTATTTTTAGTTCCAGAGACACGGCAGAGAATTTTCCTTTTAAAAATGTTGTAAGAGCTTTGTTCACGCTTGGTCAGTGTCTAGATTTAAGATGCATATATGAGGACAGGTCCCAATTGGAATAGCATGTTTAAGTTGCATGTAAAAAGTGGCACATCTAGATGGGAAAAGACTTAATTAAAAATGAAAACGAAATCCGATAAAAAAACACCCGATTACCAAATGAATAATTGGTCAGAGTTAATTTATATTTGTAGGGAAAGAGAAAAAAATAATGAGAAAAGGTTTTATTGCTGTTTGATGAATAATGGATGTCGTAGGTGTAGATTTTTTTTAATTTGAAATTAAAAAATAATAATTAAAAACAGGAAATTAATGTGTGCGACGTGCTTTGAGAAAAATTAAGACGCTGTAATATTTTAAGAAATAAAGGTTCTTTAATCTAAGTTGCAAAGATATTTGGACATTAAAGGCTTAAATTTAATGCACGCACACGTGTAAGCTCACGCTTACAAATATGCATAATGCAGACCAGTCTGTAGTCTAGTGGTTAAGGCTACGTACTCGTTCGATTCCCGGTGAAGTATAAAAATTTAAAAAAATTCAAAAATGCTCTTTACTGGGTTGAATTTTTTTTTTACCTTTAAAAACAGACCGATCACCAAAGATTTATCTAACCTTACAGAAAATGGGTCTTGCTTGATAATTGGCGCTTTGTAGCGATCAACAAGCTCGCAGCGGGCTTTTGAAGTGTGATTCACACGAATACAAGGCTCACCAAATCCGGTCGATAGCTCAGGTGGTAGAGTGCTTGCATTCCATGCCGAAAGCTCGGGTTCGAATCCCACCGAGGCGAGGGTGTCAGAAATGATTTCCCGTTTCGGTGTTTATTTCAAACCCCAAAATAAAATACCGGCAAGGTTTACTCAGCCTTCACAAGAAATGAGTACCAGCACTCTCGGGAGCTGGGAAACCTCCACTTCAACTGAAATGGTTGGCGTAAGGCCGGCCCCCTTACCTGTAAAAATAAATAGGTTCAACTCGCCACATGCGACCCCTTCGGGGATAACGCGGCAAGAAGTTACACTATATGTGTAACTTAGTTGTGTTTTTGTGTTTTTACCAAATAAATTACCCATGTGTTTTTACGAAATCAAAACCAATTTAAGCGCTAGTGACGCGTGAGGTAAGTGCAAGTAGGATTGGTGAATACGGGGGCTAATCTTCCATCACCAAAACCTCTGCACACACAACAAGTGTCATAGACCCCTAGAGTCTCTGAAATTTAGGCAGTCTCCCGCACAGGATTTCTAAAAAAAATACAAAGATTCAACAGCGCCTCCAGTGAGCGTAAACAGCAACGCCAACTTACATACGTTTTTTGCTCTCCACAACATGCTTATGTATTAGCATTTTAGTACTTGGGGTACTACCTCCACTTCAACTGAAGTGGTTGGCGTAAGGCCGGCCTCCTTAACTGTAAAAATAAATCGGTTCCACTCGCCACAAGCGAAGACCTTCGGGGATAACGCGGCAAAAACTTACACTATGTGTGTAGCTTAGTTGCGGGTAGGTACTTGTAGAAGCTTGTAATTGTGAGATTAGGAATCTGTCTGCTGGTCGGCCTGCTACAAATGCTAAGCGATGTGACGTCAGGAATGCCAAACGCCCTAATAAGTCGGAGCTCATGTCGGACTGATCAGACATTAGCATGGTGGTTTCTGGGACGATCACAGCAACTAGAGCAACTCACGCTGACGTGCACCACGGTGACAATATCCGCCATCGATAAACTGGTTCGTGGTCTAATGGTTAACACTTTGGACTAGTAGTGACTGGAAGGCAGAGGGTGCGATTCTCAGTGCAGCACAAATAAAGACACCAAGCTCGAAGAGGTGACAAAAGTAGATATTGGTGACAAAAATAGATAAACCTGTAAATACTGTCAAATTTTTTAGCGGGTTATATCTAATCAAAAGTGCGGGTCATTTATTTTACACAATTTATTTGATCACTTTCGGTTCCGACAGAGTCTCTACATTTGAACAGTGCGACGGTTGATTTATAGCTGTCCTCCAGGGGATTTTGGTCTTAATTTATACCGATTATTAAGATCATTCTTAAAACATGAAGAATTGTTTCACACAACCTTTTTAGATTTCACCCGAATATTCGAATCAAGGCTTAATTAATCTCGAACAAATACAAATAATTATTAAACACCTATTTCTAAAGATTTCATAAACTTATTTGCAATCTCGCTTGTTCCATCAATCCATTCTTTCCTCGGTCTTCCCTTACCACCCTTAGCTTAGACATTTTTTTTGTAAGATTTTGTAGGGTTTGTGTATTCACACAGTGAAAATTCATTTTATTTAAAATCAAATTAATTTTTATTAAACGTTGTTTTATTTTCACAATAATATTTTGAATCTCGAGTACTTTCGACCTTCAATATTCAGGTCATTATCAAGAGTGATGTATAAAAAAAAAAAAATTTTTGTTGTACTTTATTTTTGTCAGTCTTCATTACCCATTTTTTCTAGATAGCAAATCCATCTCATTGCACATTAAAACATCGATTTTTGATAACAACACTCTAAATACAGGTTTTTTTGCTAGACGTAGTGATTTTTGCCTTTTTTTTCTTTGAGTACAGATCAAGATTGAGAAGTCAACTGAATGGAAAAATACGAATAAAAAGTCAATAAAACTTTGCACATTTGAAATGGGTTTTATAAACCAGAATAAATCATCGCAGAATAATGAAAATAACCGCTGTGAGACATGAGGGCCCTTTGAAAAGCGCTCTGGCTGCAGATTGTGTGCAAGATAAACAATGCTACAATAGAAAACATCATAAAAGTTGCTGCACATGATGAATGAATCGATACAAGTCATTTGCATGCGGCATTAGTTCCACTGCGGGACCCTCAGGGTCTGCGAGCCAGGAAATGGACGGCCAAGGGAGATGTATGTGGACAATCTGCTCCAACAAATGGACTATAAAATTATACCTGGATCAAGGGAGGTTTGAGCGTTGCAATCGCAATAGAATTCCTTAGTCCAAGTGTTCAGCAAATTGTAAAAATATCAATTGAGCATTTATTTGATGGGCTCTTTGGTAACAGAGGCGTCAAAAATCAATATGAAAATAATCCGCATTTTTCTTAAATTGGTCCGGACGAAACGTAAAAAATATTTAAATTCACTTTATTAAGTAAACTTAAAAATAAACATCTTCGAATTTCATTTATTGCAGAGGCAATATTTCGTATTAATAACAAGAAATGAAAGAAGCTTTGTTTACTGATGACAATGAGTGTGTCGTCCACTACTGGTTTCGTAAACATAGGTACTGTTTGAATCTTCAGGTGGTCTTATTAGTACGAAATGTTCCAAATACAGTATTATTCGTTGAAGGTGTCATCGAGTGGTATTATATGGTGGAGGGGGGGGGGAGGGGTAGTAGAAAGGGCGTGAATCATGTCAGTATCATGTAGGAGTGTAGTTTTACATCGCAACTTTGGATGAAAATTAAAATTTCTTTAGTGATCGATATACGAGTATGACTAATAAATTGTTAAACTTCACACTACGCCGTAGCTATTATGTTTTCAGGTTCGTTTTAATTCAAAAAGTAAAAAAAATGTGAGAGGTCCTATCCCTTTCCTCGCACCAGGGCTTTCTGTAGGCTTAATCCGGGCCTGTATAAAATCACTATGAAGTAATCTGTAAAATGCTCAAGGGCAAGAGTTATGAAAATTCGCTAACTTACATTAAATTAAAAAAGAAAAATGCATGGGGGAGATACAACAGCTCATCTAGTGAGTGTGGTGAAAACATTTTTTTTACTTATGCTGTTTATTTCAAATCCAAAGAAAAACAGGCAAACTCAGCCTTTAGAAGAAATGAGAACCAGCCTTCTCGGGAGCTGTGAGACCCCCACTTCAACTAAAGTGGTTAGCGTAAGGTCTGCTTCTTCAGCTATAAACATGAATATATTCTGCACCCTACAAACGACTCCTTCGGGGACAACGTGAGTGCAACTTAGTTGTGTTTGGCTGGGTGTTTACGCAATATTTTATACTCTCGGTAATTTCCACAATGCGCTGATATCAGAATTGTTGCAGTTTTGATGGATGGCGCATGATTCACATGTGGAGCGAGCTCTGGGCGGGAGTATTTCGTCGGTGCGAGCAATAAATATGGAAAAAGCACTTAGCGCGGCACTGCGGTATTTAATGTAGGCAATGATTGCTTTATAAGGGGAATTACGCGAGGACAGGCCATTACCACCGGGATATATAGAGAGCAGGGACGGAGAAACACGAATCCCGTCGGCTGAAGGAAATGCATGATTCTTGTCATTGTCATCTTAACCTTATCTAATCTAAGTTGCAAAGATATGTAACAGTGGGGATTCACATTATATGCATTTTCACAAGCAGAAACGTATAAGTTCACGCTCGCACATGGCGCATGTGAACCTACAACATAAAAACCCAAATCTCAATGAACATACACCCTACTATACAAATCTTGCCGAACTGCCCTGAAATAGGGGTGACATTGGCAAAGTGAACCCTTTTCTACAGCATGGGTGGTCAGCCGATCAAAACCCTGGAGAGCGTGTTTGTGATGTCTTAAATTGAACATTGTTCATCGTTGTATAGGGGTCAGCCAGAGAAGCAGTATAACTGTTTTTAATCAAAACTCGTATTCAGGATGACCAAATTCACTCATATCACTCCGCTGCTCAAAAAACTGCACAGGCTTCGTTTCTCAGTGAAATTGGTGTACAATGTTTGTCTGATGGTATATAAGCTCATAAATGGCTTAGCTCCTCCAAATCTTATTGGCATGATTCCACCCATTGAAATGTGTGACACGAGGGAAACACTCTGATTTTTAATACGTTAAACAATGTAGGGACTTTAAAAAATGTCTGCTTTTATTTCTATGGGATAAAACAACAAAATTAAGACTCCTCGCCACTGATTCACGGTACAGAATCACGAGCAGACCAATCATACACTGTGAATAATTCAAATAATTGATATCAAAACATACAATAAATACTTGATTTTCTGGTTCCGGGTTAAAAAAAAAATTCAATAAATAAGTTGGGGTAATGTTGGCTTCGTGCGTTAAAAGGATAACAGTCTTGTTAAAGCGAGGGAGATTTTTCGCTAGTACATTTATGTATGGCGAAAGAGATAATGGCGATTTCACGCCAGAGTGTGAAGCAAATGAAATACAGTACCCCAAGTATAACAGATGTAAGAACTCTTACTACATAAAGGAGTAAGTGAATAGGTATACTTAATTTTGCTTGAAAATGAGAAAGCGCTACTATGTTTTTCGGAAAATAATTAAAATACTCGATGGCTTTGCGCGGTTGTAGTTTTAACAAGTTTATGGCTGTGGTTCTGGATACTACCTTTTTAAGGGATTATTTACGAGAAACTCTCCTGATTTTGGATGGTCTAGAGGTCTATGACACTAGTTGGGGTGCCGCAGAGGTGTGGGTTTTGGTGAGGTGGCTGTTAATGTGCCGATCCTTTTTAGTAGCGATGTTAACTGCGTAGTGCTGCCTTTGTTTTAAGATACTGAAAGAACTGGCAATTTACATATTTTTTTTAATAGACTACAACTAAATTTCAATGGAAACACAAATACGAGTAACTCTGCTTTCCATAAACGGGCAGTGATGTCAAATAAAGAGAGTGTAGAACAACAAGCGTTCATATTTTTTCGTAGTTGAACAAAAAAAAAGTTTTGTCGTCCACTGGAAAAGGATGAATGAGTCGTTCTACAAGTTGCATTTATTGCATGAGAGGAGGAAGAATAAGCGACGATATATTTTCATCATAACAAAATACAAAATATATTTAAAATGGATTTACTTATCTTTAATTTTCTTATAAAAAGATAGATCGTATATGTTGGCTTATAAAAAAAAGAGAACAAGTTAAAGGATGAAATTAAAAGGAAGAGTTATGAAGAAATAAATGAAAAAATAAATAAACAAGATTATACTTTTATGGGGATGTAGAGTTTTGTTGCGTCCTAGCGCGTTGAAATAAAACTGAGACAAATTTATGGATACAATGAACTTAAACGAGCTTTATGGCTGAACTTCAAAGCGCATTGGCTCTTGTTTTTTTTTTTAATATTGGTTAGCATGTTTATATTTTTATTATTATATTTTTTACCTCAATTTTTAACCCATTTAATGTACATTTTTATTAACTAACTTGTAAACGCTTTTTATTTATATCATCATAAAAATGAGTCACTTGATATTCTATACATATTTTTTATTGCATGTACAATCACGGAAAAGAACATTCGCTGCATTTGCATTTATTTCTTCAATAAAAAACCGTAACTAGATTGCGTCTTTTGGTTATATATATATATATATGTCTCACATATATACATTTTTAATTCACCATAAAATGGATTACAATTCTAAATAAATAAAAAAGATGTCAGAAATGTTATCCCATTATGGTGTTTATTTCAAACTCAAAAATTGTAGAACCAGCGAGGTTTACTAAGCCTTTACAAGAAATAAAAATCTGTCTTCCTGGGAGCAACGAAGTAAGAAAATGCACTTTATGTGCGGTTTAGCTTTGTTTTATTTTCATGTATACACACAAGCAGATACGTGTAAGCTTGCACTTACAAAAACTCAAACCTCAAATGAACGCAAGCTTTGCAATCCATGTCGTCTTTTACTGAAACAGGGGTGGCTTTAGTAAATGTGAACCATCTTCTACAGTATGAGTGATAATTCTTACATTAGCCTATTACGCAAGGAATCAGCCTAGCGCAGCTAAGTTACACATACGGTGCAACTTCTTGTCGTGTTGTCTCAGAAAGGTTCATGTGGCGAATGGAACCTATTTTATTACAAGTAAGGGGGTTCGGCCTTACGTCAAACAATTTTTTAAAGAGGAAGTTTCCCATCTCTCGACGGGCTGGTACTTAATCCTTGCGAAGGTTGAGTAAGCTTTGTCGGTATTTATTTTGGGTCTGAAATAAACACCGAAACGGAAAATAATTTCTGACACTAATACAAAGGAATCCGAGCATGAATTCTAGCAACTGAGCTATCGACCGGGTGGCATTAGTGATACGTAAACAGTATAGGTGATCAGTCTTATACTAGTCTTTTACGCAACGAATCATCCTTAATATATTAAATATTGCCAAGAAATCCAAATAAATGTCAACCAACTGTCAGCTGACTTTTATTCCATCTCATCACCGTCAGTTAGATCTCTGTGAGTTCATCTATTGCAGTGACTGTGTACCAATAATGTCACATGCTTTACAATGCACGTGCAATCAGTTGTGCTGTCACGTGTCGCGTAGTCACGTCACGTCACCAAGTACCTGAGCAACAGTAACAGTGACCAGAGATAATGGCGTGTGCAACATAAACATAAACAGTTGGTATAAACTTAATACAACATTAACGACGAAGTGAATATTCCCTGAGTAAAACCTGCAACTCTTGCCGCCCTTCGTAAAAAAAGAGTGACATTGACAAAGTGAACCATTTCTTGCAGTACGGGTGGTCAGACTCCAACAATCTTTAAAACGCTATGCTACTAAGCCACAAATATAATGTAATTGCTTGCCGGATCTGCTTCGAAGGATTCGCTGGTGTCAAGTGGAACCTATTTATTTTTACAGGTAAGAGGGCCGGCCTTACGCCGACCACTTTGTTTGGGATGGTACTCATTACTTGTGAAGGCTGAGTAGACCTTGCCGGTATTTTATTTTGGTTTTGAAATAATGACATACTTGTAACTAAAGAAATAAAAATTACAATGTAGGTACATTTAAATATATGACATACGTGTTTTATTTTTATTTTCTATAATATATCAAATAAATTTAAAAACTTTAACCGCTAAAATTACAAATAAACCCCCATTTCTTTCATCCAGAGTCATCATCTTCACATGCAAGCTCTTCTTCTATTATGACTCTGTACAACCTATTCCATAGCCTATATTTTGGAATTCATTCATTCGATATGCCAGAAATTTGGTGTATTGCTCATGTTTCACGGCTCGACTTCACGGCTCAAAGTTTCAATCGATCTGCTTTCTGTTCCATTGCGGCTCGCTTATATAGGTACGAAAGAGACCATTCTTGCTTGTTCTAGATTATTCTATAGAAGATTTGAAACTGAAGGGATGAAACTGAGGGATGAAACTGAAGAATGCACGTTCATGTTGAATGGTACGAAAGTTGAAATTGTGGATGAATTTAGATACTTGGGAAGTATGTTTGAAAAGAATGGAAAGATGACAAGAGAACTTGAGAATAGGGTGTGCAAGGGAAAGCAAGTGGTCGGTGCAATAGGAAGAATAGCAAAGAACAAGCGATTGACGATGGATCTGAGAATGGCGGTACACAATGGCATATTGTTACCGACTTTGATGTATGGAAGTGAAGCATGGACAGTGAATGATAGCGAAATGAGTAAAGTGTGTACGGTGGAAATGAAGCATTTGAGAAGTATGACAGAAAAAACTTTGAGGGATAGAGTTAGGAATGAATGGGTAAACAAAGAATGTAATTTGAAAGAGGATGTGAAAGTTAAAGTACAAAAGAATGTGATGAGATGGTTTGGGCATGTGGAAAGAATGAAAGATGATAGACTGACAAAGTATGTATACAAAGAAAGTGTGAAAGGAAAAAGAGGGAAGGGACGACCGAGAAAAGTATGGAGTGATCAGATTGAGGAGATTGTGAAAGAATGGGATATACAAAGTGAGCGTAAAAGAAGAAAATGCATGAAAAAGGTGATGGATATGAAGGAATTGAAAGAGGTATGTCAGGATAGGAAAAAATGGAGGCAACTCTGCAGAGGCTCTGGCCACCCCTAGCGGAATGGCGACAGAGTTACAGTTTACAGTTACAGATTTAACAGACCAGTTTACTATCATCTATTTAACCATTATACTACACATAAGCAAACTCTACGAACTCTAAGGTTCGTAACAATATGCTAGTGTTACTTTGCATCGAGCTTTGTGCAGAAATATAATAAGTATGAATAATATAAAGAGGATATGAGAATGGCGGAACAACTATAGGGAATAAGAATAGACACGTTCTATTTAATTTTCTTCACACCTTTCCAGGTGCTATAATTGGCAGTCACGTACAAAGGATGCTCTCAGCAATGAAGAGGAAGAAGAAGATGTTATGAAATGTGGTTGCATTGTATTTTGCAAGATGTTAAAATTTTCGCCACAGAGGTTTTCATATCACACCGTTGTGTAGGGGATTGTGCTCAGTAAAATTGCATGCGAAATATCGTAGACTTCGAAGTAGTATGAATTTTTGAAGAGTTATAATGGCAACGTTGTAAATTATGCGTCTTAATTTTATCATGTATATCCCATGTGGTCATGTGTTCCAATAATTTAACTAAAGTATGTATTTCAGTTGTTGGATAAACAGTTGTTATCAGTCAAAAATTACAGCCACTGAAATAGCACATGCTATTTATTCGTTGAAAGCCCAAATAAAACAATTTGAACAATTCTTGTACATTGAAAGAAAATATAATTTAGTTAGCAACGCAACTAAGCTACACGTATAGTGTAACTCCTTGCCGCGTTGTCCCCGAAGGTTTTCGCATATGGCGAGTGGAACTTATCTTTTTTACATGTAAGGGGGCCGGCCTTACGCCAACCACTTCAGTTGAAGTGTGGGTTTCCCAGTTCCCGAAGAGGCTGGTACTCATTTCTTGTGAAGGCTGAGTAAACCTTGCCGGTATTTTATTTTGGGGTTTGAAATAAGCACCGAAACGGGAAATCATTTCTGACACCCTCGGTGGGGTTCAAACCCGGGCTCACGGCATGGAACGCAAGCACTCTACTAACCGTGCTATCCACCGCAATAATTATTGAGTGTTTTTGTTGTTTTTATGCTGAACAAAAACTGAACTGCTCCGTTGTCTTGTTAATAGCTCAGTTGGTAGAGTGCATGCGTTCATTGCTGAGAGCTCGGGTTCAAATCCCACCGAAGGTGTCAGAAATGATTTCCCGATTCGGTGCCTACACATTACACAATGAGAATCAGTCTCTTAGAGCCCGTTCCCACTTGTCGGATGTCGGATCCGTATATTAATCGGAGGTTCCAGTGGCAGAACATTATGTATGGAGCTATTCACACTTGTCGGAAACCGATTTTGTCCGAAATGTTATGGAACTGGAACCTCGGATGAATATACGGATCCGACACCCGACAAGTGGGAACGGGCTTTTAGAGAGCTGCAAAACCACACTTTAACTGGCGTGGTTGGCGTAAGGCCAGCCCCTTTACCTGTAAAATAAATCAAGGAATTTGACAGATTTTGTAAATAAGCTAGTGAATGATTTTGAGGCAAAGCGACGTTGCCAGAGTTTATATGGAACAACAAAGACAGAATGCGGCTATGGATATATACTTGCTCGTACTCGCATTTACGATCTTAATAACAAGATATGAAAATGTCACGTGGGTACGGAGATTCATGCTTGCGTTGCGTATCGCGGATAAACGGAAAATAAAGCACAAGTTGCTCAAATGTCAAGGTGGGAGTTCTCAGCGCAGCCGTCATGCTCTCCGTACCCCGAGTGTAAAGCATTGCGTAAACTCACCGCGACTGCGTAAATAAATAAAATGATTCAAAACTAAATCACTCTCTAGCAGTGCCGTCGTGTAATCCATACATTTTTGATTTACGCAATCAAGGTGAGATTTACACGATGTTTTATACTCGGGGCACAGGTGCAAGCACACGGTAAGCAAAACAGTCATAATAACAATTTGGTAATATTTATTTGGTGAGCGCGGTTTTTTTGGTGAGTTACACTTTATTAGCCCTCTGAAAATTTGGACGTTTTTAGACACCATAAATTTTTCAAGAAATAGAGACAGAGAAGTTTCAAAAGACAGAGAGTCCTGGAGGATTGTGGTGCGGGAGGCCCTGAGCCTTCAAGGCATATGAGCCGAAGCAATTATTTTTATTACATTTTTCAAGCAAGAGACCGTTGACTATGGAATGAATGGGTTAAAAAAGAATGTAAGCTAGAAGAGGATGTTAGAACTAAAGTACAAAATAGCATGATGAGTTGGGTTGGAAATTTAGAAAGAATGGGTCAACGATTCTTTACAAATTCACTTGGCAAGCAGTATCACAGCGGAAATGTAAGAAAAGGGAGAGAAGAATACTGGCAAATGAATATGTAGTTTTATCAAAGTAGGGAAATTGTGAAGGTTTCGGATCTGGGATTCTTACGGAAAGAAGCCTCGGCATTTGTGACTCGATCCATCCAGGAGCTTTATAGCATGCGAAGGTAAACCTATATTTCAAAATATGTTATTTGATTCCTTGTGTCCACCTTTTCATACCAAATGGTTCGTTTGGAAAAATCTCACCGCTCGCAGACGTGACCCCAATTTAAGGCTTCTATATGTCAACATTTGAATTTTTTGAAGGCTCCTCTTGCTTTGATGTATGCAATCTATTTCTTGGCTTTTCTTACATTTTTCCATATTTCGCACTTATTGCATAAATGTGATAACTTGTAAAAAACAATGCCGACAAAAAAAATGTATTGCAATGCAACACTTTTATTTATTTTATGCAAGATTTATCACACCCGTGTGTAATATTTCAGTTTGACTTAAAACTACGAGTATTTTATTTGTAATGTAATGTTTGCAAGTTTATTACGACGTTACAGAGCCACCTGCATTTCATATAAATCAAGAGACATCTTGATTGTCTCTTTAAAAACGCATATCCTGAAGGCATTTCTGAATACGGCTTGTTAAAAAGTAAACTTATGGCTATTGCGATTTTCAAGATGGGTGGCTTGTATTTGTATGTAAGATGAAGTAATTGTCCAAGAAAACTCGAGATTTTATTTATTTAACAAATTCTATTACTTTTCCATTTTCTTATATGTGTGCTATTATATTGTTACCCTTGGTTTCCTATGTATTAACTTTTAAATTGAATTGAATATGGCTGGTTACGTATTGCACCCTCCGCGTGACTAGGCTGGAATAAGGATTTTATATTTATGATTTTTTTTTTATGCGAAGGTTGAGCGTTTACGCAACTTTTTATAATCTTAGTACTCGTTCCTTCTGTCAGGAGCTCAAAATAAATTTCTGCATGATTGCCTTACAACTTTGTAGGTCTGTAATAACAATAATAATTGTTATTCGAGTTGTTATCACTTACCTGGAATTGTTATCTTGTATCTGGTATTGTCATCTTGCATCTGGGCCACAATAATTGAGAACACGGACTCAAAAAGTAGTATGCGGTTCGTATATCAACTCGGTGACACTGTGAGTGAGAAGTGCTTTGTTGCAATGACAGTTTGCGTTGCAGAACAAGATACGACTGCATACAAGGAACAGTGCAAAAATAACCGGACTCTTACAGCGAACAAACTAGTTCCCTTACCTTTTCTTTTTAAGAAATTCTGTGCGGGAGACTCCCTAGATTCTAGAGAATCTAGGGGTCTATGACACTTGTTGCAGTGCCGCAGAGGTGTACGAGCTTGGTCGTCGCTACAAAGCGCCAATACTCAAGCAAGACCCAGTTGCTGTAAGGCTGGATGGACCTTTGGTGACCGGTCATTGGTAAAGGTTTATGAATGTTTCAACCCAGCGAAGAGCAAATTTGAAAATATAAATGGTATATTTTTTGTGCTCCACCGGGATTCGAACCCACAACCTTCTCATTCAGAGTCCGTAGTGTTACCACTGAGCTACAGACCAGTCAAACCTTTAAAAATGTATCCGAAGGAATGACTCAATTTTTACAATAAATTTGTTAGGGTTTGGTGGTTCACATAGTGAAAGTCCTTTGTCAATAATATTTTATTTATTTTATTGAAAGATTCAAATCAATACACTGTTTTGTATTTTCACGATTATAATTATTATACAAAACAGTGTTTTTATTTGAATCTTTCAATTAAATAAATAAAATATTATTGAATATGAATTTTCACAGTGTTAATACGCAAACAATTCAAAATATAACAATTCAAAATATAAAGTCCATTGTACTCATATTTAGTCTGTACAAAAATCAACTTATTTTTCAAATCAATTGTTGTAAAATAACAACCCTGTTGTAGTTCACGTTTTTTTTTAAATTTTTAATTGTTTTAATATTTTCGCTTTTCTGGACATCTTCAGGAGCACAGCTCCTCAAGAATATCGACGTAGCTAACGTCTTAAACGTAAGACGTAACAAACATACCTCATATGAACATAAATCTTTGCCTTTTCGTCCTGCTATCCTATCGCCCTTCCCTGAAACTAGGGAGGAATTGGCAAAAATGATTTTTTTTTCAGAATGGGGGTTAGCCTCAGATCATCCTTTTAGTCAAGGAAAAATGTGTTAATTAATAATTAAAAATAAATTAACAACCCCGTATATTTTGGTTCTCCCTCTTATGAATGTATGTAAGTTAATGCGATCTGTACGTCAGTTTGGCCATGAGATGTGAGGTGGTTGTTGCGTCTGGAAACCGCAGAAAACCAATATTGTGTGTTGTTGTAAGAGAGCCGCAGAAAATAGATTTTAAACACTAGAATAAACACGAGGAATATTTACTCAAAAAGCAAACAGAAAAGCGTATTATCTTTTGAAAATAGATGAACACATTGGCTCTGACTTTCTGGAATGCGTACTTGGAGTTAACCATACATAGCTAACATTCCACCCTTTGTCTATTCAGCGCCTTATATGTAGGCAATATATGGTAAAAACCCATTTAAGCTTGATATTCAGATTTAAAATTCAAAATTGAAGTTCGATTGGAGTCATTGTTAGAACTTCAGTCAATTTTTAAATGAGTTATTTAAAAGTAATGGGATGAAATATCTATTCTAAAATGTATTTGCCTAAACCTTATGCACGCGCCTGTATTATGAAACACATCTCCCAATTGCCAGTTGAGAAATACTTGTTTAAATTTAAAAAAAGATGTGAAATAGTGAAAATTATTTTCAATCCAGATCGTATCATACGATAACTATTAACCACGGCAGCCCGTGAACAGCTGATACGACGGTTAAATGTGCTTCATACAATTTGTAAAGAAAAAAATTGACTTTATGATCAGCTGTTTATTCGCGGCCACAAGCCGCGCTTATACATGCCACATGTGAATTTACGGCAGAAAAACTAAACCTTTAATTAACATAATTCTTGCAACTGCTGCTCACCTTCCCTGAAACAGTGATGACTTTGGCAAAGTGAAAAATTTACTACCAACTTATAAGTCAAGGAACTTGGAAAAAAACATCTTATTTTCATTTAGTTTTTGAAGTCCATACATATTATTATTTGTTGATTTTAAAAATTTTAATTTGTTGTGTATGTTCCTTGCCTTATAGGTTGGTATGCGACTGATCCCCCATGTTGTAGAAAATGTTCACTTTGCCAATGTCACCCCTGTTTGAGGGAAGGTCGGCAGGAGTTGCAGGGTGTATGTTCATTTGAGATTCGGGTTTTTATATTGTAGGTCCACATGCGGCATGTTTCAGCGCGAACTTATTTATACGTGTCTGCTTGTGAAAATGCACATAATGCGAATCTTTAATGTTACATATATTTGCAACTTAGATTAGATTAGAAATCCACGTGTTATATGCACGCTAGTTCGAACAGAATAAGGCTAAGGGAGGAATGGAGAACAAGAGTAAAAGATATTGCTGCAATCCAATCCTAGGATTGAAACAGGAGAAGAAGAAGAAGGCTTATCGCTTAAAACTCGGACGCTCCGTCCATTGCTCTAACTACTTTGTAGTGTCCATTTCATCCCCGTATGGCTTTGAGCTCGCGGCTGACCGCAACAATGACCTCTCAGTCTTACACAACATCCGTGACGTCATAACTCATGTTGCGCGGACGCGAACAATAAGTGTTTGTATATGGCGGCGATATTAGCATAAGGGCTTCTGTATTCAACGTCTTCTTCTTCTTCCAGTGACACTTTTAACAAAGATCGGCGATCTACATAGGTAATAACAGTTTTAGGCTTACACGGCCGGCTGATGATGCTGGAAGGATGTTTTCCGGGATCTGTTGCCGTGGTCTGTGGGAGCTATAGCTTCCGGATGTTTCGCCCATTTCTACGATGGGCTTCTTCATCGTGAAGATCTACATTATAATCTACAATCTAAGTTGCAAGGATGTATTAACATTCAAAGGTCATGTCAAATGCATGCTTACAAATAAACATGTATAAGTTCGCACTTACAAATGCTGAATGTGTACTTACAAATTAAAATCCAAACCTCAGATGAACATACACCCTGCAACTTTTGCCGGCCTTCCCTGAAACAGGGGTGACATTGGAAAAGTAAACCATTTTCTTACGGTATGCGTTGTCAGCCACATACCAGGATAACAAGACAACATAAGCGCCCTTGGAGTGACTACATCACGAAACGGCGCTTTAAATAAATCATCAACTCATCATCAAGGCATGTTTCTGACAATTAGAAAAACTACTCTTCTCTAGATACTTCACGGTCTGTAAAATCGGTTTCGGTTCCGAATACGGCTATTCATAACATTCCTGGTCTCCTCGTCTTCACACCTCAAGAGGATAACTTGCACAGCAACGAACTATTGTTAGAATATTGTTGTCTACAAGTTTTAGAACAAAAAAGGGACTTACCGTGCATTTTGATGTGTCTAAAATTTCAACTTCTGAGACTACGTTGTCGAACGTCACACTGTGCCTGTAGATCATATCTGAAACAGAAAAATAATGTATATATACTACACACTGGTCAATAAATCATCTTTAATCTAAAACGCCCATATATATTAACATTCATAACTTATACATAATGATTGTGACAGGCACTGGAGGGCCGAATCGTAGCGTTTGGAATGAGTGCCTACCGGAAAATGCTTCGGATCTCTTGGTGTGATCGCGTCACCAACGAAGAAGTCCTGCAACGCATGAACGCATGAACACACGCAACGCAACTAAGCTACACATATAGTGTCACTTCATGCCTGCGTTATCTCCGAGAGGGTGGCATGTGGCTTACATGAATACAATTTAATAACTTCTGCCAACTATCAAACAAAGAAAACGGATGTTCTTTTTTCACGTTATGAGAAGTGAAAGGTACTGGCTTCTCCATCTTATCATTCAAGGAAAGATTGAGGGAAGAAGAGCATAAGGATGCTGAAGCACATCTGTGTTGAAAACCTGCGACAGCGGCTTGGCAAATGCAGCAAATCCCTATTTCGGACAGCAGCATCTTTAGGGAAAATAGCCTAGATTCGTTAGAAGTGACACTGAAAGAAGAATAATAATTAATGCATGCCCCTAAGCGAACACGTCTATGTTCGTGTTCACACATGCTGCATGTGAATATTGGCGATAGTTTGGTATGAGGTTTGCCAAATTGCTAATGTCATCCTTGACTTTGCCAATGTCACCCCTGTTACAGGGAAGGACGGCAAGAGTTGCAGGGTGTATGTCCATTTGAGATTGGTTTTTATGATGTAGGCTCACATGAGGCACGTGCAAGCGCGAACTTGTACGTGTCTGGTTGTGGGAATGCATGTAATGTGAATCTCCAATGTAACATATCTTTGCAACTTAGATTAGATTAGATTAGATTAGATCCTTGTATCAAAAAAAGGAGCGTCAAGAGTTGCAGGTTTTTTTTTAAGAAATCCTGTGCGGAAGACTCCCTAGATTTCAGAGACTCTAGGGTTCTATGACACTTGTTGTAGTACCGCAGAGGTGTTTTACGAGCTTGGTCGTCGCTACAAAGGGCCAATACTCAAGCAAGAACCAACTGCTGTAAGGCTGGATGGACACAACCTTCCATTTACGAGTCCGAAGTGTTACAACTGGACTACGGACCGGTCAAATGTTTATGTTCATGTATCATAATTAATCATTGAAAAGCAAGAATCAAATCAAGCGCATGCATTACCTGAAGCTGGCAGTAAAAGCTTAATATCCATTTTGCAATAATTTGATATTATTTAATAAACAACAAAAGCACCGCATCCATTGTGATTAAATGGCGAAGCAATTTGCTGTTTGATCATTTCCTCAAAATCGTCAAATGCACCGGCTTCCCGTAAAACATAATAGTTCGGAGAATCAAAGACTACTGCAACTAAATGCAACGTGCAGTAAAATAAAAAAAAAGGTATACAGGTTGCCGCCGTAACTGACGTAACTGACGTAACTGACTGAGGTATTGTTAGAGCTACGGAACATTTCAATTTTCATGTGATTGTTTTTTTTTGTTCTGATGTAGTACGAAAATTTGCTGATTTATTAAACGAAAATATCCCTTTCCTTCCTTCAAAATTCCTTGAAATATAAGTTGGTATGAGGCTTACCACCCATACTGTAAAAAAAAAATTCAGCTTGCCAATGTCACCCTGTTGCAGGGCTTATGTTCATTTGAGATTGGGTTTTATATTGTAAGTTTATATGCATACATATACGTCTGCTTGTAGAAATGCATTAAATATAAATCTTAATTGTAAGATATCTTTGCAACTTAGATTATAGATAGATTCAGAGAATAAAAGGGATATCTTAGAGCTTGCATGAAAAAGATTACGATTTGGGATGAAATGATAGAAGTGTGGATGAAAAAGGACAGAAAAATGGCGGTTGAAATGTAATGTTGGCGGCTAAAGCTTTCAATTTTGAACGTTTATTTTCATTATTATACTTGTGCTCTATTTATTTCATTGATGTTTTCATTAATTGTTCGTTTTTATGTATGGCTAGCAGTGGCGAAGGGTGCCATACAAGCCGATTTCCATCGGTTTCCCGTTTAAAATGAGGCAAACATGATAATAAAGTAGACTGCATGGTTTCAATGGGGAAAAAATACGTATTGTTTCTTTGGTTTTAAATGTATTTTTTTTTTACTTTGTGCCTATATTTTTTAACTACTTATATTGGTTATTTTACTCAATGTCCCCCCTGTTAAAAGAAAATAAGGTATAAATTGAAGGTTTGTATTCATTTAAAATTTGAACTCTTATTTTGTAAGTAAATATGCAGCGTTTGTTTACTTAAAGTAACTTAAACTTTTTCTACTTGGAGCATGCATTTCATACATCTTTTCAACTTGATTAGAGATGATTTTATAGATTAACTGATGTTTTTTTTTTTAAATAAACTAGTTTTTTAAAATACGGAAGCCACGGTTGTCTATCTCTCTAGTGATGTAAGCACTAAAATAATACACATTGCTTGTGATATTATTTTCACTGGTGAAATGCAAGTAGTGGCCATGCCCTGCTCTGTAGAGACTCTCATGGTTTAAGTCATTGAGTAATAACATAGAGGAGCAGAAACTAACCTACTGCATTGATACATACTATCTACCACTTTTGCCTCAGTCCTGTCAAACGTTGCAGTTGTGTAGTCATACAAAACATATTTTTACGTGTCAAATTTTATGTTTTCTTGTTTTCCCCATTTTGTGACACCCAATTACAGCACATGCCATAATGTCTTAAAAAATATCTTTTTCGTGTAAAATTCGTCAATTTTATCCATTACAAGGTTTATACCGTATGCGTCTATGTTGGGACTGCTTCGGAAATAGTACGCACGCGGCAATGCTGCCACCTTTCTAGAAACATTTTTACATTCGCCAGTTTTTTTGTACACATGGAAATACAACTGTGAACCTCTTTGTTCTCTTTCTTACTAATGACGATTTTCGTAAGTAAGTTGAAACAAATATATATTGTCTATTTTCGTTAAAATAATTTGTAATCCACAAATATCATAAGTCAATGGTTTTTGTACTGGGGACATCAAAGGACTGTGCCGGCGAGGCTGTAGAAACGCGGAACACTCTCCGAACAACAGCAACTAGAAGAACATGCTACGGCAAGGAGTAAGGGTCAGGGTACACGGCAGACCTCTTCAAATTCCCAGGAATCTAATTCTTCAGTAATAAGAGATAAACGAATTAACCGCTATGTTGTGAGTCAACTAGTCGCAAAGGAAAATTTACTTCATAGGTACTTACTGTATTTACTTAAACATTTCAATGGTTGATTGCTGAAAAACTTGATTCCCTTTTGCCAATGCCACCCCGGTTTCAGGGAAAGGCGGTACAATTTGCAAGTTGTGTGTTCTTGTGAGGTTTTGAATACATGTAGCATGTGTGCGAACTTACATACGTGTCTGCTTGCGGCGTGCATTAAATATATGCGCTTTAAAAATCAGGATATCTGTTCAATTTAAATTAAAGATTTAAAAAAAATGGTGCTATGGTCAAGCGAGTAAAGTGATCTCGACTAGCGTATTTGAAATACAAAGACGCTGGTTCAATTTCCGTCCGTTACTTTGACTGTGATTTAACAGATGTGATTGTGTAGTTATTAATAAAAAAAAAAGGATTATAAATTGACGATATTAATACCTGTTTCGTAAAAGTGAGAAAAAGAGGAAAACATTAGCGAACAGATTAAAAATATTTACCTGATTTTCGTACAAAATCATCAAACTTTTTTATGTTGCTAACACGTGGCTCTCACTTTCGGCGAACATTTTGATATTATTATACTTATTGTATACTTATTTTTTTTATATCTTAACCGAAATTTTTACACCAACCAGGATAGTTTTTTAATCCCTCATCATTAAAGTTATTTTCTTTGGTAGGTATGTGCAAATAAACGGCATAATTAATTTAAAATGCAATATTTTGGTACTTAGTGCCTTATATCAATAAACCATTCATTTATAATTACTTAACGTTAACTAGGTAAACTATAAAGTATTCAATTAGAGAACAATAAAAGATCGGTGACTGTGTATCAGATACAGACGGAGCAACGATTAATTGTATCAAGTACTACCTGATAGGAGCAATTCATCGCGGTCTTTCTCTCCCGTGAATAATCATTTTATTTTACGCGAGTAGTATCACGATGAATATGGAAGTCATTTCATCCAGTTGAACCTCATGTTCGTATTTCAAAATCAAAGTTTTCAAGTAATCAGATTTTTTTTTTTTTTTTTTTTTTTTTTTTTAATTTTTTAGACAAACAAACAGTTATACATGTAATATATGGGATAAACAACATAGTTATACAATTTCAAAAACCAGCAAAGTTTGCAAACATAATGTAGTATAATTTAGTTTACAGCTTAATTAAGAAGGAGAAACAAGAAAAATTTGGAAAGTAATATGAGAAAAATGAAGAAGAAGAAAGAAAAAAACAAAGAGAAAACGACTATTAACTTAATCATCACATAAAGAGAGGAAAAGGAATGGGGGGAAGAATAGGAAAGGGAAGGAAAAAGAAAAGGAAAAGGAAAAGGAAAGGAAAAGGAAAAGCATCCAACGATTAAAAAATTTTTGTAGAAATACAATCGTAGCTCAGGGACGTGCGCGACATTTCAAGCTTGGGTAGGCAACATTTAACCGGTCACGGAATGATCAGATGTTAATTAATCCTAAAAAAAATACCAATATTTAATTATGTGCCTAACCACTTTTCAGATTCAAGGTTATTTGAAGTCAACTATTCAGTCTATTTAACTATTCAGTCTATTCAGATCATTAAGAATCGAATATGCGATCTTTGTTTCGTAATTAATTAACTATGATTGCAAATATATGCTTTATTGAGATTTTGGCCTTGGGGAGATGAAGAAGAACTCATAAAATAATTTCATAATTCCAGGATTTGGAGCTATATCATGGATGTCTCCTCCCATTTGCAGCTTAAGAGAATGGCAATGAACAGAGACAGATTATGATTACATCAGGCTTATTTATTTGAAATTACAAGTGATAGAGAGCGCCGTTTTTGTGTGTGTCACACCTCAAGGAGCCTCTCTGATCACGGATAAGAGTTTTTAAAAAGGTGTGTCTTGAGTGCTCCGCGAAATACACCTACAGATTTAGAGTTCTTTACTCTGGGTGGCAGTCTGTTCCACTGCACCGGACCCGCAACACGGAAAGCGCGGTCTCCGATATTTGTAAGAATTTGAAAGATGGCTGTCACAAAGATTATAATGTACAAAAATAACCACGGTTAACAAAGCACATGAAAAGTGAGGTTACTCAGTACTATGGAGAGATTTATCAAAATCAGAGGTCTGAGGAGCCTTGGGGCGTGCGCTGCATTTCACATGATTTATTTGTTAGGAACGGCAGCGGCCCTGGGTACCAGAGGACGGATATTAATTAGGCATTGTCTTAAGCTGTAATTAATATATGAGCCAACGAGTAATCTGTAAAGCCTTTTGTAAAGAAACTGTGTGCGGTCCCTCTTAACGTTTACTCAGTCAACTATAGACTTGGTTATCATTTCAATGATGATTAGAAACTGATCTGTAATGTAAATTGTTAACATGTTTGGACATTTAAGATTCATATTTAACGTTAACAAATAAAATTAATAACAATCATCGGAAATTAGACAAACCATTGTGGAAAAACTTACATTATTCTGTACGACTCGTAAGTATCGTATCCAACGTCTTCTGGAGGCACTCTTTCTGTACGACGATTTATAATGAACATATATATCGTCATACTACATACTCGTTATCATGTATGTCCACAAGCAAATACGTGTAAGTTTGCGCTTATATAAGCTGCATGCGCACTTACAAAATCTCAAATGAACATAATATTCTTATTAAATTAAACGTCACGATTACTTTATTTTATTATTAATGTGTGGCTACGAACTAATTTCTTAGATACCAATAACCGAAATTTGTTTGCCTTTTTCCTAGCGAGCCGGCGGCGTGACAGCATAATTTTGCTGTCTATTTGCTCAAAGTCTATTGCCCTTTTTGGTGTAACATTATTTTTCAAATAAAACGAGTAACTATTAAGTTTAATTTACAGTAAGAAAAACACATTAAGTCAGCTGTAAATGAAGTAGGTCTTTGAAAAGATTATAATTAAAATATGCATTATTTCCTTTTCGATTCAACGTCAATTATTACGTAAGTTCTTCCCTACGTGGAAAAAGTAAGAACGCATTTCTATGTATTGTATTGTACGCTACACACAGTCGATCATGCTTGACATAGTGTATGAACGAACATTAGGTTCTTTAGAGCTACAGAAAACAAAGAAATGAAATGGGAAACCACGTTTGATCATGGTATTCAAACCGTTACCTGCCACCTATTCCAGATCGACAATTTTAAAATTAATTCTACACACATTTAATGCGTTATCGCGAGAAAATGTTTCTGTTTTGATAAGATATAATTCATTTACAAATGGTTTCTGTCTTGAGAAAGAAATCTATAAAAGTAAATGTTCTTAAGTAAATCTTGAAAATATTAACAATACATTAAACGTTAATAAAGAAAAGGACATGTTATTGCGTGCCGTCGATAGCTCAGTTAGTAGAGCGGTTGCTTTTCAAACTTGAGGGCCAGGGCTCTATCCCCGATGATTTTCCGTTTCAGTATTTTCTTATGACCCAAATCATAGAAGGTACATGTAAGGTGAACATAACATTAAAAATAAATGAAAACCTTCTCTTCCAGGAGCAGGGAAACTCCTAACTCAAGTAACGTGATTGCTGTAATGCTGGTTTGTTTATCACAAAAAATAAATAGGTCTCATTCGCCAAATGCGATCCTTTTGCGGAAAAGAGTTTCATATTATGCAGCATAAAAACCCTTATAGCAAAGGGGTGGTGCTGCTAGAGAATTGACGCTTTCTATGGTGACGGCCAACTTCGAGAAGACTCTTGAGGTGTGATTCACACAAAAACAGCATTAACCAAATAAAATATCCTAATATAAATGTAGAGATGAACAACAAACAACAATTTCTGATTAATTTCCACCGCAGCTTAATGCAAAAATGACACGTTTGAATGAACATGTATAGCAGTGATTACTGATTGAAATATTTAAAGTAATAATGTAACCGAGTCGTGATGGAGAGAGTCTGGTTTGGGAAGATCTTTTGTTAAAGATCCGGACATGGATCTGTAGAGATAAGGAAGAAAGTGAAGTATGGGGCAGATCAAACGTCGGCGAGGACAAATGATCCGGATCATTAGACTTGATCGTGATCTGTTAGTCCTTTATTTATTAATTTTAATATTTTACGATGCTAGTAAGTCTTTGTGTTAGTGTTCGTAATTTTGTAGTACAAGGAATATTTATATATTTCTTTTTTTTATACAAATTATGGAAAACTCGATGACTTCATTGCTAAGTAAAAGTTTTTTCAAAATAATACTCAAGTAGGTAGGTACTGAGGTTAACTTTGTTCAGAGATCTGTATACAAGACTACGTTTCGGGCAAGGTTGACTAATATCAGATAAGAAGAAAATATATGAAATCAATAGAGAAGAATGAATAGCATAAGTGAGACCAATTTCTTGGTAAAGGCAGGCAGATTTTTCAATCCAGCGAAGAGCATATTACAATAATTAGATGATTTTTTTTTACTCCGCCGAGAACTGAATTCCCAACCTTCCGTTTATGAGTCCATAGCGTTAGATTAGGAAGCAATCGGAACTAAGAAAAATAAAATGATTTATTAAGATTTCTGTTAAGTTCGATGCCCATTAGATTACAAAAAACTTTTTTCGTCAATTTTCTTTTTACTAATAAAAAAAAAGACGTTGCTCCCCATGCCTGACTAAGCCGTTTATCAGTTAATGATTAATTCTTTTCTGAAATCGTGTACATAATGCTCTGTATAGATCGTCTGAAGTTTGATGACAATTGGACAGCAATATTTTTTGAGTCACATGCTGCGTAAGGCTGCTCCCCTTACCTGTGGAAATAAATTGATTCCGCGTGCCCAAATAGTATAGCAAAACACACCGAGTATTGCAATTATTGTATATCGACTTATTTGCACATAATACCATCACGTTATACAATAACATATTCATGCATGCAAAATATTATTCAATACCGGTAATATTTTAATCCTCGCCATATTTCTAGCGAGCGGAACATGTAATGAAAGCAGTCTGATATGAATCCTTGCGACACCCCTAGTACAACAAGTACAAAACATCTAGTCTCAACTCGACCATAGAGTTTCACTAAAAATGTATGTAAACTATAACGCTAGCTAGAGGTGATGCTTCAGTTTTCATACGGTTAAGTTAGAACGTTAAGTTTTGTGGTTGGGGTCGTATATAGGCCCTCTAGCACTATGGGAGGGTCCAGAGTCGCGGCGCGTCGCATTGTGGCCCTCCAAGGCTGAACTGAAGCGTGGAGGATCTCACAACAACAAAATAAACTATCAGAACGTATTCTGAACACCTATCATACTGTTATGAATGTTAGAGTTCGTGGGGTTTGCTTGTGTGTGTGTCCGCCTCTAGTATATTGATTAAATAGATGAAAGTAGACTGGTCTGGGACAATCCACCATAAAATAATCTAGAATAAGCAAGAATGGCCCCTTTTGTACCTATATAAGCGAGCCGCAATGGTGCATAAGAGGAGAGTCGATTGAAACATTGAGCCGTGAAGTCGATAAATGCCAATATATCTTTGCAACTTACATTATAAGTTACTATTCATAGGAAACAGATTTAAATCATATTGGTTAATTAAATAGATTTTGTTTTTAAATAGGTTATTCGAATAGATTTTGTTTCGTAAAAGCTTTTATCCTTTTCTCAGCTCGCTTTTAAGCAAGCAGGGTAGTTTGAAATAAGCGGGCAGGTGAACTCGGCGTTCTTACATCTAAAAATAAAGCTGCGCGCTTCATTCTCTTGCGATTAAGCTAAGTACAAAATGTTATGAGAAAACGCAAACGTAGCGTTTCGCAAAAAATATACAGAAACAATAACAGCGCGTATAGTGAGCGTTTGAGTATTAATATGTTTTTGTTACAACGTTGTGTGAGAGCTTAAACGGGGTTTGTATTCTTGGGGTATATAAGCAGGTTTTATCTCATTCGGTAATCAGACTAAGAAGGAGGGAAAAATGCGCGCCTCATAATGCAGAAATAAAGATGGCTCCTGCGTGCATATTGCACTTCTAGAGTACGTGATCTTGCACCGAGAAAACTAACGAATGTTCCTCTGTCACATTCGGAACAGTGCAGTTGTTTTATGGGTGTTTTATCAAGATAAACACAACGCATCTTCATTTTTTCAACGGTCTATAGTTCAGTGGTTAATGCTTTGGACTCTTAATCGGTAGGTGGTCAGGCTCAAATAAAAAAAAATATTGGAAGATATTTTTATCCTTCTCTTTAAAGATAATCATTTCGGATACTATGATCTATAATTTAAGTTGCAAAGTTATATTAACATTTAAAGCTCATATCAAATGCATGCCCACAAACAAACACATGTAGTTCGCGCTGAAAAATGCTGAATGTGTGCTTACAAATAAAATCCAAACCTCAAATGAACATAAGCCCTGCAACTTCTACCGACCTTCCCTGAAACAGAGGTGACATTGGCGAAGTGAACCATTTTTTACAGTGTGGGTGGTCAGCCTCACCTATAATTCAAGGATCATCATGGCTATTTTCACTTTACTTGCTGCGGCTCTAACTGGGGACTTGGAGCTTTTGCATAACCAAGCATTGGGGTCTACCTCATAACAACCTCAAGTAACTACGAATCTCATACTGTCATTCAAAGTAGCCAAAGGTCCATTCTTCCTTATTTCATAATATTAATCTATTACATATCTTTGCAACTTAGATTAGATTAGAATCTTAAAAAAACTATAGCTGAAATGTACCGCATATATTTTAAGGCATGCTGAAACTTCATAGATTTCTCGCTCCTTGCACTTCCTATGTATTGTCTTCCAACATTTCTGGTATCTGAGAGCATGTGCATCCATTCCACAGCTTTGTCCGTATTCCCAGAGCACGTACAGACGCTATAAAATCTATAGTATTCTGCAAAATATAATATACAATATACATCTAAATCTGCCGTAAAAAGTCTGCCTAGAAACTGCAACCAGTACCATGTTACTTTATGGAACCCCGAGTATAGAACTCTATACTCTAACTATTCCCAAAAAAATAATGGAAACTAAAACGATCGTTAGAGTTGCTGTTTAGTTTATGTACATTATTTTTGGTTAACGCTGTGGTTGAGTTTGAACGTGATGGTTTATACTTAAGGTACTTGTACCATGTTTCTGTAGACTACGGTGGTGTATTGTTCGGAATATTTTTCTACCAACTTGTGGGATATATATTCCAGTGCGGTCCTAGACATAGACAGGGTTGGCAGGCTTTTATTTTATATATTAGTTTTAAATTATAATCCCGGTTTTTGATTCATTTAATCACTCGTCTTCAAAGGAATTGATTTAAAAAGGAGTAAAACAGATGGTTAAACCATATAAAAAGTAGCTGGAAAGGGATGTGAATTTATAAAGGTTTTTAAGAATATTTGGAAATCATATAGACTTAATGATTGTGGATTGATGATAGGAGAGAGCAAAGTGAGTGTTCTACTGTATGCAGATGATGCAGTTCTTGTATCTGATTCAGCAGTAGAATTGCAAACAATGCTCTCTAGATTGAATGAAGCTTTGTTAGGTAACCATCTGAAGTTAAATGCAAGTAAGACGAAAGTATTGATTTTTGAAAGAGATGATGAAAGTATGAATTATGAATTTAAAATTAATGGAATGAATGTTGATGTCGTAAATGAGTTTGTATACCTGGGAAGTAAGTTTGAAAAAGATGGAAGAATGACCGGTGAATTTGAAAGAAGAGTAATGAAGGGCAGGTGTGTACTGGGTGCCACAAGTTGTATCGCCAAAAATCAAAACATATCAAAAAATGCTCGATTGGCGGTACGCAGTGGCATACTTTTACCCACCTTGATGTATGGAAGCGAGGCCTGGACGGTGAATGAAAGTGAAATTAGTAAAGTCCATACTGTTGAAATGGACTTTCTAAGAAGTATGATTGGGAAAAAACGGAGTGACAGGGTGAGGAATGATTTTGTAAGAGAAGAATGTGGTGCAAGAGAAAGTGTGAAAGTGAAGATTTAAAGAAGTTTGTTAAGATGGTTTGGGCATATGGAGAGAATGAATGAGGAAAGACTGACGAAGAAAGTATATGTTGGTAGAATAGATGGATGTCGTGGTAGAGGAAGACCGAGAAAGGTATGGATGGACCAAATATCCGAAATTGCGAATGAATGGAATATCCAGAGTCATAATAAAAGAAGAGCTTGTATGAAGAAGGTTATGACTCTGGAGGAAATGAAAGAAGTATGTAAGGATAGAAAGAAATGGCGGTTGATCTGTGATGTTGGCGGCTGAGGTTTGTTAAAGTAAAATTGGTTTTATGATTTAGTTTTTATGTCCATATATATATTGTGATTTATTGTTTTTAAAAAATGTAATTTGTCATGTATGTTCCTTGACTTATAGGTTGTTATGCGGCTGACCACCCATAATGTAAAAATTGGTTCACTTTGCCAATGTCACCTCTGTTTCAGGGAAGGACGGCAAGAGTTGCAAGGCTTATGTTCATTTGAGATTGGGTTTTTATATTGTAGGTCCACATGCGGCATGTGTTAGCGCGAAATTATACATATCTGCTTGTGGGAATGCATTTAATATAAAACTTAAATGATATATATCTTTGCAGCTTAGATTAGATTAGATTAGATTAGATTAGATATTATTCCTTGACTTATAGGTTGGTATGAGGCGGACCACCCATACTGTAAAAAATGGTTCACTTTGCCAATGTCACCCTTGTTTCAGGGAAGGTCGGCAAAAGTTGTGGGGTTTATGTTCATTTGAGGTTTGGATTTTATTTGTAAGTACACAATCAGCATTTGTAAGCGCGAACTACACTTGTTGGTTTGTGGGCATACATCTGAGAGCTTTAAATGAATATATCCTTGCAACTTAGATTATAGATTATAGATATAAATGTTTATTTTTTTGGATTTAGAGTGATTTCGTAACTGTTCAATCAGGAGGCAGGAAGAGATATAGATTTTAAAATATACCAAAATAAAGAGATCGGGAAGGACTTGAATTAATTATTAAAAGAGTATAAAATGATAATTTAGTTATTTCAATTTGAATTCACGAGAAGAAAAGTGATGAAATGATAACAAGAATTAAACCTCGAGAATAAAGTTAGTTCTCCAACAAAGGTGTTCAATTTGAAATATTCGGAGTGTTCATTATTTTTGGTGATAATTTGATTTTGTAAACATGTCAAACGACCCTGATTTCATTTTAAGTAAAACAAAAGTTTAATTAACTTAGTGTTTTTTAAAGATTTTTTTGGTTAAAGAGATTAAAATATAGTTAAATATGTTAAAATCATAATAATGTTTTCATTATATTTTTAAACATAACCGCTATTCAAATCTCCAATACCGAAATGGGAGTCCTAGAATATTAATTAAATCTATAAACGATCCGACATTGACAGGGACACCTTGTATATAGCCTTTACACATACCCGGTATTAAAGACCCCAATACCAGGATGACAGCCCTGCTAGCCTTAGTGTATATTATATAAAGACGAGGTAGCGCGAGTTCTAGGGCCACCTCGCTCGCGGTATATTTTTTCTTCGGTAAAAAATATGATCACGACACGGAATACCGGCAAAGTATCCATGGTGAGAGCGATGTACTGGGAAAACTTAAGGTATCGATGTACATACATTACGGCTTATTATATAAGATACAAAATATATACTTACTTATTTGTAAGACTGCGCTGTTCGTATCATGCTACATAAAATATATTATAAACTATCTATAATCGAAGTTGCAAAATCAATTTAAATTTAAGGCTTATATTTAATGCACGCTCACAGGCAAACATATGCAAGTTCTCACTAAAAAAGCAAATTTCACAACAACATTAAACATGCAACTCCTGCCACCTTGCCCTGAAACCGGGGTGGCATTGGCAAACGTGAACCAAGGTTTTTACAGCATGAGGGTCAGCCTCATATCAACTTATCAGTCGGGGAAATAATTCATGCTACTAGATTAAAACAAATGTACAAAAATCAATTGAAAAATATAAAAATAGGACAAAAGAAAAAAAGCTGACATGAATCCTTAGTTTATCAATTAAACAATAGTAGTTCAGTGATAAACGTTTTGGACTGGATATCAGAATGCACTGGGTTCAAATCTATAGCAAATATTAGAATAGGAGTAGATGATTGTAGTTAGAAACAGAAATGCATGAAAGAAATTTCATGAGGCGTATGTCCAGCATTGGAAATAAGACAGTTAACAAACAAAGGCTAGTGGTCAACGCTTCGGACTCGTTGTGGGTTTGATTCCTAGTGGAGAACAAAAAAATAAATATGCTCTTTGCTGATTTGTGAAAAAATCATCCGTCAACAAAAGTCTATCCAGTCTTAGAGTAAAAAATGGGTCTTGCTTGAGAAAAGCGACGACCAATCTAATCTAATCTAATCTAAGCTGCAAAGATATATATCATTTAAGATTTATACTAAATGCATTCCCACAAGCAGATATGTATAATTTCGCGCTAACACATGCCGCATGTGGACCTACAATATAAAAACCCAATCTCAAATGAACATAAGCCTTGCAACTCTTGCCGTCCTTCCCTGAAACAGGGGTGACATTGGCAAAGTGAACCAATTTTTATATTATGGGTGGTCAGCCGCATAACAACCTATAAGTCAAGGAACATACATGACAAATTACATTTTTTAAAATCAAAGAATAAAAATAACAATATATACATGGACATAAAAAACTAAATCATAAAACCAAATTCACTTTAACAAACCCTAGCCGCCAACATCACAGATCAACCGCCATTTCTTTCTATCCTTGCATACTTCTTTCATTTCCTCCAGAGTCATAACCTTCTTCATACAAGCTCTTCTTTTATTATGACTCTGGATATTCCATTCATTCGCAATTTCGGATATTTGGTCCATCCATACCTTTCTCGGTCTTCCTCTACCACGACATCCATCTATTCTACCAACATATACTTTCTTCGTCAGTCTTTCCTCATTCATTCTCTCCATATGCCCAAACCATCTTAACAAACTTCTTTTAATCTTCACTTTCACACTTTCTTTTGCACCACATTCTTCTCTTACAAAATCATTCCTCACCCTGTCACTCCGTTTTTTCCCAATCATACTTCTTAGAAAGTCCATTTCAACAGTATGGACTTTACTAATTTCACTTTCATTCACCGTCCAGGCCTCGCTTCCATACATCAAGGTGGGTAAAAGTATGCCACTGCGTACCGCCAATCGAGCATTTTTAGAAATGTTTTGATTTTTGGCGATACAAGCTGTGGCACCCAGTACACACCTGCCCTTCATTACTCTTCTTTCAAGTTCACCTGTCATTCTTCCATCTTTCTCGAACTTACTTCCCAAGTATACAAACTCATTTACCACATCAACATTCATTCCGTTTATTCTAAATTCGTAGTTCGTATTTTCTTCATTTCTTTCAAAAATCAAAACTTTCGTCTTACTTGCATTCAATTTCAAATAATTACCTAGCAGAGCTTCGTTCAATCTAGAGAGCATCGTTTGCAATTCTACTGCTGAGTCCGATACAAGAACAGCATCATCCGCATACAGTAGAACACTCACTTTGCTCTCTCCTATCATTAATCCACAATAATCAAGTCTAGCATCTCGAACACACTTGTCCATGACTATGTTAAATAGCCATGGGCTCATCACACATCCTTGCCTTACACCCTTAAAAACTTCAAACCATTCACTATACTCATCATCAATACGAACACATGCTGTACTATTTTCATAGTTTGCATGCACCGCACCTAGGAGAGCCCCATTCACTCCGTATGCTTTCAAAACATCCCATAACATACCTCTGTCTACTGAGTCAAAAGCCTTTTCCAGATCTACAAAGGCCGTGAACAGCTTCCGCCTCACCGACAATTGTTTTTCAACAAGTTGTCGTAGAGTAAAAATCTGATCAACACAGCCTCTACCGGCCATAAAGCCGGACTGTATATCGGAAATCCTTTCACTAGTAGTCAGAATCACATTTTTTATAATCACCTTACAGAAGACTTTTCCTGGTATACTGAGTAGACTGATTGGTCTGAAGTTCTGACAGTCTTTTTTGTCCCCTTTACCTTTGTAAATGGGAACAATGACTGCCTTCCTCCAATCCATCGGTACTACTCCTGCATTCACACAAAGCTTACATAATTCGTACATCCAATCTATCACGCATTCACCTCCTGCTTTCAACATTTCACCATTTATTCCATCAAACCCAGCAGACTTTCCATTCTTCAAACATTCAATAGATACTTTTATTTCTTCTTTCAAAATCCTAAATTCATTCTCTTCTGTCATTTTTCTAAACAAAATTCTTTCGCCCCGACCAAAAATCCCTTCAAAATATTCTTTCCATCTCTTACATACTTCATCCTTCTCCCATACCATCTCACCAACAGCACTTTTGATTCCTGGGGTGGTCAATGCAGAATCTTTATTCCTATTGGCACCGACCCATCTCCAGAATTCCTTCCTACTGTCGGTGAAACTCCTGTTCATTTTTTCATCAATCTTTCTCTGTTCATTCGCTTTGCTTTCATAAACTACATTCTTCGCCATTTGCTTGGCTATCTTATATTCATCTTCTAGCTTTCTATCATTCCTGTCGTTCAGCCACTTTTTGTAACATTCCTTCTTCACTTTCACAGCCTCTTTTACTTTAGCATTCCACCAGGCATCCCCTTTCAATCTTCCACCTTTCGTTTCTCCACATACTTTTCGAGCACATTCAATCATTCCTTCTTTCATAAACTTCCACATGCTTTCAATATCTTTTTCATTAACATTCTTTTCAAGTTCATTCACACTTAACTTTTTTTTGTATTTCTGATTTATACTTCACTTTCACATTTTCATCACTCAGACTTTCTACTTTTATTCTTGGCTTTCTTACTTTCTTCTTACGTTTCTTCTTTCTTACTTCTCCAATCATTATTTTAGCGCATAAGAGATAGTGGTCACTGCCTATTTCAGGCCCACGATAGACACGGCTATCTCTTACGGCTCCTCTCAGTCTTTCATCCACACAGATGTAGTCAATGATTGTGCGACTTCCCACAATCTGCCTTGTGTACAGATGCACATCCTTATGTCGAAACCATGTGTTTGATGCAAAAAGGCTGTGCTCTGCACACAAAGCTATCAGGTGTCGCCCATTATCATTGACTACACCTCGTCCACTAGGACCAACAATTTTCACACACTCATCTCTTTGCGTACCTACCCATCCATTCATATCTCCCAAAATTATAATGTATTCATTCTTCTTGCTTTCGCGCACAACTGCATTCAACTCATTCCAGAATCTCATTTTCACGTCCATACACTCTGAATCTACAGGTGCATAACAGGCCACCAAGAAAATTTTCATCCTGTTTGTTTTGAGTTTAACAGTCAAAACTCTTGGAGAGATTCTTTGGTAGCCCGTTATGCATCCTTTTACATTCTCACTTATAACCACACCCACACCCTGTCTTTCATTCCCATCTTCCACACCTGACCAGATATACAGTTCACCATTCATTAATACTTTTTCACCATTCCCTTTCATTTTTGTCTCTGTCACACCCATCACTTGTATTCTTTTTTCATTCATCACATTCACGATTTCCTTCTCCTTACACTCATTCATTCTTCTGACATTCCAAGTTCCAAACACCCATTCATTCTCTCTGAGCAAGTTTATGGCGGTTTTTCTGCAGAGTGGAACTGCGTTTATATTGGCGAACATGGGGTTTATTAATTACAAAAATAAATTAATTATATTAAATAATAACAATTATTATATAAAGTGTAAGTACATAAAAATGTCAAAATAAAAATGTCAAATATTTAAAACAATCAAATCATTATCATAATCGTTAAGGTATTAAAAAAATTATTAAATTATAAATATAAAATAAATCGGGGAAATATCGGGGGGGAGTCGGCAAGCTCCTTGCCGGAGTAGCTCCTGGCAGGCTGTCCTCGCCCATGCCCGCGTCTCTACGCTGGGCCCTCTTGCCGTGCAACACCCAGCCTCCTGTAGCTTGGCACTCCTTGGGGCTCTCATCAGAGTGGTCGTCGCAGTCGTCGTCCTTGTCACACACCCAGGTGCAGGGAATGCAGCGCCCGTTGGCGCACTGGAACTGACGGGCGGAGCAGCCGGTGGTGTCAGATATGTGTCCAGCGCCAGCAATCACGTAACAAGTCCCAGTAAACAGTGCACAGAACGAAAACACAAACCACATTTTACATCCAAAAATCAATGCGAGGGCAGACTGCCTCTCGTTGGAATACATGTCGAGAATCCCGCTACAATTCACTGTTCACACTTGAATTTTTGTTTGGAGTAGAATACACAGCTTGAATTTTATTTGGATTTGGCCAAGCTTTGCATAAGGCTCTTAAGGCGTGATTTAAACGAAAATAGCGCTAATCAAGTAATTCTTATACATAAAGAGCATACTAGATAGTAGAGGTAGTAGATAGCCGGCGTTATGGGCGAGGGATCAAGTCGCTGTTCTTGAATAGCGTATTTAAAACAGAATAACGCTGGTCAGAATCACTGGCCCATTTTGACCATAACTTCGACCCTTGTTCAACAGATACAATTGCATGCACACACTTTCGCATGAAGACAACTGGCTACGCAAAATAGGTTGGTGCATTGCATTCCTCTTCAAAAATATATTTAAAAAAAGAAAGAAAGAAGAAAATACTCTGTTTATTGATGTATTACATTATTTTAAGCCTAGGCTTATGTTGTGTCATAATTTGTAACATTTGTCAATAACATAACATATTATGCCCATGTCATAATGCCTGCAAGACATGTAGGTGCGCGCATCACATTCACAAAGCAAGTTCAATACGGCATGTTCCAGATCACATCTCCATCCATCAATGTGTCAGAAGAAAGTGATTTCCCTTTCCAAAGCCTCGCACACACACATGTCAGCCATTGTACTCTAGATGCAGCTTAATTCGTCACACTAGGAGAGTGACACAATTATTATAACGTCTATAAAGAGATCAACAACAAACGGCTCATACGAGATGCATTTGGAAGTTCGTTTCTTACGTAATGTTTTTATTTATTTAAAGCTACATAATCTTTTTTTATTATTAAAAAAGTTCCTTGACTGATATAGATTGGTATGAGGCTGACCTGACATGCTGTGAAAACTTGATTTACTTTTGCCGATCCCACCCCGGTTCCAGAGAAAGGCGGCTTGAGTTGCAAGTTTAATACACATGTGAAGTTAAGTTTATTTTGTCAGTAGGAACACCGGTCGATAGCTCAGTTGGTAGAGTGCTTGCATTTTATGCCGAGAGCTCGGGTTCGAATCCCACCGACGGTTTCAGAAATGATTTCCCGTTTAGGTGTTTATTTCAAAAACCCAAAATAAAATACTGGCAAGGCTTACTCAGCCTTCACAATAAATGAGTACCAGCCCATCGGGAGATAAGAAACCCCCATTTCAATTGAAGTTGTTGGCGAAAGGCTGGTTCTATTACCTGTAAAAATAAATAGGTTCCACTCGCCACATGCGAAACCCTTCGCAGATAACGCGACAAGAAGTTTCACTATGTGTAGCTTAGTTGCGTTTATTTACACATGAAACATGTGTAAGCGCTAACTTACACGTGCCTGCTTGTAGGCTTGCAATAAGTATTACCTGTAAATGTCAATATATCATAGATTATACCTACATGGGACGTAGCTTGGGCCTTTAATGAGGTATTTCCTGTTATAAATATTTTAGAGAGCCTGTAGCGTTAACCACTAGATAACGGACTGGTATGTTTTTAAAATTTGAAGAAAAGCCCTCCGACGTAAGCTTACCACGAAGGAGCTTCTGCCAACCATTAAGCTGAGAAAACTGATGTACTTCAGTCATGATTTGAGAAATGAGGAATACTGCCTTTTCCATTTTATCATACACGGTAAAGATTGAGGGGAGAAGAACTCAAGGACGCCGAAGCACATCGTGGGCGTGGCTGTAAAACCTGGGACAATGGTTCAACAAAAAACACAAAGCTCCTGTTTCGAGCCGCAGCATCCAAGGTCAAAATAGCCACGATGATCTCCGGTCTTTGATTGAAGTTGCACCTAAAGAAGAAGAAGAAGTAGCTTCTGAAACTACTAGACGTAATACTGGGAAAGATTTCTTTCTTGCTCCCCTAGGAAGAAAGGGTTTCAAAGAAGCTCACTCAAAAGCTAGTAAAATCTTAAAGAAATAAAAAAATCACTCAGGATTAAAGTTCATGTAAAACATTAACATTAATATTAAATGGCTTTGTACGCGTGGTACTTGATCCACACGCGCAGGTCTTGTTATCACGGCGTGGTATCGCGCGGTGTCATCTGCGCAGTCATCAAGCGAGGCGATGTCGAATGTGGATGAAGATGTCACTCCTAGCACGGGGTCCGTGTGTACAATTGTACATGCCACATTACAAGAATGCCCTTCATGGAAAGCGGCTTACTCTGATGTTATTTCTGAATGTAGTTTCAAATCTTGTTGATCATCGTTATATGATGTTATTTTATAATGTATCATTATAAAGCTTGAATAGCCTTTTCTATTAAAAAAAAAGGTTTCTCACACCCTTGATGGGAATCGAACCTCCTCAAAATACCTCAAAAAATACGCCTACTTGAAATGCATCAGTTTTGTATGTTTCTGAAAAAAGAAAAACTTTCCATAATAAAAATTCGGTCGATAACTCAGTTTTTAGAATGAATGCTTGCATTCCATGCCAAAGGTCGATCACTAAGGGGCTCTTTCCGTTTCGGTGTTGATTGAACCTGAAATTGTTGACAAACCAAAAAAAAAATTCTAGTAAAGTTTACTCAGCCTTCACAAGAAATGAGAACCAGCCCTTCGGGAGGCCGGTCCCTTGGTCTGCGAAAATGATTAAGTTGCTAGCCAAATGCGATTAGTTTTGTAACAACGCGGTATGAAATTGCACAATTTGTGCAGTTTAGTTTGTTGCGTAGTCTCATAATGCAAAAAGGAAAAATGAATCTGATTAAAAGGCAACGGATGATCACGATAAGGGCTCGTTTTATTTTCACTCGCGTTGAGACTTTCGCTCGTGCGGAGCAGAGCATTTCTAATGCCGTACATTTGTCTCGAACAATACAGTCCACCTACAATGCTCTTATCTGCGGACCCAAAAATCCATCTAAACGTTAATTTTCCATTGTTAAGAGGTTCATATTTCAATTCCAGATTATATTATATTAGACTTTAGGTATCATAAAGTCATAACTCATTGGTCATTGTGCTGTCTGGCTAGTTAGCCGGGATTCAAACCCAGAGGCGATTCTGTGTTTTTCTTTTCCGTACCCCAAGTACCCTACGTTGTAAACGCAACAATACTGAAAATTCATGTCAACTTAAACGCTCACTAAAGGCGCTGTTACAGGTTCTGTATACTTTTGGTGAACGCTTTATTTGATTTTAATGGGAAGTATTATACTTGAGGTACTGTGGTGTTGGTATTTTGCGAGCCAGGGTAGAAAATGTTGCCATTAATAAATAATAGCACGCCAGAGAGTGTGATTAGCAAGTAGGAGTGATTTCTTGTACAATGGTTGGGTGTAACAAAGACAGGCATTCTTTCTGTGTTTGTATTTTGTACTTGAATTGGAAAAAAAAACGTACACCCTTTTTGGTTTTTAGCAACATTGATGTTAACGAAATTGCAGGAATTTCCTGACGCCACGTATATGCATAGATGCAACAATACATTTTCATTTTCCCTTCAAAAAAATAGAAATGAGTTAACAAGTTTGGAGAGCGTGCATTTGCAGTTGCTGGTCCTCTGGCCTGGAACCACCTGCCACATCATGTGAGAGAGCTAGAGGACCATGGAAAGTTCCGGAATGCACTGAAGACAAGCAAAATTTTAGACATCGTTTGCACCAGCGCCCTTGGAGTGACTACATCACGAAACGGCGCTATAAAGAAATCATCAACTCATCATCATCATCAACAAAAATACTCAACTTGAATAAGCTATTAAATGTCAGACCCACACAGTTGATAACATTTTTTCACACTTTCATCTTTTTGCTTTGTTAATATTGTAAATGCCTCTAAAGTGTTGCGTAAGGGACTTTTCAGACACAACGTATTCTGCCCGGATTGTCTATACCGGACAAACTGTGTGAAAGCTTTCATACGTCTCCATACGCTATTACGAGAATCTTCCGATCCGGCACCGGACAGAAAAAAAAACATGGATAAACCGGTCAGAATGGTGGCAGAATGCCTAGTGTGAAATGGCTGTAACTATAAAAAAATTAACTTAATATTACAAAAACATAATAAACAAATTTACAGTATTTAAACAAAATCCGGGAATAAAACAAAACCCAAGTTGAACACCAAAAAAAAGCAGAAAATAAAAAATAAATCATGAGCAGAGTTAAAAAAAATAAACGTTGAACTATCGACTACAATATTTAATATCATCCATTAGTTTTAATACATTTCCTTGCCTTAACGGATTGGGAAACTCTATTCTGAGATGGTTCTTTTTTGTTTTTCCAAAACTCCATATCCAAAGGCATGATACCCACTGCCTTGGTGCTGAGTTAGAGACCTGCTGTTCCCTGACTTGGTTCTGCCCACAGCAGTGAGTGTGTCTGCAGTCTCAGATGGAGAGATGAAAAGCTTTCTCGGATGCAATCATGCACCAGAAACTGTAGCTGCGAGCCAAACACTGGCTGACAGCGAGCTACGTTTAATATATTGGAATGGCGAAACGAATAAAATGACTTATTTAGAAATGAAACACATACTTTGTGTTATCAAAGTATAATAGAGTCTGCACAAGACAATCTTTACATAGACTAACTTGTGAGGCCACACGGCCGCGATGATAGGGAAGAAGCAAATTAATATTTTGTTATTGGTTGCTAAGGACCGTCGTCTCATATAAGTGTAATGTCTCATATTATCCGCCGAGAAAATAGTTGTAAATTCAAATTTGTACCGAGTTTATACAACTTAAGTACGAAAAAGTTATGTGATATTGTTTCCAGATTCTTTCTAGAATAATGGAGCTCTTTCACATTTTACATCATTCCAAGAGATTGACGATTGTTTCGCGCTTCCCGAGACAGGAGAACTTGCCAAAGCACATAGAGAAGAATAATGAAAAGTAAGGGATTTCCTACGTATATTCTTTGACATTATTGAAACGATTTTTCTGATGTTTTAAAATCAACAGAAGGGTGATAAAATCGTAGATTACAGAGAAATTTAGTTTTTTTTGTAGCACCTTGAAAATATATTTATTATATTTTTAAAACAAATGTGCTTGTATTATTATTATTTCAAATAAGTTAACAATAAAATGCTTTGATTATTTCAACATTGCATTTACGTCATTGAAAATTATAACTGAACAAAAACATTTATTTCTTGAAACTTCTGTAAAATATATATTATTATCCCTGTTGGGTTTTGTGTAAAAATACAACTTTGTAAGAAAATTGCATTATTAAAAATGATTGAATCATGACAATAAATTTTTAATAACTGCCACGAAAACAATTGAAAGTAATTATTATTACGCAAAGAAACGTGATTTTAGTACTGCGATACTGATGCCATTTTATGTAGGTAATTTATTGAAAGTCTGTTACCTACACAATATTTTAACAATAAGAAGAAAGTGTTTTTATGCCCATCTTAATACAAATAATAAACAATGGCCATTTCAAAAAAGTGAGAGTATTTTTGACTATTGGGAAGATGGTTATCTAGGGCTTTTATGCTACAGAATTGGGCTTCTCGTAGGTTCTGAGCAGAGGTTCCCAAAGCCTTTTGCTTTGCTTACCAACGCTTTTTTTTTCAATGGGCCCCCAAAACAATATATCCTTTCCTGTCTATCTATCTATCTAAAATGCAAATAAATGTTAGCATTTAAGGCTTATATTATATGCATGCCCACAGACAGGCACATGTAGGTTCTCGCCTACACATTCTGCATGTGTGCATACAAATAAACAAAACCTCACATGAACATAAACCTTGCCATTCCTGCCACCTTTCCCTGAAACCGGGGTGTCATTGGCAAAAGTGAATAATTTTTAACAGCACGAGGGGTCAGCTTCATACCAAAAATCAGTCAAGGAGTACCTCTAGTAAAAACAAACACACTTACGCTCATATATCGTGGGAAAACTCGGTAGTAAAAAGTAAGAAAAACGAATAAAGACATACGTTTTCAAGACATCTAAACGTGACTCGAGTTGAATAATATTTTTAATTTTTAGTTCTTTTAATTAGACGGTTGAAGGTTTTTCTTTTATCGCATGTTGCCTAATCTATAGGTTCATTTGCTTATTTGGGATGCCCGCCCCTGCTTTGGGAGGCTCTGGTTTTGAAGAATCACTTTGCCTTAACTAGACAGAGCATCTGATAAGACAATAATGGCACCAGAACATGAATGGAGAAGCAGAGGGACCCAGAGATGGATCACGAAGGAAAGTGGGTGTTGTGTGAAGATGAAAGTGATTTAGAGAAAGACGTGGAAATGTGACTGCGCTTTGAAAATGATATAATTTTATAAGTCTACTGTGGCATGTTAGGACAATGGTAACCATATTTGAAACTCAATATTTCTGCTCCCTTTCTTGAATTCCCCATTTTCTTATGTTATATAATATTTAACCATTTTTATTTGTATTTTCCAGAAAGGTCAAAAGCGTTGAAACATTTCTTTATTTTAAGAGAATAAAGGCTGCGTTATTTAATTTTGAATAAAATTGAATAAATAACCCCTTGAAAGTTCAATGTATGTCGGTAATGTATGTTTTTATAGAAAAACATTTGGTTACTTTAATAGTAATTTATTTTTTAGGAATGCGTTTTCAAAATCAACGTCGATCGCCACTTGCTCTCAATGCCTGAAAATAAACAAAACACACCAATGGGATCAGGAACGACCTAACCATCACCTATGTGGCACTCCAACAAAAGACCTTTAAATTATATGAAATCTGGAGTCTCCGATAGGATTCCTTGCAAAAACATTTGCTCAACTGATGTTTGTGAATAGGCAGTTAAAATTCAAGTTTATACAAAACACTGATGAAAAATAATAAGATAGTGTAACTTTTTTATTTTTTTGGCTCAAAACATATGCGAGTAACCATTTTGTCACCAATCCTACTGACACTTACCTTAGGCTGGATCAGCTCTTACGAAGGATCTTACTTACCCACTATACGCATGAACAAAAATGGACTATAAAAGTAGCAGTAAGGAGAAAAATTGACGATTTCGAAATGAGGTGCTGGAGGCGCATGTTCCGAATCCCATGGATGGCTAGACGTACCAACGAGTCCATTAGTCGGGAGCTACGTTAGGATGGCTTGACTCTGGTCAATATATGTACACGCCGTACTCTTCAGTTCTTCGGACATGTTGTCCGTGGCAATGAGGATAGCCTGGAAGGACTGGATGGGATCCAGTGCCTTGGAGGGGAAGAGAGGATGAGGAAGATTCCTCATCGATGAACTGATAAACCAATCAAATGAAGACAGCAGCAGTCACCTCGGTGATTGGAGCGCTACGGGCAGCGCAGTCAATATATAACTAGAGAAGAGTGGTTGCTTCCAGAAGGGTCACAATCCTCAGCAATGAGGAACAAGATGAATTAGTGAGGTTTTAAGGAAAGTTTGTAGGAATGATGAATACAAGGGTAAGCTATTCACCAAAGCGAAATCACAAGAAAATTTATCCAACTAGGGTACGTATGTATTATGAATGCCCAAGATTTCCATTGAGCAGACACTTCCTAGGCGATTTCACATGTTACAACTTTAATAATTTCCTCGTGAAAATGTGACAGAGTCATTATTAGTTTATCGCCCCCGAGCTGAGAATAATTGTGTTAGAGCGATACTGCACTCAATACCAACTAATACTTCTCTGTTTTAACACCTCTAGTGCAGTGGATGCTAACCTTTTTTCGATCGAGAATCATTTTATCTTGTTCACATTTTGATCAAAGATTACTTTTGACTTTTTATTTATGTCAAAACAATTAATTAATTCGTTTACAAATCACATTATATTTTTGTGACCATATATTTTTTAAACTGTATATATTTTACATGTGTGAAAATCCTAGGGTTAAAATTTACATGTATTTCATAATCTACTTTAAATTGATGCTGAATGTGTACATGCAAATAAAATCCAAACCTCAAATGAACATAAACCCTACAACTTTTGCCGACCTTCCCTGACACAGGGGTGACATTGGCAAAGTGAACCATTTTGTACAGTATGGGTGGTCAGCCTCATACAAACCTATCAGTCAAGGAATATTTACCGATATGATACTCAAATACTTTAATTGTTCAGCCAGTTGTGTTGAACGAAAGTGAAGCCTAGAGTTTGACTCAGGAACAAGATGAATCTTTCAGAACTTTGAAAACAAAATGCTTCACTTTCAACACGCGTAAGTTTGCACTTACATACTCGTATGTAATAATTCTACCAGCACGTGTGTTTCATAATAGCTTTAAATAACTAAGAAAATTTTATGTTTGTTGAAGGGGCCATCCTACGGAGCACTCCTAAAGTTTTCACCGACCACCAGTTGGCAGCCACTGCCCTAGAGAGAATGGCAGATGCGAACACGGATAGAGCTATGCCACATTTAATTACAGTGTGCGATATGGCTCCGCGAGACTTTCCTGGGTTTTCCCTCGCCTTGACTTCACCTCACCAAGTTGATTGTGGACTTGACTTGGCTGACAGATGGAATCTTTGCTAGGAACCGAGGCCTTGGGAGGTGCTGGTTAACAAGCAGGAATCCAACTTTCATACGCAAAACTTACAATGTACTGATGTGTTCAGAATCAAACTTGGACTTATAAACCCATCTCAAGCGTTTCTATCTTGCTTTCAAGTGCTTCTGTGAGCGTTTATCCTTTATCCCTTCATTCCGTAACGAGCGATCGGAGAAGAAATAGAAGCACAAATAGATAGGTAAAGGTTAACAATATAATATGATCTATAATCTAAGTTGCAAAGATATATTAACATTTAAAGCTTATATCAAATGCATACCCACCAACAAACACGCGTAGTTCGCGCTTACAAATGCTGAATGTGTACTTACAAATAAAATCCAAACCGCAAATTAACATACACTCTACAACTTTTGCCGACCTTTCCTGACACAGGGGTGAGATTGGCAAAGTGAATATTTTTTTACAGTATGGGTGGTCAGCCTCATACCAACCTATAAGTCAAGGAATGTCAATTCTCAAGTCAAAAATCAATACATGATAAAAAATGCATTTAACCTAAAAATGAAGATTATTAATGGAAATTTATGGTTCAGTTAGAATCATTGCTAGCATTTCAACCAATTTGCGACGCAAAATTTGTAAGGAAAAGGACCGTATATTTTGACCGTTTATGTGGTTGTGTCAATAAAAATTACCAGATTGCATTGGCTGGGACACATCCAGCGAATGCACCATCGGAGCCTGGATCCGATAGGTGTGACGACGGACCCAAAGGGGCGCAGGACAATGAGAAGATCCGACAGACAAATCGCCGTTCGGTAGGAGTATGGGACTGAAGGAGAAAGGTGTTGGACATACAGTTTTAGCTACGGTTGATCAAGGAGACCAAGATATACCCCAGGTTGTCGTGCCATTGATGATGAAGATATTCTTATACCGACTATGACTAACAACCTCTAAACGTGTTTTTTGTTATCACTAGCACCCTAATAGGTTATGTTTTGTGAAATTCAAATTAAATTCAACGGCCTATCAGTCTGTTCATATCTCCATACACTTCTCACGGGTGAGAGGCGAGTCGTTTTATCATCAATACTCCAAGTATAAAACTTTACGTGTAGACTCAAACAAAGAGTGAATGGATTCCAAAGCAGTGCCTATCAGAAAGCGTTTAAGTTTGTATTTATTTTTGGTGAAACGCTAAGTTAAAGTTTTAAACTTTCGGTACAGCATTTTGTTCGTTGTGGCTAGTTAGCCCATAGCTCGGGGACTTGAAGGTATTGTTTGTTGTTTATTGCGACCAGCGAAATCATTGTTGCAAAGCCAATAATGAGCGTTTAATACAAATAAAAACAACGCACCGCGATGAAAATGAAACCGTTGGAAAGCTGGTGAGGCCTATAGAGTATAGGGCAATAATTGTTGTATTAGACTGAAGCGTGAGTGAACTTTTACTTGCTTTGGTACCTACAAGCTTTGTGTCAGAGAATCACATCATAAAAATATATCCCCCATAATTTATAATGCAGCCTGTTCTATAGGCTTTGCTTCGATCCCTAACAAGTGTGTAAGAAATGATTTTCCATTTCGGTGTTTACTTCAAACCTAAATCAAAACCCTGGTAAAGATTACTCAGCATAAAAATAAATGAGAACCACCCACTTCGGAAGCTGGTTTACTTGTGAAAATAAATAGGTTCCGTACGCCACTATACTTTCGGGAAAGTAATAGGTTGAACTTGTGTGCAGCGTATTGGCGTTTTAAGTAAATCTTAAAATCTGAAATAGGCTCCCGAATTGTAATGAACCAAAGGATTTTTCAATCTAGCAATCTAAGATTTTTTTCGAAAATAAGATAAATGTACGGATTCCCAGAAAATGACATTTTATGTTCATATATATATTATTTATTTAATTGAAAAAGCCTAGGTTGCAGTATTTGTTTCCATACAACTCATATTCTGATTTTTATAACTTACTGAGAAGAAGTTCAAAATGGAAGCTCTGCTGGGAAATCCCCACTTCGACTTAAGTGGTTGGCATAAGGCCGGCCCCCTTACCTGTAAAAATAAATAGGTTCCTCTCGCCACATGCAAACCCCTTTGGGGGAAATGCGGCAAGAAGTTACACTATATGTGTAGCTTAGTTGCGCATGAATTTGAACCCGGTTAAGCTTTATGTTGAATAGAATAAGCATTCAAGCATGCAAATGTCAAATTGTATTTTGGTTTGAATTTTGTTGGCTCCGTCAAAATTTACGGGATACCAGCAGAGAGTTGTAAAATTATCGATTTTTTCATTCGTCACAGGATAAAAGAAATTATGTACAATTTTGGCACTAACATAGCATTATTATTTTATTAGCATCTTTTGAAAGGATAACGAGTAAGCTTTTAACAATAAATTCATTGAATTTTACTGTGGGAAAAATCCGTGGTAATATTTTTCTTCTTCTTTTGTTTAGCGCCACTTCTAACAGAGATAATAGACAAGAAATAGAGGCAGCTCTGCAGAGGTTCTGGCCACCCCTAGCGGAACGGTGACAGAGTTACAGTTACAGTATTGCTATTTCTACCACTGAAGCCCGGTATTTTCAAGTTTAGCCAACTTAACTAAAATTCAATTCTAATATTTGGTGAGTTATCTTGGTTCCCTTTGGACAATGCCACTCCTGTTGCAGGGAAAAGCGGCAGGAGTTGCAAGGTTTATGTTAATTTGAGGTTTGGTTTATTTTGTGAGTAGGTAAACAAGCAGAATGTGTAAGCGCACAGTAACACGTGCCTGCTTGTGGGAATGCATTGATTACAAAGCTTAATAGATCTTTGCAACACGTGTTCTTAAAGATATGAAAAATCTTTCTTCCGATTACTTCGTGTTTCACAGAAAGCTCCTCTGATTTAGTACGGAGCCTGGGTATGGGTTTAGTTATGAGCTTTTGCTGGCTCTCTGTATTTATTTAGAGCTGTGATTAGTGCTTAATGGTAGATGCGTTTGCACTCCGGTGCAACGGACCATTACGCCGATTAGTTAGTACCTACAGACACAAGTACTTAGTGCACTTGTCTAGCTCCTATTGGCGCGAGGGCCGATCTGGTTAGAATAATATACACCACGTAGAATATCCAGAGTAAAATATAAAAGTTGTAATTAAGAACTAAATGATTGGGTTACGAATGAATGCGGTATCTTTAATTTAAGATATATTGATATTGAATGTTCATATTTAATCATATTTAATACACCCACAAGCAATACGTTCTCGCTTAAACTTGCTTGACGTGTAAAATAAAAAAACCCCGCAACTCACGCAGATTTTTATTGAAACAGGGTTACTTTGTCAAAGTTAACCATTTTTTACAGTGTGGCTGGTGAGCCTTATACCAATGTATAAGTTTAAAGTAGAAATATGATGCATTTATTTTTCTTTTATTTTTACTGTTGAAACAAAAACATTTCTAACTTTAGGCCATTATGAACTTCTAAAATAATAAACAAGAGAATCCAGAATTTTTTTTTTAGTAAATTTTAGAAAGAATACCAGCGCAGTGCATTTTTGTACATTAAAGGTTATGTTTTAGTTCACTTGGAACCCAGCACCTTCAGATATCAATCCCGAAGTGTTAATTACTAGACTTCTTTGGAAATACATTGGAAAAATTAAGATGAAAGAAACTGTACTCGTATCTTATTATTTTTATATCGTTGGCTATGAGAGCGTAGAGTTAGTAAATGAGCATTTCATTTCTCGGAACAAAAAAGAGAAACATTACGAACTTAGACGATGCTCCGCACAACCAGTTTCTTCTTATACATTTTCTGCTTCTAATAAAGTTTACGATCCTCCAGCGCATGGTTATGATCATCAAGTTATAAAAAATAGCTGGTTTAATTTTTGCAATGAAATGATTGAAATAAAGTACAAAATCACTGCAATACGAGTAAACTAACATTTTACAATATCTACAAACAAGAATAAATGTGAATTATCAGTTAGTGTAAAAAACACACGTTAATGAAAGTACATTATTTTAATCAAACCAAAATCTTTTTTTTGCGCAGATAACAAATAAAATGGAATAAGTGCTGATTCACTGATTTGAGAAATTGTGGATAAAACATTTTATTGGGTGTAACTTTTCATAGTTCGTGATACAAGGAAATGCTTATGAAAAACTTCTGAATTACAGGATTTTCACCCTTCTTTAGTGCTTTCTCTCGTAGAAGATAGGAAAAAAGGTGTATTCATTTGAGAAACCCATGTTAGCTTAATATCTCATGTTCACTGCTTCAGTTTAACCTTTAGGGTATCGATATAAATGTTTAAAAATTAAGTGTTTTTTCAATTTTCATAGTTTTTCTAAATCTTTGGAACCCGTCTTTGGGAAGTTTTAATTTTTCCTAATGTTAAAACTGTGTATACGACCAAAAAAATGAATGGTTGATTTAAATACACCACCAAGTACCCAGTACCAAGTACCAAGCACCCATGCTGTAAAAATGGTTCACTTTGCCAATGTCACCCCTGTTACAGGGAAGGACGGCAAGAGTTGCAGAGTGTATGTCCATTTGAGATTTGGTTTTTATGTTGTAGGCTCACATGAGGCATGTACAAGCGCGAACTTGTACATGTCTGGTTGTGGGAATGCATGTAATGTGAATCTCCAATGTAACATATCTTTGCAACTTAGATTAGATTAGATTAGATTAGACCAAGTACTATAGTAGTCGAACCGAGAAAAAAGGAAAACTTAAAAGAAATAGAATGAAAGATTAGATTTTTGTACTATAATAATTAAGTGTTATTTTTTCTTAACCATTAACAAGAGCGCTTTACCATACATTTTGTTATATTTTTTTGTACATTTTTCCATTATAATATTATTATTACTTTTTTAAATTAAATAAATATTAATAAATTGAAAAAGCAGTAGAGGTTGTGAACCCAAGCGTATTATATACATACATGATGCTATCGCTCTTTTACCCTAAAAAACTTCACAAACGATACTAAAATATATAAATAAATAAAAATGGACTCACCTCCCGTTGAGCTGTATTCTCCTATATATCTTTTGGTTAGGTATCTGACAGTCACCGCTGGAACAAAGAAAGATAAAAATTGAAAAAAATGTATAAAAAACTTGAAAGTATTATTTCCTGAATTGGGGTGTCATTGCTAGAAGTAACTGTTACTGTATCGCTTACCTCCGCAGATGTGTCTCCACGCTGTTCTATCCTCGCACACTTCTTTCACTTCCACGACATTCATCACTCTCTTCATGCATGCTCTTCTCATTTTCTCACTCTACAGATTCCATTCGTTTGCAATCTCGCTTATTTGATCAATCCAATCTTTCCTCGGTCTTCTCCTTCCACAGTTACTTAATTTAACATTTCCTTGGTACACTGTTTTACTGTACGGGCTGTACTTACTATTTATGAAATCTATCATTTTTAAAACACGTTCGTGTTCTCTCACACATTGAAGAAAGTCTGACTTCCAAATTTTGTTGAACTTTGCAACTCTTGCTCCCCTTCTTGGAAACAGAGATGACATTGGTAATTTTTATCCATTTTTCACCCTCTGTGTGGTTATCTTCATACCATCCTGTTTGTAACAAAACAGTACGTCGTTTTACAAAGAAGTCCTTCTATCTATCTAACTCCATTATAAGCAGTGTTATTCAAAAAAACTTTATTCACGGATCAACTTTTTTGTATGGAAAATTCACTTTTAGCAGAGGATGAGCCATGGATTTACTGTACACGAATAACAACGATAGAGACAAAAAACTGATTTTCTTAGATCACCGGAGCTTCGTAGTAATCTTCAGTATTAAGTGGTCCCTTATAATGGTTGATTCTCGTCCATACTGAATTACTGGTACACTGAGATTACGGCTTTTTACCATGGCGATCGATCCATATCAGCGAGATTATCATTCATTTAATGACAGTCATCTTTATCATTGGAAATAAAAGAAAAATTGAATTCAGCCCGCAGATGCATTTTTACGGCTTTATATTCGACATTGTAGCATTGGCATTAAGCGAATACGAAAGAATAAAAAAAACAATGCAACTTTAATAACATACGTCATACAGTCTAGGTTATATTTACTTATTAATTGTTTACTTATTCATTTCCTTTTCCCCTTCTGAACGTAGGCTTCCTCCAATATTCTCCACGACTTTCAATCAGCTGCTGCGTTCAGATTTATTTTTAATTCAACATTATTCGATGTTGAGTTGGAGGGAGTTAGCAATAAGTCACCACCACAGATCTATGGTCACCATGTAAGCCAGACGTGTTTATGACTACCTTTTGTTCAGCAGGAATTATTTTATTTCATCCCTACCCTCCAGGCAAGCCCGGCGAGCATTCTTTTATCTGCTACTTTAGGAACGCACTATCTAAAGATTACGGGTCTATTCGACAGATAGTTTTCTCAATAGTTAGGTTATAATTAATAAGGAAAGCTTTAATTTTTCAGTAATTAAAGTGTAATGTTTGGATTAAAGTAGTATCAGAAATAATATAATATTCGGTATTTTATATATATATCTGGTCTAAGAAACTTTCAGGTTGATAACCTCTCATAATGAACAAGACCTGCTCTTTTGAAAACAGGTAAAACCATATAGAAGTCACATTAATTTAATTGTCATTTTTTCCTTTAATGCTCTCAATTAAAAACAGCTAACATATCAGTTAAAAAATAATTTAAATGATCTTTTACCATAGCTTGCAATTTAATTAATCATTTGCAATTATTGTCAAGCGCTTTGTGAAAGAATCTGGTACGGAATGCCTCGAATGTTGTCGGAATGTCCCGATGTATTTTCCCGCGTATTTTGCCGCGAATGTTGCCATTTAACATTGTCCACACGTCCGGCAAAAAGTCAGATGAAATTAACGTCAAGTTTCACCAGCCGAAGTAATAAATACATCACGGTGACAATTTACCGTGTGCAAAAAACGGCAAAATGCCGGCAATTTATTTTCTTGTCATAACGCTTTATTTCTCGCAGACTGTTTGATGAATTTCTCTGCATAAAAATAGCGCTTTGAGAAATTTACACATGTTTTAAAGATGTCTTCGCATGAAATATTTTCTGTTATTTATTTATTTATAAGTTTGATGATGTATTACGGAAAAAAATATTGTTTTCTAATCTTTTGTAGGCTTCTTCTCTCCATAAAAGATTAAATTAAATAGGTATTTAATGTTCATAATTATTTTTAAAAATGATTGTTTTTTCACTTCGGTAGGTATTTTTTTGTATGCTTCCAGTGTTCACCTGTGGCTTGGAAACGAAAAGGCTCACTCACTATAGCGCCAACAGACTGAGAATGTGCCATTGAGCTATTGAAAGGAGGATGCTGGGAATTAGCCTCAGAGACAGGGTTCCAAACCAGGAGATCCGCAGACGCAGTTTTGTCACCGATGTCATACATTGCATACCCTGCTTAAAGTGGCGCTGAGCTGGTCACGTCGCAAGGCAAGACCATGACAAGTGGCCGAAAAGGATCGTCTAATCGCACGCTTAATAATAAAGAGCAATAACTAAAAAAATAAGAATGTTGGGAAATCACGTTTGAAGTTCAGACAACCAGCACAACTTGTATGGGATGAAAAAGGCGACCGATGTTTTATCTCGGTCATATTCGTCCAAATTGAACGGCTGTCGCATTCTACCTATTCTTCTCGCATTGTTATTGTGTTTTATTACAAAATATCGATTTTCCCAATTTTCGAGTTATTGCTCTTTATTATTAAGCGTGCGTAATGGTAACCCAGGATGCCCAAACGGGGAGTAGGGAAACCCCAAGTCACCATTATTACCTCTAGTTTTTATTCATTTATTCATGTCTAAGAGTAGATGAAAATAGGACATATTCTTAACGTTTATAAGGATAAGCGAATCAATTTCTTGGATGCATAATGTTGTTTAAATATTTTAAACTCAAGACGAGTCTAACTGTTCGTGCACCCTTATATCTTTAAGATTTTCAAAATGTCCGTAGCAGAAGCGTGTGATAATAATCCATGGGGCACACTAAGGTAAACAGAATTATGAGATTTGCTATCGTTTCCACATTGGCTAACTGTAAACCGCATCACCACATCCCAGCACCCAAAGTCTAATACTTTTACCAAACTATACATGGAAACTAAAACAGTGTCTCTAGGGAGCGTTTTAGCTTCCATACACTTTTGCTGAATTGATTTGTACTTGGATACAGATGAATGAATTACGCCGTAGAGGAGGTTGGGACTTCAAGATAGTAAGCCCAACGAGATCAGTACTTTTAGTAGTAAACTACACGTTGAAACTCAGCTAAAGCGTTTCCCAAATAATGGCTGGAACTGAAACGCTCTCTAGAGATGCTGGGTAAGTTTCTATATTTGCTTATTAGTTTCCGGTTTCGTACTTGGTGTGCAGAAGCTTCTGCAGCTATTTGCACGAGCCAGATAAACGCATCTCGCACGAGCGCTTTATTATGATAATTCCTAGCGCGGCGTTTAGGAATGTCCCGATTCATATCGGAGCGGTTTTATAGAAATCTGAATGACCCTTAAATGCTTCTGAACGTTGCTCCCTTAGGTATTCCTGAAGCATGGTAAACACACTTCCTAGAAAATGGCAGTCGGCCTTAGAAATTGGCCTTAGCATTACCATGATTGAAACTAAGCTACACATTGGGCCTGTTGCACCAAACTCGCCTGTAACTGTAACTCTGTCGCCATTCCGCTAGGGGTGGTCAGAGCCTCTGCAGAGCTGCCTCCATTTTTTCCTATCCTGACATACCTCTTTCAATTCATTCATATCCATCACCTTTTTCATGCATTCTCTTCTTTTACGCTCACTTTGTATATCCCATTCTTTCACAATCTCCTCCAATCAGACAAAAATCAGAATTAAGTGTGATTTATCCCATCAAATCGGAAATTTGGTTGCATACACGTACATCAGCTAATGTACATACGTCATCTTTCCTTTTCAAATTCCATCATATTATCATCCACTCCCGTGAAATCTTTAACCGAGGTACTTACCAGAATTGAGCAATCAAATTTGATATGTCAATCCAATATTGATTGGAGGTTGGTGCAACAAGCCCATAAATGTAGTATAACTTCTTAAAACGCTCTCTCCAGAGGGGTCGTATGTGGTGAGTGGGACCTATTTATTTTTACAGGTAAGGGCGCCAGCCTTACTCCAACAACTTCAGTTGAAGTCGGGATTTCCCAGCTCCCGAGGGGGGTGGTACTCATTTCTTATGTTGGCTCAGTAAGCCTTGCTGGTAGTTTTTTTGGGTTTGAAATAAACACCTAAACGGCAATTTATTTCTGACACCATCGGTGGGATTCGAAGCCGAGCTTTCAGATGGAACGATTAACGAACGATTTTTTTTATATTTTTTTATAAAGTTCATGGTTCAGAATATCTGTCAGATTGTCTTTCTCACACATTGATTGTCAAAGAAATGACCGGCTTTTAGCAAAGATGTTAAAATAAATGTTTAAAAAAAACTGCAAAACTAACGTGACAAAGGTTATGACTGAGGAGTGCAATAGCTATGACAAATGAGATCTCCTCAGTTGATATATTTCACTTGGGTTGGAGTTAGCTTGGATAGAAGCTTACTTTTCTGTTATTTCGATCCAGTTTTTCTTGTTTAAATTAGTGATGAAGAATATAGTACGAACTTCGTACTATACGAATATAGTACGAAGCATTAATTTTTATGTGCATTATGTTCTAAAATTAAAATATTGCCTACAGTCTTGAATAGGATAAAATAAATCTCAATTTTGCACCATTACAATTTTTGTAGATTTAAAGCAAGTAACTAACTATTCAAATTTTGTTAAGGCTAGGTATTTGCAAGTTGGCTTATGTGACTTTTAACTGATAAAAAAAATACCCACACGATTATCATAAGAGAGTCGTTTTCATTATGTATAAAGTCGCTATGCTAACGTTGAAAATGGCGGGCCTAAGTATCCATTAAGCTCCCATAAACTAGCAATTGTTCAGGCTACTCGCTAAACTACATTAGCCGTGTAAACTAACCCTAGCCATTACGATAATCTTTTAGTGAGTTTCTGAGATTAAGGCTTGTTCAGACGGTCGAGCTGTTTAGTAGCGAGTAGCGAGTAGAGAGTGGTACTTTAATTGCCGAAAGTGTCTAGGCACAGACTAAAAGCAAGTAACTTGCCCTGAATCCGTAATAAGAATTTTAAGCCGTACAAGTAGACAACAAGTTAAAAAAAAATGTTTCCAATCTTTGATTCACTAAAAATTCACATTATTTACAGAGCATAGATAATATTTCATTGATGATAAAAGAGGATCCGAAAAGCCATACACCCAGAAGTGGAGAAAGACGAAATATAAGATACACTTAAAATGTTCGGATCTTGCCCCTTGCATTGCTAGTACTCTATTGAGGAATGATTTTTTGCACGAGTTGAGGGCTGTAGAGAGTTCAAATGTTAGTACGTTACAAATTTGAAAGTGGGTCTCTTCAAATAGATGCTATGACTCTGCAGTGACCTTGCTGTGTATTCACAGAAAGACAATTTTTTAATTTGCCTTTATTATTATTACGTGTCTGCTTGTAGACATACAATTAAAAAGAATCCTAAATCTTAATACATCTTTCAACTTAAATAAATATTTTTTTCATCATTTATCCGGGCACACTTTATATCTTATACAATGGCAATACCTGGTCCGTCTGAACAGCTTTTACTACCTCTACATACATTTTGTACGGCGTCACGACTCGCCCAGAAAAATTGAAATAATTAATTCCTAATGGTATTGAAAACGTTTGTACGTAATCAGATTTGTGAGAATATTATGCAAATGTTAGGGCTTTATCTCTGGCCGAGCAAAACGGCCAACGGGAGCTCTACATTACGATTATGTATGGTACTTGCACCCTTGTATGGACTGAAATTTTGCACGGTGAATAAAATATAGAATATAAGTCAGGGGCTTCCACACAAACTACGGCCCACCGCGCCGGTCAAACCGTAAGTGCAAATCTGACCCTTGAGAGCTAATGACCAATTGTTGTCATTGTTACTGTTGGATAGAGGGAGATGGGAATCACTCTGAAAGGTAGGGTTCCAAACTAGGATATCCGTAGACGCACTGATGTCGTACAGCGAGTGGCCAACTTAAAATGGCGCAGGGCAGGTAACGTCACAAGACAATACCATGACAGGTGGAAAAGAATCGTCCAGTAGCGGACCAGGATGCCCGAGCAGCAGGGAGTGGAGAGACCTCAACTGAGGTGGCTGGATGACATTAAGGGAACTGCAGGCAGAGGATGGCTTAACAGAGCAGCCGATAGAGAAACATGGAAAAGGTTGGAGGAGGCCTACGTCCAGGAGTGGACTGCGAAAAGCTGAGGAGAAGGAAGAAGAAGTTGCTGTAATAAGTGGAAAACAAATCATAGAATTATAGCGATAGCGCTTTTTGGTGCAATTTTTATTTTCAAAGTAAAATCTTCCGCCCCGTCGACGACGATTTTAGCATATTTTGGCTCTTGTAGGTAACTTGAGTAATAAGGACGCCTCTTTGGTTGAAAAAATTGGAATTTACTTGTAGTAGTAACTAACGCTACACTGTGTAAATTTAGCATTTGCAACAATTTATTTCCTTAGACCTTAGAACATAACCAGGAGAAAAATACTGAAAAAAATATTGTGTGTAATGCAATCAACATCAGACTTCACATAATCCATCTGAAGAGTAATCTTCACGTTTTCAAAAAAAAAAAATCTATAGGTCATGTATAGAAAACATCGGTTCCTGATGATTCTTTTTTATGAGTAGGTATGTCCTTTGATCATTTTTATGTAGTTGGATTTTTTTGGGAAGACTATAAATAGTAACATTATTTATGGATCTTATTATGGAGAAACCTTATCTACAATTCAATTTATGGATCAATAAAATATTAAAACCGTGAATTTTCTAATGGTTAAACAGCGCCTATGGCTGCAGCTCCTTATACATTTTATTGCTCACCATTGAATCCTAACAGGAGGGACGTTAAAAAATAACATACTAGAGGAGCCATGGGGTGGACACTAAACCATTGTTTTTTCCTATTTTATTTTATTAACCTACTTCTTAACTTTGTGTAGGAAAACATTTGCTTTTATTTCAAAGAGATTTAAACGAAAAAATATATTCTTTTCTTACTTGTTACACTGTTAATTTTAAGTAAGAAAAAAGATGAAATAAAAGCATTGTTACGATATATTCAGAGTCATGCCAAGAGAAGAGAAAGCATTAAAAAGATTATGAATTCAAATAAAATGAAACAAGTATGCAAGGACCAAAAGAAATGGTGGTTTAGGCAGGAAAAAATTAATTCAATTATTTTTTTTTGTATAAATTTTCATAATTTTTGTGTAAGACCACATTCAAATATTTTTTTCCCCGATTAATAGGTTTGTATGAGACTGCTATAAAAACTGGGTTCACTTTCCAATGCAAAGAGCGACATGAGTTGCACGGTTTATGTTCATGTGAGGTTTGTTTTTTTGTTAGGCATGTGCAAGCCCGACCATATACGTGTCTTCCTATGGGCGTGCATTGAGTAGTATAACCTTGAAATGCCTTAATATCTTCGCAACTTAGATAATTCAATAACAACAACGCTTCCTCTTGAGTTTCCCCGCCAGGTGAACGATCTCCGCACCCTCGTGCTGCGCTACAACCAGTGGCGTGCGATGCCATCTGTGGCTGCGGCTGCTGCGGAGGTGCCAGGAGCGGTCTCATGCGGAAGGCATAAGGGTAACGACGTGCTTCCATCTGATAGCGAACGTTCACGAACGTTTTGGGTGAGCGAAGTAAGCACCGAGCAATTTTATAATATTTGACACGTAGATGAGTTTATCCTCAGTCGTCGTGCAGAGAGGGTGTCTCCTGAAGACGTTAGCTACGTTGCTAACGAAACGTCGAGAGTAATGTAAGTTCTCGTATAACGGTTCGTCTAATATCCGATAAATAAATTTTATCTGTGTAGTTATAATTATTGTTAAAACGTGGAATTGTTATCAAGTGTTTGGGAACAACAAAGTGCTAGTGGATTATCAGAAATTAAATAACCTAAGTACTCTAGAAAGTTTGAATTTAGTGATCGAGTAAATTGCCAAAAGTTGCGTGTTAAACTGAAAGAGTTTTTAAGACATTTTCCCTGTTTACTGTACGAGTATTCGTATAACAAACCTTGCAGTTAAATTATCCAAATTTGACAGTTTTCTTTTTCTTTTTTCAAAAATGAGAAAAATGTGTGAAGGTAAACACAAAGACTGTAGACTGTCAAGAATGTCTGTTTTCATGAATTTATCCTATTTTCTAATTTAAAACCTAGACTACTGCCTTTGTTCACAAACGACTCGAATGTAAATCACAGCTTGCAGTCTGTATTGAGATGAATTCGTTAAATAATACTCCACTACAATTTGATAAATCTGCTTCTTATTTCAGTATACGCTCTTGTATCTCAAGCATAGAACATTTCGTAAATTACCCTTGATCGTGTAAATAAAATGAAAAATGTAAGAAAACAGAATCCCTAGGGGTGCTGTTGTATCTTCCACACCTTTTTCTTTTTCGTGAATTACTTGGAGTTTTGTTCGCCCAATATGCTCGTCAGTGTACACTTGGCACCGAGTGTTTTAGTTTGATTGTGAGGCGCCAGTGTTCCCGGCAGGCAGGAGCGTTCACTCCTGTAGATCGCATCGTCACGTCCAGCCTGTGAATGCCGCCATTGTAATTACAGCTGATTCTGATACTGACAACTGTGCGCCGGTGTCAGTTATTGCAAACGGAGAAAAGGAAACACAGCAACTATGAAGCAAAACATTTAGGTGTTCAAAAACAACAAAAACATATTGTTATGATTTTACTGGGGGTTTCTTTTAATTAAACTGCAATTATTTATTTTAACAGCATTTATTCCCATTGTAGTCCATGTATATAGGTACAAAAGGGTTCACTCTTGCATATTCCAGGACCCAGGTCATTGGATCTCTCGCTCATATCAGACTGCAGTTCTATATAACTTACTACTACCATCACACTAGAGCTAGATTATTCTACACACTAGCGTACATGTTCAGGCGCGCGTGGGTACTTCAAATCCTTAGTGCGTAGCAATATTTTAATTTTATAATTAATTTACAAAAATAATGACAATTTTCAAATACTACTCGTAGATGAACCGTCTTGGGAGAAGATACATTATTCTCGATGTTTTACCGGCATTGTAGTCAACGTTTTCGGGAGGCATGCTATCTACACGTCGATTCAAGAATATTTTTTTCGTCAACCAAAAACTATGCTATTTTGAAACAATATTAGACGGAATTCAGGAAATTAAAAAAAAAAATTATGAAAATGAGCCCTATAAGTAAACAAATTTAAGATGAAAACAAGTTCCTTATTTAACGATTTGATTATATTAATATCCTATTATTTTTATATTTGAACTTTATGATTTCCCTCTATCTTACACATGAACGGAAATGTATTTTACACATACGATATGTAGAAGTACATCCTTGTATTTCGCTATTCCTGATTTTCTAGTCTGGTTCCCGCAAAGGCAGTGCAGTTGCCCTTCTGATCTTATTTCCTTCGACCGTTCCTGTCTCACCGTATCGAGCGATCTGCATAGGCCTATCCGGAGGCAAGCCGCGCATCCTTCACTGGGCGCCGATACGCCTGGATACGCTTCTGTACACTAGAATGTATACAAGTTTCTATAAGAGTAAAAAAAAATTCGAGTTAAAATTCGCTAGACATATTTCCATATATGACTTATAAGTGGCTTCACTTCTTGGATATAAAACGAACAGTAATGGTAGAAAATAGTTTTAATTCACTTATTTATTTAAAATAAAATTTAGTATTGATCTATTATTAAATAAGTGAATTAAAACTATGTTTTACCCATTTGAATTTTCAATAATTAAAAATGGACTTTCACTATGTTAATAGATCAACTAAAAATATAGTAATGGTAGAAGTTACATTACTTTCGGCGTTTCGTCGGCATTGTAGACAACGTCTATAAGAGGCACTCTTTCTGTATGATGATTGAGGATGAACTGATTTTAATATATTCTAATTTAAAACATTTATATGTATCCTCGTGCTATGGGCTATAATCACATAATTATGTTTGGGAGTACAAGAATTATCTTTTAGCTTTGAATTTGAGTCGATTTCAATAGCACTACGTTTACACCTACACGTGACCTTTAATAAACACTTAAAAAAAATTGTCAATTATCCTGTAAATCTATCGTGTGAACTTTGATGTCGAGAGGTCAACAAAAAATAATGTTTCGCCATTTTTTAGTGACTAAAGGTAGTATTTAAGTTATTTAATTTGACCTATAAATCAAAATTGCACAAACTTGAATATTTTGATACAAAACGCCTTTTAATATAAATTATTTAATCGAGAAATAAATCTAAAATGACAAATGAAGAAGATTTATTTTCATTAGAAGATTTCTAAATCACCATTTTAAGGAAATTTATTCAAAGGAGCAGACTGCATCCAAAAGGGAAATCAGTCTCTCTTATAAGGAAAGTGGAGTCTCGTTCATTAGGTCTGGGTGCCGTCAGTGTTTCTGTGATTTGAATGAAATACCTACTTTGCCACTTGATATTTATAATACGCGATGTATATTGATTGATGATTATCTAACGTGTGTATATACGCGACAAAACCGCGTAGTCAAAACTCAATCCAAAACTACGTGAGTTAAAACCGTGCAAAAGTTTACTGTGCAAGTCGGAAATCAGTCATGTCAAAACTGCGCAGGTCAAAACAAAGCGAGCTAAAGCATTAGGCGTAATATCTGCTGTTTTAACCGGTGTCTTCAGGAGGCATCCTGGTTCTACGAGATAGGAGAATGAACTGATTTAGGTAATTTTTAATTTTGATTTGATGTAAATTTAAGTTGAAAAAAGATGAACTAAATTTGGTGTACACATAAATTGAGGACACCAATGTAGGAAGACGGATCTGTCCACAGCGTCGAAAATATCACATTTCTTCAAAGTAATATTTTTATTTTTGAAAAACTCTAAATTGGGTATTTCGCTGTAAGTCAATTTTAGTATTAGTATAATAAAAATAAGTCCAGAAGCGGTTTTGTAAATACATATACCGCTTACTTAGTTATCATAATTAATGACATGTTTTGTTCCGAATCTTGAATTATTATCATCAAAATTCTTAATCGAAATGTAAAACTGCTTAATTTCTATCTATTAAGATGAAGATTCCTAAGTTACTTCCTCTTATAATAAAAAATATTTTTAATTAAAGAGCAGATATGAGACTGGCTAACTTACTCGAAAAATGATAAAGAAGATCAATTCCTAATTTATTTATTTACTTTTGCAGACTTTATCAATGATAGATTATGAGGTTTTATCTTTTTTCCATGCGGCTTTAGTCTTCCGCGCTTTTGTCACATTCTACGCACATATGGTTGCGGACATTTTAATTCTCCCATATCGGAGAATATGTAAATTGTGCCCATATCTTTGGACGTATATCTTTAAGGTAAGGCTAATTACCTGTCAGACAGCTTCATAATTTCATTTTAGACATCTGCCGTGGCCAGATAGGAACTGAAACCGCAGTATACAACCTTACGTTTAAACTAAGCAGAAGTGTTTCCCAGAGAAATGTATTGAAACATAATATACGCCTTTGGTGAGCGTTTTAGTTTCCATCGAGTTTTGATTTATACTTGGGGTGCTAAGGATACGCAAGTTTTGACTAAAACATGAAGAATGTGACAGTCTAGCTGTGAAGGCTTCCGTAACGATGTATATGGGGCCTTAAAACAGCGACGTCCAAGTTTGACTCTACACAAAATTTCATTTTAAAAATCTGATTTTTACGGGGCTATTCTTAGACATTTTAGTCGTCGTTCGAGCCCCTGCTTTGTGAAACTAATGATGCCTGGGTTGAAAGTCTTATCACTACGGTCATTCATACCTACCGAATTTTGGTAATATTTGTATGAAGACTAATCAGCTGTTCACTTGCGGCCATCTTGGATTGACAGGTCTTCATACTGCTTCATAAATGCATCATTAGTTTGTCAAAGCGTGGGCTCAACAGACGACTAAAATGTCTAAGAATAGCACCGTTAGTTATTTGGTTTATAGTTAACCGAACGATAGGCGATAGCTCAGTTGGTATAATATTAACGTTTGATGTCAGAAGGATAAGGTTCGATCCCCACCAAGCACGTCAAACATGATTACCCGTTTCTGTGTTGATTTCAAAACCACAATCAATATTTAAGCTAGATTTATGGTCGTTTGACATATTTATAAATTTTAACTGAAAAAATTAACATATTTTTTGGATATTAGACGTTGAGTTCATCCTAAATCGTCGTGCAAAAAGAATGCCTCCTGGCTGTACGACACCAGCGAAATGTCAAAGAGAATACTATCAATTCTTATGCGATCTCTTTGGAGACAACGTGGTACAAATCTTTACTATTCGTGCAGAATGGTTGTGTTTTGCGTTAAACTTAAAAAATGGCTACGTAAAATTGATCTAAAGCAAATGGACGCCCCTTTATATGCGAGTCTAGATTAAGAAAACGTTGAATCCCTCGGAAGCTGGAAAAATCACACATGCACGTCAGGCCGGTAAGAAATTGAATTATATGTGCAGCTTAGAAGCGTTGCTTCTTCAGATATCTTGTTAATATTGGGAAGTGATGTTCGCTTAGGCCGACGGCAAGTGCTGCAAGTGTGGTCACATGTAATGTCGTTAATGTCGACTTGGAGTTTTTCCTCATTATCTGCTAGTCAACATTTAGCTGTTGCGTGCTTAGGCAGAACCATTATGGGACACGAGTGAGATGATAATTAATATGACCTTATGCAAGTGACCCGCGTGCCGTGTTGGGTGGATAAAATCATCAACATCAAAGGTCTTAGTCTACAAGGTAAACCATTCAGATGCATCATTGAAAGCAGTAGGTTTAGTTCCCAAAAAGAGACTTTTTCCTGAGGTAGGAAATTTGTTTATTTTTACCAAATGCTATACCGGTAGATACCTACTGGCAAACTTCGTAAAGGGTTCTTGAGGGGTGATTTAGATGAAAATTGGAAACGTAATTTAAATGAGATGAAAATTAAACGTTCTCTCCTGTGAACATGTGCTTAGAACGCTTTTAAGAACGGACTATTAAATTTGATCAGCAGATGAAACATCAAAGGAAAACGAGGTGTCATGTCAGCAGGAATTGTAACTCATCGCTCCGTAATTTATGAAATTTGAAGCAGCGCAAAGAATAATATCTTGAGATTAAATGATTTTTGTTTTGCTTGGTCGCGAATTTGATACAAGACCGTCCATAGGATTAACCACTAGACTACTGACCGGTCGAAATGTTACAGGATTAACTTCCGCTTCTCCTGAACCAGCACAGCATCGTATATTGTCCTGACAGAGGCCAGTGCGGGTTTACTTTGGTTTATGGCAAGGCGGCAATGCCGGGCAGGGAGTTTACTTTTGTTTTGTTTTATTTTGAGCTAGGTCATAGAGTCCGATGGCCGCGAATGCTTCCAGACTTACAACGATACATCCAACAGGAAAAACAGGAAAGTCGTTATTTTTTTTTTATTCAGATGGTGATGAATCAGTTGATTTTCTTTCATTGACGCCATTATGTGACATTTTCACTCCAAGGGCGACTGAGATTCGGTGGAAAGATCAGTCTTGAGACGTCTCTTCAAGCGACTGCATTTAATTGTGAAAATATGCTCTTTGCTGAGTTGGAAAATACATATACCTTTACCAAAGAGTTCATCTAGCCTTGAAGCAAATGGGTGTGGCTTGTGTAATTGGCGCTTTAAAAGTAATGACAAGATGAAAGTAAATTATGTTTTGAAAACAACATGAGTTACAAGTATATGATGTAAGGTGAACCACGGTCAGTTTTTTGGATCATGCCTTTTGCATTGCCAACTCTCTATCGTGCAGCACGTGCATATTTTGAAGTGCCGCTTATTTATTCATGATATACTAAAGCTCTGCAGTGCCTTTGCAATGACTTCACAAAACGAAACTTAATTTCATTTATTGTACATAGAAGCATTCAATTTTTAGATCTCAATCTTTCAGCTCCACAGATAGAAATGAAACAAATTTTGTTTTCTGAATAGGTACGATGAGAGCCTTGAGTAATAGTTGCTATGAGGCCAACCTCCCATGGCTTAAATATTTGGTTTATTTTTGCCAATGCCACCCCGATTTCAAGGAAGGCGGCAGGGGTTGCAAAGGTTATGTTCAAGTGAGGTTTGGTTTATTTTGTTAATATGCATTCGGAATGTGTAAACGCAAACTTAAACGTGTCTGCTTGTGGGCATAAATTGTATGTGAATCCTAAATCTTAATACATTTTTGCAATCGCGATTAAAGATTGTTATTAAGTCATTCATTTAATTAAATTGTTTAAACATTGTCAGATGTCTCTTGGTGGTTACAAGCATTGCCCATATCGCTCCATCTTTTCTGCCGTGGCCGGTAGCCGCGTGTCCCGACTCCCTGTTATTCTCTGTTACTCCCTGTTATTCTCTGTTATTCTGTCCTTCCACACTAAAGCCTCACAATTGAGATCTCAGTTAGCCGGCAAACACTTCCTTGGGGAATAAAATTACCTAGACCACAATGTGAAACGGCAGGAGACATTACGGGGAATCTTCCGTATCTTTACATGCGACATCTTTATACATTTAATAGAGAAGGAGAGAGATATCTGAGAAGGTAAGAAATACTATATATCAGTTTTTTCACAAGAAAATCGGTAACTTAATTATGAAGCTCACAGTTTGCTCATCTTTGCCATGCTTTTTTTGTAAAAATTGTGGCTATAGAGTCCCATTTTTTCGGTCCTTGCATATTTATTTCATTTCATTCGGAGTTATAATCTATTTTAATAGATGTTCTTCTTTTATTATGACCTAAAAAAATATTATTGATTATTATTGACCCAAAATAAATGCAAGTTATCGTGAGATCGTTTGTAAACTACATGCATATATAGGATGTGTTGATACGTTTAAAGTTTTATAATTGCACAAAGAACAAACATTGATTGCAATGTGTGGGTTTTGTGAGTATCGGGAATCATACAAAGTAGTTCCGGGCATTATACCAAAAATATATTGAAACTTAAATGCTCACCACAGGCGCTGTTTAAGTTTCAATACTGTTTTGATAAACCTACATTATTGATAAATTAACACAGTTGTAATTCACTTTTTAAAATGTTATTGTTGTCTAGTACTTTCGCCTATAAGGAATCTCAGGACATTATGCCTTATAGGCGAAAGTACTAGACAACAATAATTTTTTAAAAAGTTAATTAAAACTGTGCTAATTTATTTAATATACAATAGACTTTCACTGTGTAAACCACCAAACCCTTTAAAATACTACATTTTTTTGTTTTTTTTGAGTTTCAGAGCTAATTTTGATACTTCGGGAACAGGGTTAAGATTTCCTTAACTGTCAATTTGTGATTATCGCGAGGGAGGGGGATAGATGCATTGAAAGCTAGCAAGTGTGAGGTAGATACATAACAAAAACGATAAACATTTGTAAACAGGAGTTAGGGTCGTTTGACATATTTACAATTTATAATTTAATTTCAAGATTAATTACACTTTTCGAATATAAGACGAACCGTTATTCTTGAGTAGTCCTCTATCGTCGTGAAGTGAAGGTGCCTCATGAAAACGTTGGCTACATAACCAACAAAACGTCGAGAATAATGTAATTTCTCGCTTAACGGTTCGTCTAAGGTCCGAAAAGTGTTTTTAATTAAAATTTGTAACAAAACGACAAACTTTCACGAAAGGTTGATTGCTTGCGTGCGTACGAGGTTTGTAGAAAAGAAGGAAGAGAAGTAACTAGACGTTTCGTTAATGGTATCACAGAGTTGGTGGGGAATAATTGTCGGCAGGTTTCCGAAGGAATCGCAGCCATGTCCGATGTAAACAAATAACGTGTAAATTGTCAGGTATTGATGGCGGCAATCTGTTCCTGTTCACGGCCCTACAAATTGCAGAGGCTGGTCTCAAAGTGCTGAGATGGTCAAGCAACAGTTACAACAATACCAAAGCGGAAAACTATTTTATTTGTAGTTCATTTATTAATTAATGTAGCTAATGTAATTGACAGTGGTAACACGCGGACTCTGAATAGGAAGGTTTTGGGTTCGAATCCCGGCGGAGCACAAAAAATATACCATTTATATTTTCAAATTTGCTCTTCGCTGGGTTGAACAATTCATAAACCTTTACCAATTACCGGTCACCAAAGGTCCATCCAGCCTTACAGCAACTGGGTCTTGCTTGAGTATTGGCGCTTTGTAGCGACGACCAAGCTCGTACACCTCTGCGTCACTACAACAAGTGTCATAGACCCCTAGAGTCTCTAGAATCTAGGGAGTCTCCCGCGCAGGATTTCTTAGAAAAAATAAAGTTTCTGTAAATTAAATTTTTTCTGTTAAGTAAAAAAAAATAAAGTAAAGGTAAAATCTTTCAAACTTTATAACTTAGATGATGATGAGTGTAAAAGAAGAAAATTAATGAAAAAGGTGATGGATATGAATGAATTAAATGATGTATGTAAGAAGACGGCTCTGCGGCTTTACACCAACCACTTCAGTTGAAATGGGGATTTCCCAGTTTTCTTGTTCATACAAAAATATTATTACCGATATTCTGTAGGTAAGAATTCCGTGGTGATGCGACTTCCAGCCCTGCAGGGGTAGAAGTCTCGACGACCGTCGATAGATCTTACCGTATCTATTTGAAGATGAGACGGAAAAAAAACATGGCGGTGCCTGAACAGCTGATCGTTGTTCCATATCAGCTGTTGATGCGCCGCCATGTTTTATTGCGTCCTATTTTCAAGTAGATACCGTAAGATCTATCGACAGTCGTTGAGACATCCTCTCTAGGTAAGCATTGCTTGGTTTTCCCTTGTCAGCAGTTTATAACGTTAGTAACACTCACGAGCTCTGACGAATTAATTGCCGCCCTCACTTTGCTCGAGAGGGTCGACTTGATTTCCCTACAATTATCATCGCCTCTGTTTCCTGCGCCTGCGTGAACAGTAGAAATAAACTAGTGTGATAGGCATAGAAATAATAACACTATATTTATTGTTCAGTCGATAGATCAGCAGGTAGAACGCATGCGTTATAAACGGAATAATTGTGTTTGATTGGAGTCGGAGGGTGTCAAACATGATTTCCCGTTTCAATGTTTATTAATCCTTGACTTATAGGATGATATGAAACTGACCACTCATACTGTAAAAAATGGTTCAATTTACCAAAGTCACCCCTGTTCCAGGGAAGGTTGGCAACAGTTGCAGGATTGATCTTTCTTTGAGATTTGTATTTTTTTTGTATTTTGACTTCAACCAGAAGGTAGTTAAGCTCCGAGGAAGCTATTTTTGAAGACATTTTTTTTCTATAGCTCAGAACTAACGAAACGTAAGCAGAAGAAAAAATAAGAAAGAAGGAAAAAATAAGAAACAGGGTCAGAACCCGAAAGAAAAATATCAAAATCTGAATCCGGCCGTGAAAGCCTAAAACATTTACAGGAGTACGTTTATTATTTTTGTTTTTGTTTTTGTATGCGTTTTTTTTGCGATTTATTTGGTTTGGTTCTCAGCATATTTAAAGCAAATTAATGTTAAGAAAGACTCAAACGAGCGATGAGTCAAACCTAATGACGCAAGTTTTTGTTGCCATGGCTGCAACAGGTGGTGGATGCGTCTGCATATTTGAGTCACTTTTTAAGCGATGAAAGGCATCCAAGGATCAGAGATGAGTCAGGGAATGCGATTAAGGGCTTTTATTACCACAAGTCCACAAAATAAATTATAACAAGTATCGTGCACTAAAGAAGTATAAACTTGTGAAATATGAGTTGTAAAACAATATTAAAATTGTATGAAAATGGTGGTAACTATTTATTTATATTTAATGAATCTACTGATACGGGGCTGTCCATATATTACGTCATTCGCATTAAGGGGGGGGGGGAGTCTGGTCTGCGGATGATGGCAAATGATGTACGAGTACCAAAAGTGACGTCGTTCTTGTAAATACCAATTTTAAACAAAATATTCAAAATATTATGTAAGTAATATAAAATTATTAACCTCATCCATTATTACAGCAAGAGGGGGAGGGGGGGTCATTAGATAATGACTATAGGATGATTGTAAGGGGGGGAGGGTCGAAAATCGGCCAAAATCGATGACGTAATTTATGGATGGCCCCTACGTTGGTATGGGGCTGACTCCCTGTACTGTAAAAACTTGGTTCACTTTTCCAATGCCATTGAGAATTTTGAATGCATGACAGGGAAAGGCGGCAGGAGTTGGAAGGTGTATGTTCATGTGAGGTTTGGTTTAATTTGTAAGTACACATGCAGCATGCGTAAGCGCGTTTGTGGGCGTGCATTAAATATGAGCCTTAAATATCAATTTATCTTTGCAATTTAGAATACAGACATTGTAAAAAATGTGTCATATTTCAGGTATATAATGAAGGTAGTTATTTTGATTTTTCGAAGGTAATTAGATAAAATGAGTAACTTTCTTGCTTATCACACAAGTTCTTATTTAGCGTAGGTATTTGAAATTTTTACTTTATTTATGATTGTTAAAAAAGGCCCTTTTCGAGTCAGTTCCGATGAACCTTAGGCCTTAGGCATTTTGGAGGTATAAGGAAACATACCTTGAAAATAAGTACAAAAGGACTTCGAGTAATTTTAGTGAAATTATGCAAGTGTGCAAAAATATAATTGAGAGAAACATGCAATGATTTTTTTCATTTCAGACCGGTCTGTAGTCTAGTGGTTGACACCTTACAGAAATAGGGCCTTGCTTGAGAATTGACGCTTTGTAGTGACGGCCAAGCTCACAAAAAGTCCAGTGGGCGGAAAACTTGCATTCCATGCCGATACGTCGGGTTCAATTCCCATAGATCGTGTCAGAAATCATTTTCCGTTTTAGGATTTGTTCAAAAGCCAAAATAAAATACCAGAAAAGTTTACTCAGCCTTCACAATAATTGAGAATTAGCCCCCTCGGGAGCTGGAAAAACCGCTATACCAACTGTAGTGATTAGCGTATGGCCGGCCTCCTTACCTATAAAAAAAAGTAAGTTTCACACGCCATATGTGATTCTTTCTGGGACTACGTGGTAAGAAGTTGCAATATTTGTACCCCTTAGTTGCGTGGGTTGTCTTAAAAGTGGTGTCGATATTAAAAAGTTTATGAACGTATTTGGGAGAAAGTGTCGTAAAATTTTGACTGACTGCATCATATTTTATAGTACCATATTTTCGACTGTAAAAATAAAAATGCAAAGTAAATCCAGTTTTTATTGTTGTATGGACTTAATTTTTGCAATGCTTGAATTAACAATCATCTGACCGTCTCCGTTCACCTACAAAAGTAAAGTCATTTACAAATTTAAAGATAAACTAATCAAACACATACGTGTATGGCGCTTCTGACAGTTGACTGTGGTTCTCAAACCCTCTTCAAAACAGCCCGTTTTATGTGTCAGAAAGATCCACAGCACATATACAAAGCTATGTACTTTCTCGAAAAACTTAGGTTGAAAGTAACGTCACGACTAAACAAGATCCTCAGGTTAGAGGCGTGCCCATAACTCTAGAAGTAAATGGTTCTCATTGTAGTTAATGAATTAGATTTATTTTGCGACTATAATTAAAAAATAAAATCCAGGATCAAATAGTTTATTCTCTGGATATGATTCAGCTAATACAGTTCAAGATGGAGTCAAAAGTATAAATAAATGTACTGAACTCAAAAAATCTGAAAAATGACCATGCAAAATTGACCCAAACAAAATGGATGACCCATTAAATGCGAGTGTTAAGTAAAAAGTACCTACTCTGAGTTGTAATTTTACGTTTGTACTCAATCAATGCGTTTGAGAAAAATGTATGAAAATTAAAACATGGACTCAAGTGAATGTTTTCATTGTCTGTCTGCTAAAGAACTTTCTACCCCCCAAGGATATATTTTAATTATAAACTAAAACAAAGCGTTTAACAAAAAAAAAGTATTGGAAGATAAACAGCGCCTCTTGGGGGCATTTCATTTTCTGTACATTTAAATATTGCTTTGCTTTTCGGGGTTTCCAAGTATTCATATTTATTTTATTGAATTTATTGTACACAGTTTAAATTTGAATTTTGTCATTTCACTGTCACACATACTGGCTTGTATCAGCTGGCATATCCTGGCATGGCATAGCATGGCAGCTTATAGCATCTATCACCGACTGATAACTGCCTAGCAAAATTCGACCTTTATATAGGTTTTCTTGTTTTACCAGAATGGCCTGTTTCGATTGGCTCCATAATTGATAGAAGCCTCGAGATATTTCCAGTCTTCTTGCTTCTCCGTTAGCCTTTCTTGGTACACTCATAAGCTTCTTCAAATCTTCTCCATGTTTGTCTATCGGCTGCTGTGTTCAGCCATCCTCTGCCTGCATTCTTGATGTTGTCCAGCCACCTCAGTTGGGGTCTTCCCACTCTTCGCTTGGACATGCTAGGCTGCCACTGGATGATCTCGTACATCGGTGCATTATTATTTCTACTTTCTTTAAAATATTACCTTCTTAGAAATTAATCTTTGTATGATTTTATATAAGTACTAAATAATCATAAAGTTTTCATCTGACTGTTAACTTTACGTTGATTCTTGGGGTACGTTTTGCAATGAATCGCAATTAGGTTTCGGGGTTTCGCAGGTATTGTTATGTGTGGAAAGCAATTCGGCGAAACGCAGGCTCACCCACTTTCTTAATGAGAAAAGTAATTGTGGATTTTTATTGCCGAAGCCTTAAGTAGCATTACACTGGAGATGAGATGAAAATGTATTATTGGAGATGTAACCAAATCGAGATTGCAATTTCTCAAGGCAAAAATTTTGATGTAAGAAAGTCGTTATGGCTGAGCGAGTCAATACGGTAATTTCAACTAGCGTGTTTGAAATAAACACAACGCTTGTTCGATTCCCGTTGGGACTCTTGACGATGACTTTGACTCTGCTCCATCAAATGCCATTGGGTAGTAAAAAAAAATAATGAATTAAGTAAATACCTGTTTTTGGCCAAGCAGATAGGTTAAAAAAATTCAATCCTCTTCATAAATGCATTTTTATTTAAAATAAAAAGAAACACGTCATTCGTTTGTATTTTTTAAACACTTTTAATCGTTAATATGATTTCCAATTTTTTTTAAATGTATATTTTTCTTTGATTTGTAGGTTAGTATGAGGCTGACCCATGCTGTAAAAATTGGTAAACTTTATCAATGTCTCTCCCCTACTTCCCCACTAGACTACGGACCAGCGAGTAAGTGTAATAAGTGTGATAAAGCCAATTATTTGTTACAATATAATCATCGCTTGTGTTGTCTCGTTGCTATCGCTTGGATAGCGGGACCATCTGCCGGTTAGCGCGGTGTTGTGGTGTGTCCTAACTATAAGTACGGCGGTGTCAGAGATTACTCAGTATGGGAGGTGGCTGTAGACACAAATGCCCGACACTCGGGGATGCATATACCATGGATTGCTGTGAAAAATTAATGCTGCATATTTTGGATTTATGCTTTTTAAGCTTACGTTAAAAGTATTCTGGATTTTTTGATGGAGCAGTAGCCACTTCTCATTGAAAGGAAAATAAATAAAAGTGGAAGATGCCTTATTAGGCGAAAATGTTCGAGCACAAAAAAATAAATAAATAAGTGTATAAAACTATGTTTTACCCATTTGAATTTTTAAATAATTAAAAGTGGAGCATTTTGGAAAAAATTAAAGGGTCTACAACAACCCGTATTTGCAGTGTTGAAGCATATTGTTTCATTCAATTTGGGTTTTTTTGGACTTGCTATTAAAAAACAATGTTATTCTAAAAAATATATACTTCCATAATTTCAGACAAGAAAATTTAGGTGATTCCGGGTAGCCAAAGTGTTTTCTTATTTAATTGAAGGAATAATGTAAATTGGTCAACATAATGCCAAATTTGAATCTTTGACGATTTGATTTGTACAGTTTACCATATTTGTGTATCACATCTATGATTCACAAAACAACTTCATTAGCTCAGCTCATGGATCCTAGGATGAGGACGTCCACCTACTTTCCATATTTTGAGAGGTTTTCCAGATGGGCATTGACCAATACACAACTCTTTAGATTCGATGTGCGCAAGTCTTTTATGAGATGATCTGTAAAAAATCGCCTCCTGGATCTGCTTCATCTCATCCTCTATTTTACGGGCTTTTCGTATGTGGTCATTTATTCCTTGACTTATAGGTTGGTATAAGGTTGACCACCCATACTGCAAAAAAATATTCACCTTGCCAATGCCACCCTGTTTTAGGGAAGGTCGGTAAAAGTTGCAGGGTATATATTCATTTGAAGTTTGGATTTTATTTGTAAGTACAAATGCAGCATTTGTAAGCGCGAGCTTACACGTGTATGTTTGTGGGCACGCACTTAATATGAATCTTAAATGTTAATATATATCTTTGCAACTTAGATTACCGATTTTTATTGTATTATAATCATTGCGGATGTAAGGTTTTAATAATTTTACATTAAAATACATTTTTCGATTCATTGCATATTCTTACACCTTCATAGAAATCCGCTGTCTTTATTAAACGACTCCCATGGTTGGGAATTACGGTTCGATAGCTCAGTGAGCGCGTTACCTGTGCATGCTGCTCGCATAACGAGGATCCTTAAATCGAATCCTCGTTTTCCACTTCCAGCCCGCTGAACGGAAGAACATACAATTAGGAAATTGGAAAATAAATTATTATAAGACGCCTAGGGACGCACAAAAAAAACGCAAATAAGCTACAGATATACAGTAACTTCTGGCTTGTTTTAATTTCTTGCGAAGGCTGAATAAGCCTTGCCGGTTATTTTATTTTGGGTTTGAAATAAACACTGAAACAGGAAATCATTTCTGACACGCTTGATGTAATTCGAATCCTCTACCAATTGAGCTATCGACCGGATATCGATCGACATATCAACATATTATGGTTTCAAAAATAAGGAAAGAACAAGGTTTTTCCAATTTTTTATTTATTCTGAACGTTATTGTTTTTAACTTTTCAAATTAACTTTTCAAATCGAAAAATTATGACTCTGTGTATATAGGACAGACTTGGAAGAAGCTTGAAGGAGAGGTTCAAAGAACACAAAAATGGCGTCAAGAACATTCGCATTAATTCTGAGATGGCAGACCATGCCAGAAATGAGGGGCACTGTTTTGATGACAATAATCTACATCTAATTTCAAATTGTCAAAAAGGAAAAAAGATGGACATTCTAGAAATACTAGAAATAAATTCATGTGTTAAAACTCCATGCCACCCCCGTTAGTTATTCTATTTATACCCTAATGTTATTTTATATTTGAAAATCGGAATTCGTATCCAGATTCGTAATTTCATTTCCTTCATATCCCTTAAGTATTCCACAATGATTATAGCTTTTATATGATCCCATATTTTAACTGGGTAAACATTAAAATGCAGAAATGATTGTTTCTCGTGTTATAATGAGTTTAAAATGTCGAATATAACAAGTGTGGTGTAATGGTGCAGCTGTTAACAGCCATTATCGGTCATCATGAGGGAGAACGGTAATGCGCATGCCCGGACCGACTATCAAGGTCATGATGTGACCTGACGATAGCCGGGGTATCCTGGAAACCGCCTTATAATACCAATATCCAAGTAGAAACTTTAACTAACCGAGGAAGTACGAAAGCTCCTCTCCAACTTTTCATAAAAGTTTATACAAGTTCATGTTGAGATCCAGGGCGTCCCCAGGATCAAAACTAGGGGGAGGGGGGGGCAAGTTCTGAAAATTGAAGATGAAAAATTGAACTCAACCTTATTTTATGCTATAAAGTTATGTGCAGTCAACTGTACAATTTGTTTTGATTATTAAAATGGTTATTTAAAAAATGGCAATAAATTCCAGCAGCAAAATTTCACAACGATTTAGGTATGTTTTTACCTCCAGGGGGGGGGGGGGTAGCTGCCACCCTCTGTCCCTTCCTGGGCACGCCCAGGGCTGAGACCAAGATTAGTATGTAATTGAATTTTTAAATTTGGATAAAAAAGTATCGTTTGTAGTGTAAAATACATACAATAGATTTTTAGAAAGAAAGGTGATATATAAGGCAGATTGTTCCTTAATGCGGCTGACCCCATGCTGTCAAAGCTTGGTTCATTTTTGCCAATGTTACCCCGGTTTCAGGGAGATAGTTGTTGCAAAGTTTATGTTCATGTGAGGTTTGGTTTACTTTGTATGTACACATGCAACAACTTACATGTCACTACTGATGAGCATGCATTAAATATGAGTCTTATATGTCAATGTATCTTTGCAACTTAGATTATAGAAATAGTACCTGTGTAATCCAAGAAATGATTGTTGCTTGGGCTAGGTCTTGCAATCGCCGATCATCGTTAAACATGTCTAAGGTGATGATCGCTTTCAATAAGCCGGACCATTAGCGGCTTATTATGGTTAATTTGTAAGAGATTGTTAGTTGTGTGTTAGAGGTTCACGATCCTACAAATTGCTGTAGAAAATACAAGTTTTTAATGCTTATGTAAAGTTTTTTTTGCCTTGAAATAAACATCGAAACGGGAAACCATTTCTGACAGCCTTTGAACATATGACCATAAAAAACTGTTTAACGCAACTAAGCTACACATGTTTGAACATTTAAAAAACTGGAACATTTATTTTATGCATCTTTTTGAAATTTAATTGTAGCAAAAAGCTTTTTAATACACCAAGAAAGCCACATTATTAATATTATATTAACAATGCATTGAATATTTTATGTCGTGTTTTTCTTAGTCGATGTAAGAATATTTTGACCCAAAAATATGATTGTTTGGTTCACGTGAAGTCACGATTGGAACTTTTAGCCCAAGTATAAAAGAAATGCGTTTAAACTAGCTTAAGAAAAATCAATACGAAAAATATGACAGCGCCTCTAGTGAATATTTAGTTACCATACACATTTAGTAAAACCCTATGGTTGAGTTGAAGCGTATGGTTGTATACTTGGGGTACCGTGCGATTATTGAATATAAGAATCTATTACGCAGGCTCGGCTCACCCCTTCATCGAACCGCTAACCATCTCTTCGGCTGTCCTTTCAAAGGCCCGACAACGTGTAGGTTTGCGCGAAAAACTTGGGATTCAATACCGGTGAATTATCAATACCACAATGCAATACCAGGACAGAGGCAGAGGGAGGCTCAAGATAGCGGAGGTCAAAGCTTGATATAAGCTGTAGAGCTCTTAAAAAAGAAGCAGTATGAAGCAGATATAAAAATTGAGACTGATGGCCAAAAAATGAGAATCCAACTTCTGGAAGACATGTGCTGCAATGCTTAAGCTTCCCAAATATTCTAATTTAAAATTTTAACATATTACGAATAACACTTTTTAAGAAACATATTAAGAATAATACACTTTTCCTTGTTTTGGCCGTGAAAGAATGGAACCTGCAGAGTGAGAATATGAGGAAAGTGATGAATGTTGAAGAGATGTAAATATATGCAAGGGCAGAAAAAAGTGGAGACGCATCTACGGAGGTATCGGCCAGCCCTAGTAAAACGGCAGCTAAATAAATTTAAAGTTACAGACCATTTGTATGTTCTCTAAATATGATTTTCGAATTGAAAGTACTACTATGTATTTTTCATATTGTTAGTCACGTATTGCACACTCTACGTATAAGTGAATAAAGTTGAGAGAAAATATATTTTTTAGTGCTTTTGCTTCTCCAAAAGAAATGTAAGTATATTGAAGAACACACATGTTTGTAATTTTAATTACGATTTCTCGAAAGAGACAATGCATCAAAATCATCATCATCACATCGTCGTCATTCTGAAGAAGCCTATCGCACACATGGGTGAAACGTCTGGAAGCTCCAGATCATGGAAAACAACATTTTAGTACTTTTATTTTTGATTTCACATTGTATGAGTGTTTTTTTACGGAGTCGAATGTCGTTTTTTATTTTGCTTCTTAGACGTGATATGCTCCATTGGAATACCGTTTTTTCGGTATTTAAAGTGCCAGAATTGGCATCCCTGCATGGGATAACCGGTCGCCGAAAAGCTGGTCATTATCTTCGCATAATGGCGGCTCGAGTCGTGTCTGACCCAGTAAAAAAATAATATTACTTCATTACAGGAATTATTCACCTACTTAAATGATATGTTTTGAATGTCCACATGCACAAACAAATAAATATATACAAATGATCGCGTGCAGCGGCATTACAATGCGCGAAAATACATTACACTTCACACGTGTGGCATTTTTATTATTTTATTGGAACTCAATAATAAATTAAATCAATGAAGTAACAGTAACTGTAACGCTGTTGCCGTTCCAATAAAAGTTTCCTGAAGCTCTGCCGTCCAGAATTTCCTGTCATACTTCTCTCGGTTCACTCTTAACCATAATTCTGTTCGTACATTTAATTTTTTAAATTCACTCTGTATGTCTCAAACTTTCATAATTTCGGAACGAAAAAGCCTGGATGAAATATTGCAACATAACTTCATCAGGTTGCTAAACTTTAAATATAGAATATTGATTTCATCCATTGTATAATTCTGGTTGATAGAATGTTGGTAGAATGCGAATTCCATGCCAGGAGGCTATGGTTCGAGCCCCACCAAGATTGCCAAAAATGATTTCTTGTTTCGATGTTTACGTCACACACAAAATCAAAACACAAGTAAGGTCAACTCAGCTTACGCAAGAAATGGTAACCTGCGGGTCGGCACCCAAACCTGTGAAAATAAATACCTAGGATCCACTCGCAACATGACCTTCCTTTGGAGATAACACGGCAAAAAGTGCATTATATACATAGCATAGTTGCGTAGGGTCACTTCGCTGCTTATTAGTCTTAATAATATGTAGACATTTTTTACCTAGATAAGTATGTCATGAACTATAGCATAAATATACTATCTACTGGATTCTGGAAGCAGATGACATTTGGATCAGCATTTTAGTGAAACTTGACATTTGTAAGTAGACATCATGGTTGAATCATCGAAAGTTGAATTGACGCCATTTCTTGCTGTGATATTATCTTGAAGACCAATATTTAAAATTAAACGATCACCATCATTCTAATATTATATTTCTGACATACTAACTTATTTAAATGCTTGCAGTGCGACATATGAGAGACGAAGAACTGACAGAGGTTGCTGGAAAACGCGTGAAAAGAAGAAAATAAGATAATGTGTTTTAAGGTAATTAATTATCATCAGGATCTTTGGTGAACATGCAAAGAAGTCGTAAATTTTGTGTTTTTTTTAATTTTTTTATTTTTAATTTGATCCTTGACTTATAGGTTGGTATGCGGCTGACCACCCATGCTGTAAAAATGGTTCACTTTGCCAATGTCACCCCTGTCTCAGGGAAGGACGGCAAGAGTTGCAGGGTGTATGTCCATTTGAGATTTGGTTTTTATGTTGTAGGTTCACATGAGGCATGTGCAAGCGCGAACTTGTACGTGTCTGGTTGTGGGAATGCATGTAATGTGAATCTCCAATGTAACATATCTTTGCAACTTAGATTAGATTAGATTAGATTAGATTAGATTAGATCTTCAGGATCTCAGGAAAAAAAATGGAGACGAAAATTTTCCAAATAGGTACAGACCTATAATCGCTATCCTTAAGGCCTGTTGCACCAACCTCCAATCAATATTTGATTGGCACATCAAATTTTATTGCTTAATTCTGGTAAGGACCTCAGTTAAATATTTATTGGAAGTGGGTAATAAAATAACGAAATTTGAACAGAAAAGATGATGTACATTAGCTGACTTACCATTTTTTTCATTTGATGGGAGAGATCACATTTAATTTTGATTTTTGTCTGATTGGAGTTTGGTGCAACAGACCCTAGGTTAATAGACTTGATACCCAGAAAAACTATGACCAACCATCCGGGAGGAAGAAGAAGCTTGGGAAGTCTCAGACTGAGATGTAGGGATGAAGTGGAGAAGGATGATCTCAGAGAACAGAGGGAGTTGGAAGCAAAGGTTGAAGAATGCCAAGTCTCGAATTGGACTGTAGCGCCATTGAAGAAGAAATATAAGTTTAATAGACGTGTGACGTTCGTCAGCATACAAAAAAATCAAATTTGAATCTCCGTTCCGACTCAAATGTTAGCCTCGCATTTTGTCATCTTATCAAATAATACCACAACATACTTATGTTTTCATCTTGTAAATGATTTGTGTCAAAGAATGTATCATCGCAGGAGAAAGTTTGACATGTTTGTATTTGTGAGGCCTAAAGTCAAAATATTTGTCGCCTTGTCAATACTGAAGGTTAATCAGTATTTTGATGGAAGATTTCATCTTGTTTCTAAGCATATCTCTAAATCTATATTTTGAAACATGTATGCCCACATGGTATTCAACTTTAATTATCTTTTAGTAAAACCTGTATATTATACAAACACAAATGTAATCATCGCTTTAAAAATTAAAAAAAAAACAAGTATCTTAACTAATATACCAATATGAGGATGATCTTCTACATCGTAGAAATCGTTTTACTATTGTTAGTGGCACTAATAATATTTTTTATTATAAAAATTTACTGACGAGTTTTTTACTCAAAACTTTTTGAAAATCCATAGTATTGTTACGAAATTAGGGTTCAATTGTCTTCAAATTAAAAATACACAGGTCTTCTTCAATAGTTATTTATTTTACACAGTTACAAAATTTATTTTCACACTACTTTCTCGATTATTCCATTGGTTTCGGTTCACTGATCAGATGGCTTCGATGTGTTTGTTAGTCGCTATGATACTGCCCCGCTCTGCAGGCCATTCGCACCTTTATACTCTTCAGAGCAGTATGATCCAGAACTAAAGTCGCCAGACGGTTCCAGAGTAATTATTACTTCTCGACGCTTCACGTACTACCTAGAGATACAACCAAAATCCTACCTACAAATGTAATACAGTATTCCTATAATTATAACAAATACCTACTTAGCCTAGAGAATTCTACACTTATACATAATTATCGATCTTACCTACCAATACTTTTGAGGATTCTTATAACTATAACTATCCATACTTATTTCAATATTTATATTTACATAACACTATAACTACCCATACTTATTTCAATATTTATATTTACATAACAGTATGTTTTTTTTGCATAAAAATTAATCATTTTTTTAAATTTATAATTTGTCACATTATTTTCTTGTCGCCATGATGTACGAAAAATATTTTAAGTTAAAATATTATACTTTAGTTAACGCGAATTTTATTTTTGACAAAAATTTTCAATATCTCCATCTTCATTTGGTGCTTTTTCTATCGAAGATTGGTGAATTTCGGTCTTAGATGCTGCGGCTTGAAACAGGGACGTGTTTTTCTTGAACCACTGTCGTAGGGTTTTCAGCCACGATCAATATCGTTGCATTTAATTAATCATTATTGACATCAACAAAAGTAAAAATAGGCTTTTATTTTTTTAAGGAAGACTGTGTGGAATACTACTTAATTTTTTGGAGATTGGGGATCTAAAAAATGCCTAATTTCAAGAGAAAAGTTTTGTAACCTGTCACACAAAAAAAACTACTTTTACTTCACGACTCTTCTTATCGAATGAAACAAACAAGTATGTTTCGCAAGTAAAACAAAATAAGGAATACCTTACCTCGGTCACACGCTGAGGTTATTTTAAAACAAGCGACCGATTCGGTTAATGAATCGAGATCGATGCCTTTTTTGGGCTACAACTTACGGATTAAAATTAGGTCATAAAGGCGTGTTGCTTTTATCGTTTACGTAACATTAATTGCTCATTTATGAGTTTATAAATATGGAATTATATTTTTTGTCGTAATGATATATTGACATGAAATTTTTTGAAGAGCTAAATCGCCAAGAAAACAACAGATGTTAAAAAATACACAAAGAAAAACTGTTTGTGGAGAAAACGAAACTTAGTTGAACGTGTAATGCAATTCCTGAAGAGGGCATGCGATACGAGTGGAATCTATTAAATTAAATTTAACTTGAAGTCAAGGTTTTCTTGCTCCCGAGAGAACTGGCTTTTATTTATTGTGAAGACCAAGTAAACATTGGAGGCACTATGGTTTGCGCTTCAATAAAACACTAAATGCGAAATTTACCTCAAAATGCAGTAAGTTGATTTTTTCTCGCTATCGGGTCTTGCTTTGATAAGCTCTTTCTAGTGATGACCACCCTTGCAGGCGACTCTTGAGCTGTGTTTCAATATTAGTTTCTTTATATTTTAAACTTAAATGGAGAATAAGAGTGCTTTCTTTTTCAACCTATTTCTTCGCTTACGTAAAAGATGCAAAATATATTATCGTACACGGTAAAAAAGACATCATTAAAGTGGACATAAAACGGTCGTTAATACGACAGAGGTGTAAAAAACTGAGGCAAATTAATCTTGTGTCAAAATCCGGCCGGGCAAAATCTGTCTGGGCGGAATTGGGTCGGCGATGAGGGCAAAAGTTACGGCCCGGGCAATAATGATTTGTGGCCGGAAGTCTAGAGAGTAGGGATCAGTAATTAAGCTGTTTTTACTGTTTTTGTTGTTGTATTTTTATTGTGCTTTCACCCGGATGCGGTCAGGTTGGTTGTGAAGCTTTATAAGCAGGAAAGAGCTTTTGGTCTGAAAAAAAACCCTTGCGGTTACGTAAGATAGAAACGATGAGGTAAGACTGAAACCCTATGTTAACAAATATTGTGATTGTTTTGATTTTTATTAGTAAAGATATCATTTTGCTTTTTGTATAAATTTGAAATAAGACCAACTTTTGGTTCATATTTTCACTGGAGATAAAAGTATTTAGATTTAGAACAAACTTTCGGTATATTTTTTCTTTACATATTTTATTGCTTATAAACTGCCGTACCCTTTTACTGACGTTTTTTTTGTCAAATTTATTTAAACGGGTTTATTTTATTTACGTACCCTTAAAACTTTTGAAATATGAAATGCAATTCATAAATCGACGAACATATCTTATATGTAGTTTATCACGGTCAAATTAATTGAAAAATGGAAAAACAATGTCTGGAGTGATGTTTTCCGGGATCTGTTGCCGTGGCTGTCGTTGATGAGAACTGTGATGACACAGTTCTCATCAAGATCATCTTCATCATCATACTTCACGCTGAAGAAGCCCATCGTAGAAATGGGCAAAACATCCGGGCCAACAGGCAACAGATCCTGGAAAACATCACATCATCAGCCGGCCGTGTAAGCCTAAAACTCTTATTCAAAACAATGTCTGGTGCGTCAGCCAGTAAATCATAAAATTAACAAATCATACATTTGACTATTTTAGCTAATTTATCAAAAAAAAGTCTATGAAAAATAATAACATGGCATGATAACAATCCAAAAGCAGCAAATAAAAACAATTAAATTTTATTTAATATACACAATTAAATACCTGCGCAGTATAAGCAGCCGTTTCGTAAAGATTTACGCGGACAAAATAAAATAAAAATTCTGTTCACAAATCACATTGGGCTCAAGGCGCCACATTTCCTGGCACCGCGACTGCAAGTCAGGCGCGCACTCAGGGCGTGCTGGTGGCGGGCACGGGCCCAGGGCTCGCGTGCGGATGGGCAGTCCAACGGACGCCCGTGGTGAGGCTAATTATCCGACATAGCACGCGAAAAAATATCAAAAAAACACGTGCACATGTAGGTGCGCGGATCTACATGCCTGATATTGCGTTTGCTCACGAAAAAATTGTGCACTTGATGTATGGATTATGGATGCGAAATATGGTTGAATAATACGTTTAAAAGGCAGTAGGGCTAATAAGCGACATAAACAAAATTGTTCAGGAGAGCAGTTTAAAGTTTGAGATTGCAGAAAAATGACATAACTTTTTTTTATCATATCGTTAAAATCAAAACAGCTCTATTATTAAAAAAAATAAAGGCATTTATTAACATTCCTAATAATGTGGTTTTACGACTTTTTTATGTCACTAGCGCCTTTAGGACCAAAAATACCAAAATCTTGTGGGTTACACAAAAACCGTACTTCAAAAACGCAGTTGTTTGCTTGGTTATCAACAACACAAAAATCACCGTAGAGCTATGGGAGTTAGCGCATTAGAAAGAGCGGAAAATTTCAAGTAGTATAGCATTCATAAATCATTTTTGACCAAAATGTCGCTTATGCCCTACTGCCTTTAACCGTCGATATATTTTTGAGAGCATTTCTGTTAACACAATGAGAGTCTATTGTATTTTTTATAAATTGAACAGGAAAAAAAAGTTTTCATTCACTTTTATTTATATTTTGAATCAACCCTAAATTATTTGATTGATTTTAATGGACCCGAATTTCCAAACCTGCGACTAGCTGTCAATTTTCTTCTATTCTTTAGTTACTATGCCCATAGACAACTTTTTCACGAGCACTGCCATAGAAAATTCGTCGTATTCCGACTCCATCCACACGAGTTCTGCTTTAAGAATGAGAGGTCTGCATACAAGATAAATTTCTATGATTGAAGCTGTTTGACCGGTCACATAAATTGTTTTAAAGTATCTATTCGTGTTTTTGCTTCACTTTCAGTTTTACTTTCCTCTGAACAGCAAGACGTGTGTAAAGTCAAGGCTATGCATCGCACGAGCTGTACTTTAAGAATGCGAATCATGACAGGTATATTGATATGTCATTGTAACGATTAAATAGTAACAGGTATTATGAACGTAGATACACAAGTAACAGGTATTATTAATGTGGATACACGGTAACAGGTATTATAAATACAGATACAAGTTCATACTTCATATAAATGCAAAGTCGTAAAGTAACATGTTACTTTTCGCGAATTACATACTGCGTAATACGCATTCGCTTTCACTCATGCGTGACATTTTTGCAGTTAACAATTGAAAAAAAAAATACCGGTCGTAGTCAAAAGCCTAGGACTTGATACTGAGTAATATAATCCGAAATAGAGCACAAAATAATAATTTAATTTAATTAACCTATGGCGCTGGCAATACCGGCAATGTTAATTTACTCTGGACTAGAAATGAGAATTTGCTTCTTCGGGAGGGCTTGAGGCGTAAGGCCTATGCAAGCCGTAAGACAGATTTCATGTCCTATTTTTTTTTTCAAATTTATCAATTCCGATTATCATGTAACTAAATTTCACGATTATTCTTACTAGATTTGGTGTTTTTTTTTATTATGTTGGTGTAGTTTCTTCGGCTGCAATGTACCCCAAGTATACAACATATTCTAGGATCCTGTAAATATAAAAATATATGATAACTAAATCACTCACTAGGGACGCTGCTGGATCTTCCACACATAATTCTATTTTCGCAATTTTATGTTCTGGATACTTGAGTTCTTTTCCACTTAATCTTTCTTATTCGCTTGTATTAAAATTGACTTATTCAAAGTTATACGTCTCTAAAACAATGCAATTTTAATTCGTGCACATGCAGAAATGACACGCATCAGTGGCAGTCTGTAGCGGACATCACATGTAACTTTTTGTAAATCATTTTGAGCAATACGCATGCGCCCGTAAAAATCATTTAAAAATATTTACGTCATCGTAAAAACGTTACTTTATGCGTCTTTAAATGGTTCTTCTTTTAATTATAAAGATTCATATTTCTTCTTTCATTTTTGTCCATAAATTTTAGTATTTTTCTTTTACATCTGGGTAGCATAATAAGGATTTCTAAGAACTTCCTAGTTTGATCAGGCGATCAATAGTGCAGGCGCCAAAGGACGTTGAGTGTGCAAAATATAAGGACCGCATTCTGTAAACAGTTTTGAACTCAGAAAAACTTGCAGATTATGGTTCTGAATGTTGCCAGGACGTTATCTGGTCCAATTTTTTTTTATGCCCCATCTCCTTCGATATCAAGGAAATGTACTAAGCCAATTCCTTACAACAATGTTAATCTTTGTTTTATTGAAAATATACAATAGGGAAATTTCACAAAAAAAAATTATTGTAGATTTAAATTCCTTTATATTTGCTTATCACAAAACTTTTTGAATTTTATTTTTACTTGCTTTTTCTACAAAGTAATTCATGTTCAAAAAATGAATTTTGAATTTACGCGCCAAAACGCTCCTTGGATTGAATTTTCGGCTGTGACGTCATTTTCTTTGACTTTTTATAGCCATCGCAATACCAGCAGCGTTGTCGATACAAGAAAATGACGTCACGGGGGCTACAATTTTCGTTGACGGATCGCACATCCGTTTCAAAACCGGTCAAAATTTTCAAAAGATCTTTTTCAAATTTAAAATTATATAAATTTATTTAGGACTTGAAATTAGGCCCTTGTTTATATGTTTATCGTTATCTAACAAAATTATACACTTTTTACCAAATTCCTCACTATTGCAAATACCCTATTATACGTATAATAATAATAATAATACACCGGTCTATATAAGTTCATATTTATAGAGAACATGTGATTTTTATAGAGAGTATGTGCAAAGGACTCCAGGATTATCAAAAATACCTTGGATTTTGCCTCCTTCAGTGTTAGTTCACTTGGACGTCCCAGAATACGGTGGACAGACAATGGTGAAGCCAAAGCGGAAGTCTTGGATGTAAGGGGACCATGGCGGGAAGCAGCACAAGACAGAGAGTCCTGGAGGATTGTGGCGCGGGAGGTCCTGAGCCTTTCAGGCTTATGAGCCGGATTGAATAAGTAAGTAAAATAATATGTTAGTTTAACAAGTTTGCAGGTTAAATTATTTGGTGGTGATTTATTCATATTGAACCATTAACGCAGCGTGAGCCTAATTCAAATGACTACCGATTGCTTTTTCAACGCCCCAAAAAAATATGGAGAGTAGAATATAAATTACATTTGAATTGAGAATAAAAAGGTGGTCAAAATTCCAAACAAATGTGAATGGTAGACTTCATATTGGTTTTTAAATTTAGGGCACGTGTTTAAAAAATATCTTAGCGATTCTTAACCAAACGAAAAGGGTTAATTTATAAAAACCTATTTAACCGAAAAATTACCTATTTTTATAATCGATTATTTTTAACCAACCCGCCTTTACAGCCATTTTCATGCAAGATTCATTCTGCCCGGATTTGTCGAATTCTACCCGGCTACCGGGTAGCTAATCAAACGCCAGGTAAACAATCCGGGTAGAATGCCATCTAATGTGAAAGCAGAATCATCCGGACAGAATGGTTTGTGCCTGAAATGAGCCTTTGAGTTTCGAAAATTATGGCAAACGCCATTCAACTAAGCTGCCCATAAAGGTCAACTTCTAGCCGCGTTTTCCCTGCAGGGTTCTCATGAAGCGACTATCAAATATAAATTAAGCTTGTCATCGAAGGGGGTTTTTATTTCTTGAAGCTGAGTCATTTAATTTTGTTGAAAATATTTTCAGTTGAATCTCGAGTTCGTGTTTTTTTATTAACACAAACAATGAAAGTATTTTTCTTCAACAATGCCTCCTGAAGTTACGGAAACAATAAAGAAAATGACCTTTTCTTTATTGTAAAAGAGATTTAAGAGCTTCTTGTGTCATAAAAATACGCAACAAAACATCTCATAAAGGCTTGAATAACACATTGCAATTACTGAATAATACGTAATTCAAAAAAGTTACATAAAAAGTAAATTTATGCGCTCCTTTCAAACGACGCGACGGGCTTAATTTTCTCAGTTCAAGTTCATGCGTTTTGTGTAGTACCAACAGTATGAGCTTTTACTGCACAAAACGTTTCCATTTATTCAAATTTTTGATCGAATGTTTAAAGAACGGCTTTTCTCTTTTCAAACAAAATTTAGAACACATGAAGATTTCCTTGTTTAGTTCAAATTTGTACAAATTGATATCCAGTTGTTTTTCCTCACGACAGTATAGAGATCAACTAATGAGCTCTAGGATGCAATTTTGATAGCACCAGATCGCAATATAAACTTTCAAGTATCTATTACCTTTTCTAACTTGCTTGCTTTCAATGCATCTATCTCCTTTACTCGCCCAAATTGCTTAGTGACAGCTGAATTTCCGCTAGAAGTGATTTCAAAATTTCAGCACAGTAGGTACTCGAAGCACAAAACTGAAGAGATCCAGTTTTCCAAATTTTCCTACGAAAGTTTGTAAACACTTCCATTTTCATACCAAATTTGGTTTATCAATGACTCCCTTACGTTGTAAAAATTCCTACAAGTTTGTATAATACGAAAATAAGATATCGCCTAAATAATTGTTCTTACAAAACATCGAGACCTCGGTGACTTTGTTACTTACGTTAATAATGGTTGTCACAGGTTCATACTCTGGGTAATGCATGGAAGTGCGGGGGCGGAGGACAATTCTATTGAAAGTTGTGTTAATGCACACTCTGTGTAATTTATTTGAAAGCTATTTCGCTTCGGCTCCTGAACGCGATTATTGTTTATAGTGTTACTGAAGAAGCAGGGTTGACACTATTTTTTTTTTTTTTTAATTTGGAGCTTTTTTTATGGTGAGCAAACGCCAGTCTTGAATGGGACTGTTTTTCTTATGTGTATCACTTTTCCCTAGCAACCCAGACAGGTGGGAACACACTATATCCTATGCCAATCCACGTGCGGATTGTATTCATATCTCAATGGACTTACATACCTTAAGTTACAATTAAGAACTTTTTATCGGCGGGTAAATGTCACACTCGTATGGGACACAGGTCCTTAGCAATCGATAGCACATTATCTGTTTACCTTTTCACTAACAACTCAGCCGACGTTTTCCTATGTCAATTCACGTGCAAACATCATAAATATCTGATCTTTCAGGAACCGGAACAAATGCATGTACCTACTCGTATTAGCCTTTCCATGCTTGAAATGCTATACACGTCCCTGACAATACTATCAAGCTATGCAAGAAGTATTTAATTTTCTTTACTCATTTTTTAAATTCCACTTCAAAGACATGTAGGCAGACAAATAAAAATATTACATTATAAGTACTTGCAATTCCTTCTTTGTTTCTGTAATGTGAAGATTTTTCGCAACCTTGATTTTATGTTCTTCACAGGCACACCTAATGATACACATTACACGATTGCATTGTATGCAAAAATAATTGGTATTGCATAATGGGCCTGCAAAACGGGTAACCGAAGACCTATCATTAATATGTCTCTCTTATCATCAAGACTTCAGAAGCAGTTCTCTGAAAGAAGATGCTGACAGATGCCAAGATGTAGGAAAAATCAGCAAGAAATGTCAGTCAAAGAGCGACAGTTATAGCCTCCGGAAGAACAACAAAATAATTTATAATTTAATCTACTTATTAACATTAACAATATAGAATAATAATTATTTTATTGCTAGATTAGACGATTTCAACAATATAAATGGCAGATATGTTATTATAATATGTTGTGCGGGATGGAGCATTTCAAAATGGCGACGTTCCAAATTTGAATTCGAATATCCATAGATAATTTGAAAAAGTGTTGCCATATGGTTTTATTTAGGTATTTTTATATAGGAAGGTATAATAAAATATACCTCCCTTATATTATGTTAAAAATTAAAGAAAAAAAAAACTTTTTAACTTAGGCAGGTATTTCATTAATGTATTGAATTAATTTGAAAAAAAATGATAACATCAAAAATGTAAAAAGATAACGGCGCCATACTATTTTTTTATATTTTTTTGTCTCTAACTCCATTGATACACAGAAATAAACAAAATTCAGTTTTGCGCATCAGATCATGAATATTACTTCCTCCATGCATCAGATAAATAAAATTGAATATTCCATGCATTGATTTATGTAACTCGCATGGGAAGTATATACAAAAATGCCCTAAAAGGAGAATTCCCGCAAGGACTAACTATCATTCTTTCAAAACGATATCTTGCGTGCTTTTTGGGTTCCGAGTATCAGGAGCACATACGAAGTAAAGAGATACAAGCGTTTTGTATGCAGGCGCGGTAATAATTGTACAGCTCTGTCATGCAGAGATTTTGATTCTTTGAAATGTGGCGCCAGCGATGTCGCGGAACCGAACGCACGATAAACTCAGCCTGCTACCCACGCGGCAACTTAAATGTATTCCAGAGAAATATATCGTTGGCTTATCTCGTTTACTTTGTTTGAGTAACAACGTGATTCAATAATAAGAAAGAAGCGTTGTGTAAAGAATCGTCTTACATTTTAAGGAATTATAAATATTTTTAAATTGGAAATAATGTTTGATATCGAAATATGATGGCATTTTGTGCAAAACGTTACCTAAAGCGTTTTATTTTTTGAAACAGTGTTTATGAAAATTTATTAACATCGTATTTAATTGAAACAACTAATGTAGGATGAGTATTAAACAAGAATTTCTATCCAAAAAAAGTAACACGAAGGTGTGGAACGTATGGAATTAAAGTAAGAAAGGTGTGGAATGGAGGTGTATTAGAAAAGTTCATAGAACGAAGTACCTTCAAGTTCAGAATGTTGTCAGCAAATACATACATAAGTCAAAAAAATATTATAGCCTCCTAGATGATTATGAGAGTGTGTAGGTGTAGCTTTTTAACATACCTTAGGCTTAGACGCTTCTTCATCGCAGGTATAGAAGGCGAGTATTTTTTTTATGGAAAGTGAAAAAAAAATGTGTTCCATTTAAAATAAATAATATTATATTTTTTGAAAACTTAAGAACCCAATGACGTAACAAATTGTTTAATTTATTTTTGGAGAGGCCGCTCCTAGATGGGTGAGTTTTATTTATCACTCTAGTTTCTGGTAGCAAGCTGGTCTGATATCGATTAACGAACTCCGGAGGCTTGTTAGTGCAGACTGCCGTATATGCTATGGCTACAAACAACAACAAATGCTATATGTGCTGCTAGTTATACTGCTGCGACAAATATGCCAACAACTTGGTACCTACGTAAGTTCTAGAATTAGCCCTTTTTCAAAATAAAAGGGTGCTTAATAAATAGTAGGATATACGAATTATAAATTCCTTAATAAATTGATCAGTATGAGGCTGACTTCTCGTACTGAAATCAAAAAGGTTTACAAAATAATCACCATCGGTGAGATGCAGTGCATTGGCCCACCTCAAATAACTGCTGCCAGCTCTGTCTATCCAATGCCTTTCTCTGTAGTCTATGACTAAGCAATTAAGAGAAGTTTCACCTTAAATGTTATCGTTTGTAGCTGATCTATAATCTAAGCTGCAAAGATATGTTAACATTTAAGGCTCATATTAAATGCATGCTCACAGACAGGCACATGTAGGTTCGCGCGTACACATTCTGCATGCGTGCATACAAATCAACAAAACCTCACATGAACATTAATCTTGCAACTCCTGCCACTTTTCCCTGAAACCGGGGTGGCATTGGAAAAAGTGAGCAACTACGATTAGGAAAGTATGCGCTTACAGATGCGGTCTTACCCTACAGTGGTATGAATTAATTAACACTTCTTCAGATCACATATGTATGTTATGCAACATTTGTAAGCAGATAAAAGATCAGTTGAAAGAGTCTCCGTACTTAAGAGGGCGCCTTCCAAATATGCCTTTGAGTTTTGACCTCTAATTGCTTCGGTTCCCGCGCGCTGCGGCGCGCGCATCGACTCTACCGCTCCATGCACGCGCGATCACTCAAACTCAGATAAATCATAACATAAATGGAAGTGTTCATTTTTGATAATCATTATGGCTTATATATTGCATTTTTATATACCTCATACATTTGAGGAATATGGATGTAGAATATAAGGTTAAAGGTGTACATACTGCGTGTGATGCCTGCATAAATTTTTTTACAGAGATAAATTTCATTTTTGTAAACTGTTACATACCTATTGTAAAAATTAAAGTTGGATTATACCGGTGGCATTTCAGTTCGGGCCATTGAGATGTGAATTACATGCAAACAGTAAACTCAACGTGATAAAATATATACTGTACGGCTGTATAACCAAATAATATTTCCATTTTTATTTATAATAAATTTACAGAATGATTTATTCGGTAAGCATTGTTTTTGTTTCTATCATAGCTCAAGTGTTCTATCAGTAGACAGGCCGTTCAATTTATTAGAATATAGGGCAATATCTAAATAAGAATCTAAGTTGCATAGATATAGTACATTTAGGAACTTATATAACATGCATTTGTACAAGTAGACACGTATAAGTTCGCGCTTACACATGCCGCAAATGGACCTACCTAGTAGTTAACAAAAGCACCAAATCCTTATTTAGACCTGTAGCATACATAGTAAAAAAAAATATCCATGATCATCGCCGATATTTGTTAAAAATGGTACCTACTGAAAGAAGAAGAAGAATTCCTTGTTACGTTTTGCAAAAGTTTTATTATCGAAACAACGATCGCATGCGAGTACTCTTATCTATTATATTTTTCTTCTCTTCAGAGAAGTACCTTTTAAGTAAAAAAAAACATACGTGTAAACTAAACAACAACGTTTAAAAAAACAAGGAAACTGGAACGCTAACTAGGAACGCTATTTAAGTTTTCATACATTTGCGGGTAAAGGTACGTCAAAAGTATATATTAAAAAAGTAAATACTTGGCGCAAGTGGCAAATCTATTCGAATCGAATATGTTTGTCTCTTTTCAACTCGAAGCGCTACCCGGCGCAAAATGTCAAGCGGTGCCGTGCGATATAAATGGCAAACATGTTTGCCTAACCAAATTACATTTTTCGGAAAGTAAAGGATCCAAATCAATGAAAATTTTAACACTATTATTCATACACATCAGACTTTTTTACTGCCATTATAATAAAGAGTTGCAATCGCTTGACAGCACGATTCTGAAAAGTTTGCTCGATAAAAAAAACACGAAAAACTCTAATTTTTCACTTTTTACTTGATTTTTTTCTTGTTTTCTGACATTTTAAAGCATAACATTACTTTTTTTCACGGGACACACGAAGAGCTAAATGCAATAGGTAAAATAAATGTGATAATAAAGACTTCGACAAAACTTAACATCTCAAGTTTGGAATAAAAAAGGGTGAATGCTTTAGTAATGTGGCATTCCACAATTTTTAAATAAAAAAACCTTGAATGTATTTTCAATTGTTTTGTCTTAATATCTGCACAAATGGTTTTTTATATTTGTTATTAGTACTATCTTTCAGACGGGCAAATACAATGTAAGGCATTAATCAAATTTCATCCAAATTTGAATCTTAGTTGCAAAGATATTTTACATTTGAAAACTCCTATAACATGCATTTCCACAAGCAGACATGTATAACGACAACATAAAAACCCAATCTCAAAATAACATAAGCTCTGCAACTCTTGCCGACCTTCCCTAGAACAGGGGTGACATTCGTAAAGTGAACTATTATTTACAGTATGGGTGGTCAGCCTCATACCAACCTTTTATACAAATTAAAATATTTTTGAGAATAAAGCCTACCTTGCACGGTATGCTACGAGCCGTACCTGATTGTCATAATATTATACTCGTATCATTGAACTGACTGCTTGACATCAGCAATAATAATAATTCCGTTGTCCGTAGCGTAGGGCTTGCGTGAATTATAATAATATGTATCTCACTGGAGCAGCCTCGACCTCGAGTATATAATAATATAAACTCCCTTCGATTGCGTAAATCGAAAATGAATGAAATATACGACGGCACGTCTTGATTTTGTTTTTTTTTTTTTTTTCGATTTAGACAATCGAGATAAGTTTACACAAGTTACACTCGGGGTACTGCTGCCATGATCTATGGTAACTGAAGCTTCAAGAGTTGGGAAGTTTTGACCGTGATCTGCGTGATACACATAAAAACAGCGCTCACCAAATAAATCATCCTATTATTATATCTGCTATGAGCATTTTCAGCGCCATTATGTAAATACATTTTTGTATTTTAAAAAAGTAATCACGTTCATTTATGCATCCGTGTATAGTTCAATAATGCAAAAAAAAACATGGGAATGATCAAGCAACATTGGGCGCGGACAGTACTTGGATGGGTGACCGCTCACGTACACCGCGCGTCGTTGGCATCTTGGACCGGTCCGTAGACCGTAGTGGAAACACTTCGAACTCGTAAATGGAAGGTTGTGGATTCGGATCTCGGCGGAGCACAAAAATATACCATTTATATTTCGAATGTGCTCTCGCTGAGTTGAAAAATTCATAAACCTTTACCAAAGACCGGTCACTGAAAGGTCCATCCAACCTTACAACAACTGGGTCTTGCTTGAGAATTGGCGCTTTCTACAGCGACGACCAAGCTCGCAGAGGGCTCTTGAGGTGTGATACACACAAAAACAGCGCTCACCAAATAAATCATCCTAATATTATTATATTATATTATTATTATCATATGGAAGTAGAAAAATTTACCTTTTTTTTTCTAAACAATCTTCGATTACTTTTTTATTATAGTATTTTTGTTTTCGTACTCCCATATTTTCTAAAAAAAAAAACGAAAGACATTTTTGATTAATTGACACACATTTATTTACAAATAATATTTTACGTGAAGAAAATATTTTTATATACTAATCGGGTTTTTTTATTTGAAGCCTGTATTCTTTTTTCTGCGCGCTAGAATTCATGCGGAGCGAACAGACGTCCTCTCGCCTTCACAGTTTGCTCCAGACTGGCGGGAACGCCGAGCAAACCACTGCGTTTTTCTGTCAAATTGTTTCCCTACAAAATTAGTATGGGATTTTTGAAGCTGTTTTGTTTATTTTATTTTGTACAATTTACATGCATTATTACGAAAAAAAAATGCGATCAATTTTGAGTTTGATTAATAAACTTACCATTTATACATATTTTTTGTATCCTTCCATTCAAAAAATTCAAGTTATTCATTGAACCCAGATAGCATTATTTCGTAATATTTCATTAGTTTGTGTTCATTTTGACAGAATTCAAATAACTTCTATCATTTTTGGAAACGGTCAATCTGTAGTTTATACATTTCTTTATTGTATTCTGACAGTAAAAGATTTAAAAAAAAAAGTAAACATTATGGACATTTAAAACCCGGAACACCGTTTTGGACGTATTCGCTCTATGGGGTCTTAAAAAATAAAACGTAAAGCTCAATTGAACATAATCCCTTCTTTCTTGGACCGGTCCGTAGTCCGTAGTGGCAACACTTCGGACTCGTAAATGGAAGGTTGTGGATTCGGATCCCGGCGGAGCACAAAAATATACCATTTATATTTCGAATATGCTCTTCGCTGGGTTGAAAAATTCATAAGCCTTTACCAATGACCGGTCACCAAAGGTCCATCCAGCCTCACAGCAACTGGGTCTTGCTTGAGTATTGGCGCTTTGTAGCGACGACCAAGCTCGTACACCTCTGCGGCACTACAACAAGTGTCATAGACCCCTAGAGTCTTTAGAATCTAGGAAGTCTCCCGCACAGGATTTCTTAAAAAAAAAAAAAAAAACAAGGGTGACATGGGGAAAAATAGTACCTAAGGACTATTAAGTATATTTGCTTTATAAATTTTAATTAAATATATTATTATTTGAACTAACATAAGTACATACTAGATTTTTGCGCAAAATTGACTGAAATTTTTCAGTGTGGCAGCACTTTCATTAGCGCAGAAATTCCTGCGCATCTGTAATTCTCCGCATGATTTATGCGCATGGCAACAACCTGATGTGACGTCAGACTTATTATTTTAATGCTGTTATATCAGTCCTGCCAACCGTGATCCTGAAAGTGTCAGATAAAGAAAGGAATGCGCGCGCAAATACCTAAATACCTACCAAGGAATTTATCCTGTACGCAGTTGTGACAAATAGAACGTGCGCAATAAAAATATGATTTCTTACTTTTGAAATATTCATTACATTATTATAATGAATTCAACAATAAAATATACTAAAAGAGCATATTATTTTCCACCGAAAGAGGGCCAAAAAAGATTCCGGATTGTAGTAAATCTGTATAGGAGGTATAAAAAACATAAAGATCATATACATAACTTGAGTCAAAAGAAAATTAAACTTTTAATTAATTTAAGAAAACAAATCTATCAGTGAATATATTAAATCTAGAATATGATATTAGGAGTACAAAAAATACGCATATAGTCTTTTCGACAGATAAAGCCTAAACTACATGACATAAAATTTGTTCATTTCGACCGTCATTTATTATTTTCAGTTAACCAAATTCTATTCATTATTAAATATTGGAATTTTCCCGATTGATAAAAAAAAAGTGATATTACACGACAGTACATGACAGGGTACATGTGACATTTGCCAAATTTACAAATTTCCTACATCCGTGCCGAAAACGTATCGTCTACATTGTGGACTCAAAATTATATTTTTTCCTCGGTTGGCAAACGTCACAGGTTTATTAATGTGACTGGGGTCCTTCGCAACGAACAACAAATTTTAGTAGGTATGCATTTCCCTTAGCTTCCCGGCTGTGTAACGATATTTTTTGTCTATGGAATTTGAGGTTATTTTAAGTTTTGAAACATACCTTAACCAAATTTTTTTTCAATTTGATTTTTTTTAAGATGCTCGTTCTGTTAGTAGGCAGAGCAATGCACTGCACTTGCGCAGTTGGTTTCTTAGAAATCTTCCCGCCAAAAGTCAATGATTCCCGCCGAGGGAAATGATTGATAGGAGAGCGCATTTATTGGTCGAAATAAAACATGAAATAAATCTGAATCGGCGCATAAACATGCTGGGATGGATTATAAATGCGCTCGTGCTTATTTTTATTCTGCGAGTCACGTCGTTTTGGATGTCACATGATTTATCTGGCGTGCGTGGCTGCATTTTTTGCAAAAAGCAAATGGCGGAACGTTGATTCGATACCAAAAAGGACGTTCGATTCAAACCCGGCATTAAAAAAATATCAAATGGCCTTTGATCTGGCAACCCGGTTGCAAAGCGAGATAGCTTTGTCTATGACAATGAATGTGCGGACCTCATTATTTAAAAAAAAACCATACAAAAATATTCATATTCATATACATATTTTGTACGAATGCTTTTGTCAAAAAATTATGAATGTAAAAAGGCACATAAGTGTGGGAAAATATAATGCCACTAAGCATGCTTAAAAATTTTCTATCAAAGCCACTAAAACGATAAGAACTGCATAATTTATTGTCAACTGCATATGTTTCACAGATCTGTAAAATAAAATAAAAACAAGCTGCATCTTTAGGTAGGAAAACAAACAAATAAAACTAGCCTCACATGAATATACCTAAACCTTGTAACTCTTGCCGTCTTAACATGAAACCGGGGGGCATAGGCTAAAGTGAACCAAGTTTTTACAGCATGAGTGGTCAACCTCGCTACGCCCATGCATTCAGGAAACAAGATCAAAAGTTGAATAATCGTTTGTGGGTGGAGGGGGTCAGAGGTAAAGGGAGACCGCCCTGCCCCTCCCTCCTTATGACGGCTGGTGTGAAGTATTGAGTTATGAAGCATTGACCATCGCATGGCAGAGAGAAAAAAGTGAAACTTTATTCCTCGATATTTACAGCCTGAGCCTTCTTTCATGGGTCGTAATGTCAAAAAAGCAAATTACCTTTTTTTATTGTGTTATTCAAAAATGTATCATAAACCTAGTTAGTGTCACTTTCTCTCTTCTTATTTTTGAATATACGCATTTGCTATGAAAATAGTAATAATATTCGTCAAGTACCTGTATTATAAAACAAGACGAAAACTCTCCTCAATTGTGTAAATAGAAAAATAAATAAACAGTGAATCACTCACTATATAAAAATGCAAATATCTAGAAGGAAAGGTATATCCAGAAACGTTTGGCTTTATCTGATTTATGAAATCGTGGAAAAATTCAGTAGTCAGAAGGCAAAAGGTGCCATCTGCATATTTTTTCAATTTTACATTTTGTTCTACAAGTTGCTTAAAACTGTAATATTTACAAGCTGGCAAAAGGGCAGATCTCTAATCTTAATAGAAAAAAAAATACAGAAAGAGTCATCTGAATTTCATAAAAATTCACTTTGCCAAAAGGGGTCATTTGCAGTTGCCACTTTTAAAAATGAAACTTTTCTATTGTTGTGGTGGTGCCATTTGACAGATGTCCCCTTTTGCCGTCTTACCAGATAATCAAAAAATACCGTTGCCCGCAATGAGTAAATTCTAAGCATACTGTGATACGGGAAAATGGCTCTTACGTATACATTATTAATGGTCGTTATTTGCAGACCAAAATGCTCACTTGCAGCTAATATCACATCGGTCCACGCACTTCGCGCGGTTTGTTGACAGTGTTGTGTTATTATTGTTGGTTTCGTGTCTTTTAAAGCTTTAAAATTTAATTAATTAAAATACTTTTTTAACTTTGTTACAATTCACTTGAGTTTTATTTTTTAAAAAACACAACCAGTTTCGGGAGAAGCAGTACCTCCCATCTTCAGGTGTAAATATCAACTAACATAAAATACAAAATTACCAAATTAAGCAAGGATTTAATTTGTAGTACTGGTGGGGGTAAGTGGGGGGCGGGGCTTAATTGGAAACAAAGAAAGTAATGGCGAAGTGTTGGGAAAGAGGATATTATTTAAGAGGTTCCCGAAACTGGTTGTGTTTTTTAAAAAATAAAACTCAAGTGAATTGTAACAAAGTTGAAAAAGTATTTTAATTAATTAAAATATGCTTTCACAAAGTTACTGCCCAAAATCTAAATAATACTTTAAAATTTAAGTAACATTGAGTGTTTAAGCTTTTAAAAGTTAATGATAAAAGAAAAACAGTTTTGTTTTCGATTACGTGAGTACATTTTTATATACCACAACCTGTTTCACAAACATCCGTTCGCATCATCAGGTGGATAAATTAATACTTTAATTTAATTTTATTAATTAATTTTTAATTAATTTATCCACCTGATGCGAACGGATGTTTGCGAAACCGGTTGTGGTATATAAAAATATACTCACGTAATCGAAAACAAAACTGTTTTTCTTTTATCATTAATGATGAACGATTACAAAGTTAATGCCTCTACAATCAATAAAATTTTAAAAGTTATATTGAATATTGCATTATCTTTAACAACAATGAATAAACGTTTACAGTGGTTACAATCATTAAAAAGTGATGTAGGTACACAAATCGAGTAAAATTCTTGAAGCTGTTCCTGTTAATAATGAAGGTTTGTAAATTGTTTTTATACATCACTGTGTGGATTAAATCATTATGAATAATTGAATTGAGATGTGGTGATTGATATAAACAATAATACGAGATGCCAAGTACAGCTGTTGAATGTTAATTTTACTATCTGTGCAAACTAACCTACATCAAATATTTACCTACTGCACGTTGCATGTTAAATATTTCTTACTGATCTTTAGGAGCTAATATCCATGTAAAAAACATTGCCTACATTACAACATTACTTTCTATTTATTAGGAATAACAGAAGAAAGAGAAAATGTAGCTGATGATTCCTGCTTTTCATCTAAGATGCAGAAGCAACAGTCCAATGAAGACAGTACTTTGATTCCAGGGAATGATGAAGGTATGTTCTAGTTGATTTCATAAAGCAATTTATATGAATTAAATAATTATTAAATTTCTTATGAAGAACCTAATAATTTTGTACATTCTATTTTAGTTTCTGCCAGTTCACAAGTAAATAAGCAAAGAGCAAATAACTGCAATAAGGAAAATGACTCATTGATTGGTAATACTGGTAAGATCCATTTACTTACTTAGAATTTTATTATTATTTTTGCCAACCACACTTTAATTTTTATTCAGACATGTATAAATTTATCAGTTAAATGCGTGGAATTTTGGTTTATTACTTTTAATTTATACTTATAGGTATTACTTGCATGAAACAATAAGTTCCTACACAATTTTAATGTATCTTAATATATTTGTTACAGACATCTTTAATGAAGGACCAGATGACTCTGATGTATCAGAATATGTTCCATCTAACACATCAACATCAGCCACATCCAGTTGTCCTGATATGGAAGAAGATATGGAACCACACGTATATGCAGAGATGATGGAAATGATCCAAACAAATACACCTTTTGAGTCACTTCAAAGTTACAAACGAAGTTACCTGTTACATGTGGTCAGAGTTGGATGCTGAACGTGGCTCTGATGAAGTCGCTACTATAATTTTTAATGAAATTGACAATCTTCCTAAGGCTTGTCAAAATTTAATTCTGTATTCCGACAATTGCCCTGGCCAAAACCACAATTTTACTTTGCCAGTGATGTATTTGGAAGCATTAAAAAGAAAAACAAATTTGATTTCCATTCAGCATAAATTTTTAGAGCCGGGACACACGAGGATGGAGTGTGATTCTGATCATGCTCGCATTGAAAGGGCGAAACCTAAAGATACGAATATTTTTATCCCCCGGGATTGGTATAATTTAGTAAGAATGGATCCTGCTAAAAAAGGAAAAAAATGAGTGTCATTGAGATGACATTCCAGTCATTTTATTCATTTAAAAAACTCTACAAAAATTTGAATTCCCATTACGTTAGAAGAACAAAATTGACAAATGGAGAAAATGTAAATTGGGCTCAAACCAGAGTAATCGTAGCTGAAAAAAGGTTCAAACACACTAAAATTGTCACCGACTATAAAAGGACCAATATTCCAAGAACTTGACGTCATTCGCAAAAAAAAATCAAATTATTTATTACCAGTAGAATTAAGTAAGAAGTATGATAAGCAATTATTGATTAATGATAAGAAATATGCAGATTTAATTAGTTTATTACCACTTATACCTAATGAATATCATGACTTTTATAAAAACATATTATATTCCCCAAGATTGCCAAATGTTCACCCTGATTTGCTAAGTAGTTCTGAATCTGAAGATTAATTTTTAAATATTAATAAAACTATTATAACAAGCTACTGGTTTTTTTATACTACTTCTGACGGTCATACAACTTTTAAAGAGTTTGGGCCTCCTGAATAATAATCTTCCAAGCCCCTCTGTCTCGTGGAAAAGTGTGAGTATTGTTGTGGAAATGGGTGCCATCACAAGAAATCCATATCTTGTAAGACGCCATAAGGGGTCATCTGCACTTTGAAAATAAATAAATAATTTTAGAGATAGCTTCAAGAAAAAGTTCACAAACAGAATGATTCATATTGTGTAGGTCTAAAACATATAATAAGTTTATCTACTTAAGTTGCACGGTTTTGAAGTAGCCTGTTAATGAAAACTTTAAATGGCTCTACTGTAAAATTTAGTATTTAGCAGATGACACCTTTTGCCTTCTGACTACTGAATTCAATGTACGTATAGAGTGAATGTACAATGAGGAAAGATATGAATTGAAAAAGATGTGTAAGGATATGACCAATTGGAGACAACTCTGCAGAAGCTCTGCCCCCCCCCCCCCCTAGCGAAATGGTAACAGATTTACATTTATAAGTATTGTTTGAAATCGGATCCTAGTTGTCTTTGTTAAGGCTTGAAACAGAAAATATGACGGATTCGAATTCAATACCTTTAGTTCAGAAAACGAAAACTTTTTCAACTGAGCTTTTAACAAATGTTGCATAATATACTAATGCGCGTTAATTTATTTATAGCACTGTAGGGTAAGATTCGTCACACCCGCTTACCGGCCGACGGACCACACAAAGGCCGAGCCCTGTTCCGCACACCTAGCAGAGTCAAAGGGCGATTAATTGTGGCCGATTTAACACGGTTGTTACATCCCGTGTTAGGAATCATGTAACAATACTGGAACAAATTCGCACGTGCTGCAAATAGCACGATCTAGCAAATTGATTATATGTAAGTGCAAATACATGTTTATTTTTACAAAAAAACAAGTGATTTCTTTTAGGGTTATTAACAATATTTTTGATCCATAGCTGATCCATGGGCCATCGTTTTACTGTATGGAAAATTTACACACAAGTGTGGATGAGCCATGGATTTACTGTGTGTGAATAACGCCGTATGTTTCTAAACTAAAATATGAATACGAGGCTAAAATATGTCCTTATTGTACAAAAAAATACCGTTTACCGGTTACACATTTTACAAGGAAAGTCAGATTAAGTTACATTTGTGGTTAATTCCTTGACTTACATGTATGAGGCTGATCATCCATAGGTATTATGAAAATTGGTTCACTTTCGCCAATATCATTCCTGGTTCAGGGAAGGGCGGCAATTATTTAAGATTTGGGTTGTGAGAAGCTCTCATGCAGATGAGTAAGCGCGTAATTACACGTGTCTGCTTATGAGTGTGCACTACATACGAATCTTACGTATTACTAGTTATTTGCAACTCAAAGTATAGATTATATTATAGACGTGGGACATGAAGACATTCCGAAGTTGTGGTCTAAGATATGTGATACTATATTGTTGTTTTAAAGAGGGTTCTATTTGGTTAAAACTGCAGTGATTTCTCTTACACAATTTATTTCACATTCTGTTCGGACACAGAGCCACTTTACACTTGCACAGTACAGTGGTATAATGATTTCTTAAGCTCCAGAGCATTTCGGTCCCTTTTTTATACTAAAAATAAATATCATTCTCAAAACAAGGAGAGTCGTTTCGTGCTACGAGTATATTTTGCCAGAACATTCTACCAAACGATCAAGTAATCTCGAACAGATATAAATCCTTATAAGTACCTAACATATATTTATTACTAGTGACACTTACACAGACAGTCCACAGCACACGACTACACATTCGTAACAATATGTGTGATGTAAGGTGTAGCATTGACATTGACATTGCAGTAAGAAGTCTATTGTTGTTGTGTAGTCAGACAGGTATTGTTATTGTCGTAGAAGCTACCGTGCGGGGGAAGCACTTTCTCCCATAAGCCGGGATCAGTGAGAGTGTTACGCAAGGTGACGTCAAAATGTGGGTGACAATAACAACGTATTGTTATGTCGGTGATTTACAACATGATATAACCATAAATAGTTACATCAACCATTAGCTGCGATGATTTAAAGGCCTCTTGCATACAACAATTGAAGGGATGGTGGAGGAGACAAACGATCGAGGATGACCACGCCAATATATTGCGAGATGTATCGACAGATATGTACTGTTCTTCCTACGAAGAGTTGAAAAAAAGCCGCATTTAGGAAGGAATAACAAAAATATTGATGAAAATTTTTGACAGCAAATTTTTGGATTGAAAATGGAAAGAAAAAGATTCTAAATCCCATGTGATCTATAATCTGAGTTGCAATATAATATTCACTCATTATTTAGTAAACTCTTGCCGACCTTTCCTGAAACAGGTATGACATTAGCAAAAGTGGACCATTTTGTATAGTATGTGGGATCAGCCTTAAACTATTTACAGGTCCGACATATTTATGTACCATGTTAAAAAAATCAATTTCATACTGATTTATTTGGTGAGCGCTGTTTTTGTGTGAAACACACCTCAAAAGCTCTCTACACGCTTGTTTAACGATATTCAGAGTCAATTAGCTATCAAGATTCAGTTGCTGTAAGGCTGGATGATTTTTACAAATGGTTGAATTTATAGGTAAAATGCTGCTCTTGGGCACAGATTATTTCCGATGAGAAAACATGACTTATCGACATGTTTTACGTGTTTTGTGATTTTTCCCGCGAGAAAGTGGAGACATGCATGTTATTTAATTGCGCTTTAATTTTTGTAATCTTATGTCGATCGTGTTGAACATGATCGATTTTTTTAACAACGATTTCACTCCTTGCAATATAAACACAAATTTTAATCCACTTTTAACATAATGGGATCTCATTATAAATATAATCACAGCAAAATTAACAAAAAATATATATTTTGCTTACTTTTCAACATAAAATCTCCTGAACATGATAATTACTAATTTAGTGAAACGTCGATGAAATAAAAAAATATATTTTTCAGAAAACGTTTTAAGTGCTCGCACTTACTTTCATAGTCGCCGTTGGATGACAAGTTTGTTTGGACCTGTTGCAGCTTTTTTATTTGCCAAAAAGCTGCCAAAAACATGGTCAAAGCGCAAAGAATTTGAAAATAATTGCCATCTGCAGAAAACAATCCAGATAAACAAAATTGTCTTCAATTTTTTTTCCTTTTTTTTCTTTGATGTTTCACATGATTAAATATCAAAAAACCTCGTCCAAATTGATTGACACATCAAAATGTTTGTTTAACTGTTTGTGTTTGTTAGTTTTGTACATATTGAATTGCCAAAAAAAATAATGGAGTAGCCTGAAATTACTTTTGTGAAACCAAATTATAAAAAAGGAAAAAGCTCTTCATTGAGGATTTCTAATAATCTAATCTAATCTAAGCTGCAAAGATATATATCATTTAAGTTTTATATGACATGCATTCCCACAAGCAGATATGTATAATTTCGCGATTTTAGGATTTTATCTTAGTAAAAAAAAAGTTACTATACCTTTTAACTTTCGCCTGGGTGGCGATGTTAAATTCTGTCGCAGATGGCAGACGTGTTAAAAATAAATTAAAATAATGACTCATAATGGCGATAAATAAAACCAAAATGGTGATATCGTCACCTCGTGTGACATATTCAATTTAATATTCTTCTGCGTTAAAAAATCCACCTCCTGTATTATAAACTCTCCAAAGCTTCGAGACGTCAAAACTATGAGAATTCGGTGTTTTTAGGACTCGCTCCTTTACCTATCTACCATTTATGGAACGAGTCACTGGTATCCGGGCCACAATTTTGATAGATAGGTGTATTTCGATTAAATATTACACATAACAGGTAAAACCTAATACGTCTAAATATTGATAGGACCCTAAGTGGCCGAAGTGTTCGTAGCCAGTTTCAATGACCAAAGATGGACCAAAAGAATAGTGAAGTAAAGACCTCGGGAGAAAAAGAAGTATAAAAAAACCTCAACACGATGGTCAGACGGCACCAATAACACCAGGATAGAGATGCCTGGAGAAATATGGAGGAGGCCAAATTTCAGCAGTGGATAAGAATAGCTATTATTTAAACAGTTAAGGTATTTTTTACATGTACTATTTTTGCACTGACTGCCAAGCCAACCTGCCAATGCATTGTTACACTTTTCTACAAACTCCAGACGCACGCAAATAATAAACCTTTCGTGAATGTTTATCGCTTTGTTATCTGTCAATGGATTCATCGCGAATGTCCAGTAGTCTTAAAATAAAGACAGCATACCACAACACTACGCATCTAACATCCCTGCTAAAAAGGACCAGGACATCAACTGCCACCTCGCTAACACCGCTACCTTTTGTGGCACTCTATACTTGTAATCGAACCAGACAACTTCCGATATCGAGTCCCAAGCGTCAAGCAGTAGACTACAAACGATCGCATTACGTATGCAATTTCTGTCATTTTCACACCTGGTAATTTTAAGGCTTTAAAAATTTCGTATATTGGATTTTTTAAAAGCTTTTTTACAGTGAAATAAAAATAAATTTATGGCGCACAAAATTAATTTAAATGCAGATTAAAATAATACTTTGGTAAATGGAGACTTTTCTTCACGTCTTTTAAGAGTTTTTTTTGGTATTTAATCTTAAGCTGTTTTTTTTTTTGATGGAGCAATATAAAGTTACATATTAATTTAATGGGAATTTAATGAAACTTGACAAAAAAAATCAGCGTAGGTACTTTTGAAAAGTATTTCGTAATTTCATTAAAATAATTACCTACTTATAATAGTCACCCGTTTTTCAGAGCAAGGCGTCAAGAGTTGTATGGTTTATGTTCATTTAAAGGCTTGGGTTTTGTAAATACACAAGTGTGAACTTACATGTGTATGCTTGTAAACGTGCATCAAATATGAGTCTTAAATATAGGAAAGAAAAAAACAATTTGTTATTACAACGAAAATAAAAATATTACAATGAGATGGTTCCCATTTCTTCACCGCCGCGTCAAGCCTGAAAGCGCCCTTGCAGTGACAGTAGTCACGAAATGGAGCTCTACAAATCATCATCATAGTTCGGGCATCTAGAAATAAGATACGATAGACAGAAATAATGTACAAAGGTAATGCCAAAGCCCAAAGGTAACAATGTAACAGTGGAAGGGGAAGATGGAAAAAGGAATTGATTGATCAAATAAACGATATTGCAAATGACTGGATTCTGCAGAGTGAGAAAAAGAGAAGAGCATGCATGAAGAGAGTGATAAATGTCGAGGAGATGAGAAGGATAGAACGAAGTGAAGACACATTTGAGTAGGTACTGACCACTCCTAGTAGAATGGCAGCTGAATACAGTGACAGCAACACGAGAAGGATAATACGGCTTCGTGCAAAAATTTAAAGAAAACAGATGTTGGAAATATGATAGCACCTAAAAAGACTGAAGTCTAAAATGGCATGATATACTTGGGCATGTTCTACAAAGATTAGATATATACTTATAATACTGGCACATTTTTATGTATGTATATCAAGAGAACACCTTAAGTGAACCTTTGCAACTTAGATTAATGATTTGAAAAGCTGGTCGATAGCTTAGTTGGGAGAACACTTGGGTTCGGAGCTAGACGAGTTGGGTTAGATTTATCTCAAGGAAACAGGCATAATATCACAAACATTACAATATAATACTTTGGACTAGTCTGTAGTCCAGTAGTTAACGCTTCAGACTCGTAATCGGAAGGTCGTGAGATCAATTCCAGGCAAAGCACAATAAAACAATTATTTTTTATTTTTGTGAAAATCGTCTTTCTCCATCAAAGATCTTCTAAATAAAGATCCTTCCAGCCTTACAGTATCTTGTTTGAGAATCGGATTTTTCCAAACCGACGCTACGACCAAGCTTGCAGAGAGCTCTTGAGGTGTGGTGTTACCATAGAATTACCTCAGCATATTTATTTATTGAAATTTATGTGTTGTTCTAATAGGTTGGTATGAGGCTGACCCCGTTCTCAGTTCTAGAGTAATGCTGTCACCAATAAATGTGATTTCATTTGGAATCTAAATTCATATACAAGTCTGATTCATTTCCCAGGAATGGCTCACATATTTCACAACCCTGTCGTCCAGTTTTTGTTACTTTAATCCCTATTAGAGTTCCCGTTATTCTGTAATCCTTGCAAGCATGCCAGTAAATTACAGTCGACATCAACCTGGTATTAGGTACTACCGGTTGGTTGCTAGGTGAAGTTTATTCACTGAGGAATGAGAGAATGCTTTCAATGGCTGCCCGGAGAGACGGACGACGCTCAGCGTTGCTGCGTATTTGACAACATTGGATAATATTATATAATGTGAGAGACTGTGGTGAGCTTTTAAAGACCTATGACAGTATTCACCGCTCAGTTGGTTGAATGCTTGCGTTCAATGTTAGAGGACTAGGGTTCGATGCCCACCAAGAGTGCCAGAAATGATTTCCCGTTTCGGTGTTAATTTCAAACGCAAAATAAAAATACGAGCAAGGTGTCACTTCAACTTCACAAAAATGATAACCAGTCCGCTTGAGATCTGGGAAAACTCCACATCAAGCGAGGTGTTTTGCGTAAGTTTGGCCTCCTTATCCTTTAAAATAAAAAGATTCCACTCTCACATGCGTCCTCTTCGGACACAACGCGGTAAGAAGTCTGCTCATATGGTTCAACCCCTCTTTGCGTTGACCCCGAAGGGATGGCACGCGGCGTGAGGAATCTATTTATTTTCACAGGTCGGCCTTGCGCCACCCACTTCCATCGAAGTGAAGTTTTTCCCAGTTTCCGAGAAGGCTGGTTTTCATTTCTTGTGAAAACTTGCCGGTACTGGACTTTGAACTTTAAATAAACACTAAAATGGATAATAATTTCTTAAACCCTTGATGGGGATTGAAACCCAGCCCTCCAGCATGGAACGCAATCATTCTAACAGCTGAACTATTTACTAGACTAGGAGGCTTGTAAATTGATTACCTACTTCATTACTAATGGAAACATAAAACACATTTTTTTTCTTCAAGAGTATTAATTTAAAATGAATCTTCACAATGTCAATACAAAAACCCTTAAACTCTAAATTACTTTGTTTTTCATTTATAAAATTCGTCCACACTTTATTCGCTGTTATGTTCCTTAGCTCGACATTGTTTTGGAGCAGCATACCACAGCTTTGCCGGACGATACTCTCCGTAACGCTAAACGCAGCGCGCCCGCATGCTGGGGAAATGTTCCTGACTTTACTGACTCTTGGTTTTCTCTAGCAGAACATGCTGTGCTATTCCACACAACAGCAATTTCTCTAGTTAATACAGCACTGATTGTGCGCTGAACTACTTCTTACATAAAGCTGAAAACATCAGTGAAATTAGCAATGTGAAGATAAGACATGCACCTTAGTATAAAACATAACGTATATATACAGCAACCATGGAATTTAATGAACCAAAACTAAAATAAACAGCGTTCAATGTGAGCGTTTTAGAATTAAAAATAATTGAGGAAACGCTATGGTTGATTCTAAACGTTAAATTTTATACTTGAGAGAAACTGTGACGTCAGTTTCGTGTATAATAAAATACATGTAGATACTTCGGTCGATAGCTCAGTTGATAGAATGCTTAATAAAATACCAGAGAGCTACGGTTCAATATACACCAAGATTGAGGGAGTTTGACATGAAATCGATATCTAAACTATGATACAGGTAAGTTTTATTCAGTCTTCACGAAAAATGGAAGCCTACGTCATAGGATCTGCAAAAAATCTTCTTCATGTCTATTTGTTGGCGTAAGGCTGGTTGGTCTCTTTGCTTGTGAATATAAGAAGGTTGCACACGCCAAGTGCTACCGTCTACAGATAGGAATGGATGGTGAATGGTTTATTTCAAAAGGAAACTTAAAAACAGAATATTTAATTTTCAGCAAATAATTCAATTACGGTTAAATTACGGTCTTTAAAAATCTGTTACACTGAGATATGGATTTACTTAATGTAAAAAAAACATATAATAGTAAATACCACGCTTAGCTAATGACAATTTGAACCAAAATGTATAGCGGAGATGCGGTCGTCGTACGAGCTGCATAGCCAAGTTTAACTGCTATGCTCTGTTGCCCCATCCTACAATCAATATTTGATTGACGCATCAAATTTTATTGCTTTATTCTGGTAAGGACCTCGGTTAAATATTTCTCGGAAGTTGGCTATAATATGATGGAATTTGAACAGGAAAGATGATGTACATCAGCTGATTTACGTATATGCAACAATTTTTTTGATTTGATGGGAGAAATCACACTTAATTTCGATTTTGGTCTGTTTGGAGCTTGGTGCAACAGGCCACAGCTCTCATCAAGATCATCTTCATCATCATACTTCACGCTGAAGAAGCCCATCGTAGAAATGGGCAAAACGTCCGGAAGCTCCAGCTCCCACAGACCACGGCAACAGATCCCGGGAAACATCACTCCAGCATCATCAGCTAGCCGTGTACTAAGCCTAAAACTCTTTTTCAGGCCCTGAATATTTCTAACTATGGTACTGAGTTCGTTATATGAGTCAACCATTTTATTACTGAAACGGTCGTATGATTGTAAATTGTATATTCAAGTGGTAACAGCTTATACGTGTTGGGATCGAGAGCCAATCCTATTTCTAAAATAATGGCTGAGCCTTGATTTACAGGGACAATAAATAGTGGATGACGTGTCAGGAAGTGTTGCCGGACACCTCATCCAGGATTCAGATTTATTCCTCCACTTCCAGTCAATATATCTCGCCATTCCAATGGACAACTCGTTTCACAGACAACTCTTAATCGGACGCGAGAAATATGGGAGGTGAGTAAATAAATGCCACAATATGAAATAGTGTTTGTGGGAAAATAAATAAACAGAAGCTGTGTATGACATGTTATTATAAATTTGATTTAAAATAATCAATTGATTTTTTATAATTTTTGATAAATTAATTGATATACCTATATATATATTTTTAATGTCCATGTTTATATTATTGTTTATTGATTTAAAAAATGTAATTTGTGATGCATGTTCCTTGACTTATAGGTTGGTATGCGGCTGACCACCCATACTGTAAAAACTGGTTCACTTTGCCATTGTCACCCCTGGAAGGACGGCAAGAGTTGCAGGGCTTATGTTCATTTGAGATTGGGTTTTTATATTGTAGGTCCACATGCGGCATGTGTTAGCGCGAAATTATACATGTCTGCTTGTGGGAATGCATTTAATAAAAATCTTAAATGATAAATATCTTTGCAGCTTAGATTAGATTAGATTAGATTAGATTAGAATTGAGAAGGAATGCGATTTTAAACTTTTAAAACCCCATTCTAAAAAATATTGCGTTCTATAATTTATGTTATAAAAGGTATGTTGACTTCGACTCCTGCTGTCCTTTCCTGAAACGGGGGGAAACTACTTAATGAATTAAATTTCAATTAAATCAAAGAACACAGTTTTTTCATATTTACTCAAAAACTATTGACTTTGTAAAAAAAAATGTTCCAATACGTCACTAAACAATATATTTCTAAAAATATAGCATACACGAAAAAGTAGCTATGAATGTGAAAAAAACTCGTTTTTTTTAAATATTTTTTTGTGGTGTCAATTTTTAAGTTATACATTTTATTCAAACTTTGTAATTAAGATAAAAAAATAATAAACATGCTTGATTTTTTTCATTAATGTTGCTCTATTGCTGAGACCATAAAGTGTAAGGAATCAAAACGGGCGATTTAGGGTATAAAAGAGTCTTAACAATTCAAAGAGGAATATTTTTATGACAAAAAGAATCAAATACGTCATCAGTCAACAAATCAGCGATGTCTTGGTCAAAGGTACCCTGTATCAAACCGCCTTAGACCTATTCATTATAACAATGATTTCAAAGAGAAAAGTAGACTGAATTACAGTAAAATCGAAGGTATTTTGTTTTTAATAAAAATAATTTAAAAAATCATCAAACGAAACTGTAAATGTACGCAGAAAGATAAAAATGGCATTATTTAAATATGAAAAAGATATGCGAATGGTAATGAAATAAAAAATATAATTTTCTGGTAATTACCGGCGTTTTGCAAAAAGTACAGTTCTCCATATTTGCAGGTAACGTTGCATAATTTAGCGTGAATGTGAGTCTGTCATCATGTTCACTGCAGACGGTCAACCATGTGTGACAGTTCTGCATGTATTAAGGCAGACAGCTGATTGATAATTTAAAACAATTTTATGTAAAAGATGGTCAAACAATTAAATTTAAACCCATCGCGGTTAATACAAAAAAAAAAATTAAGAGTAGCAAAAATTTTATTCGGTGAGGTCCACTTGTAACAAAAATAATACTGAAAAAAGTAAAAATCTATCAAATGAAAATGATCGAAGTTAATAAAATTCAAACAATTCAGGGGTGGTCATTTCACCAAGTGAAAATTTAACATGATGTATCATTTGTGTTAAAAAATATTTTTGCGGTCCACTACAAAATTGTCCTGTGATCGTAATCTGAATTGTTCGCATATCGTAATGATCATGTTATCTAATGCACCGAATATATTTTAGTAAGCCATTCTAAAGGTTTATTTTAAAATAATAAAAATATAAAAAAAAAAAATGAAAATGACAAGCCATTCTTTCTAGCCGCCTACGTTGTTGAAAGGTAAATCCCGGTCGACGTCTTGGCCAACCAGGGAGTACACGTAAAAATGACACGCATGAGTGTGTGTCTGTAGCTTGTATGCACTGTTTGGATTGAATTGAAAAAAAAAAACAATTTACTAATTCGATTCCGAGGAACCGTTAATCTTAATAATATTACTTAATTCTAGAAGTTTTGTTGGTGTCGTAATCAACGTTCTCAGGAGATACCCTTTTGAAGCTGTCATCAAGGATGAACTGACACATCCGTAAGTGACTGACTGTAGTTGTATAAAAATATAGAGTTGTAAAGAGTTGATTTCGTGTTGAATCGTTGATTTCTAGTGAGTAGATTTTGCGTGTAAACCGTAATATTTTGTACCTCAAGTATAAAACATAGTTCAAAGTCCCCTCGATCGCGTAATTCCAAATAATGTATGAGAACTAAATCACTCACTGCAAGTGCTGTCGTATTTTCCATACATTTTTGTACTTACGTGATTGAGGTGAGTTTTCGCAATGTTTTATTCTCGTGGTTCTGCACTCTCAGCTCATATGATTGCTATCGCGTAAGTGCGCAATGTACGCAAAATAGTTGTTGAAAACCTTTTACGGAAAAATATGACAATTATATCTTACATCACCGGATATTTACTTTTGAAATATGTAATGATTGGAAGTTCGATTATTTGTATTTTCAAATAGGTTACTTAAGATTTATTAAATCAGGACATCACAATATTACAATTCACGGTAAAGCATGATTGTATCAATAGCTGAATTCCAGAAAAATTACGACTAATATTTAGTAAAAAAACATATTTAGGTATGTAATGATCGATTTCAATGGCGACTTCGTAGAGGGTTCTTGAAGTATGATTAACACAAAAACAGCGCTCACCAAATGAATCATGCTGATTAATACATTTTTTTTTATTTGAAAATTAAATTTTGGGTACCTTTAAGCGCTTGTAACTTTATTTTTTATTGTTTGATGAGAAGGTATAAGAGTTATTTTAGATTTTAATTAAAAAATAACAAAAAATATGCTTTTTTCGGGACAGTAGTGATCCAAAAAAAATCGTATGGATTTCAAGTAGTTAGTTTCCTAAACCTAATTTCGTGAGTGGCAATAATTGGCAAAACTGTATAATGATAATAATAATAATAAAAAACATTTGTATGGCGCTTTTTCGTGACTGAGTCACTGCAAAGGCGCTTTGTAATTGTCTTGGAAAAAGTAAGTTTTGAGCCCTTTTCGAAAAGCTGCCTCAGTCTTCAGCTCCCTGAGGGTCGCAGGAAGAGAATTCCAAGCCGTCGGAGCAGCAACGCTTAAGGCTCGGTCACCAAACACCGTCCTTGTGGCTCTACGCGGCAGCTGGAGCAGACTTTTATTCGAGTCCCTGGATCTGAGTGTCTATCCGCGGGTAGTAACATCCATTTTGGTGATCAGTTCCAACAGGTAGTGAGGTGCTGCTCCATTTAGTATTCTGAAGGTGAGTACACACATATTTGGATTAACGTGACAATTTTATGGGACAATGGTTTTTAGCAACCAAAAAATATTCGATTGACGTTGCCCTAGCAGACCGGCCAAATAACATTACATTTTCACCTCTCCAATTTATATGCTGAGTTCATTGGTTGTACAGGGGTTGAGCACAACTGTCTCTCGCGAAACGTGCCACAAAGAGATCCGAGTGCCAAAAGTGTGGCGCCACTGACCGCAACCTTGGTGCCCTCGTTTCAGGTGAGACCAGGCAGTGAAAATAAAATTAAAATAACAAGAGCGGCGGGAAACAGTAAAATCACCAAATTACTACAGCAAGGGAAGCGACCCGTTATGGCTGCTGCTGGTACTACTAGTGTACAATACTGCGTTAACTCACCTCGATAGCAGAAATCGAAAAAATAGATGAAAACTAATTCACTCTCTAGGAGTGCCGTCGTGCATTACATACATTTTGGATTTACGCAATCGAGGTGAGTTTACGCAGTGTTTTACACTCGGAGTACAGAAATGTGTGCGCTCTTGTTGCATTATGCATATAACACCTCCAATGCCACCCTACACTGAGTTTGTGTTCTGTGATGATACTAAGGATAATAAATAACGTCCATCTATCTATTGCAATCGATAATGTAAATTGAAAAAAAACCACTTTAAACTTTTAAGATTGATAGTGAATAAATGCTTACAATAATATGCATCCTACAAAATTATGTTATATTGTAATCTATTTGTTAACAATTTAACATAGACACTGAAATAACATCGTATACTTTATTGTTCAGTCGATGGATCTTATATGCTAAAATAAATAAACATTTTATATTTAATGTATACCCTCAAGCAAAAGTGTGTAAGTTCACGCTTTTACGTGTCTTTTCTTCGACGAAGAATGACGTTCAAAATTGTCAGAAATATAAAATTGTCGTTGCTTTTGATCGAAGATTGTACATGACTTTTGTGGTAGCTTTTAGTGATTCATCAAAAGATATCGCGGATGCTACATAAGTGTACTAATGGTATCGCATAGTCTGTCGATGAGTAGATGCGTGGTAGGACCAACTGACCTCCATATTGGTTGAACTCTGTTGACAAATCTTGTTCTTCCACGGATCTCCTCGTATCTGATTCGATTACGCAGAGCAGAATTCTAGCAGCATACATGAGTTGACAAGAGAATTTGCTGCTAGGTTGGTATCTCTGCATTCTCTTTGGGACAGTAGACAGGCAAGGCAATATGTCCAAAGCGCTGTCATCCGCACGGACGGCTGCAGATTTAGATCTCGGCTGTCACCTCCATACCAGTACTCCAAGTGTGCAACTCTACATTTAAACTCAACCGTAGCGTTTTTCCAAAAAAATGTATGGAAAGTAAAACAGGTAACAAAACATAGCCTATCTATTGAGTGATAGTGAAATCACGTATTATGAACAGAAATTACATTATAACAAATAAGACAATTAGATCAAACACCCTGATGATGCCAAGTTAAGCTCCACCAAATGTTGATGAGATTGGTGCTGGTTCTTAATTCTATCGCGTGCTCGAGCGAGCTGCTCAAACGGCAAATCTACCAGAGTCACAGAGCATTTAGGTATCAGGTCGGCTTTAAGGTTTCTTCGTATTTTCCAATGCCTTCTCTCAATGGCAAGCATCGAGGATGCACAGTCTGAAGGTCAATTAACATCCGTCGGCACTCGATGTTAAAGATGCACTGAGGTATTGTTGTTTTGTTGGTAGGATATATGGATAAACAAAGCTTATAAAAGGCTAGAAGATAAAATAATTTAATAGCCTATGACTCATTGACAAATCTACCAACAACTATCTAAAACAGATACAGTATTTCAATATTTATAAAACTGCAAAGGTTAGGTGGTCTGAACCTGTTCATAAAATGACAGGCACACGGATTCCCAAAATAATGATGACCAGCCACCTGGTAGGAAGAAGAAAATTGGAAAAACAGACTGAGATCGAGGAACAAGAGAATTTTCAAAAGTGCAGTAAAAGGGGGAGAAGAGTGGTGCAAAAAGCAGAATGATCTACTGTCGAGTATAAAACAAGCGCCAAATACTTCAACTTTTATAAGACTGCAAAGTTTTAGAGGGGCCGGACATTTTTAAAAGAATGATGACTAGCCAACCGTTAGGAAAGAAAAGAGTAGACAATTCGCAAACTGGACAGGTGGAGTTTCAGGCAGACGTCGAAGAAGCCCAATGCTTGAATTGGGCTGTAGCGCCATTCAAGAAGAAGAAAACCACGTTTAAAGTGAGCGTTTTCATTTACCTACATTTTATGGTAAAATGACGTAGTTTGAACAGAAACTTTTATACTTGGGGTACAGATAAAAGTGCGAGGAAACGGCCTTGTCTCACCGCCGTGTTTTACGTCTCGGCAAAGTAAGGGAGACCACTTTCTATGCTGCGTACGTTAGAAATGCTGGACGCGTGAACAACATTGTACTAAATGCACTGTGACACACGGTAAATTCACACTGATAGCACTTCGGTGAGCAGCTCCTTAAACAAATAACAAAAGTTGTTATAATTTAGTAGGTTATTCAGTTTATCAATCTCTGTTTATTGTTTACCACCTCAGGTTTGATATTGAAATGTACTGGGTTCTAATAACACCGAAATAAATATAATATTCTGCGCTCCAAAGCTCTCAACACAGCTCAAATGAAAGAATACGCTTTTTCATAATTGTGGTATAAAAAAAACATAAAATTAGAAGTAGGCACTTAGAAATAATGATAAATATCCTCCATTTTTTATCAATTACCTAGTGAAAACAAACTATCCCATGAAAATTAAGTCTTTTCTTTCTTCTTTCATAATGCGATAAAGTAGTTGGTCTGAATTTAGCCTGACAGTTTGTCAAAATACAAGATAGAAAGAATATAGCTCTAACAGACATTGAAAGTGGAAAGAAGAAGACGTTTTTGCATCTAAGGTCACATTTTTGTAACCTCTCATTCTTTCTTATAGTGACCTCCCAGTGGGAAGGTTTTGTTGTTGACGTTTGTAACTTGTACCAAATATATGGCGTGTTGAAAAACACTAAGTTTTAATTTCTGCGAGTTGTAGTCCTCTCCAGTTTTATCCAGGATTTTTCTCTTTCCCTATTTTCCTTTCCCAACCTAGATTCCGACCAGTAGTAAAAAATAGGATTTTGCAATATTTACCTCCTGCCCTAAAATGTGAAGTGTGTTTTTTAGTGCTTGCTATTGCTTACCTGAGGCCCGCAGCTTTCAAGGATCGTAAGCCGCATTGCATAGGTAAATGTAACACTGTACTTCGCTCAATATTTGCAACTAAGGATATAATTGTGAGATCAGAATGGTGAGTTTCTAGTTGTCTATCTATCTGTACGAGAAGGCTTGGCTGGCACACTGGCTGACCCGGCCATGCCGCCTGCGAGACAGAAATTTCAATTTACCTCAGCATTTTTGTTCTGCACTTCGCTTTACGCAAATTCCCCTGACACCTGTTGCCGATGGCTGCGATTGGCGAGCCGAAGACTTTCCCTGAATGTAAGACAACCGTCCAACGTTGTATCAACATTATCAGTATTCATCTACTCTCAAGAACGAGAATAGAATTTCAAAAATGTTGAATTACCAGTACAAACCTAAAATAAAACTAAGCTGCACATATGGTCCAAATTATTACCGTGTTGTCACCAAAGGAGTCGAATGTGGCAAGTGGATCTCAGGTTCCAAGGGCGCTGGTACATAAGCTTCCTCCACTGATAGCTCAGTTGGTATAAAGCTAACATTCCATGCTGAGAGCTAGGATTCGATTCTCACCGAGGGTGTCAAAAATAATTTCCTGCTTCGGTGTTGATTTCAAACCCAACATAATATTATCAGCAAGGTTAACTCTGTTTTCATAAGAAAGAGTTTCAACCACCTCTGAAGCTGGGGAAATTCCCACTTTCAAGTGATTGACGTGAGCCGGCTCCCTTATCTGTAAAAATACTTCGGAGATCATGCTGTAAGAAGTTGCAATAAATATGAACCTCAAGAGGCGTTTTTTTCTGTCGTACTTTTCATCTAAAGAATTTCAGAAAAAATGGAAAATATTTTATTTGTACATAGAATCTGCGTTGAAGGTAGAGAAAACGTGAATTTAAATTCTTTATTATTATAAGCATCTAAATCTAAATCTATATCTAAGCTGCAAAGATATGTATTATTTGAGATTCATATTAAATGCATTCGTTGAGATGGGTCAGAAACTGTTTGACATCCGAAGCTGCTAAGATTCTCATTGCGTCCTTTGTTGTGTCGAGACTGGATTATTGCAATGGTCTGTTCTGGGGTCTTCCAAGGTTTCAGCAGTCTAGACTGCAATCCGTCTTTAATGCTGCAGCCAAATTACTTTTAGGAGGACGAAAAACTGACCATGTCTCTCCTCTGTTGCGGCGCCTTCATTGGCTGCGAGTCCCAGAGAGGATTGAGTACAAAATATGTGTTTCTGTTTTTAATGCCCTCAGAGGAGTTGCCCCATCGTACTTGTGTGAATTGTGCAGAGTCGACCAGATAGGTGGAAAACGATGCACTCTTCGTTCTGCACAGAGTGACGCCGTAAACAGGCTTCAACTGCCTCTTCGACGGAACAGAACTGGTTTCGGAGACAGGGCTTTTAGTTCGGCTGGTCCATCCTGCTGGAATAGTCTACCTCTGGAGTTGAGAACAGAGACCAGTGTTGGCAGTTTCAGGAAGTTGCTTAAGACACATTTGTTTAACAGAAGCTTCAACACATAAAAGCGCCCTTGGGGTGGCTAGTGCCACTAAACGGCGCTGTATACAAATTGTCCAATTATTATTATTCCCACAAGCAGACACGCATAATTTCGCGCTTACACATGCCGCATGTGGTCCTACAATAAAAAAACCCAATCTCAAATGAACATAAGCCCTGCAACTATTAATGCAACTCAAGCATGGTTTATGATTATGAACAAAATACATAGTTCAAGAGCTCACGAATAGATAATTCAAGAGCAAAAAGTATGCAGTTTAAAGAGCAATAAAACAGATATTTGCAGAGCAAGACGTCTTGCCAATATTGAGATCTCGGCGCCTGTAAGCTGCGATAAGGCCGCAATTAAAAGTCTCGAATAAAACGATCGATGCATACAAATTAAACGCAACTTAAGACCGGTCTCGGACATTTATAATTTGCGATATAATTAATGAGACGTACATAATTGGCTCGGCGTAATTCTTTTGATTAATTGCTATAAAAGCTGTCACATTGCAATGTGAGCAATTCGTAAAGTAGCCCCCTTAATTACTTTATGCAGATTGTTTTATGGTTAATTTAATAAGACACTTAAAATAAGTTATTTATTGTATTGTTTAAAATTATTACGACAATGTGGTTGGAACATTTAAAAGAGCTCAAAAATAAACCTCGTCACTCGGTCAGGTTGCTTGGGAAAATGCAAAACAAATATTTTGTTTTGGTTGCTAAAGACGGCTGTCCCATATAAGAATGACGTATACTCGCCGAGAAAAAAATTCCAATTAAAAAAATGTTCGGATTCATTATTCCTTCTCAACAAAGGAAGGCATTTAAATAAATAAAAAAAGAAACAGTTCTTTCAGTGTAATCACGCTAAAAGTGCAATACGTGACCAGCCATATAAATATTGCACATTACGTACATTACATGGGATATTAAAAGAGAAAATTAGAGCGAATATAAAAATAATTTAAAAAAATATACCTATGCCTAACTTGCTAATGTCTCAATAAAAATACGTTAGAATGAAGTTACACCTGTAAATTGTGCTAAAGTAAAATACTCTCTATTTCAGGAAAAAGTGGCAAAAATTACAGAGTTAATGTTCATTTGAGGTTTGGGATATACTTCGTAAGTATCCAAACATAAACATATTTGCAAAATTTACTAAGTCCTTATTTGCAGGTTATTTTTTTCCCGCGGATTATTTGATCCGACTCCAAAGAAAAATAAGTCATTACCTTATTGTGGAGACCTTTCTGAAGCTGAGATTAATTGATGTTGGTTGAATACGTACATCTTGTGCACTTGCTATGAAGAAATTAAAAAACAAATCACCCAGTGATTTATATTGCTCGGCTGTTGGGAGCAATGTCAGGCATTTTAGACTTTAATCATGCCATTCGATCCGCAAGTACATTACGCACTAGGGTGTATCATTTTTGTTGTAGTTATTGTATTTTTGAAGTGTTGAGTTGATAAGAACTTGGTAGGTAGTATGAGTTTACCAAAAAAATTAAAGTCAAAAAGTCCAACATGTTTTAGCAAAAATAGCTTATTTCTTTGTTAAGCAAAAGCATGTTTTTTATGCATGGATAGGTAGGTACTAGAAGCTCACTGCTACCAACTGTTGTGGAAATTATTAACTAACAACTAAAAACATTACAAATACTTCGTTTTTTTTAAAGACAAAAAGGTTTCGTTTATGTCCGAGCGTCGAATCTGCTGGTTCGTGAGAGATAGAGGATAATAGCACACACATAAGCTAATATTTTATTATATGTTGATCAGAGGAAATTTATATAAATTAGACTGGAGACCAATTTTGCTAGTATAACTAGTGGCAGAATTTCAGCAATCTATTTGAACATTTATGCACACACTTCCATTGTTGTATACTCAGCACTCACAGAGTAATTCCATAAATAGCGTACCAACATTAATTAAATTAAACGATGTTATAAGGCGAACAAAATAAACAACTGTAAAGGAGAGCGAATGTTAGTGATTGTTTTCTTGATAATCATGTGAGATATTATCGCTAAGGATATTTCAGTAAACTTTACAATTGTATTCAAATGCGCTGTCACTTTGACATGGCTTCATTTTTGTTTTTTTGACACAGTTTTTGTATCAAATCTAGGCAAAAATTATCAAATTTCACGCTCATTCCGGGACATATTGTACAATTTTTTTTGTCCGTCAGATTTTATCGGTGTATAAATTTTACATATACAGGCATTTTTTTTCAACTTACAATTTTAAAATTGGATAGTATTATCTGTTGACCCACCCTAGTGTACCTACAGACCCTCGGTTCCACACGTACTTGCTTGATGCCCGTAATCTCATACGCGTTGTGGCCCTGAAAGGTAGCCGAGATGTTGATTAGCCGTGAAAACATGTATCATACGAGACAGATATGCATTCTGATGCCTTTTTAAACGCACCACTGTTTCGTATCCGAATTAATTGTTATGTTTGGTTTTTGTTTTTGTTTTAATTTAGTTCAGTGGCATATACATTAAGCTCCAGTATTTTTGATCTTATATAGCATATTATATAACTTTAAAATGTTGAAAAAACTACCCACACGATTGACAATAGTGCGTCTTTATCATTCAGTATAAAGTCGCTATGCAAACGTTGAAAATACTGGGCCTTAGTAAAGTTGTATTTTTTTCTTTCATTTCTGCACTTGTGATTTTTTATGTTACTTTTTTAGCAATTTTTAAAGTGTAATTTTCATTCAACCCAAAAAACAGAGACTTACATTGAGAATGAAAAAATCATCAACTTTATTTCATGTACCTACGCATGTACTATTTTTATTAAGTTTTAATCAAAGGATTGGTTCACAGCAATGTCCATCCATCTTTTTTACCATTTCTTTCTTTCCAATCATTCTTGCTGTTCCTACCCGGATATCTGAACTACTTTGACTCAAGAGAATTCCTCCAGAAGTCAAGAGAGAAAATATGAATTGTTAATAACCCAATTACATGTTATTAACTAACGATAAAATCTATCGTGTAGCAGGCCATACGCCGATCGAAAATTCGCTATTTTCTTAAATTTGCGACTTACCATTGCCTTGACCGCTCGGTGATATCGACTAATTGGTAAGATAAGATATTTTGTAAAGATGTGTCGTTATATATTTTTAAGGGTTTTTATGTTTACACAGTGAAAGTCCTTTTTTTATAAATTTAATAGAAAATGGTTTGTGTAAAAAATGTGTTTTTAGTATTTCTTTTAAGATACCAGCAGTTTTTTTGTTCAGAAGCGCTATTCTGCTAAATTCCTTACGACCTAAAGGCGATGAGATAGCGATTTCATCTATATCTATAATCTAAGCTGCAAAGATATGTTAACATTTAAGGTTCATATTAAATGCATGCCCACAGACAGGCACATGTAGGTTCGCGCCTACACATTCTGTATGTGTGCATGCAAATAAGCAAAACCTCACATGAACATAAACCTTGCAACTCCTGCCGCCGTTCCCTGAACCGGGGTGGCATTGGCAAACGTGAACCGATTTTTACAGCACGGGTGGTCAGCCTCATACCAACTTATCAGTCAAAATATCAGTCCAAAAATAAGGTGTTCTGTGATCTATGGAGTTCTTTCACAAGCGCTAACAAGCTCTGACTTCGATTGATATTCGAGGAGTAAGGAATTCAGCAGAAAAGCGCTTTAGGTTAAGATGGCTGGGCAAAGTGGTGGCAGACTGCCATGCGCTAAGAGTATGGGTTTTGCAAGACAAGCAGCGGTGGCTGCGGTTGATCAAGGAGACCAAGACCTACCCTGAATTGTCGTTCCGTTGATGATGATGATGACGCTGGGGCAGCTATGTCATTCACTTATGAGTGTAAAGGTTCACGCGCACGCATACATTAGAGTGTGACCGGTTGTGGCCCATACGTTATAATAAGGGGAACGTTAGGTACGGTCAGGCCGGCAAACACGCGCATGTGCGGGAGGCTGAGGTGCCCAGGGCTGGGGAACCATCGAGGCTGATCTATAATCTATGATCTAAGTTGTAAAGATATTTAAGCCTCATATTTAGTGCACGCCCGTTAGCAGCTCGCTCTTACACGTCATGTTGTGACTTACAAAATAATCCAAATCTACAACGAACATAAACCTTCCAACTCCTACCACCTTTTCTCGAAACCGCGATGGCATTAGCAAAAGTGAACCGAGTTTGAACAGCATGGAAGGCCAGTCTCATACTTCTTTTTAGTCAAGGATCGTTGACATCCAGGGTAATAGCTGTTTATGTAGAAGAGTAAACGCAATTAATTAACGTAATTCAAAGGGTTCGTGGTTCACACAGTGAAAGCCCATCGAATAATGCAAATTAACAATTAATTAAAAAAAAACAATTAAGTATAATCTAGTACAAAAACACAGTTTTATTTCACTTTTAATACATTCATTGTCCAGAACGTTTTTGCCTGAAATACATCTTCAAGAGCAGTGATCAGTGCCTCCAACCTCCTCTAGTCGTTTCTGTTCTGGGCCATTCTACACTATGTTCTCCCAACAGCTTTCTGTTTGTCGTCTTTCCATCGCACAGAAAGGCGTGTGTATTTTCTTCTACCAATTCTAAGCTAACATTATGAAATATTTCTGGTCCATATTCTATTCTTTCTTTTGTAGTTTATTTAAATGAATGTTGTAAATTTTGTAGAAAAGATTCACTACCCCTGTAGGTACACCCGCAGGCATGTAATTTGAGGCTGGTTCTGACTGCGTCTAGTGGCGCGGCTAGTGCAGTTGGGCGAGTAGCGGCGCATTCGTATGAACCACTGGCCCCACTGCCTTACTGGCTCACTGTCACTACTCGCTGCCCACTGGCTCACTAACAAAGTACTGTACAGCCTTCTCGGTGCGGTCTGTCGGTCAACTTGAGACAATTTATGAAATATCACTGCAAACTACCTGGCGGGGACCACTCTTCTACAGAAAAATTAAAGTGATGTGCATTTTATTTACTAACATAAGCACACAGGCACTGGATAGCCGAATAGAAGAATTCAAATTGAATATCTACGGAAAATGCTTACCGGATCTATTGGCGTGATCCGGTCACCAATTAGGAAGTTTACCGAAGCATGAATACCGCTAAAGAACTTCTACAAACCATCGAAGAGAAAAATGTGATGCACTTCAGTCACGTTTTTAGGAAAGAAAAATACCGTCTTTTCCATCTTATCATACAAAGAAAAATTGAGAAGAGAAGAATTCAAGGACGCCGATGGAGATCGTGATTCTGATGAGCCTCTTCTTTGAAGATTGCTGATCATTATAACAATTTACGCCTTTGATACTGCTGCAGGAAAGAGAAATCTTGTGAATTTGTATAACCACTGTCTCAGAGTTTTCAACCAAGATGTTCTCCTTCAACCTGGAGCTCGTCATCCCTAAATTCTTCCCTGTATGATGAGAAACAGGAATGTTTACTTTTTATTTCTCATTATGTAGTTCCTTAACTTATAGGTTGGTATGCGGCTGACCACCCGTACTGTAAAAAATGGTTCACTTTGCCAATGTCACCCCTGTTTCAGGGAAGGGCGGCAAGAGTTGCAGGGCTTATGTTCATTTGAGATTGGGTTTTTATATTGTAGGTCCACATGCGGCATGTGTTAGCGTGAAATTATACATGTCTGCTTGTGGGAATGCATTTAATATAAATCTTAAATGATATATATCTTTGCAGCTTAGATTAGATTAGATTAAATGTGGCCGAAATAAATCATTTTTTGCCTTTTGATGGACACCAGGAGTTCGGCTCTGGTATTGATACGGGAAAACAAATTCTGTCACGGGGAATATAACTTTCTTTCTAAGGAAAAAAGGGAAAAGGAATTGATGAAGCTGGCTTTCTTTCTGGTGGGTCCTCCACAAGGCAGGCTCTCTGCTTTCTCCCGTGCGTGGTATGACCGGTTGATATCGCCCGGGGCTCTGCACACACAAATGTTCCCGCTCGGGTCACATCAAGCGTTCACATGCTTAATTACGCGACAGGACAATGACGCCGCACGCAAAAATATTGTTCGCAAACACCTTTTGTGTGCAGAGCATTCTAGGTCAAGGGAACGCTAATCGATCAATAATCTAAATATCTAGTCAGCTATTAATGAACAGATCTCTGCCCCTAGTATAAAGTTAACTCCCCTTGAACTTTACTTACTTACACTTACTAGGAGTGCCGTCGTATATTACCTAGGTACATTTTTGATTTACGCGATTGAGGTGAGTTTACGTTCACGTTTTATACTCGGGGCACTGGACTCTAAGGCTTTTACTAATGTGGTCCGGTCAATAAAAGTCAGAAAAGTGCATTGGATGAGTTAAATCAAGGAAATGGACTATCCGAGCCTAAAGATGGTTGTGATGATGGACCCAAAAGGGCGCAGGACAGTGAGAAGTCCTAGATTAGCTGCCTTGTGGTAGGATTATGAGACTGGAAGAGGAAGGCGTTGGACAGACATCGGTGGCTGCGGTTAATCAAGGAGACCCACTACGGATTGTTGTGCCATTGATGAGAACGGTCCAAGTCTGGTCATTCATCTTAATCAACACTGAAATGTGATTTAAAATCTAAGTTGCTTAATTATTATCTACTGTTTGAGAACCAAAAAAGCAGGTTTTTCGTTGTACGTATTTTTCTCGTAAAAAAACGCAATTAAGCTACACATATAGTGTACCTTCTTGCCGCGAATTAAGCCCCGAAGGATTGAAGAAAGGCGAATTTAACCTGTTTATTTTTCAGTTGAAGTGAGGTTTCTTAGGTCTGAAGGGGTGCTGAAACTTATTTTTTGTAAAGGCTGAGTAAATCTTGCCGGTATTTTATTTTAAGGATTGAAATAAGCACCAAAAAAGGAAATCATTTCTGACACCCTCGGTGGGATTCGAACCTGGGCTCGCCGCATGGAATCCAAGCACTCTACCAACTGAGCTATCGACCGGAATCTCATTTTGGAAAAAAAATTATAAGACTCATGTATCGGTAAAAAGCCCAGCGGCCACGATCACAGGGTGCTAATTAAGAGATTTACTGTTTGTTTACTGTTTGAGTAAAAAATATTGTTACAATCAACTTTCGAGGCCCGAGGTTCATAACAATAATTCATGTGAAATTAACACATTAAGATGTAAAATATTGTTTCCGCTGCGACAAATCAAGAGCAATAATTTTTCATTTTATTTTATGTCTGTCGAAAAACATGTTCTTACATGGTTACATTGAATCAGATATGTATGAGATTCATATTGTCGAATAATAAATGGGAATGGACTCCATAGGAAAAATTCCATAGAAATCAAAGTGACGTCACAGGGTCGAGTTGCTGGGGAAAAGGGAAACAAATATTTTGTTATTAGTTGCTAAGGATCCCAGTCATAAAGCCGTGTGTTTTCCCGACGAGAAAAATTAAAATTATAAGCAATCGCGTTTTTTTACGATTAATTTATATCTGCTTTTCTAACAATCGGGTAAATCCCATATTAATGCTGTGTATGCCCCTGGCATTCTTCATATGGCCGAGAAGTCAAGTGGACGAACTTTCTAGCGTATTTGGAAGAAAATAACGCTGGTTCGATCCCCGCTTAGGTCCATTGACTATAACATTGACCTTGGTTCAAGAGATGTCTTTGGGAAATTATTAATTAATAATTCATTAAAATATACAATAATGATTTATTAATTCATGATAGTTCTTTGACTTATAGGTTAGCATGCGGCTTACCACCCATGCTGTAGAAAATGGTTCACTTTGCTAATGCCACTCCTGTTCCAGGGAAGGTCGGCAAGAGTTGCAGAGTGTATGTTCATTTGAGATTTGGGTTTTTATATTGTAAGTCCCCATGCGGCATGTTCAAGCGCGAACCTATACGTGTTCACTAGAGAAAATATATAACTTTGTATGAGCGTCCATGTACTGTGAGTCCTTCTGACACATACATACAGGATGGGTACGAGGAGGGTTTGAGCATACCGTGTCTGCTTGTGAAAATGCATATTATGTGAATCCCCAATGTTAAATATCTTTGCAACTTTGATAAGAGATGGAGAGAATGAATGAGGAAAGACTGACGAAGAAAGTATATGTTGGTAGAATAGATGGATGTCGTGGTAGAGGAAGACCGAGAAAGGTATGGATGGACCAAATATCCGAAATTGCGAATGAATGGAATATCCAGAGTCATAATAAAAGAAGAGCTTGTATGAAGAAGGTTATGACTCTGGAGGAAATGAAAGAAGTATGTAAGGATAGAAAGAAATGGCGGTTGATCTGTGATGTTGGCGGCTGGGGTTTGTTAAAGTAAAATTGGTTTTGTGATTTAGTTTTTTATGTCAATGTATATATTGTTATTTTATTGATTTTAAAAATGTAATTTGTCATGTATGTTCCTTGACTTATAGGTTGTTATGCGGCTGACCACCCATACTGTAAAAAAATTGGTTCACTTTGCCAATGTCACCCCTGTTTCAGGGAAGGACGGCAAGAGTTGCAAGGCTTATGTTCATTTGAGATTGGGTTTTTATATTGTAGGTCCACATGCGGCATGTGTTAGCGCGAAATTATACATATCTGCTTGTGGGAATGCATTTAATATAAATCTTAAATGATATATATCTTTGCAGCTTAGATTAGATTAGATAAGATTAGTTTAGATATTAATACCTGTTTCTGGCCAGGCAGAATAGGTTGGTGAATTGTATTCCTCTTCACAAAACTTTTTAAAAAAAGACACCTAACATATCCACGTATATGAAAATGCAGAGATTAAGATGGGCTGGACATGCACAAATGATGCCCAACTCACGGGTCACCAAACGCATCATGAATGGATACTCAGGAGGAAGGAGAAGAGTTGGAAGACCAAGGCTGAGGATGGAAGAGACGCAGTGCGGCTACTACAGGTTTCATGCTGGAAGATGGTGGCCGAGGACAGAGAAGGGGGGAGGCTCAAGATAGCGTAGACCAAGGACCGATATCGGCTGTAAGGTCATTGAAGAAGAATATCATCAATATTCCTGCAGAGCTAAAAAGCTTTCAATTTAAAATCACAATCCAATTTCATCATCATAAGGCTTTGCATACATTCAATTTAATTTTGTAATAAGGCACTACTTACATATTGCAAGAAAAATTATAAACACGGATATCACGAATCTCATTATTTCTTTGGAAAGATAAATAAATGAAAAAAAAGTAAGCTCCGATCAGATTGTTATTAAAAGTAATTGTATTGAATTTCCGATCCGAGCTTTTTATCTTTTTGTAAAGTTTTCTTCGCGCTGGAGGCTCTGATTACGCCTCAAGGGTACCCCCCCCCCCCCTCCTCCCCTCCCCTCAAAGGTTCTACAATCTATCGGCGCCGGAAAAGCCTTCGAAAAAGTCAGTCACCTCAAAGTCTGCGCGATGCACTTGTTTCTTCTATAAACACTTGTTATGAGCTTTTATATTTTATACAGTATCATTTTAATCAAAAAGCTCGCTCACATATAATCACTTGGCATTCTGCAATCATGTTTAAAGTGTCGTTTTTGAATGAAGGAATACAATCATGTAAGCGTTTTTTTATGTTTTATTGTTTAACTCAATGGATCAGATTTATCTCGATTATCGTTTTTATCTGCTACCAAAAGTGACAACGGATATTGTACGAATAAGAGAAAAGTTTTTTAAAGAAATACATTTATATAGTGGGTTCTTCCTTTGTATGATGCCGACTCTTAATGATAACAATTTATCTTTATGATAGAACAACAAAACATGCACCAAAAGGATGATTTCTTTTAATCTTTTGTCTTACTTACCTAGTGCAAATATTTTACACACTGTAATTATGAGAAATTCAGTTTTCTCAATGTTTCGTCGGAATATAATTAAACTCATGGAGAGACATTTTAATGGAGTGGTTAACAAATACAAAAATAAATAAGCATGAACCAATTTGAATTCTATAAAAGTTTATCCGGAAATCTGGATCAGAAATTTTCCACAAGACGTCACGGGACGGATGAGTATCTTGATCGTAAAAGCATCAATTTGAAAAGGGCCCTTAATATTAAATCAAATTTATTCAAACCAATACTATGAAGATCCGTTTTTCATAAGATAAATTTAAGGCACTCTTTTCTACGCTTATATTTTGACACAAAAAGATCGCTGTTGAGTATTAATGGTTAAAACATGTAGAATGTTAAGCGATGGTCTAAAGGAGACTGTTAATGGTTTAATATTAATGTTAATAAACTAAACATACCTGTAGCTTCTTTATGGGCCTAGGAATGTTTATGGTTTATCTGGGAGGATGACTCACCTGAAATAAGAGAAGAAAAGTAATGAATTATGACGTCATTACGTTTTTCAAAAATGTAAGTATAAAAAGGACAATTACTTATGTAAGTAACATTCTGGAATTAAAAAAAAACATTGTAAATACATTCAGGCACAAAACTATTGTTTTTTTACACCATCAACTGTGTTTTTGTTGACAATGTAAAAAAATGCTAAAAAATTAAATTACAGGAAGTGCGTAAATTAAAGGAAATAAATCCAGTGGTTTAATTTTTATTCCTGATTTTTTACATGACTCTGGATAGAGATTATCTATTCTATTTATGAATTAGACATTTTTAATATTTTATGAAATATTTCTGTATTTTTTTTTCTTTCATAAAAACCTTGTTGCATTTATTCTTAACAAATATTACAAATTACCTACTTTCTTTTTATCACACAAATATTTTTTTAATGTGGCATAGGTAAACGCTTAATCAAAAATAGCAACAATTATTTGCTTTTTGTATTTATTTTCTTGGACATTTCATGTAAGCATACGAAATACATAAGTTGATTATAAAATGACTTTACGACTTAATTTACGATTACAATGTAAAGTAGACATTTTATTTATTGCGCGTACGCAACGTGAGATATCTCATTACACCGCGAGACGCCATCTTCATATTCCGCACAAACACAACTGCGCGATTGCTTATTTTTCAGCGGTGCTTTATGAAGTTTGGTTTCAACTTTAACCATACCATTACATGGGTTAAGATATCTCGTCAAAACAAAATGTGCTTGCTGTGTCAGATACGAGATATCTCGTCTAAAAGAAACAGTGGATATCATACGAAAAGCAAATTTAAAAAAAAATAGTTTTTAACGCACAATACATGAACTATCTCGTAAAAATGTCACTCGTATTTCAAAAACAAGATAACTCATCTAATATATCTGTCCACATCACGGTTAAGACAAAAAAAATCACGGAGAGACATGAGATGTCTTCTCAAAAGTATGGATAATCTTTTTCAAAAACAAGATAACTCGTCAAGAACACCAAGAACAAAATATCTCGTTGAAAAAATAGCTTTTTCTTTACCTAGCACGAAATACCTTGTCAAAAATTGGTCCGTAATTTCTAGTCGAGTGGTAGAAAAGCTGTTTAAAAAATGACCGTCTGACTGAAAAGGTCAGATTGATATATTTTTTAAAGTCTCGGTGGGCCGCAAACCGTCTTGGTGGGCCGCGTGTTTAAAATGCCTGATCTAGCTGAATAAGATGAGGTACTCTCATGAGTTATATTATAGGTAGAATATACCTCAATTCGTAGCTGGGAAAGGGTTAAAATAAACATGTAAAATGTTGAGTCTTGTGGCTGTCAACGCCATTGCAGAGAGAGCTCACAATGGTAACGTGATACTGAAGAAGTTAGAACGCGCGTGAGATAATTATTCTGTCATTTTATAAGTGATCTATGATGAAAAGGGGAAGCGTTGGTGAGGTTCACGATGCCAAAAGGTAAATAAGTAACAGGTAATGGACGTGTGAAGACATTAAAAAACCAATGTAAACAAATGCCAACCACTCGAAATGAGGGTTTCCCTGCTCCACAGGGGGCAGGTTTTCATTTACAGTGAAGGTTATATAAACCTTTACGGTGATATGATTTGCGTAGAAGAAAATAACACATCTTAAAATAATGTCTAGCACTTCTTTTTCATCAATCGACCAGACACAAATGTCACGTATTTTTAATTTTTAACTTTTGATATTGCGACAGAGAGTCCTGAAGAATGAAAAAGTCTTATTTAAATGAACTTTAGGATGATTTATTTGGTGAGCGCAGTTTTTATATGAATCAATCACACTTGGTCGTCGTTATAGAAAGCGTTGATTCTTAAGCAAGATTCAGTTGCTGTAAGGCTGTATGAACTTTTGACGACCGGTCTATGGTAAAGGCAAATTAAATTTTCGACCCAGTGAAGAGCAAATCAAATATTAAAAATAAATAATAAAAAACAAAAAAATTAAAACCACAATCATCCGATTACAAGTCCGTAGCATTAACTACTAGGCTACGAACCGGACATGTTTAAAAAAAATAAAGCTCTCTTAAATCAATCGAAATTTAACTTTGTTGGAAATTTTGTTGATTTAATTTACTTCAATATGTCATTTCACTTTTACTTTTGTATAATTAGTATTTTATTAACAACGATGATCTTGAGGTAATTTTGTCAACATAAGGCGCTTAAAAAAGTTCAATAAATAAATCCATATTGTTGGCTTAATTACACCATTTAAGAGTTTTTTTGTTTACAGCTTTATGTACATATATTCACAAAAACTATAAAAATGCACAATCAATTTCTCAGCTTTTCCTTGAAAATACTCTCAGCAGTTTTTCCACAAATACATAGTAAATGCACGTCTGTAATTATGAGCAGTCAATCTCGATATTGGTGCATCATACATCACACAACTAGAATTTCTCCAGCCAGGCGTTCCCACACTCCGACTCTTGGTTTCCAGTTATCTGGGAGAAAGGACGCCCGAGAGATTGGCAAGGCTGTGAATGTATTGTACTACTACATGTATGTATGGTATAGACAGGTAAAGCGGCAAGAGGTGTGATTTAGGAATAGGTGTAAGGTGTAGACGGGAACAATCACAAACACTTATTACCAACACCACCTGACAAATTGCTGCCGGCAAGTGAGGCAAGCTTCAAGCCTGGCCTTACCAAAGATTCTGTTACTGTTCCAATTTTATTTCTTTATAATATTGTATTGTTATTTTTGCATTTATTATTATTATTATTTTTATTTCATTCCTTAACTCCTATGTTGGCATGAGGCTGACCTCTTACTGTAAGAAATATTACTGTAAGAAATACTGTAAGAAATGGGTCACTTGTGCCAATGTCACCCCTTTTACAGGGAAGGTCGGCAAGAGTTGCAGGCATATGAGGTTGGGTTTATATTGTAAGTTCACATGCGGCATGCTTAAGCGTGAACTTATACATGTCTGTTTGTGAGAATACATTTAATATACCTAAATCTTATTGGTAATATATCTTTTCAACTTAGATTATAGGTTTAAAGCAGTCCGTAGGTACTGTATAAAATATCGATACCTTAAAGGTAAAACTGAATAAGTGACCCATTAATTTGACATGGGTTTCCCCATGAAAGCACGTTTTTCTTATTTTCCACGAGAGAAAGCACTATGGAAGTGTAAAAATCCTGTAGTGCAAAAGTTTTTCATCAGCACTTCCTTATAATAAGTTTTCCTACTATGAGAAGTTATAGCCAACAATATGTTTAAGCCACAATTTCTCAAATCAGTGATTCAGCACTTATTCAGTTTTACCCTTAAGGTGGCGATATAACGGAAATGAGTCTTCATGGGATCCACTTTTGATATCGCTCCTAGTGTCAGTTTTAGCAGTCAATGAGCGATTTTCATGAAAAAGGGGGATAGATGCATTGAAAGTATGCAAGTGAGGAAGAGAGATCGATGCATTGAAATAAATTACAGCCGCTAGGGGTGCTATCAAAATTGAATGAACAAGAGGTCACCCAAGAACTTTATACTTTCTGGATTAAAAGCGACTCATGAATGTTTCGTCGTATTTGCAGATCAAAAGGATGGCAACTGCGAATGAGAAATTTGGCTGGCACAAAAATTAATGCACTGCGTTCACTATTTTTATGACGACACCCATCTTAGTTGTGTGCCGGAGCATCAAATTTGATTCAAGGTTGATGAAACTCTAGTTTTAAAATGTCCTACGCTGTACGTAACAAATCCTCCACACTTCTAACCCAATCCAACCACAACGTCTGACTTTTGCCAGCTACTCGGCATCCCTTTTTCAGGCCTGTCATAATTTGCATCAAAAATGAGTTTTTCTTTCATGAAATCCTTCTGTTACAACTAAGGCAGGGGTTTAACATGTTTTGTATTGTTGCATTAGGTTAATAACGCGTTATGAAGCCTGATCACGATACTTGGAGAGATTTACGACTCTAGCTGAGCGACACACGCCTGTAGATACAAAAGCCAACGTTTCCTGTACTTAAAGCCTAAACTTTACGATTAACTCCAAAGCGTTTTACCAAAAAAATGTTTGAAAACAAGTCGAGCACCTCTAATGAGCGTCTAAGTTCAAATAGATTTTCGATACAAGTCGATTCTTGAGTTTGAACGTAAAGTTGTATACTTGGAGTATCTAGTGATAAATATCACGTGGAATTTTTCAAATCTTAGCGCGAACACTTGCAGAAATAATCTGATATTTGATTAAAACCTAATAATTTTTTAACACATTTGTATAAAGATATATATGGTGCAAATTCTACTTTTGAATGGCTTCTCTAGGATTTGAAATGATAAATCGGCTTTCTGCCCTGATCGATGGGACACATGTCGGGAACGATCATGCTAAGAGTTCCTACAGGATTTATTTATAGAAATAAAGATAGGGAAGAATGTATGAGAAGATGAATGAACATTACTGTAAAGCAATCCCAAAATTGAATCAGAAGAAGAAGAAAGGCCCGGAGCATATGGCGCAGAAAATACAACTCTGAATCGTACGATCTGGACCAAAACATTGATTTTCCTTACAGACAAAGCAAAGACACATTAACATTTAAAGTTCATATTGAATGGGTGCCCACAAAAATACACGTTTAAATTCGCGTTTACATATGCTGCATGTGTACTAACGAATTAAAATACAAACCTCACATGAACGTAAACCCTGCAGCTTTTGTCGACCTTCCCTGAAACAGGGGTGACATTGGCAAAGTGAACCATTTTTACACTTTTTTACAGTATGGGCGGTCAGTCTCAGACCAATCTATAAGTCAATGAAGATAATAAGACAAATTAAAAAAGCTTCACATAATCGTGTTTCTCTAATAAAATTTATATTATCAAATTTAAACTTCTATAAAAATCACACTACAAAAGCTGTCAATACAATCTCGACAGTACCTACATGACTGCGGTCAAATTCCATGGAATAAATAAAGATGCATGTTAACGAGGGTGATAGCCGATAAGATTGTTATTTTATTGTTAAAGACCATCATTGTGGTTTTGTATTGAGGAAAGAAGATAAAAACTAACTGTGGTATTCACAGTCAAACACTTAGTTTTCATTTCATCCGAAAGAGATAAACTTTTAGTTTAATTTTAAAAGAAAAACATAGTTATTCAGATAGTAAGGCAATTTACCAGCACACACTGTGATATATTTTTTGGTGGCGTTTAAATGAAATTAAGGGATGACTAAAATGAAAAGTTGTAGTTTGGAATTTGATTGTCTGTGAATAACACTCCGAGTGTATTGTTATACGAGAAAGATATTTCTGACGCGAGGGATGGTTATCGCTCCTGATGTGTTGTTTTTTACAAATCGATGGTCAATAAATGTTTTCTTTTTTGTTTGATGCATCAATGTATGTAGGTATTCACTTTTTCAAACACTTTTAAAACAAATTCTCTGATAAGACATTTGTGTTGGTTTTGAAACATTTTTTTTGGATCTATAATCTATAATCTAAGTTGCAAGGATATATTCATTCAAAGCTCTCAGATGTATGCCCACAAACAAACACGTGTAGTTCGCGCTTACAAATGCTGATTGTGTACTTACAAATAAAATTCAAACCTCAAATGAACATAAGCCCCACAACTTTTGCCGACCTTCCCTGAAACAGGGGTGACACTGGCAAAGTGAACCATTTTTTACAGTATGGGTGGTCAGCCTCATACCAACCTATAAGTCAAGGAATGCATCAATGTAGGTATTCACTTTTTCAAACACTTTTAAAACAAATTCTCTGATAAGACATTTGTGTTGGTTTTGGAACATTTTTTTGGGATGAATTTAGATAATCATTTTTTTTTGCATCTCGTTGAAAAACACCATAAACGGATTGAAAAAAAACTATTAAATGAAGTTTGCGCATTTTACAACGTCAAATAAGATTGTGATGTCACACGGCCGGGTTGCCAGGAAAAAGGCTAACAAATGTTTTTTTATTGGTTGCTGTGAACCTTATTTACCTAGACGTGTGACGTTTGACAGCTGAGAAATAAAATGAAACGAGTGTATTTAAAAACAAAAAAAATCTTGTTTCACGAGTTGATCTATTACCTTGAGCGCTTTCGGAGTGCTTTCACACCATACTAGACCAACTCGTAAAGTTTGATCTTATTTTTGCATTATTAATTCAAAATGTGATTAGCGTATTTGGAACAGAATACATTGGTTCGAATGACGTCTGACCCTGGTTCAAGAGATGCCATTCCATACACACAAGCTTCTGCTTTCGTATGAAGACAACTGGCCAGGCGAAATTGGTTGGTGAACTGCATTCCTCTTCACAAACCTATTTAAAAATAAAAAAAGTTCATACACAAACCCTTAAACTTTTACTAGAGTATATTTTTTTAATGGTAAGTGTACATATTTTTTTTGTCTCTACAGAGTAGTCGCCCCTAGTGTGTAAGTAAGTTGGTACCTTGACAGTGTATAAAATTACTTCAAAACCAGAAGTAGAACTCGTCTCATTTTTTGGGCTACCTGAATTACAAGAGCGTCGTACAAAATCCTGTTTGGAGAGCCACACCACAAAGCGAGCAAGTCGAAAAATGAAAAAAAAAAGCAAAAATCAGTGTCGTGGTCAGTGATTAAGTGGCGAGGTAAGTGCCAAAACTGATCACCTGTCACCTCAAGTGCACACGTCACAGATTACAGAAACTCGTCGAGGTGCTTTTTTTTCACGACCCGTTTTTTTGTAGTACAATAAAAATATGATGTATTATTGGAGCTGTGTGGTTTGGTGAGTGCAACCAATAATATGACTCGACACAAATTTCAATTCGATTTTTTTGTTGGCGGCCAGACGTCATGTTTTTTATGACAACATATATTTTTTTAAGAAATCCAGTGCGGGAGACTCCCTATATTTTAGAAACTCTAGGGGTCTATGGCACTTGTTGTAGTGCCGCAGAGGTGTACGAGCGTGGTCGTCGCTACAAAGCGACAAGACTCAAGCAAGACCCAGGTGGTGTAAGGCTAGAGGGACCTTTTTTTTTGAGTGACCGGTCTTTGGTAAAGGTTTTATGATTTCTTTCAACCCAGCGAAGAGCATATTTGCCAATATGAATGGTATATTTTTGTGCTCCGCCGGGATCCGAATCCACAACCTTTACGAGTCTGAAGTGTTGCCACTGGACTACGGACCGGTCCAAGAAAACTATGGTTCTTAGCAATAAATAGCAAAATACTTTTTGGAAAGTGTAAGCTGGAATTCATTTTCATACTAGAACTGAAATATACGCATCTAATTATTTTACTTAAAAATCTTTATTAATATTTTGTATCTTAATTTAATTTGTCAACAACCTTGACTAAAAAGTTGGTATGAGGCTGACGTCCATGCTGTACAAGCTGGGTTAATTTTTTTCAATGTTTGATTACCGTTTTTTCCCTCTTAAAATCCCTTGCAGAACCCGTTGTCATAGCAATAAGAAAAAAATATGTAAGTTGAAAAATCTGCGGTTAAGAAATAAGAAAGTAGCATTTTTTTTTTAATTTAATTCTTTGTGGTCGTAAAGTAAATCATTATGAACAAAACCAGTAGCTTTTTCTACACTGCATAAAATTTTGCATTTTTTAAATTCAATACATCCCAGGTCAGTTTTTTTATTTGTTAAATATAGGTTATGAGTGCATTTTTTTTGTTTTTCAATAAAAAAAAATAAGCTGTTGAACTATCACTAAATTATAAAAAAAAAAAATTTTTTTTATCGTTTACAGATGAAATTTAAACAAAATAAAAAAACCTTTTTTTTTATTGTATTGCTTTTGAAAACAATGTGTGACTGAACTAAAACAAAAAATAAAATAAAAGCAGATTTTTCATTGTTAAAATTTAAGATCATAAATTTCCTTTTCATATTTTTTTACTCATAATTCATCCAATTGTATCAAAAAAATACTGATTTTTTTTCTATGCGAGTTTTTTTATCATTTTTAAGGTACATAATATTACGCAAAAAATATGAACTTATCTCTGATGTGCGTTTTTTAAGTTCATATTTATTCAGATGTAATAAATGATTTATTTTTACAGTTTTTGTTAGAAAACAATGATTTTGTAAATCTTTTGTTCCCAAAAAGAAAATTTATTTTCATAGATAGCCTCTTAAAAATATGCATAGAGATTTTAAACAAAAGCTGCTATTGATTTATTAACATATGAGAATAACAAGAACTGAAATACTTTAAAGCGAAATTAAGTACCTCAATAATTTTCTTTCAGGATAAGATTTTCTTTAGTGACCGCGTTTTTCGTATGAATCACACATCAAGACTTATTTACAAAATGCTTGTTCCATAGACCCAGTTGCTGTAAAGTTGAGTAAATCTTTGTGACAGGCTTTTGATAGACGAAGGCAAAAAATTTAAACCAGCGAAGAGCATTTTTGAAAATGAAATGTCATTTTTAAAAAGAATAATAATATTAGGGTGATTTATTTGGTGAACGCTGTTTCTGTGCAAATCACACCTCAATAGCCCTTTTTAAGATTTTCGTCGCTAAAGAAAGCGTCAATTCTCAAGCAAAAGATCCAGTTGCTGAAAGGCTGGATGGATCTTCGGTGACCGGTCTTGGGTAATCGTATATGAATTTTTGAACCCAAAGAAGAGCATTTTGGAAAATGTAAATGGCACATTTTTTGTGCTACCGCTAGAGTTCTAACCTACGACCTTCCATTTATGAGTCCAAAGCGTTACCACAAGACTACGGACTGGTCTTATGTTCTCCTGGTAATCGAACCTTCTGACTCTTACGTGTTAAACAATACACTGCGATTGGTCTAAATTTATTTGAGCGTAGAAATCGTGCATTATCTTTTTGTGTTCAAAAAACATCGGACTGGGGTGAAATCTTAAAATGTGGTCGCAAGAAAAATGCTTGTGGAACTCAATTACATAGATTAAACTTTCAAAAAGGTTCACTTATTCACCAGAAAGGACATCAGGAATCCTTGGAAATGTGAATGATCCCTAATTGTAAGAAGGAGTAATATATTTTGAAGGAACACGATACAGATTTTTTGTATTAGTTAAAAAACGTCACAATCTTGGCTCTATCCCAAATGACCCAGGATTCTGATTGACCAAAAGGTCTGTTCGACACTTTCAGTATCAGCACATGGTCTAGAGACCAAATATTTCACTCACAAGAAGAACCGGCCAAAGAGCCATGAAAAAGAGATATCAGGAATCAGACCAATGGGCTATGCAATCAGGAGATGCGACAGAGCATAGAGCCTGTCTAAAGTGACAACGATAGATGACAAAAGAGGATCACATTGTACCAATAAGGGATAGTATCATATTTGAGATTTTTGAACTTTATGATGTTTATTAGATTGCAAGGATGGGGCTGAACAAAGCATTCAAAATCAACGCGTGAACAAAAATGAAAGAAGTCTCCGGGAGTGAATGAAGACGTAAAAACGAAACGCAAACTACCTGCTTACGCAGTGTAACTTCTTAGCGCTTTGTTCCGAAGGGGCTGTATGCGGTGAATCAAACCTTTTTATTTCTTTGCCAATCATTTAAAAGAGAGAGTTCCCCTGGTTTCCTCTATTCTTGAGGAAGCTAACTAAAAACTTACCAGTATTTGATTGATTCGTGCTGAAAAAAAATATCAGAGGAAATTTTATTTTAGAGAGCTTAATATACAGTCCCACCCTGTTGGACTGCTACAGATGTGTATTCTTGACGACTACAGTCGTGGACGAGGATATGGCTTATTTAATGTACAGAAAAGGCGTAGGTACTGATGGCATCGTGCAGCACCTTGTGACTCGGAGTATAAAGCCATTTTTACTGATCTTATTAGATAAGTCATTTTTAAGTGTTATTAAATAAGATGTCCAATATACGCATTGATTATTTCCGAGCGTGTTTATGGCTATTAGGAACACTGTCTCATATCACTGATTGATCTCGAACCCTAGCTTTAACCAACTGGGCTAATGACCGGTCTAGAAAGGATAAAAATAAGACAAATATATAATCTTAGAACATTGGAAGGGAATATATGGTCCTGTTTCTAGGCATGTTTCGATAAATTGAATGCGACCTGAGAAATGGCCATGGGAATATCCGAGAGGTGATCTCTTAGACGAATCCCTAATTATTTATGGTAAATGGATGCAATAAAGATGATATCTTAATGTCTGACATTATTGTCCGGCGGGCAGATGTGTACACTATGCACGGAGCCTTGGTGTGCTTTATTGTGTCAATAAATTATGTAGATATCCTTTTAATAGAGTCAAGTTTAAAGGATTACTTGAATGCACTGCGACCAAGTGAACACTTTGTATTCAGTGTCGTTAGAGACCAATTCATTTTCTAGAAAATTCCTTTCTCGTTTTATTTATAGTTCTTGGGATCCGATAAGACATGATACCATTTTTAGATAAATGGTTGTATTGAAAAAGGCAATTAGAACCATAGTGGTTCATCCTTGCTCTCTGCCGAGCAAGGATGTGTCTCCTGATGATGTTGGATAAAAAGCCAACGGAACGTCGAGAACACTAAGCACTTTCTAACTAACGGTTATTATTTTTATGATTTTATTTGAGTTCTTTTAATCAAAATGCCGTTTATTTATTTTTCAAGATTTATTTTGCACAATATACGGTGTATTATGTACTGGTCACTTTTTATAGATCTTGGCTTATCAACTTCACGGCTCAATGTTTCAATCGACCTGCGCTCTTTACCATTGCGGCTCGCTTATATAGGTACGAAAGGGACCATTCTTGCTTGTTCTAGATAATTTTGAAGTGGATTGTACCACACCTTATTGGATAAATGGTTGTTTTAAAAAAGGCAGTTAGAACCATTGTGGTTCATCCTTGCTCTCCGCCGAGCAAGGATGTGTCTCCTGATGACGTTGGATAAAAAGCTAACGAAACGTCGAGAACACTAAGCACTTTCTAACAAACGGTTCGTATAAATATCCAGATTTTTAATTTATATTGATAATTTGACAAATATACATATAAATAGTAAAGATCCAAATTTGAATCATGCCATCGAGTAACACGGGTAAGGTGCACTTCCACACGCTGCATGTTCTTTTACAAAATAAAAACACAAATCAAAAATGCATCCTGCAAACTTTTGCCGACCTTCCCTGAAACAGAGGTGAGATTGACAAAGTGAATCATTTTTACCGTATTGGTGGTAAGGCTCATACCAACCTATAAGTGAAGGAACCGAGTTGGTCAAATTGAGATAAAGATGGAAACCTTTTTGAGAAGGGGAGATATATTTATCAGATTTGTTTTTCAAAATTCAACAGACTAACTTTTTTTTCCGCTAACAAAACAAATACTAACTGCCTTTTCTCGTGCGTGGTATTTAGTAGTGTGATGATAAGTCAATTACGATTTTGCGTCTTTAGTTTTTATTACAACGCAATGCAAATAGTAAACATCATAAAAGATTGTGTTTTTTTTTCTAGAAATGTTTACAAGTAAGATGTAGTAGAGATAGGCATCGTTGTTACCGGCAAAGTCGTGAATCGCCACTCTGCAGATTGCCTAGGTCTCCGCGACCGCAACCATTGTTTTCCTGATAAAACTTACTTTCTTACAACTTTGTCTGCGACTGTTAGCTGGTTCTTTTTGCATACGCCCATGTTGTCGTGTAGCGATAGCATTTAGCGCACCTCAGTAACCGAATCGTTCGTATTATAAGTCAAATCCATAAAAAAATAATCATGGCGCAATCCACAAGAAGGAGGTTCTATTCTATACTCTAAGGAGTCTATTTTTTCAAGTCAGAGGCAAATATCTTACTCGATTTAACAGAGTAAAAGAGATCACGGCCCTTGGTATTAAAGAAGCTTTAAAAGTGCAAACACTGATGGTGGAGTATCGTGACGTCAATAAAACTTTAATTTGTGAGGTCCTGTTCGGTCGATAGCTCAGTTGGTAGCTTGCATTCAATACCGAGAGCCAGGGTTTGATTCTCCCCAAGAGTGTAAAAAATGATTTCCCTAAATAAAAAAAAAAACATCAAGGTTTACTAGCCTTCGCAAGAAATGAGAACCAGACCTCTCGGAAGATGAAAGAAATCACTTTAAGTGAAATGGTTGGCTTAAGGCCGGCTGGCTTAACTTTTAAAATGAATAAATTTAAATACGTTCCACACGCCATATCGTCCCCCAGTGCTTGTTTGGCTTATCTACAATTTGATTCAAACATGACCTTTGAATGAGATTGTCTTAAGAGTCACATTTTATACAATCAGAGATAAAAAAAATCGATGATAATGTGAGAGTTATTTTAATATTTGTAAAACCAATGTCCAGTTTTAATAAGACGCATTGGTCCAGTACACATAATAACATTTCTCACGTGAAATTACCTCTGACGGACATAAGAGAAACAAGCACTAAGTGGACGATATGTGAACCTTTCGGGAACAACACGGTCACAAGTTGCACTAGTTGTGCACCTTGGTTGCGTTTAATCTTTGATCTAAGTAAACTGATTATTTTATTTTCTGTCATAGCTTAGATTCGCAAGCCTGTTATTTCTGAGTTGATTCTACGAAGTTTAAATCTAGTTGTCCTCCCATTGTGGTCTTTCAGCCAGACGCATGTCACATGGTTTTTGCATCAAAATTGCATCTTTTTGATTAAACAAACGATTTAAAACTCCATAACGATACGAAATCTGGAACGTACGAGTGTTGAGGTTTTCTATTGTAATGGTTTATCTCTGGAAGAGAAACGAGTCGTGACTCCCAGTTATCATTTGCGAGGAAATATGATTAAGTCTGGATAAAATATGTTAATATAATAATGTGAAATACCGCCGGTTATAATCAGAAGTGCGGTATGTACCACAAGTAGTAGGTACACATTACGTTTAAAACTTAACCAAAAAAAATAGGGAAACTTAAAACAATGTTTGTAGTGATCGTTAAAGTTTCCATACGTTTTTGGTAAGCGCTGTAGTGAAGTTTGAATTCCATTGAATTCTGATACGTTTTTGGAAAACGCTGTGATTGTGTAGAAACGTAATGTTTAATTCTTGGGGTACCTACTGCACAGCATATGTTTTATGATTAAACTCAATTCTAATGTCATAAGAAAAATTCACGAAAACTAAACAGCGCCTCTAGTGAGCGTTTCTGTCTCCATATATTTTTGGTACACTCTGTGGATGAGTTGAAAACTAAAGTTTTATACGTGAGCAAAATTTTTATTTTTAATTATATTATGTGTCATTTCCTTATTGTACCTATTTGTCGTACCTAAATCATTATTTTTATTTTATTTCTCTATGGTGTTTGTCTTGTTAATTTTTGTAATTTAGTATCCTCTTGATAATGACGTAAATAAGTCGAAAGTACTTGAGGTTGAAATAAATACTCAATTTGTGAAAATAAAACTCTGTGTTTTTTATAATTTTTTATAATTATTTATAAAAATGAATTTTCACTGTGTGAATACACAAACTTTACAAAGTCTAAAATTTTTATTCAACGAAATAATGAATTGGAACTAAACAGCACTTCTAGTGAACGTTGAGGTTTTCATACGTTTTTAATAAACGCTCTGGTTAAGTGTGGACGATAGTTTTCATTCATGGGGTACGGCAAAAAAACCTTTTGTGATTATACTCAACCAAAAAATACAAAGAAAGTATAAAGCGCCTTTGGTGAGCGTTTAAGTTTGTCTACATTTTTGATCGTTGTTTTTGTTGTGTCTCAAGTAAATATTTTGTACTAGCACAGGAATCGCAATGTTTTTAGAAATGGCGCGGGGCCAGACGGCAATCTGGATGGGAAATGTGATACAATGCTTGTTTACATAATGTCGTACAAAGCTAATTACTCGTCTGCTGTGCACATACTTTAATCATTAATCTAAGTTGCAAGCATAAATTAACGTGTAAGTTTGCGCTTACATATCCCGCATGTGTGCTTAGAAAATAAAAACGTAAATCTCGAATGAACATAGGCCAAAAACAACTTTTGCTGCGCTTCCCTGAGACAAGGGTGACATTGGCAAAGTTCACCATTTTTACAGTATGAGTGGTCAGCCTCATACCAACAAATAAGTCAAGAAAAGATTAAATATGCCAGATTGCTGTATACAGGTAGTTTTTCATAGCAATAAAATAATACTGAGTTAATCTATTCTAAGTTGCAAAGATATTTAGATATTTAGATTCGTATAAATTATAAAATGTATGCCCTCAAGCAGGCATGTGTAAGTTCGCGTTTACACATGTCGCACGTGTACCTACAGGCTTAAAAAAATAAATCAAACCTAACATGTAAATATATCTCGCAACTGCTACCACTGTTTCCTGAAATCGGGGTAGAATTATCAGAAGTCATACAATTTTCTACAGCATGGGGGTCAGCCTCATACTAACCTTTTAGTCAAGAAACTTTAATACTTAGAAAGAAAATACTGAAAATACATCGAAACATGAAAATACATGAAAAATACATGAAAATACATCGAAACCAGAGCCGACACCACGAGAACGAAGAGTCTCCTACGAACCACCGAAATGAAAACTCTCCGCCCTATCGCAGGATTGACCATGCGAGACAGAATACGAAATTCCGAAATTCGGAGGATCTGTGATGTCGAGGATGTCGTGTGATGGGGTAGAAACAGAAGACGTTACTGGAGAGATCACGTCGAAAGAATGGATCCGGTGAGAATGGTGAAAATAGCGGCAGACGAGATACCATCAACCAGCCGACTCCCTGGACGACCACCAAAGAGGTGGAAGGACAGCTGGACATCCGCGTCCCAGGAGTGAACCCGAGAATAAACAGGACCTAGTCCTAAAACAAGCTGAAGAAGAAGAGAAGAAGAAAGAAAATACTGAGAATGTATTTGGTCTTGTCGAAAAATGACTGAATAGTTTTTGCAAAGTCTTGTTAGTTTCGCGAGCTTGTCGAAGAAAAAAATAAAAAATTATATTTAAAAAATATCAACATAAAATAAAAAAAACTGACGACTGACCTTTGTCTCTTTAAAGCGCACACCAATCAAAATCCCAATAAAAGTAAATCAAATAAGAGAGCAGTAATCCGTACCGACATTTCAGACCTCAGGCTTTTCATTTCACATTCCGACCCGTCTCTCACTCTCAGAGTTCAAGGCTGTGCGATCTAATACCATTAAATCTGCAATAAAGTACCCCACAGTACCCTTACCTTTCAACTCAAACAAAGCGTTTTCAAAAAAATATATCACAACTAAAACGCTCTCCCCTGGCGTTGCTTCAATTTGTATGTTTTTTTAGCAAACGCTATGGTCGAGTTTAAACGTAGAGTTTTATGCTTGGGGTAGTGCAATTCTTGTACTGCAAGTTGATGGCCTTATTGTGAACTAATCCTCTAAAGGTTAACACGATCACTTCACTCTCACTGCGAATCGGCTTTGCGTCAAATATTTCACTTATCTGCAGTGTTCTGTGCTTTTGAACGTCATACAAATAAGCTGTTGCTTTCATTAAAAAATATAAATAATAATAATAAAAGCGCAGATTTGTCCGTCAAGAAATATGTACGTACAATTTTTTTTCCGTGTTTATTTCTAAAATATTACATCAAACTATTTGAATCAAAATCGTTTTTTATGTCAAAATTGTCATTTTGAATCAATACTTTAGTAATTTATTGAATTGTCCATTTTATGCAAATTTTAAGTTCTGACATGCGAAACTCATTTGTATTCACAGGTTAGAGCCCGTTCCCACTTGTCGGGTGCCGGATCCATATATTAATCGGAAGTTCCAGTGGCAGAACATTATGTAAGGAGCTATTCACACTTGTCGGAAACCGTTTTTGTCCGAAATGTCCTGCAACTGAAACCTCCGATGAAACAAGTGGGAACGGGCTCTTAGGTAGCCAGATTAATACCAGTCTGGCTTCTCATTCTTTTTTCTTGTCAGTACTCAGACTTGAACGCGGAAATAACTGAATCAAGAACCATGTGTGAAACCCTAGGTCGTTTGTGATTAAAACCTCTTGTTAAAAAACTAGACGTTTCTTTCATTGAGGTTTTGAGTCATCAACTCGAATGTATAGGTAGAGTTTTGTAGTATAAAAGCAACTTGTCCAACGAGGGATTTTAAGCAACAAAAAAAGGGAACTAGGGATTTTTTACTAGATTAATTAAATTATACTGTGGCAGATAATATACCAGTTGATAATGGCAATGGGCTGTCCAATTGATTTATTTCCACATGTGAGGGGGGCAGCCTTATGTGAAGTGGGAGTTTTCCTGCTCTTAAAAAATAGGTTCTCATTTTGAAGAATAAGTAAACCTTACTTGTCATGTGATTTGGATTACAGGAAAATACTGTACCAGAAAAGCGCGTTTGACATCCACTGTGGGAATCAAACCTTATCGCTCTGGTGTTGAATGCAAGCGTTCTAACAACTAAAGACGTTAGGTATATTTATAATATAAGTTGCAAAGATGTATTAACATTTAAAACTCATATCAAATGCATGCCCACAAACAGATACGTGTAGTTTCGCTTACAAATGCTGAATGTGTACTTACAAATTAAAACCTTAAATGAACATAAAACGACCATAAGCCGACATAAGCCGACCTTCCCTGAAACAGGAGTGATATTAGCAAAGTGATTTTTTTTTACAGTATGGGTGGTCAGCCTCATACCAACCTATAAGTCAAGGAAAATATAAATCTTAAGTATTCATTTACTTAGGAAATTACATTATTATAGACCAGGCCTGGCCAACCCGCGGCGCCTTTTCGTGCGGCCCGCGGTCATGTGTGATGATTTTTTTACATTATGGAATTATATATATTTTTATTTAAGAACTTATATTACAATTTTGAAATCAAAACTACCCCAGAACTTTCCTAGTAAAAACACTATTTGACTGGACTAGAGATACTTTTCAGCGATTTGAGTTGCAGCGGCAACACATTTAAGCGTTAATGCGTAATATGGGGGTGCAATTTTGACAAAATATCGAATTTTTCGCGCAAAAACATTGTCGTGGAGGGGGGGAGGGGGGTAGCGACAGGTTTTTCATTAAACTTGCCATAAAAAAGGTGTCTTTATTAACAAATTATTTCAACGTAAAGAATTATCTGGGTATTTATGAGATCAGTGACTTTTTCTGCCAGATCCGCCTGTTTTCTACATAAATACATTTTTTGTTGTTGGTTCAATGCGTGTTTTCTTTTCACATCTGTACCCTTAGTACGAGTTGCAAATCTTGAGTAATGTAAAGTTTACGGCAATTATTAAAGAGTGATTTCCCCCAAAATCTGCCGTTTTTGTTTGTTTTAACTTGATTTTCTTAATCACTGTAACTCTTTCGCTAAGACCACAAAGTGTAAGAAACAAAAACGGCAGATTTTGGGAGAAATTACGCTTTAATATTTTCCGTAAACTTTATTTTTCTCAAGTTTTACAACTCGTACTAAGGGTAGGTTGTCGTTTCGTTTTTTTACATTTTTTTTTTGTAAAATGTTTGTATGTGTGGCCCTTGGGGAAATTTTAGGCCATCAATGCGGCCCGGGGTGCAATTTGGGTTGGCCAAGCCTGTTATAGACAGTTAACGTATTCGCTCCACCAACTGATTTTCGGCTGGACAATAAAATCTACTATTTTTTCAAAGCCTATTTTAAATTGTAAATAGACGTATATCTGCGAATAAGATTATAGTTAAGGAATCATGTCACAATGAAAACGATTTCTAAACGTGAAACTTTAATATACAGAAATAAAACGTTTTTTTAATACTTTTATTTCATTGCTTTAAATTTGAAATCCAAATGCATCCATATGATACTTATTACAAAGGCCGTGAAAATTATTTTTTTGGGAGCTTTTTTTGGGAATCGGAGGAGTTCAGAATAAGGCTGGAGAGGCCGTCACGTATTCACCGGCTATGATGTATGAGGATTCCTCGACACCCTCAGCGCCTGGCGACGTCCGTACAATACCACTTGTTGTGCACGCGTGAGATTTCACAAGCACGTCTAGCGGAGGATCCCGAGGAGGAAATTACCCCGGAGCGAGAATCAAATTGTTGAAGGATAATCGACGAGAGCAATCACGCCTAGCATTTAATGTTTGCATTGATGATTGCCAGTCAGGGGATACAAAGCTAGATGTATTGATTCACTCATATCACCCATAATAATTAATCAAAGTTGCAAAGATATACTCACATTGAAGGTGTATACTCTATGCAAGCACACAGCCAGACACGCGTAAGTTCGCGCTTGTGGACTTACAAAAAAATAATACAAACCTCACATTGACATAACCATGCAAATCCTGCCACTCTTCCCTGAAACCGCGCTGGCATTGGCAAAAGTGAACCAAATTTTTAGAGTATGCGGATCAGCCTCATACCAACCTCAAAATTATTCAAGGAACGTATCAAAAACATATCGATGGTAAAAAGGCCGTAGGACATAAGCGACATAAGCTAAATTGTTCTGGAGAGCAGTTTAAAGTTTGAGGTTGCAGAAAAATGGCATGTAACTGTTGTATTTTTAATCATATCGTTAAAATCAAAACAGCTCTAAACTAAACAAAATAAAGGCATTTATTGACATTCCTATGAATGTGGTTTTACGATCTTTTGTATGTCACAAGCACCTTTAGGACAAAAAAGGCCAACATCTTGTCTGTTACACTAAAACCATACTTCGAAAACGCAGTTGTTTGACTGGGCATAAACAACACAAAAATCATCGTAGAGCTATGGGCAATTAGCGCATTAGAAAGAGCGGAAAATTTCAAGTAGGATAGCATTCATAACTCATTTTTGACCAAAATGTCGCTTATACTGCCTTTTAACCGTCAATATGTGTTTATAAAAAAATGTGAAATTTTAAAGTTATGTAAGTACATTGTAAAACTATATAAATTGATTAATTAATAAAAAAAATCACGCGTGATTCAACACTCTTATACTAAGACTGTAAAGTTTAACAAACATTTTTTTTACTACAATTATAGGGTATCGGATGCTCTTAATTTTTAAACACAATTGTTTTTTTTCACACCAAATTTACATTTACATTTACATTTTACAATTTACATTTACATTTACAATTTACATTTACAATAATTACACTTCGGGGACAACTCGATGATAAGTATCACCATACGTGCTGCTTAGTTGTGTTTTATCTATTTTTTAATTTGTGGTTAGTATAACACCGTCTTTGAAAACCCCTGGTAAAGTTGATAGGGTGTGAAGCCGGCTACACTAGTAATAGCCCTGCATAGGATGATTTTTCTTTTAGGAATCCATCGGATGATTTCAATTGCAGTCTCGTCTATTATATTGCAATGAAGAAAACTGCAGGCAATAAATATTTATTCCATATCGTACATACTTTATGAAACATTGCACTGGTTTAGTGTGGGAATTTTATATTATTTACGAGTATGACCTTCATACGAGCCATCGTCTGGGACTTGGGATCAGAATGTACGTGTTTGATTCCTGGCAAAGCTGAGTTTTTTTTGAAAATTAAAAGTCTGTGAAAAGAAAGGAGAGAATGTGTCAGGTCATTACCCCTTATTTTAATTTTTTTTATCCATGCGATGGAGGGAATTTTATGCATTCCTTGACTTGTAGGTTGGTATGAGGCTGACCACCCATACTGTAAAAAATGGTTCACTTTGTCAATGTCACCCCTGTTTCAGGGAAGGTCGGCAAGAATTGTAGGGCTTATGTTCATTTGAGATTTGGGTTTTTATATTGTAGGTCCACATGCTGCATGTGTGAGCGCGAAATTATACATGTCTGCTTGTGGGAATGCGTTTAATATGAATCTTAAATGATATATATCTTTGCAGCTTAGATTTAGATTTAGTTTAAATTTATACTCAGGGTATAACGTAAACAAATGAATGGTGAGACAATAGACAAATACGTCCATCTTTATTTTTTATTTCAATTCAATGCGATTATACATATATCACATTACCGATTGTAGTTTAGCAGTAAGTGTCTCGGATCGACATTGAAAAATATTAAGTTTGAAAAAGTACACATCAGAGCTTTTTTTTTCAAGCATGGTCGATCAAACATGACTAGTCCCTAGTCTGCTAATTAACGCTACGTTTTTGTAAACCAAAGGACCGGAGTTCGATGCCTGACGGAGAACAAAAAAATACTATTTAATTTTTGAAATTTGCTCTGCGCTGCGTTAAAAAAATCACGTACCTTTTTTAAAGGTCTATCGAGCCTTACAGGAATAGGCTGTTCGAACCCACAACCTACCAATTACAAATCCGTAGCGTTAACAACTAAACTACAAGCTGTTCCAAATGTGGTCTACATGAACATATCGTTTTAATCCGCATATAGCTTGATCCCGCATACATGCATATGCGGTTTTATTCCGCACACATGCACATGCGGTGTCCGTTTAAACACGTTTTTTTGCGGTAACTTCGTGCGGAAATTATCGTACGCAGTAAAGATCTTGTCGACAAGGTAGCGCATTACAAACACCTCGCCACAACGAGGGAAGAATCAACAATTACGCAGGCCGCATAATACAACATAAAAAAAACTCGTAGTCCGAGTGCACACGCACTTTATAGTGAGAAGTTTTTCATCAAAGATGGGCATGATTGAGGCGTTAAGATCAGTTGATGTAAATTAAAATCATGATTTAATTAAAAATGAAAAAATAGCTTACCGTGATTGGATATTAAGATGAAGATCTATGTAGAAGAGGCTAGTTAATCGCTTACCTGAAAACAAAAGAAAAAAAACAATGAGTAAAAATTAAGAAGTTGATATGAGCCTGATCTCGTATACGGTAAAATATGATTCAATGTCACAAGTTGTCCAGAAAATGACAACATGAGTTGCAGAGTTTATGTTCATTGCAGTTTTGATATGTTATTTTGTATGCTTGGGGGTATTCATTTATTATGAGTCATAAATATTAATGCACATCTGCGATTCACATAATATACAACCAACAGATTGAATATCTTCAAGTTGGATTAAACTAGGCATTTTTTTTTTCTTTGGATGTTAGAGATTTATGTAATGTCCGTAAAAATATGTATTTTTTTTTGTGAATTAGCGTGCATCATCTACAATTCATTCCACAGCATTTCGCACATATTAAATGACAAAACGTCAGTCTAAAAGATAAATATTGATTCACGGAATACAACTATGAATATTCTTCATTCAACGGTAAAAGATTTAAAGAAATAATTGTAACATGTTTATTTAGTTATAGGCAAAAACCGCAGTGGCTCTGGTCACCTTTAGCGGAATGGCGACAGAGTTACAGTACATTAAAATTAAAATAATTAGATTTTTAAAAATAACCTGTATTTATCTTCCATGAGAATCTACAGCTTATAAGTAATTTAAGTAAATTTATGCCTGAATTAGTTATATTCGTATACCTACATCCAATTGTTTTAGTTCTGTTTACCTTTAGCATGAGATTGCTTGCCCTCATTAGATAATAAAGTACCAAATATGGTCGGAAACTGTGATAGCGCTTGCAAATAATTTGCTTATGTTACAATTTGCAATCTAGATGCATTTGCTGATTAAATTACCATTGACTTATATTATCTGCGGACTAGAAACTATTTTAACGAAAATATATGCTATATCCGTTTCAACCTACTTAACAGAAAATGAACCTTAGTTAAAAAGAGAACAAAGATGTTAACAATGTGAGTTTACTGTAAACAAAAACTTTAGTTAAGCAAGGACATATTTTTAAAAAGTTGGCAGTTTTGAAATTTATGTCTGTGCAAACATTGTGCGCACTCGTTTTTATTGTTTTAGTTGGTAAATTTGTCTAGTTTGAAAGAAAAGGTCATTATTTTACAACATAACGGCATGGAATAATTATTTATGGGTATCAAAACACAAAATGGAGAGTGCAAGAAAACATTGAATTTTACATGATTATTAAATATTCTGTGGTATGTGGTATTCTGTGATGTGAAAACTTTTTGGTTGACAGTTCGGGTTGACATGTAAGTCTCATAGTATGTTACAATTCTGTAAGCTAGTTTCGTCTTCCCCAATACTATAAGTTAATGTAAATTACCGTTCTTACACCCAGCAAAGCATTGTTGTGAAAGGGAACACATTAATGTTGCGAAACACTTAGTTTAGATCCAAATTAGCAATAAATACCACAATCAGAGCATAATTACTGGTAACCTTAACGTGAAACTAGTTGAATTCGATTTGCGGACATGCAAACACCTAAAGGTGCCATTTTACTCTCAAATTGGCGACAAAATAAGGTGAACTACCTATATATTTTTTTATCAGGAACTTTTGTCTCAGCAAACAATTGTCAGTCAACCAATAACAAACTATTTGTTGGCGTTACTCAGAAGCAATCCAGCCGGGCGACGACACAATTTTGTCTATGTTGGACCCCGCTAGTTGAAGCACACATTGACACGCCCCAGCAGTATCGACGTACATAGCTACCAATCATATAGGAAGATAGGAAGCTATAAAACGTGGCCGCGCGTGAACAGCTGATATTTTATATAATTTTTAGGTAGAAAATTAGATTGCTAATCAACTGTTTATGAATGGCCATGTTTTGTGGCTTTCTATCTGCCTAGGTAGATATGTCGATATTTTGAATTAATGCGTTTATTTGCACATGTTTTTAAAGAAACTATTGCGAAGTTTTCTTTTTACTGTATTTTTTTTAAGTAACCCAACCAGAACAGTAATCTGGAAAAATGCATTGCCGGCTGAAAAATGTGCGACCTTTCAGTTCGATGAAACAAAATCAAATAGCGAAACCTGAACAGAACCATTAGAAGTATTTAATTGCAAAAGAATCTAGTAAACACTTTCATAAATTTTATAGAGTTTGTGCATTCACAGAGTGAAAATCCATTTTAATTTAAATAAAAAAAATACATGAATTTTGTATCGTACTGTAAGACAAGATGACAAATGTGGCTAAAGAGGATGATTTAGTGGGAAATCACAGCTGAGAAGGTTGGATTATGTTTAAGAGAAAGCATTGAAAAGGTCATCAAACAGACAACCTTGGAGAAAATTGGTAGAGGCATTTGATGAGGAGGGCATGGAGATAAGCTAAGAAAAAAATACAGGAAAATAACTTACATTCAATACTTTTTCAAAGATCGTATCACTAAATTTCGAAGCAATTGGTTCATTGGGCAGAGGTCCGTTATGTGCCGGTACCTTCAAGGCAGACCACAAGCCTGATTGAAAACCTGCCGGCCATTGTCATCGCGGTGCGATGCCAAGAAATATGACCACGCACTGCAATCGATTCCAGCAAATTATGGATTGTGATACATGGCAGTGCCGCATGAAGATTATATAAAAGCTTTGGAATTGAAATTTTCAAGATTTTTTACGAGTTTTTTTTTTTTGTAGAGGATGAAAACTACAGGTCTAAGTATGGGACCTTGTGGGACACCATGTGATCTAAAAACTAAGCTTTGTAGTTATTTGTTAATGATAATTTTTTTATTACGTATAAAGTAAAATGCCTCAGGTTTAATGTTAAAAGTTTGCAAAAAAATTACACAAGTATTCAAATAAGTACAAAACAACTAAATTTTTTGATTATACTCATTTTTTTTTATGATGAAGATTTTGAAGTTCATGGTTTTTGAAAATGGAAAGGTTACAAATATTGACGAACACATCAAACCAAAAAGATTTTGAGAACAATATAAGTGAATTACAGAATAGAAAATAATTTCAAAGGGAATCTGAAAAAATTGTCAAAAATTCAAAAGCCAAGTCTACGCTTATGGCGTTAACGGTAAGTCAATGCTCTCGATCAGTTCAAGGGGCCAAATGTGACAGCTCGCCTTTCAGTTTACGTATTGTTGTGATGGAATTGCGATAATGTTGATGTACTCCCAGTAATGTGATTAATCGATCCAATCAATCAGACAGATGCTGCACTTACAAGTCTCGAATGATCTGCAAATTGCACGCAAATTTTTATTTGCATACCTTTATAGTTTTTTGTTTTGGTAGTTGGGTCTCTTAAATTTTTGGTCTTTTCCATTCTATGTTCGGTCGAAACTTCATTGCGTCTCTCCAATTATTGATCGTAGGTTATCAGTTTCTACGACCCAGATATAACATTACATTTTTTATTGCAATTGCTTCACGTTTCTATAGGTTTATTATATGGATCAAATCATGATCATCATAATCAAATAATCCTTTTACAACAATAAGTATATGCATTTCTAGATCTTTCTCTACACGTGTGTGTTTTCTATGAGCTGAGTCATAACAACAATATTATGAAAAGTGAAGAAGCGGTAAACGTCAAACAAGATGATTATAATATAAGCTATGTTGTTGATTCAGAGACAATACTAGAATAATGCCGTTAGAATAATACCATAAAGCAGGGCTAACAGTTGAAATAAAAAATTATACAGATGCTTTATCGAGCATAGTGAAATTTTAAACAAGAAAACTCAGCAGAAAAAATGAGTGTGTTTTTTTAAGACGTTACATGCAGGTCTATAAAATAAATAAAAAACTGGCCTAAAATATTCAGAGATATCTCTATCTTATCGCATATATGGGTGAAACATCCGGAAGCTCCAGTTACGATAGACCAAAGCAACATATCCGGGAAAGCAACTCTCCATTGTCAAAAGCTGGCTGTGAAAGCCTAAAACTTTTGTTCCTGTTGATTTATTCTCAAAATTATTGCGTAGCCTTACATTATAGTCTTTCTTTATCCTTGATGATTGAGATATCCCTGTTCCTGAAAAAACAGGTTCTTATTTTTTTGTACAGGCTGCTAAAGTAAAATAAATGCAATAACAAGTGATCAGATGTACATATTTTGTAATGGCGGACAAAAGACTTTCACTGCTAGCAAATAATTAATTGTCAATTTTTAATATTTACTCAAACACAGAGCGGCAATGAAAGCGAGTCGACTTGAGCAAACAACGTGTTGATTTAAGTAATAACTTTTACTTTTAAAGATTGCTTTGTGCAGTTTCTCCAGTCTCAAGGATCCCCTGCAACGAGAGTATAAAACATGCAATAGCTTTTACTGATGGAATTATTAGTCTTTGATTATTCCAAAATTATATGACATTGACAAAACACCTCTTTGAATTCTAGAAAATGTTTAGAATACTTCCTTAATAAAGTCTTGTACCTACTACTTGATATTTAGGGTTACAATATTTATTATGTAATTTATAATCTCACTTTACTGATGAAATTTCCACGGGTCAAAAAACATGGATAGTAGAATAGATTTTCAAACCTACGATAATATTCGGATACGATTTTGGTTAATTTTAAAAAACATTTTTTCAATTTTCATTTCATGTGTAAGATGTGGTCAGATCAACCTAGCGGTATGTTGATCACTTGTTCTAACATACGCTGCAACATAAACAGCTCAGGACTAAAAAGCATCTATTTCTTAACCACGAAGATTCTTTTCAGACCATTTATTTCCTAAGGGCATTAAGTAGACCATTTGTTTCCAGCGCTAGGGTGGGCTGACTTCATGTGATTTCTATGAACCATTACCCGTTAGTGGTTAATGAGTCCGCGATTCGATGACGGATGGTGGCATCGACCCGGGAAGACGGCGTGGGGTGAGCTGTCTGCCACCCATTGTCCGTATGTTGGAGGCAAAATAAATACCCTACGAACCAGATGATGGATGGTGCGAGGAAAACTTCATTCGAAATGAAACGTCAGAAAAATAAAATCTCAATATACGACTGTTTTGATTCACGAACTTTTGCCGGACGATGTAATTTACTGGAAAATACACGCTGTGCAGCCATTTCTTACTAAACGACTAAACTCATTTTGCTACCACTCTGGACAGTTTGACTATGATTTTTCTATCCGAAATAACAATTCCAAGCATGTGCAGACAGTTATGAAAGCCTAAAAACGTGTATCGATCTTGGAATCGTTAATATGATTTTTTTTATATTAAATTTTTTTAATGAAACAAAAATTGAACCTATACAGAAAAGTGGTATTTTTCCCCATTTTTGTCAACTGAAAGATTTAAATTAGTCTTTGTCCAGGACGATTGCCTACATTCTTGAAATCTGTCATCAAAACTTTATTACGAGAAGAGTTTTACCTATGTTGTACTTAAAGAAAATAATTTGGTGTACAAACTGACTCATAATACGAATAGTGTTCGTAACATGAGGTTTTAACTAAGAAGAAATTACCTTTATGAAGAATAAAGGTTTCATTGAAAATCACCTAAGCGAGGCTTAGATGCATTCATCTATTTCTATTAGAACCTTGAATACAAGTTAAATAGGGATTATTCTATAAAAAGATGCGCTTAGTGCAATCTGTTTATTCCATACAAAACTCAAGTAGTTATAAAGTAATTAATTTTGAATTATTTATGAAGTTGAACAAAGTTTGTGTTAAAACACCGTTAGAATTTCTTTTGTACGATAAGATTTTTCTTTTGGGCCTTTTTTGTACCTAATGTTTTTTTTAGCCTTTATTCCAGTAAAAGAATTATAACAGTGTGTTTATAAATATTTAAAAAACATGATTTTGACCCAGTGAATTTTTCTATTTGATTATAAAAGTCCAGTCGTTAGCTCAGTTAGTAGAGCGCTTGTGTTTAATGCCAAAAGGATAGGGTTCTCTCTTCCAAAGAATATAATTTTTTTTTGCGGTATCTATGTTTATTTTGAATACAAAATCAGAATACGGGCAAGATTTATATTCAGCGTTCTCATGCAATAAGAACCTACCACCTCGGGAGCAGGGAAACCCCTACTTCAAGAGAAGTGCTTGGCGTAACGCCGGCTCCCTTACATTTAAAATCAATAGGTTCTCTACGTCATAGTTGCGTTTTTAAGAAGAATTTAAAATTGCCGCTAAAAATTAAAACAAGCAGTTATAAATGAAAAAAATCACAGTAAATACATACCTTTATGTAAGTTGATATTTGAATACCATTAAATTTCCCAAAAAATTAAGTCTTAAAAAAAAAGATTATTAATTATATTTTTTAGTGTTAATCTGAAAGTCCATTTTTAATTATTTAAAAATTCAAATGGATAAAACAGAGTTTTCATTCACTTATTTATTTAGATTATTAATATTTGTATAAAGTTACAAAAAAACGCTTATGTATTATTTCACAGATATACAATTCTTATTGAACAATCCTAATGCATTTCCTTTGTAGGCATTAATACTCAAGCAAACGTAATACACCATAACACAATAGGCAAAGTAATTTCGAGTACAAGAAATATGAGGTACCACAACTAAAAAAACTTTACATCAGAGTTTTACCAAAAGTTTATAAAACCAAAACTCTCACTGGAGCCGCTGTTTTAGATTCCATACATTTTTGGCTAGAGGCTGTGGTTGAGTTAAAATGAAGAGTTGTATGCTTGAGGTACAGTACCCACTCGGTACTAATCTTAGGCTAAGGCCATCATTCATCTAAGGCCACATGAGGTACAAACGCAAAGAGGAAGAAAAGCCCTCCGAAGGCGCTGCAGGATGAAGTTGGCGCTGTTTGATTAATGAGACGTTTGTATCTATTGAAATAATGGAACCTGAACAATAATACATGCAAGACAATATGGGTGGTAATTGGATGTCTTCAGGGAACAGGGACATTATGGTTTAATGTTCGCTTTTCAGTCGACGGTATGTACTTTGATGTTTGAGTGTGTTCTGACCACCAAGAAATTTTAGTTTCATGCATTGTGCTTTTCTTGCAAGTTGTGAAAAATATGGGTTTTAAAATTGATACATTGATAAAATTGTTAGTAAATGAAAAAATCATAATTGAATATTTAAAAAAATGGCAAAAGGGAATGCTTCCTTTGAAATATTTGGTAAAATATTAAAACTGTAAAAATGTAAATCGGAAAAAAAATCGTAACGTAAATGACATATTATTTTTTATTTTATTTTTTATTTTATTTTCATAGGACAACAAACAGCGTTACATAAGAAATATAATAGTAGCAATTACAAAAAAACATGGCCAATTATATGTTGCCACGGATATAAAATTTAGGAAGTTGGAAATAATTACAAGATGTTAATTACAAGTAACTAATTACAAGAAAAAAAAAATACTGCTCTCAAAACAGAATATGATGTGAAAAAAAATGTAAATTTAAAAATAAAGAAAATCAGTTCTCCCTGAGTGAAGCACCCACCGCTTTGCGAAAGTGCGCCGTCTCTAAATGAAAAATATCAATGCTACTGAAACACTTGTTATAAGTTTCACAGACCCGGTAAATTGGCGCGCTCTGAGCATAGTTAGTGCGACACACAGGGAGATGAAAGAGTTGGTCTACCGTGTGCCTGGTTCTGCGAGTTGGAATGTTGAGGGATAACATACACAAGATATCAGGGTTATCAATTTTGTTGTGCAAAATGCCGTGGATTAACATCATGTCGCAAACAACACGCCTATCCTCTAGAGAGTCCAGCTTATGATAGTCAAGGGCTGACTTGTAATCAGGAAAAGATAAGTTAAACTTATAATTTATGTGTTTTATAAATCTTTTTTGTACTCTCTCGATACGTTTTATATGCACCGCATAAGAGGGGGACCAAACAGGGGACATGTACTCAAGAAGTGAGCGAACCATTGTTGTGTAGAGAACTTTTAATACCGTAACTTTTTTGAAGGGTTTGCAAGTTCGCAAAATGAACCCGAGCACCCTGAATGATCTCTCCAAGACATTGTCAATATGATTCACGAAGGTGAGTTTGCTATCCATTATGACACCCAGATCTCGTACCCGGTCAACAGACTCGATAGGAAAATTGTTAATATAATAAATATGATTTAAGGGTGAAAGTTTACGTGAGAACGAGACCTTGTGACATTTGCTAACATTAATGGATAGTCTATTGGCAGCACAATATTCTGAAAGCCGATCGAGATCTAATTGAAGTCTTGCACAGTCAGATGAATCAGAGATTCTCAAAAAAATCTTCATATCGTCAGCAAATAGGAGATGCTCTGCATGAAGAAAACAGTCACCAATATCGTGGATATACAAAGTAAAGAAAAGGGGTCCCAAATGCGATCCCTGGGGAACACCGGAAGGAATGGTGACAAAGTTTGATTTGTAGCCTCCTATTACCACTGCCTGACGACGATTACGGATATAGGATTCTATCCATCTTAGAAGATCACCGTGGATTCCGAGCTTACTCAATTTGCTCAACAGAATGTTATGATTTACTCTGTCAAAAGCCTTGGCATAATCGGTGTAGATAACGTCGGTCTGCAGTCCACTGTGCATGTTAGAAAATACATAGTCAGTGAAAGGTAAGAGATTAGATAAAACAGATCTATTGCGAAGGAAACCGTGCTGTTGGTCGCTGAATGATGATTTGAGAGAACCATAAAGTTGGTCGTATATTACACGCTCGAAGAGTTTACTTATAGCAGACAAAATTGAAATCGGACGGTAGTTTTTGATCAAATTATTGGGACCAGATTTATAAATAGGAGACACTAGAGCCTCTTTCCATATGTCAGGGAAAATACCCTCTCTTAAGGAGCGTGAGAAGAGTATGGAGAGCGGCTCCGCCACAACCTCAGCACATCTGGCAAGAAGCAGAGGCGGCACCCCATCACTACCAGCACCCTTCGTTACGTCAAGGTTGGAGAGATATGTAGTTAAAATATTTCTGTCAGTAGAACAACAACCAAGGCCAGTCAGGTTAGGTTTTCCTGGCTCAGAAGAATGAACGGTGGAACTATGGGTGTCATGATCAAACATAGAGAAAAAGTAATCGGAGAAAGCGATGGAGATTTCCTTGCCACCATTAACAGAATTTGTTCCATCAGTAGACATACACATGGGAATTGAATTATTTTTGCGTCTGCTTTTAACAAAGCTCCAGAATGCTCTAGGGTTTTCTTGTATGTTAGTTTCAGCGGAAATAATGAACTGAGAAAAGCACTCCTTGGCCATAGCTTTCTGACGGGATCGTAGTAATGTGAAAGTATGATAGTCAGAAGGGTTTTTAAATTTCATAAATTTATTATGGTAGCGAATTTTTTCCCTAGTGATCTTTATCAAGGGTGCACTATACCATAATGGAAAATGGTGGTTGCGGTTTAAGCGTCGGGTAGGTATGAATTGATCAATGGAGTAATTTAATATATCATAAAATGCTGTCACAGCGGTGTTAAGGGGAGATGCTGTCAAAACATCGGACCAGTTGACCTCAGCGAGAAAACCTCCTAGTGCCTTGTAGTCACCCTTTTTAAATAAGTATATAATGCGTTGAGGTTCATGTAATTGGAGAAGTGGCTGGGAAGACAAAACCAGTTCTATCGCTGGGTGGTGAGAGTCTTCAGGTACGAAAGGAAGACCAGAATGAATTATCCCCGACACTAGAGGAGCGTTACACAAAATAAGATCAAGAGTACGATTAAGGGAGTTTTTGATGGAATTAAATTGATAAAAGCCGAGAAAAGACAATGTATCTATGAAACTACTCGAGCATGAAGAAGAGTAGTTAGTGGGACAGAGAAACTGCTCACCCGGGGTATCAGACCACTCGATATCTGACATGTTAAAATCACCAAGAATTAAGAAGATATCATCTGGTAGGTCTTCTGTAAGTTTGGAAAGGAGCTTAAGGAAGCTTTCGATATGCGAATTGTATTCAGTGCCTTTAGGTACATAAACACAGGCCAAGTGTAAGTTTTTGGTAGTGTTACCACTACAGCTGATTGGCAAGGTAACCCAAACAGACTCTGCATCACAGGTCCACTCCGGATTACCTCGTGCATTAAGATCTGAAAGTGCGGCCAAAAGCACTCCTCCTCCCCGAGAACCACGATCACTTCGCCAGACATCGTATCTGTCATCGATTAACTCTCGGGAATCAATGTCAGTGCCTAGCCAGGTCTCAGTAAGAGCTACGACAGAAAAATCACTGGAGGAAAAATTTAAACTGAAATTGTCGGTCTTTGTTCGCAAACCTCTGGTATTCTGTGTATATATACTCAAACTATCGCCTAATGGAAAATACAACACTATAGTATTTAAAGTAAATGGCAAACAGAAGCAAGCACACGGCAGTACCAACAAAAAATAAGAGACACAGTTTAGAGTAACTAAGAAAATCAGAGAAAATATAATATGAGAGAGTTAGTGCATAAATTAGAAAAAGTAAATAAGGAAGCAAGAAGAGAATCAGCCGCCGATCATCTGAAGCGCAGACAAAGTCTTTATTGCCATGGCTGGAGAACCATCGTCTTTGCGTACGAACACAGTGCCTCCTTTGGACCATGTGTAACGAAACCCCAACTCCTTGCATCTGAGCCGCGCATGATGAAACAGGTTTTTATTGTGTAGTGTCAGGTGCTCATTGACGAAAATTCTTGTTGGAGACCCCGGAATACCCAGCTCGTCAGACATGAGACCACGCTTCCGTCTGATGGCGGTGACAAACATGTCACGGTGGACCGATTTATGAAATTTTACAACAATGGGCTTAGGTCGACCAGAGGCCGCATTTTTGGCGGCGACTCTTGTTGAAAAGTCTATATCCCCCGGTGTAAGCTGGATTTTCAAGCTTTTCGCAATCTTCACCGTGAGGTCGATCAGCGATTCATTTGATACTTGTGGCAACCCTGTCACCTCAATATTGTTACGACGTGCCCGCTGCTCGCTGTCGTTGATCTTTGCATCCATCTCAGTGATTTTGGATGTTAAATCTGTAACTGTCTTCTCCAAGGTGCTCATACTGACAAGCTTCGTCTCAATTTCACCAACTCTGGCGTCCATGAAGGTCATGGACTCCTTCAGGGAAGAAAGGTCACTCCTGATCGCCTTAATATCGGCTCCTACGGATGATAAAGCCGCCAGGTCCGCCCTAAGTGCATGGAGTTCAGCCATGATATTGTCTTCCATGGTTGTGCAAGAAGACGTTAGCTGAGCCTTTGATCTTGTGGATTTCATTGTCAATTTGCGAAATTCTCTTGCCTTTCACGTTTTGGAGCGTTTCGTTCAAATTTTTCTCTATAAAATTTTGAGGTTATCTTCGTTTTGATGGTGACAAAATCTACCTTATTTGGAGCTTGGAGTAATTATTCCCAGACTGGAGATGAAATATCAAAGCAGACGACAAGCCATGAATCACAAAACACGAAAAAACAACTTCTGTCACAAAAAATATATATATTCTTGCCAATGATTGTTGCACAAAAATCTTCTGTCAAATATTTTTTTTTTTTTCAAATATGTGTTGGTTTATCACTGAGTTATTACATAAAAAATATTTTAGGAAGTGCACACTGCAAGATATAACCAATTAAGTATAAACAACAGGTTAAATATCAACAAAATTATGGTTAAAAGATGGCATGTCAAAAAAGTGTCAAAATTATGATGCTGATATAGATGCTGTTTTTTTTTTGCAATTATAATTCATTTAGATACTTAGCTCACCAATAAATTAAATGAAGTTTAAAATAATACATAATATTTTTGTAATAAATAGGGTTTTAGGATCTTAAAAACATTTTAAAGTCTCGCATTGACAATAGGTACTTGAAATTTATTTGTCTTTAATATATAGCCTGTAAAAAAATCATAAAAAAAGAGACAAAAAATCACATAAATAGACAAAAGCATATTACCGACAAATTATCCTAAAAAACGTGTAAATTATCCAAGAAAATTGATCTCACACTGACCTAGTTTGTTCTCACAAGCACCGCTATTTTTCTACGAGATGATTTATTTTAATTCTGTAATATATGGCGCGTAATGCGTGTAATCTTCCCAAAACTGCTCGATAAACCGTTACGATTTTATACTTCCTTACAAGAAAAAAATGTAAAATATAATTTTTCAATGTCGGTTAGGAACACAGTGGGTTGTGTAGCTGGCGACACCGACTAGAGGTAAGGCACCAAACCTCATCCATCACGCGCGACCAACCAACAAGACGAGAGCTTTTAAAGCTCGGTTCAAAAAAAAGGTTTCACTCCAGTCAGAATACTTCCTGGAAAAAAATATATTTTTTAAAGTGAGAAAAAATAAATTTAGTGGTAAAAATTAAGTAGGGAAAGCTGCATTTCAAATATCGTTTATAATTTACATCTTTTAAAATGCAAATATTGACCAACGTTTGGCGATCAACTTTTATACATAAGTATTGCCACAATCGAATGAGTTCCAAAAGAATAACGGAAAGAATTCTGTCACGTTTCCCTGAAACACATTGTACCTTCGTGATTGCATTTTTTATATGTCAAACTCGTACCATTTTTACATAGAACCTGAAATCTTTAATCTATATTTACATTTATGAATTATTTTGGATTCTCTCCTAGAGAGATTCCCTAATTGTTAATAAAAAATAAAATGAAAAACAGGCATGTGAATGAAAGTGTTCTATATTTTGTAACATCTAGGAATATAAAACTTGTGGTTAAAAATTCTCTGACTAAAAAGTCTTGACTAGTAAAACTCTGCCCGAAATTGAACTTTGGAAACGTAGCTTTGGAAGCTCTAGAAACGTAACTTTGGAAGCTCTGGAAACGAAACTTTGAAAGTTATGGAAATGGAACTTTGAAAGCTCTGGAAACGCAAGTTTAGAAGCTCTTTCAACTGATTATGGAAGCTCTGGGAACGGAACTTTGGAAGCTCTGGAAACGGAACTCTGAAAGATGAAAGACTGTTCGTCGGAATGTTGACAAGTACAGCGCGCCTTTTGTCTTTGCGCCGCATGACTCATCGCAAATGATAATCTTGATTGTCGGATCGCAGCCACGGCACGGTGACTCGCATCCATTATTTAAATTGTTATTTATGGTTCGGATTTTTTGGACCGCACTGACCTATATTAGTTTTGGATTAAGATTAATGCAGCTTGTTGGGACTGAAACAATGAGTTTATTCAAAATAGTACGCTTAGTATGAAAAATCGTGCAAATTCCACACCATTGTGTAAGTGGAAAAAAATAAAAACATTACTCACTAGGGATGTCCTTGACTTATAGGTTGGTATGAAGGTGACCACCCATACAGTAAAAAATGGTTCACTTTGCCAATGTCACCCCTGTTTCAGGGAAGGTCGGCAAAAGTTGTGGGGCTTATGTTCATTTGAGGTTTGGATTTTATTTGTAAGTACGCATTCAGCATTTGTAAGCGCGAACTACACGTGTTGGTTTGTGGGCATCTGAGAGCTTTAAATGAATATATCCTTGCAACTTAGTTATAGATATTATAGATTATAGATGTTGTTGGAAATTCTTAACATCTTTGTGTGTTTACGCAATGGTGGGGAATTAACGCGATGTTTTAAACAAAAGTCCAGAATGATCGTCATGAAAATATGTGGATATTTTCATTCTTCTTACTCCTTAGCTATAATGCTGACCAATCAAACCGGAAAAATATGAATTTATTTTTTTTAACCTATGAGCCATGTAATACATGTTTCAGGGAAGATCGGCAAGCATCGCAAAGTTAATGTTCAATTGAGTTTTGGGTTGTCATTTTGGAAGTACAAATGTAGCACGAAAATAAACCTTTTGGTTCTATAATATTCATATATCTTTACTTCGTCGATTATAGATTGATAAACTGTATCTTAACAAGTTTCTCTTATGAACAAACTTCAAACGAAATTCCATATCATATACGTAAAAAGTGGCCATTGATGTTATGTGTGTACAACAAGTACAAAAAACATCCTAGAACTAATTTTGGGTCAATTAAACATTCCCTCAGGTCTCAAGTAAGAGCTTATTTCGAACTCGTAACATAAATTAACACGTCGCACGTTTAATAATAAAGAGAAATAACTCGAAAATTGGGACAATCGAGATTTTGTAATAAGCACAATGCGAGAAGAATAGGTAGAATGCGACAGCCGTTCAATTTGGACGAATATGACCGAGATAAAACATCTGTCGCCTTTTTCATCCCATTCAAGTTGTACTGATTGTCTGAACTTCAAACGTGATTTCCCAACATTCATGTTTTTTGAGTTATTGCTCTTTATTATTAAACGTGCGACGTGTTTATCTACCGCGCAAGTTCCTATTGAAAAGTATAATTATTACGCTTACAAGCCATTTGTTTTTGAGGTCTACTACATTTTATAGAACCCAAACACATCTAATAAAACCCTGTTTTATTTTCACTGGATTAGTTAATTTTCTTTTGATTTATAAAAACGAACGTTTTCGATCTCTCAATCATCTTCAAGTATAAACGATAAAATAAAATAAAATGTCACAAAGGTATACCTAAACAATCAAGAGTCATACATCAATTCATGCAGTTGCTGGTATGGTCGAGCGTATACGGCGCGCGCGGCGTTGGTACTCGAATTTGCGTTACTGAAACAAGCGCAATTTCGAACCCCGCCTGCGCCGAATTCTATCAACAATAACTTTGACTCTGGTTCAACAAATGCCATTGGGTGATTATTAATTAATAATTCATTAAAATATCATTAACTGATGGTGTTAACATTTTTTTTTACAAATTCAATGGGGGAAAAACAACGTTTCAATTCACTTTTATTTATTTTTTTGTCCAAACGCAATTATGCTTCTGAAGATGTCATATAAAGCCAAAACATTTGAGCAAAAAAATAAATCAAAGTGAATTAAAACTTTGTTTTTTTCTATTGAGCTTACAAAAAATACAATGGACTTTCACTGTGTTAACAGAAATACCCTTAAAAATATGGTAACATCTGTTTGTAAAGTAAAATAGTCAGGTGCATTACATTTTACTTCACAAATGCATAACAAAAATAAAAATAAAGTTCACTAGGTTTAGAACAAGGCTATTGATAAATCGATGTTTTTTATCTGAGTTATATGCTTGACCGTCCCTAAAGGGATCGATTATTCCAGGTCGCTCATATGCAGGGCAATACGTCTAGTACAAAACATTTCCCCTCGATTGCGTAAATCGAAAACGTATGAAATACACAAATGCACTCCGAGTGAGTGCATTAGTTTTGATACATTTTTTTTTATCGATGGGAGTTTACGCGATACTTTGTACTGCTTACGAGCTCTTGATTTACATTTTTTCCCGCCTTTACTCGGGGATTAAATTGAAAGCCCGCGCTTGTTACTATGAGTTATTATTATTTGATTCCACCCTCTTGAAGGCAGTAATTTAAGCGTAAAGGTGAGATATATAGAGCAAGACCTGAACAAATCCTTTCATGTCCTCCGATCTGATTTTTGGTTCAAGATAAACTTTATCTTCTAGCCTGAAAGCTTCTTCTTCTAGATGTTTTTTTTTTCAATAATTTTGTGAAGAGAAAATGTAACTCAACAACCTTTTTTTGTTCGGCAGGAAACAGGTATGAATACAACCAATTATTGCTTCGTATTTATTTTAATGAATTATTATCCATTATCCTTGACTTATAGGTTGGTATGAGGCTGACCACCCATACTGTAAAAAATGTTTCACTTTGCCAATGTCACCCCTGTTTCAGGGAATGTCGGCAAGAGTTGCAGGGCTTATGTTCATTTGAGGTTTGGATTTTATTTGTAAGTACACAATCAGCATTTGTAAGCGCGATACTACATGTGTTTTTTTGTGGGCATGCATTTGATATGAGCATTAAATGTAATATATCCTTGCAAATTAGATGATAGATTTCCAATGACATCTGTTGAACCAGTTTTAAAGATATCTTCGAGTGGCTCGACGGTATTCAAACACAAAGCGAAGGAAAATACACAAATGAAGAAGTGAAATTGTGGATGAAAATAATAGTTTAACGTATGTTAGATGGTGGTTATGCCTGAGATATGAATCTGGTGTTGGGTGTGAGCGAGAATTGATGAAAGCAGTAAAGGAGACGGCCTATCGCATTACGGAAACAATCGTTCAGTTCCTGCACCGCGTCTCAAGGCACCTTACCAACTAAGGTTATGGTCGGCGACTCGTGGTTGCGATACATGATGCGCTAGGAATGAAGAGATGGCATGCAAATGGCAAGGAAATAGTCATGGATTCATTTTCAAGAGATTATTCCCGACGTTTTGCTGGTGTCGAAGCCAACGTTGTCAGAGGGCGCACCTTCTGCATAATGATCAAAGATGACCTGATATATTAATTTTATGGTAATTTTTCAACTGTTTATGTGTTGTCTATCTTTATTTTAAGTTGCAAAGATATATAACATTAAATAATATTAAATGCACTGTGAATTCAATATTAAATGTACTAATACCTATAAAAAATCTTATCTGAAACATTGTTTATTGTACGAGTAATGTGTAATCATTATAATAAAAAAGTGGAAACACGACATTGTTTTAAATGAAGAACAAATGTTTTGTACATAGTTATCACAATTTAAAAATATTATTATGTACCCTCGTATCACAAAATTATAATTATGTTTGGGATTACAACAATAATAATCATTTTGTTTTTGATTTGAGTCGATCTCAATAGATGGCATTATGCTACACACACACACACACACTGAGATTGTGTGTGTTTTTTTTAAGCGAAAATTGTGTCCCGGATTTTATTATGAAGTATCTGCTGGTTTTTATTTCCTGGACGAATAAATCCCTGTTGAAATTGGGGTGTCTGTATTGTATTTTGTGAATATTTCAAACCAACCGTAATTCCAGTTTAAATTTCATCTTTTTAAAAGTCTCTCACTGAAAGGCATGCCATCAAAAGGCACGTGCATTTCACTACTAAAACCACAACCCGTCATGTAAGTTAGAAAATCCTACTTAGTAATACTATGAATTAATCACCTTCATACAATATTTCTAAGGTACATTACATCAGTACCCAAGTTTACAACTTAACGTTTACATTCAGTCATAGCATTGAACCGAGAATGTATAGAAACTAAAACATTCCCAAGAGGCGCTGCTTTAGTATTCTTATATTTTTGTCAAACGCTGTGGTATAGTTTGAACGAAATATTTTATACTTGGAGTACAGATAGCAGCGGCATTGTACTTTGTTGGACTTATTGTTTATTAACTTTGACTCTGCAGAGGCGTCCCTCTAAAATGTGGAGACCAATAATTCACACTGTAAACTTCACGTTTAAAGTTTTACTGAAAATATACGGAAACTAAAACGGCGCCTCTATGAAGCGTTTGAGTTTCCATGCGTTTTTGGAATGACGCTTTGGTTGAATTTATACGAGCTAGCCTTAGATGAAGCTAGCTTTATTGGATAGATAAGTCTAGCTATAATTATAATACGAAGATGAGCAAAGCCATGTAGTGCCATTGAAGAAAAAATGCAATAGTGTTTATTTGTATGAGAAGTAAACATAACTGCTTAACAATTTATGTACTAGATAAATACCAGTAATTTTACATGGCAAATAAATTTTAAATTAAATGATGTAGCTACGTACTATCTACAGACTTTAGATTGATGTAAAATTGTATTTCAATTAATTTATTGAATTGATCATTTGTTTTTATGCATATTGTAGATAGTTTTAATTTTTTAATTTTTGCTCCCTTTTCTAAATTGGTATGAGTTGGACCCCCGATGTGATATAAATTGCTTCCCTGTTGCGAATGTCAGCCTTGTATCAGGAAAAGTCAGCAAGAGTTGCAGGATCTTTATGTTCATTTGAGGTTTGAGTCTATGAACCACGGATATTAATGCATTGATGCAAACTTAAAGTAAAGGTATAAAATGCATGTGCAAAAGAAAGCGATCGCATGTTCGTATTTACACATGCTGGATGTGTACTTACAAAATAAGACTCAAACCTTAAATTAACACTAACCCGCAACTTTTGTCGACTTTTCCTGAAGCAAAGATGACTGCCGTAAAAATGAACCAATTTTTATAGTATGAATGGTCACCCCTATTTCAGGAAAGGTCGGCAAGAGTTGAATTTGAGATTGAGTTTTTATATTGTAGGTCCACATGCGGCATGTGTGAGCGCGAAATTATGCGTGTCTGCTTGGGGAAATGCATTTCTTAAGTTAGATTTAGATTTTAGATTTAGTGGTCAGCCACACTGTAATTTTTAATTTGAAGTGCACTTTTAATTATTTAAAAACAATCAATAAATTAAAAAAATAATACGTTGTATAATCCCTTACTTTCGCTTACAATGAAAAACAAATTCACAACAAACTAGGTGTTTTATGAACGCAATAGTTTGCATTGAAAAGGCTACCTGACTGTTATTAAGCCGCAGGTAGCCGGGCCTGCATTCTAAGTCTACAGATTAATGCTTCGTGCAGTGCATGGCTGATGCAGACGTGCTAGATGTGGGCGGGCGTGGGCGGAACCGCCTTACGTGTAAAATTAGCGACGTGGCAGGCACCTTGCCTTACTCAATAAACTACAAGACAAATTGGAGAGATAGCCGAGAGATAAGACGGAGGACTCTAAAACATGTGTAGAGCCAGCTGATGCCGAGAAAGCCTTAGTTTCCTTATTTGAAGAAACTTCTGCGTTAAAAAAACAAATGCGTGGATCTACTAATAGAGAAAAGAAGAAAATGTAACAGGTATGCTCCTGAAGCGCTATTCTGCTAAATTGCTTACACTTTGGATATCAATCCAAGTCGGGGCTTGCTAGCGCTTGCGAAAGAACTCCATAGATAAAAAATCCCAGTACACCTTATTTAAAGATCTACGAATCACTATATTGTCGCCTTAAGATGATAAGGAAATCAGCAGAATAGCGCTTCTGAAGAAACTTTATTGGGCAAAAACGTATGAGCGAAAAAAGTGGATTAAAACCGTGGTTTTTTAATTTCAATTTCTTAAAAAGAAGAGAAAAGAGTTGACATAAAATGATTCAGGATAACGAGAGATCTATGCCGCGTGTTAGAGTGCCGCAGAGGCTTGAGTGTTGACGAGCTTTCCTGATTTTTAGAGTATGGGTGCTAACTGCGTAGTGTTGTGTGGTGTGTTGCGTTGCCTTTGATTTGAGACACCGAAAGTCGAAAGATGGCCAAAGAGGATAGTCCAATGTACAAGCCGGGAGTGAGAAGACCATGACTAAGATGGAAAATATGATGTTCAGTGGACTACAGGGAGGAGTTGGTTAAACAATGTAAAAGACAAGAAGGTTTCAAGATGATGGAAAGATACCTGTGTCCAGAATGAGAAGCCTCAACATATCTACCGATCAAATAAAAAAACAGAGACCGATAAAATATGACCACGTGTGAACAGCTGATCTCACAGCAAAATGCTCTACGTACAATTTGTACATACAATTGACATGGAATATATTTGACATCCTGATCAACTCTTCACTCACGAACATATTTTATAGCTTGCCATATAACAATATGATGGGTAGATGGCTATCGAGATTGCTAGGGTTTGACTGGATAGAGACTTTTATAATATTTTATTTGTTAGCCAAAGAAATGCAAAATCTAATTTCGGAAATACTCTCACCAAAAAAATAATCCTATCACTCAAACTGAAATGTTTTCAAAAGCATAATTCGTTAATGACAAGTTGAGCTATACTTAGAAATCGATACCTGCCAATTATCTAGAAGTTTGTGATAATCAAATTAATAAATAACGATAACATATTGTTAAAAACTGCAATCTCATCTGGTTGTAAAAAAAACTAAACCATGTTTGGTTAGAAATCTACTTTTACTAGCTAGCAATAGAGTATAAATGGTATCGTTAAGAATACTTATGGTAGACTTTTTTTTAAATAATTAAACAATGCTTAAAAAAAAAAATCTCATTAATTTCCGATATTTTTTTAAGATCGTAGGTACTGAACACAGCTGTCGTGTATTTTCTAGGAAATCATTGATCTAGCTAATTATGTTATTTATTTTATAAATGTGAGAATGAATTAGACTTACTAGAGTAAATAAAAAAACATGTGATGTATTGACTAACAGTCAGTCGTTAAAAACCTGATCGAAATATATAAATCCACTGTGCTCATCGGTTTTTGTCGTTGTTATTTTCCAGAGAAATATAACCTAGAAAAAAATATTTACCTTATAAGACCTGCTAATCTGGATAAAACATATTTTTTAAATTAATATCCGTTGTTTATATTCATTGGTGACTGTAAACATCACAGTATATAAAATAGAAAAAAAAATAGTCTTGACTTATCACAAGTTAATTATTCGCAAGTTGTCCATCTATCACCAAAACTAGTTTTGCACTCTATCGACTACATCTTGTTCTGTAGATGGTATTAAAAAAATATATACCGACACCATAAGTGATCACTTTCTATTTTATTAAGTGATCCAAAGACTGGAACCATAACGTCATGTCATAGTCATTTAAATCAAATGAAGATATGATTGGTACCTGGCTTAGTGAAAAGTAATAAAAACATGAGACTGTATTTCTTTTGAATATTGTACCTACATGGCTAGAAATGATGAAGACATGTGATGGACACTCTAAATCCTAGAGCGAAGACAATCTTCTCATTCTTCTGCTTCTTCACGTGACATTTTTCATTGTGTGACCGAGATAAACCAATGTTTGGCTATTGATGAATTTCAGGAGTTTGGCGCTGGTATTCATACGGGAAACAACCTCAGCATTTGTGACTCAATCTATTTAGGATTCAGTATCCACCCTTCCATGCCATAGAGTAGGTACTATTGGAAAGATGTAGCATCTCACCATAGGACTGAAAAAGCGACAGGAGACCTCAGGGTTTGGTGATATTACTCCAACAACGATATTATAATGGTTATGTATATATTATAATGGTTATTACTCCTTGACTGATAGGTTGGTATGCGGCTGACCACCCATACTGTAAAAAATGGTTTACTTTGCCAATGTCACCCCTGCTTCAGGGAAGGTCGGCAAGAGTTGCAGGGCTTATGTTAATTTGAGATTGGGTTTTTTATATTGTAGGTCCACATGCGGCATGTGTAAGCGCGAAATTATGCATGTCTGCTTGTGGGAATGCATTTAATATGAATCTCAATTGATACATATCTTTGCAGCTTAGATTTAGATTTAGATTTAGATGTATGGTCTATGTTGTACCATTGTCGTATTTTATTCTTGTTAGTCAGAGATGCTAAATTAAATTTTTTGAGTAGATCTCCTCATTAGACCTTTGGAACACTTTTGCCAATCTCAAAAACTGATCAAATTTAGGACTTTTTTAGTTAATTCCCATTGTGACCATGAAAGAGCACAATCTTGACAGACTATTCAACATAATCATAAAATGACGAACTTTTCTGGCCTTTCGACAATCATCAGGTAGTATAATTTTGTAGTTGTAGTAATAATATTAAAAGTTAGAATGGATTATTATTATGAAATCGAGGTTTATGCATGCTGATAATTGCATATTAACTAGTTGTGAGTGCACCAGAAGCCGGTAGTGATTGCGGAGGACGTTTAGGATAAACAGTAAATACCGTGGGCTGATGCACTGGTCTGCCTTGCGCTTCGTCCTTTCAAAATATAGGAATACTAATCGCTAGGTGACTTGCACTCATTGTAAATATATCCTTAAATACATCTGTAACACAATCTAAATTAGTAATGTCAAAATAAACAAAGTTTTTTCTCCACGAGTTGAGTTTAATATGTTAAACGCTTTTGGCGGGCCAACGCGCCATTTTTTCAAAAAAACATATCGAAAAACTACAATAGTTTTTTCCGGAAAAGTTTTAAGGGGTGGGTCATTTGTAAGCGCGAACTACATGTGTTGGTTTGTGTGCATACATCTGAGAGCTTTAAATGAATATATCCTTGCAACTTAGATTATAGATTATCTATGACGGTGATGGGAAGGGGTAATTAATAAGGGTAAAGCTGCAGGGATTTGATAATCTAAATTTTATTGTCGATTTCAATACGACACAAAGTAACAATATTTATTGATAATTTGAACGATAATGCAGTTTGGTTCTATAAGACAAGGAAAATAACATAAATACTGCTCTTAGTCCCTACTTTTTTTCAGTATCAAAAACTGATTTTACCACTGCAAGTTGGGTTTGGGTTATTTACAAAAAAAATGTAAACGAAGAAGAACGAAATTGGAAGAGGAAGGCACATTCTTAAACTCCAGTTCCAAAAGCAATATGGTTAGATCAAAAAATACGCCAGCAAGGTCCCTTGCATCAACAAATAAAGTGATATGATAGATAGATGAGGAATAAACGCCCTAGGATGACCACGTCAAGAGTTCCTGCAAGATGGATCGGCAGATATATGCTGTTTCTCCCATGAAGAGCTCAAAAAATTGCTACAGATAGGACAGAATGGCGAAAAAGGTTGAGGAACATTGCTGCAAACCAATCTAAAGGAGGAAACCGGTATGCTTTCTTTTGCTTCAAAAAATTAAGTTAGTACCTTCAAACGACAACATACATAAAGGTTATGTGCGAACACGTGTATAAATGGTAAAATAAATCATTCCGCTTATTTGTAATCAACAAAGTAAAACTAAGGCCAACCGTTTTGTTTTGTCTTTAGTATATTCGGAAATTCATAAATCACCTTTTCTATGTGTATTGACTATTGAAGCCACTTTTCCCGTTTTTTTACACAATAAACACACCAGCATTCTGTCACTGCCGGAAGCTAGAATCTCATAATTTTAAGAAGCCATTACTCTCCCGGGCGCTTCGTGATGTCCAGTCATTAAAAATTAAACGCAAACTAGATATCATGCAAATGGCCTCGTGACAAAACAAAAATGGCATCTCTTGCCAATTTCACTTTCGAGAAATTTCTCCTAATGAAAGAAGTTTAATGAAATCATGATTGCGGCAGAAACCAAGTCGGAAATAAAGGACTCACGAACCGTCATTTATCTTCCATCTCCCTACCACGATTGTGTTCATATTGAAATTGTTGTCATTGTGCACCCAATGGGTAATTCCGTAATTTCATTGTGAGGCGATGACAGCTGATGCTAGAAAAAGAAATTTACTTTTTATGGAAAGAAACAGTATCTAAATTGATGATAATGACTGCACAAAAAACTATCTTAGTATTTATTCTGCATTAAGTAAATTGAAGAAGTTCATTACATAAGATACTTTGCTGACATATGTAAAATGAAAAAATAGTTATATAGTTTAGAAAGACAGCTAATAAATAGCCAGCTAACAAGAAAGCCCCCAACTAGTACCTATATTTTAAAAGAATCTTTAATATTCTTAATAAGCAATACTCATTAAAAAGCGTATAAAATCTTTGAAACAGTGTTCCTAACCTTTTTTGTGGTCAGGATGATTTTGATGGAGTTTTTTCGACCAGGAACCGGTTACTTTGACGGGGTTTTTTTTATCACCTGGCACTGCAAGGTTTAAGGAAAGGAAGTTGTTTTTGGTGGACTATTTCCGATCTGTTCGCAGATCATCGGTTATAACCATATTTTTAATATTTTTTTTTCTTTGATTCACAATATAGATAACTAGGTAGAAAACTATTTTTTATACACATACCTACCTTCACGGTGTTCTATTTTAAAATATTTAAATTACACAAACCCTACAAAATCTATTTAAAATATACAAAATTTTGAGGGATCGGTTGTCATTTGTTTTTTTTACTTGTCAAAACAAAAAGTCATACCCTTATCATGAAAATTCACGTTTTACTCATTAATTGAATAAAAAGTTTACAAATCAAATGATTTCTTTTTTGGGATTGTTGTAGGTTGGTTTGTATTAAGCATCGATGTAAATAAAATATAGATCGATGGTATTAAGTATCAAGAAATTGAGGTAATTTTGATCACAAGCTGTATTTTTGGAAACTAAGAATTACGGTATGCATTATTAGAAGATGGTTCTCAAATTGAAGATAAGTGTGTTCAATTGAGACATTAGAAGCGTGTAATAGATGTTATGGAATACTTTTCGTCCATTATCCTAAATATTCCATAGAACTTTTGGTACACTCCTAAAATGCCCGGGCCGACCCATTACATCTTAGTTTATTGAAAACCTGTATGGACGGTTGAGCTATCATAACAATTGAGTTATTGTAACTGCACTTTTATCTCATAAAAGTATGTTAATGATCATTATTTCTAGATTACAAACAATGTGGAAATGCTACAATTGTACTTTTACTAATATGTCAGTATGCGTTTGATTTGGTGTATACAATTTTGCTTATATCACCCATGTTTCAGAGCAAGTCTGTAGAAGTTGCGAGGTTTTTGTTCATTTGAGTTTTGGTTTATTTTGTAAGTACCTACACATGTAGCACGTGTAAGCGCGAAATTACGCGTGCTTGCTCGTGAGCATGCCTTTAACTTGAACCTTATATTTAATATATTATATGTACTGTACTGTATCCTGTCGCCGTTCCACTAGAGGTGGCCGGTACCTCCGCAGATGCGCCTCTACTTTTTTTCTGTTCTTATAAACCACTTTCATTTCCTCAATATTCATCACCTTTTTCATACATACTCTTCTCTTATTCTCACTCTGCAGATTTCATTCTTTCGCAATCTCACCTATTTGGTCTAACCATTCTTTCCTCGGCCTTCCCCTTCCGCGCTTTCTTCTGACATTTCCTTTGTACACTTTCTTCGTTAGTAGGTATATAGATCGCGGAATTAGGAAACAAATGTACGTAAACAAAATCGGCCATTAAATGTCTCAATCTAAATCTAAAGGTGTTTTTTTTTTTTTTAATACGTTTTTCTACATATTTACGCGTGAAGTGAATTTACACGAAGTTGTAAACCATGTCTTCACTCTGCAGCTCATAAAATTATCATACTGAAAAAAGTTCCAATAAAATTAGTATTCAATAAATAGACAGTTTATTTACTTATTTAACTATCAGTCAATAATCTAAAAGAATACTGAATACATTAAGAAAAATAGTAAGTCCTTTTTTACGGACAATTTCAACTGCTTTCAAATTACATACAAAATGATGGCTAGGAAGCATGTAATTTTGTGTTCTAGGACCATGATTGTCCGGAGCTCTGCAACCATTTTGCAGGTTGTTAATGTAGAATGATGGTATTTAATAAGGGGTGGCCAGCGCCGCCCTAGAGCTAGCTGGACAGCAATTACCCTCCACCCCTTGCTGCCCCAAGAGACGAGACGATTCCTCGTTCTTTCTTTTGTACCGAGAAACGATTCGGACCACCGGAGAAGCGTTGGAGACAAAAATGCATCTAGACCAGTGTGTCTAAACCTTTTGTCCACTAGGGACCACTTTGATCGTTTTCTTTTGACCAGATATAACTTTTTATCATCTGCCCTACCATCACATTTAAATTTAAGGGGTCGACGTAAGGCTGACCCCTTTACCTCTGAAGATGAATAGGTTCCACATGCCATGTGCAAGTCTTCCGATGATAACCCGATAACTTTTTCTCTACATTAATTGCAGTTTAGTAGCCGTAGTAGACACCAAAAGGTTCAAGAATGTTATTTCGTATTTTTTAAAGATAAATTTGTGAAGAGCAATCAATTCACCAACTTATTTTTGCTTTACCAGAAATAGGTAAAAAGTTATCAATTAATATACCTACTCAATGACATCTATTGAGCCAGGAATTCATATCACCTCATTTCTTCAAACATTTTATTATCAAGGAAGTTATGAAAATAACATAGCAAAAAGTTCATTTTGTCATTTTGACGAGAAAATTCATTCTCGTTGAAGAGATTCAGGTAAAAAGATTCAAACATGAAGGTATACACATAATATCATTTATCTCGCATTACTTTCCAAATTTGTATCATGGTTTTTTTTATGTTTGCTGCATAATTATTGACCATTCCGTGAACCATTTCTGAGACTCCCACGAACCACGAGTGGATCGTGTACCACTGGTTTAGCGCCACTGTTCTAAACAGATGCAATCTAATCTGATGAACTAAATTGTATGCTGGCCTAACGGTCAGTTATATAGACTTGATATTTTTTTAGTGTGGGAGATATCGATATAAAATCGTGTGTGTACCAAGTTAGTATAAAATGAATCATGCTGGATTAAAATAATAAAAAAAGAGTTTTACAAAATAAGTGTCATCACAAAAATAAAGGTAGACTAATAAAAGTATGGGTTGATCAGATTACTGACATTGTGAATAAAAATGGATGCAGGAGAAGGAAATGCATGGAAAAGGCGATGTATTTGAATGAATTGAAAAATGCAAGGATACGAAGAAATGAAGGTAACAGAAGATACAGATTGGTGAAATTGTGAAAGAAATTGATATAACTTCAAAGTGAATATAGGATATAGTAATGTATGAAACATGTTGTAATGGATGTGAATGACTTGAAAGAGGTATGAAAGGAGAAATAAGGACAACTCTGGAGATGCCCTTGTACCCCTAGTGAAATGATGACCGAGTTACAGTTACAGTTTGACTACAAATGCAAGTACATAAAATGTACTTGGTACATATTCAAATGCCATATACACTAATCTCTTGAACTATGAAGAAATAATCTTTTTTTTTCGTACTTAACATCGTAAATCAAAAATTAATTGTAAGGCGTACGTCCAAAAAAGCGTTTGTAATTAATACGAGTCCTTATTTGTAGAAATAAAGGCGGGTTGAGCTTTGCAACATAAAAGAGAAACCTTGATCCACTTTTTGACACACACCATCTGAACACGTCATCTCAATTTTCGACAGCATCAGTTTTTCAATTCATTTTTAATTGATTTCGTTCTTCATTTCTATTCATTACATTTTTGCTGTTGACAAGAGGTAATATTAAAAATATGGGATCATACAATAAAGTTCAGCGCGCAATTTTTTTCAATCTCCATATTTTTTACAATTTTGAGCAAAAATTAAAAAAACTTTTTTTGTTGTATTATTTGTCCATGGATTAATTTTATGCGTCACACTGCAATTACTGGCTAATTTTATTTCAACTTTTCAATGTTCAATGTAAGTTGCATGGATGTACTGTAATCATTCGGCATTCATAATAAATGCATGCTCACAAGCAGATACTTACTAGAAAGTTTAAGTTACGATGCTGCATGTTTGGTATAAAATGAAAACTCAAATGAACATAAGCCCCGCAGCTCTTCCGATATTCCCTGAAACTGGCGTGACATTGCCAATGTGAACTATTTTTATAATGTGGGTTAGTAGATCTATAAGTCGAGGAACTATAAGAAAAATATAAACAGAAATTGTTTTTTACGCGTTTTAAAATGGAAAATACACTAAAAGGGTGAAAAATGACAGGAAAGTCGAGATAAACTTGCAGAAGTTTTATCCACCCTTAGTGGAATAGTGTAATTTTATTGTTCCTATTTCTAAAATAAATCTTTTAAATAAAACAACAAGCTTCTTAACATGAGCCAAATGCAAATAGCTAAAATATGAACAGATCTACCATAAACAATGCCATTTTTCTCTGTATTTAAATGTATCGCAAATATTTTTAACTAACCTTAAGGCAAATTTATAGGTGATAGAAACAACCACTAATTTATGTTCTTTAACTATAAACATGTCAACCGTTTATAAAAGTTTCACATAATCAAAATGACAGATGGGAAGTTAACACGATCTTTTGAGTAAAAAAGAATCCATTGAGCTTTAGCAACCAGAGTTCAACGTTCTCTTTATTTACTCAACGAAGGTTGTTGTGTCGGAAAATAAACAAAGTATGTACGAGGTTTGTCAAAAGTGTCATTTTCTTTTTCCTTATTTTTTAAATTTTTGTTATGCATTTCTTCCCTTCAAAGTAATCTTTCTTAGATACACTTGTGCCAGCACTTCTTCCACTTCTCAAAGCACTTCTGCTTTGTATTTTTTGGTAAAGTCTTTGACCTTTATTTTCATAGATCGTGGCAAAACTCCCACTTACATGATTTTTCTCTCAATTTTGGTGACAGGAAAAAGTCGCAGGGTAGCAAGTGCGGTGATAACGGTGGCTTAGGCGTGAAATTAGTGTTTCTTTGGGCTGACAATCACATACAACAAATAACGTGTGCGGCGGTGCATTATCGTTGCGTAATATGAATGACTGGTTCCGAATCAATTTTCAGCATTTTATTGTGTAATGGTACGAAGCGTCAAGTTATTGCTCCTTATCGATCGCATGATCTTTAACACAAAAAAAAAATTTTTTTGAGCGAAGTGAAGAAATTTGTAGTCACATTTTTTTAAGCACACCTCATATTATTTTGCAAGCGTCTGAACTGGTGTTGATTGCAAAAAACTGTTAATGAACAAAAGTGAAAATTAGTGTAAACTTTGTTTTAAGTAAAGAGGAAGTGTCATCAGTTAAAAACCTTGAAAAAAAAGTCCTGTGATTGATGTTACGATGACTTTACTGATGATGAGAAAAATAACTAACACTTCAGAGATTCTTTATATTTCTTTCCTTGGATTCAAACTCTTTAGCTTGGGGTAAATTGCCTTTTAAAGTGCACCATGAATTGCTTTATTCAAAGACGGTACTAATCAGTGGTTAGTAAGTATAGTTAAATGATTTCACATCAATTTACTCAGTCACGATGCTATTCAAAGACCCTCGTCTCTTTGAAACCAAAACGATACATTTAACAACAGCACTAGGGACGTCCAATGCGTGTAACCTACAAAAGACTTTCGAATATACAAATATGTACATTTTTTTAAATGTATTTTTTCTTTCTCTTGACAAGACAGAGGACTCTAAATAAACGTTCCAAATTAAAAAAAAATATATATCGGCAGGTAAACGTCACAAGTCCTGAGTAACCAATGCGAAAATATTAGTTAGCTAGCCTTTTCACTAGCAACCCAGCTATTTAACGACGCCATTTTTTTGTGAATCTCACATGTGTGGGCTACATTCAAATTGGATCATAATTTAATTACGTAAATTTGAATTGACAATTTTCATAGAAATCTACACTAGAAGACAAGACAACAAAATGTTTAATTCAAATTCCCAAAAAAAAACAATCCCTCATGATTTTCTATTCTCTGATTTTTATTGCATTTTCTGTGAGTATATTTCAGTCTTTAAAACTTATTCGAAATTTCTTTAAGTATATTTCAAATGTTGTGCAATGTTTTTGGGAGATTCGAAACTAAAACTATTCGAAATTTCGAGATCGAAACTGTTTAAAATGCACGCACGATAATACCAAGAACGCACTGTAACCAAGTGCATTCGAATTTGTTGCAAGCATGTTAGTGAGTGCACGTTCTCGGAATAATTCGTGTCTCGGATTTGCTTTGTAACTCCGAAATTACTCCACTTTTTTACAAGATCATGGTCGGGCTGTAAAGGCATCTCGATTTCTCATACATGAAGACAATCTGAGCGGGTAGAATGCTTTCAAATGTACAAAAAGTAAGTTTTATAACTCTCTTTACAGTGTACATGCTAGATTGAATAGGCTCCTGTATTGTAGGTAGTTATAGTCCGGTCGATAGCTCAGTTGGTAGAGTGCTTGCATTCCATGCAGTGAGCTTGGGTTCGAATCCCACCGAGGGTGTCGGAAAGGATTTCCCGTTTTAGTGTTTCTTTCCAACCCCAAAATAAAATACGGGCAAGGTTTACGCAGCCTTCACAGGAAATGAATACCAGCTCCCTCGGGAGATGGGAAACGTCCACTTCAAATGAAGTGGTTGGCGTAAGGCCGGCCCCTTACCTGTAAAAATAAGTAGATTCCACTTGCCAAGTGTAAAACCCTTTGTGGATATCATAGTTTTTTTTGCCTTTTTATTGAATAGGAGTTTTAGCCTCACACGGCCAGCTGATGATTCTAAAGATTTGCTTTCCGGCTTCTATTGCCGTGGTCTGTGGGAGATAGATCTTCCAGAAGTTTCGATCATCTCTATGATGGAACTCTTCAGCGTGAAAGTGAAGTAGGTGATGGGGATGAAACTGCGATATATAAAGAAAATATTTTGGTACTTGGCGCCTTAAATAGAATACTCGTAGATGCATCTAGGTATCTTGTTTACATAGTTAAATTGCAGTGTTTCTTGTTATTTTCCAAGGAATGTGGAGAGATAAGGAGTGAGGTTATTCGTTTATCATTTCAGATAGCAAATTATAGTGAATCCTAAGGTGTGAATTACCTCTATCATCAAACATCGCATAAAGTCTTCACCGTCGCTTACATAGAAAAAAACATGTATGAAAACTAAATAACTCATTGGGGGTGCTGTTGCATTTGCAATTCATTTTTTGTATATACCTTACCTATTACTTTTTATATTCACAAGCATCATGTAAATTCCCTACCATCAAGTTAATAAAAAAAATGTATGAAAATCAATTCACTCACTACTGGAGCTGTTATAGTTTCCATACATTTTTCCATTTACGCAATGTCGGGGAATTTACGGATATTTTATACTGAAGGTAAAGGTCACGTTGATTCTGTTTTATCAAAAATAACTTTTGTCTCACTTCATTACAATCTGTAAAACATGCACAAACCTTCTTAATTAAATCATGCAATTTCACCCAGAACACTTTAAAGATTTACTTTAGTAAATTTAATTATTATCGAAGGTTTTCTCATTAATATTTTACTTAAAACCGAGAGATCATTGCACTGAGATGACCATTTACAACTTATGGATTTAGAGTTCATTCAGAGCCGCTAGTCATTGACCAAACTCTGATAAACTTAATTCAAGTGTGACTTTGAATGAGATTGAGAGTAAAATTAAGTTTTCCACACGGAAAGTAAGCCCTGGAAATAAATACAATTTTTTGTCTTTGTAAAATAAGTTAAAAGTTAATATTTTATGAGTTAGTGAGAGTTTTGAATACGACTGTCTCTGAATAAGACTGATTATTGGTAAGTTAATATTTTGACCATGACACAAAGACCCTGACTGTTTATAATATTAAAAAAATCTCGCAACCTTATTGGGAAAATTCCGCCAAAAGAAGGATCCTGATATTTTTGCAACAATAATACTCGTCGGTATCTCACTGAATGGCGAAAAAATCGAGAAGGTGAGCAGCTTAATTTTTTAGGATGTTCACTCAATTTAAGTTGGGACATGAAACAGAACATTGTAAGACAAATATTGTTATAATCGAGCAAACAAAAGAAGCTTTGATTAAAATGAATATGACGTTGTCTAACAAAAACCTGAAATTTGAGCTACGTTTGAAAATAATGAGACACTACGACTTTCTAAATGTATTTAAGGGAATGGAAGAGTTGACAATTGCATCCAGTGCATCGAGAATAACACCTCTTGATTTGAAATGTGAGTTTACCGTCGGATGCTCACAATGTCCTGGATGAATCGAGTCACAAATGCAGAGTTTCTTTCGCATATGAATACTAAAACTGAACTTCTAATGTCTGTGAAAAAGCAAAAATCGTTCATTTCACCCACATCTATTAACTATCTAAAATCTAAGCGGCAAAGATATGTTAACATTTAAGGCTTATATTTAATGCATACACCAGAAAGGTACATGCAGGTTCGCGCCTACACATTCTGCATGTGAGCATACAAATAAACAAATCTTCACATGAACCTTGCAACTCCTGACGTTTTTCTCTGAAACCGGGGTGGCATTGGCAAAAGTGAACCAATTTTTACAGTATCTGGGGTCAGCCTCATACCAATCTTTAAATCAAGTAGAACAAAAAAAGATAAATAATGTACAAAAAATATTTTCAAAACCAGTTATAAATCAAATTTAAAACTAAATTCCCTAGCCGCTAACGTTGCAAATCAACCGCCATTTCTTTCGGTCCTTACATATGTCTTTCATTGCATTCAGAGTTATAATCTTTTTCATGCATTTTCATCATAAAAGGAAGACTTAAAAAACAACGGGTTTAAGGTCAAATAAGAATATCTTGGTTGAAGAAACTAAGACAAAGTATTGCCCTCTTCCGTGCAGCAGTTTTAAAAGAACCATGATGATCGTTGACCTTCACTGAAGAGGTCCAAGAAAAAGAAGAATTGACAAGGTTTTAGAGTCGGTCTTGGGAAATACTCAAGTCGAGATAATGCTTTATTATTTGTTTAATGCTCAATAAAATAATTAAGATATGGATCATACTGGAAGACAATAAATATACAACCATTATCATTAATGTTCCTAAGCTTTTAGATAACATTTACGAAACGAGTACAATACGGGAACATTTATTTGATTTTAATATCAAATGAGCATTTGTGCATGTTATATCAATTTATTTTACAGGTAAGGAGCAGCCTTTCATCACGACAAGGGCATCTTAATTTAAAATCTAACTTGCAAAGATACTTTGACATTTAGGATTCAAATAAAAACGTAAAACGCAAGCAGGTACGTAGTATAGTACGTTTAGTATAATATGTAATGTGGACATGATAGAAAACAAGACTTTTGAAAAGAAAAACTTTTGTTTGGACTTCAAACGACATGAAACTTCATGCGAGTTTACTCGAAAATAATTCATATGTTTTAAGAAATTTTGTAAGTACACATTCAGCATTTTTAAGCGCAAACAACACATGTTTGTTTGTGGGCATACATTTGATATAAGCTTTAAATGTTAAAATATCTTTGCAACTTAGATTATAGATTATAGGGTCGTTTGCACGTTATTTCTCTTATCATTATGAGGAAAGACTGACGAAGAAAGTATATGCTGCGAGAATTGATGGATGTCGTGGAAGAGGAAGACCGAGAAAGGTATGGATGGACCAAATTTTCGAAATAGCGAATGAATGGGATATCCAGAGTCATAATAAAAGGAGAGCTTGTATGAAAAAGGTTATGGCTCTGGATGAAATGAAAGAAGTATGCAAGGATCGAAAGAAATGGCGGTTGATCTGTAATGCTGGCGGTTAAAGCTGAGGCTTTTAAATTTAAAAATATGTGTTGTAGTTTTTTAATTTTTTACTGTTTAATTGCTTAGAATTTATTTGTTTTATATATTTGATTGTATTAATTGCTTGTACTCCTTGACTGATGCTTTGAACAAGTTTTTCTATTTGTCGATGTTTCAACTTTTTAATATTTAATCTTGATAAACACACAAATATTCGGATGATTAATTTGGTGAGCGCTGTTTTTGTGTAAATAATAGCTCAAGAGCCCTCTACGAGTGTCGTCGTCACTTTAGAAAGCGACGATTACACAAGCAAGACCCAGTAACTGCAAGACTGAATGAAACATTGCTGACGGGTGTTTGATAAGGCATGTAATTTTTTTAACCCAAGAAAGAGAATATTTTGAAAAAAAAAACCTTGTGCGCTGTTAGGAATAGAACTCATGACGTTAGATTGCGAGTAAGTACGTTATTTGTATTCCTTAACTTATAGGTTGGTATGCGGCTGACCACCCATACTGTAAAAAATGGTTCACTTTGCCAATGTCACCCCTGCTTCAGGGAAGGTCGGCAAGAGTTGCAGGGCTTATGTTTATTTGAGATTGGGGTTTTTATATTGTAGGTCCACATGCAGCATGTGTAAGCGCGAAATTATGCATGTCTGCTTGTGGGAATGCATTTAATATGAATCATATTCATATTATCATATTAATATAAATGATACATATCTTTGCAGCTTAGATTTAGATTTTAGATTTAGATTAAATAGTGAAAAAAAAAGTTTTACGAATAAAGCGACTGTTTCCTGTATATTTCATTAAATAAATACAATATATTTTCCCATTGTTACTACAGAAACCGTTTCTGAAATGACTATCCCTATCCATTGGTAGCTCCTACTGTAGAGGTTCTGCCACCCCTAGTGTTTCAGGCACAGAGTAACAGTTACTGATTTTAATCATAGATTCATAATTCAATGATTTATTCCGACATCAAATTTAAACGTTTGACATTAAACATAACATAACAATACATACAAATTTAGACGATATTCATCAAGTGAAAGGGTGAAAATCTAGAAAGAGTCCAGTGACCCATTTCAATTACAAATTCAGCCATATCGTTTTATCAAAAATGAATGGAAAATAAAATATCACTTCTAGTGAGCGGTTTATCTTCTGTACATTATTGGTAAAACGTAATACTTGGCGTCCGGCTGGGATTGATGACGTGTCCATACGTCATGACATCAAAAGCAACTAAGAAAGTGAAATAATATCTGGTAATGTATTGAGGTACTTAAAGAGAGAAGGTCATCTCAAATCACTTTCAAGGCTCTCCAATACAAGCAACATCTCCTTTTACAGATCACGAAACGTTTATGATTACAAATTACAAATACCAATAATATTAGGATGATTTATTTGGTGAGCGCTGTTCTAGTGTGAATCACACCTCAAGAGCCCTTTGCGTGCTTGGTCGTCGCTATGCAAAGCGCCAATTATCAAGCAAGACCCGATTGCTGTTGGGCTGGATGGACCATTGGTGATCGGTCTTTTCTAAAACAATATGAATTTTTCAAACCAGCAAAGAGCATAATTTGAATATTTAAATGATATATTTTGTGCTCCACCAGGAATCGAACCCACGACCACGAACTGATATAAAAGTTCAGAAAAATGAACACATATAACAAAATTTTAAAACACTTTTTTCTTGTTGTTGATATTATATAAGTTTGATATAAACTTGCCGGGTTTGTTTTGTCCCGGGTAGATTATTGCAGTGCAATCTACTTAGGACAGACAAAAATGCAGTACAACAGGCTTCAGTCAGTGCTTAATTCCGCTGCAAGGCTTATCTTTGGAACAGGGAAGTTTTGCCACATCACTCCCATATTGAAAAGCCTACACTGGTTGAAATTCCCTGAAAGAGTGGCCTACAAGGTGTGCCATACGGTATACAAAGCTCTCAACGGCGTGGCTCCTGAATACTTGGCTGAGCTTCTGTCCCAGCAGTTCAGCACAAGTGACCTGGTGCTTAGATCTGCTGTGTCTGGTGGGGCCAGACTCAACGAACCCATCAGATTTTGTGCGACACGCTTTGGCGACCGAGGGTTCCGCAATGGCGCACCCTTGGTGTGGAATAAACTGCCCGTGGAGGTCAGGACGGCGAGTACTGAAGCATCATTTAAGAAAAAATTAAAGACTTACATGTTCAGTCAGTCATTTAGGGACTAACAAAAAAAAAAAAAAAAAAACTATGTGTGACTGGGTGAACTTAATGTTTTGTGTGAGTGAGTGAGGAATAAAGACAAACCAAACAATAAAAGGGCCCTTGAGGTGTGCTACACACGAAAACGGCGCTTTTTAAAAAAACAAATTATCCAAATATATATTTATATATAAATATGATTTAAAAAAGTAACATATGGAGCGTTTGAAAAATGTTATTTAATTAAGATATCAGTGCGGTGGATATTATTTTGATATTAAAATTATGATTTGCATAAAAACCACATCTATTTTTGATTGCGTTGAGTAATACAGGTTTGCACAGATGTGTTATTTTTTTTTATGTAAACAGCGTATGAAAGTAAATAGTAAAATATTACACAAGCAATGCACGGGAAATAACAAATATAAACATTTTTTGCATTAATTGTAGAATTTCAATTGCAAACATTTTTTTTAAACTAATGTTAAATTGCTTTACAATAGGGAAGTATCACATATTTTTTTCATTGTATAAAATGGTAGAATACATTTTTTTAAATGCATCTGCGTTTTCAAAAAAAAAATATCTTGCTTAGTTTTTAAACTAAAGCTCTTTAAAAATAGCGTATTCTCGATTTTCGGAAAAAGGGTAATTTTGTTTATTTAGGTAGATATGACGCCGATGCATTTTCGGAGTGTAGGTATCGGCGGGCCCAGTGGCGAATCTTGACGACATTTTGACGTCAAGATTCGCGAAGTCGAACGCGCTGCGTTTTGGCGCGACTAAAATTCTCCGCATTTTATTTTTTTAAATTATCAATGATATTTTTATTTTTACTACACAAAAAATATATGGTTGTGATCCTTGAAATGTACTCTACAGAACCATATTATTTTCAACCGTTTTCCCTACCACTGCAACTACCCTATTGTAGTTTGTCTGCTTTCAAATTAAAGATATCAGTTATTTGATGGGATTTTACCCCAAATAATAATTTACGTGTAAACACAACCCTTATATGGGGTATACAAAAAATACGTAAATTGGAAATTACTAAAAGGGTAGTTTAATTTTCTTATTTTTTTTTACAAACGCTTTGACTGAGCTTAATCGTTTATAGTTTGTACTTACAGAAAGTTAAGGAAATTTAATATTTTACAAAAACAATTAAATCAATTTGTTCAATACAGTTCTCATATTATTATGATCCATCAATAAGGTAAAAATGCAAATAACTCAAGGCTCAAATGAATGTTACAAGACATTTTTGAAAACAGGGTTGACATTCAAACACCCCTAATAAAATACAAATACAAATAATTGAATCTTATAGGCAGTTCAGAAGAAAGAAATTGATAGTTAGTTGTATGCTGATTTTTTTCATAGCATTCGCGTTTTATTTGTATACGCTTGGATATGTAGACAGTCGTAGACAGTAGACAGCCTTTACTTTTTATGAAATGTTTCAGCGGAAACTTTGTAAAACTTCATTGAAATAAAAAAGAAACATGTACACAAAGCAATTTTTTATTTTACAGATTAATTACCTATAAGATAAGATTTATCTGAAGATAGCCAAGAGGCCAAAACCGAACAGAGTGATTATTTGCTAAATCAACAAAAATAAAATATACCAGTACCCTGAGTACGAGTTGCAAAACCTGAGTAAAGTAAAGATTACGGAAAGTATTAAAGAGTGGTTTCCCCCCAAATCTGTCGTTTTTGTTTGTTTGAACTTGATTTTCTTCATCACTGTGTAAGAAACAAAAACGGCAGATTTTGGGGAAAATCACTCTTTAATACTTTTCGTAAACTTTACTTTACTCAAGTTTTGCAACTCGTACTAAGGGTAAAGCAGCGTTTACTTTTTTTGATTACTATCACCGTTTATTTTGGCAATTCATTTTTGAGTCTGCTTTCTTTTTCGCCAAATTTAGATGCCATTTTGCCTTCGCTGTCACATCAAATATGAGCATAGAGAGTGAACGTTAAACAAATGACATTCTAGCACAGAAGTTGAGGATTTATTTGACATATTGTCTGTGTTGTGGAAGATCAAATGCCACTTCGGAGACTGAGAATACCCTGGCAGAGGTCACCAAAAGTCGTCTGTCTGCCGGTTACGCGGAGGCAGCTGATGATGCAAGAGTTGGTGTCATTTAAAGAGGAATTGGGACAGGCACGCCATGAAGAGAACATAAGGTTAAAGCGGCTGAGGAATTTGTGAATGTGATTCACGAACTGCATGCTGCAACGGATGATATTTCAAAAGAGAATTTCCGTATTTAGTGTCTTAGTCATTTGACCGGTCGGTAGACTAGTGATTAACGATTCCGACTTATAATTATCTGATGAGCATGGTTACGATTCCTGCCAGAGTACGAAAACAAATCAAAAATATTTTTTTTTTGAGTTCAAAAATTTAATCAACTTTTGCAAAATACTTATCACTTTTGTAAAAGTAATGATTTTTACCGAAGCTAGCACAGACTGTTCTATGGTGAAGACCAAGCTCTCAGAGGGCACTTGAGTTGTGATAAACACAAAAACAGCGCTCATCAAAGAAATTATTGAAAAAAATCAAAGGTATACATGGATATGGAAGAACGTGGAAAGAATGGTTAGATCAAATCAGTAAATTAATTATTGGGATCTGAAAAGTGATATAGGTAATGAAAAATATGAAGATAAGTAGATATATAAGTATTTATCCGAAAGCAGGTATAATTTTTGTTTACTATATATTTTTATTTTGTTAAGAAAAGAGAAACACGTTATTATTTTTTTTATCAAGTAATCTTGTAATGGAGACACCGGATTTGAAATATTCGAGGTCTATTACATTTTTGAGAGTGCCGCAGAGGTGTAGTTTGTAACTAAATCTAAATCTAAATCTAAGCTGCAAAGATATGTATCATTTGAGATTCATATTAAATGCATTCCCACAAGCAGACATGCATAATTTCGCGCTTACACATGCTGCATGTGGACCTACAATATAAAAAACCCAATCTCAAATGAACATAAGCCCTGCAACTCTTGCCGACCTTCCCTGAAGCAGGGGTGACATTGGCAAAGTGAACCATTTTTTACAGTATGGGTGGTCAGCCGCATATCAACCTATCAGTCAAGGAGTACAAGCAATTAATACAATCAAATATATAAAACAAATAAACTCTAAGCAATTACTTAAACAGTAAAAAATTAAAAAAAAAAAAAAAAAGAAAAAAAAAAAAAAAAAAAAAAAAAAAACTACAAAACATATTTTTTTTAATTTAAAAGCCTCAGCTTTAACCACCAGCATTACAGATCAACCGCCATTTATTTCGATCCTTGCATACTTCTTTCATTTCATCCAGAGCCATAACCTTTTTCATACAAGCTCTCCTTTTATTATGACTGATTAACAATTATAAATATATGAAAAAAATAGTTAAAATATTCGAAGAAGTATAATATATCGATACAAGACCTTAACTAACTTTAGTCAGGCTTATTTATGCATACATTTTAAGCTAATGTCTCGTGATTAATCGTGTGACTGCGCTACAAGATTGTGGCTCGAGCCCGGTGATAAGGCTTACCCATAAACACGGGAAGTGACCGCCTAATGGGCTACTGTTTACAGATTATCTGTGAAATATTTACTAGTCAGCCGATACTATTATTAATGCGGGGAAAACGCTTACATTATTATTATTCATAGATAAACAGGCGACTCGAGTTAATGTCTTATTCAGAATTGAATGGATAATATACGTTATACTACTGAAGCACCATATTGGTAAAGGAAGGTACCTAAGCTTTATGTGCTGGTATAAGGTATCAACTGAGATATTATGACTATCCGTATACGTAATCAAAAGTATCGGATATCCAAATTAATCTTAACTGCATCCGATATAAAAATATAGAATAATTTCGGATAGGGGCGGAGTCTAAATGGGACATGTTTTGAAAGGTTTTTGAAGATTTTAAATAATACATTAAATTGTTTATTTTTTTTTGCATTTTTAAGACCTCACCGTACTGCAAAAATTGGCTAACTTTAAGTTGCATGGTTCATCTGAGATTTAGGATTTTATATTGTTCGTTCATAATATGCAACATGTGTGAACGAGAACTTACACGTGTCTGGTTGGCAATATGCATTTTAAATTTATCTCAAATGTGCACATACCTTCGCAACTAAGATTATAGATAACTCTTAGATAAATATGGAACATTTTGTAAACAATAAATAATATTTCTTCTTTTAGGTAAGTTTTCTTACAGATACTAAGTATATTTTATTCTTTAATTTATTGCTTCTAAAATGTAAACTAAAAAGTTCACTTTCTATTAAATTCCGCTCTCGGAATAAAAAAAAAACTAAGTGCGAATGACTTTTATATAATTTAAGATCGCGGTTATAAATTGCATATTTTAATCCAAAGTTTAATTAAAATGGTAACACTAAGTATAGAGATTAAAAGTTATAGAACTAGTCATTACGAGATTTATATATATATATTTCTAATATAGTTCATTTCCTTTCATCACAAACTAGAAATGAGTATTATGTTTTATGGTTCAAAACTACTCCCCGAGTATAGAACATTTAAATAAACTCCCTTCTATCGCGTAAACAGAAAAATAATGAAAGATACAACAGCACATCTAGTGAGTGATTTAGTTTCCATACGTTTTTCTATTTACGCGATCGAGGGGAGTTTGTGAACTTAAATGTTTTATACTCGGGTGAGTGATATTAAATCGATCGGAAGTACTTCAGATATTTAATCATATGATTGAAATAATGCTGTATTTTATTGGCTAACACTGAAAAAATGTTTAAGTTCATTGCTCCAACTTATTCTTCACTTTTAAGTACAAAAAATGAGTGTCTCTTGAGGAAATTGGTTACGATACCAACAAAACGTCGAGCATCTATAATCTATAATCTAAGTTGCAAGGATATATTCATTCAAAGCTCTCAGATGTATGTCCACAAACAAACACGTGTAGTTCGCGCTTACAAATGCTGATTGTGTACTTACAAATAAAATCCAAACCTCAAATGAACATAAGCCCTGCAACTCTTGCCGACATTACCTGAAATAGGGGTGAATGAGTATGGATCACAATAATATCCGTTTTTTTAGATTTATAACATTTCCGGTATACGATTATATTAATTTTCGGATATTTAACGAACCGTTCGGTGAGAACTTACATTATTCTCTACGTTTCGTCAGCGACGTAGCCGACGTCTTCAGGAGAACATCCTATCTGTACGGCGACTGAGGATGAACTGTGAATGAACCTCAGTCGCCGTACATATAGGATGTTCTCCTGAAGACGTCGGCTACGTCGCTGACGAAACGTAGAGAATAATGTAAGTTCTCACCGAACGGTTCGTTAAATATCCGAAAATTAATATAATTGTCAAAATGTCAAACGACCGTAATTCTAACTTAAACCTAACTATTTCCGGTATACATTAAAAAAACTTAAAGATACGATTACGCAATAAAAAGTAACTAAGTTGTGAATGTAGTGCAACTTCTCATCGCGTTGTCCTCAAAAACTTCATCTGTGGCAAGTGAAACTCATTTATTTTCATAGCAGGGCAGCCTTCCGCCAATTAATTCCCTTTCAGTGAGGGTTTCTCTGCACCTCAGAGTGCCAATGTCACCCCTGTTTCAGGGGTGATATTTAATTATGTTTATTTGAGATAGAGTTTTTGTGTTGAAAGCCCCTCGTGCAGCATGCTTAAGTGCGAGCTTTTACGGGTCTGCCTATGAGAATGCATTTAATATGAACCTGAATTCCTTGACTTATAGGTTGGTATGAGGCTGACCACTCATTCTGTACAAAATGGGTCACTTTGCCAATGTCACCTCTGTTTCAGGGAAGGTCGGCAACAGTTGCAGGGTTAATGTTAATTTGAGGTTCGGTTTTAATTTGCAAGAACACATTCAGCATTTGTAAGTGCAAACTTATACATGTTTATGAGAATGCATTCAATATGAATCTCTAAAGTAATATATCTGTGCAATTTACATTTATTATAGTTATAAAACACTCAATCATAATACATTTTATTATACTCATAGAAATATCTATAAAACATTTGAATTATTGCCATAAGTACGAACATGCATCGAGAATGTTCTCAAACTTATGACCGTGTAGGTGGAAACTTAAAAAGTATGCTTTCGAGCAAGGTTTCTGTCATGTAGGGTGACGGGTGTAGTTCTCGGCCCCTTTCATTTCAGAAACTAATCAATATTATAAAATTTGCGGTCTCTATTACTTACATGCGATATATCTAACTTCTTATTTCTCGTTAGTAGGAACACAATCCTATTTTTTTCCGTTAGATTTTGTTAATTACTGTCAATATCGTATGAACTCAATATTTTTTACGCTTAACCTGAGTTAAGGACTCTTTATAAATGTGTTATTGATACTTGATATACACTTAATTTGTTTTTTTTTATTCTCTTATATCTCTTATGTATGCTGGAAATTGATTTTGACTATAAAAAAACCAACTCTTACATCATCGTATTTTACGTTTCTATTATCTCAAATGTGTAGAATGTGATTCATGTCAAGGTCATCTTTAAATAAAATAATAGATACGACAAACAAGGAATGGTGGGACAAAAATGGCCAATGGCTGTATAAATTTACAAAAGAAAAAGGCTGTGATTTATTTAGGATATTGCTAATTCTTTGACTCATAGGTTGGTATGAGGTCGACCACCCATACTGTAAAAAATTATTCACTTTTCCAATGTCACCCCTGTTCCAGGACAGGTCGGCAAATTTTTCAGGGCTTATGTTTCTTTAAGGCTTAATTTGTAAATACACATTCAGCATTTGTAAACGCAAACTTACGCGTGTTTGTTTGTGGGTATGCATTTGATATGAGCTTTGAATGTAAATTAATCTTGGCAACTGAGATTATACAAAGATTTATATAGACATCCTCTTGGTTGAATGTGTTCCCTTACACACTGTATTTTTTTTTTAAAGAAATCCTGTGCGGGAGACTCCCTAGATTCTAGAGACTCTAGGGGTCTATGACACTTGTTGTAGTGCCGCAGAGGTGTAATGTATATTTTACAGAAAAGAAATGGTTCTTAAAGCAGATAACAAGTTTTCACTCGCCGACAACTCTACCCGTCACCCTGCAAGTGTGTTATTTACATCGATGGTAAGCGATACCCCTAAACGTAGTATCGTTTTCTTAACAAAGCATCACGCGAGATTTACACATGTTACTGTTAGCCAGGTAACGGGTTATTCTTTTTTTATTTTTATTTCCGGACCTCGTGCACCCTTTGTACACGCCTTTTTTCATGATAAAGGCAAAGCATCACAATCGCCAATTGGAATAAATAAAAATAAAAAGCAAACTAAATAAAGGTTCATAATAATATGAGCTACAAAAATGTATCTATAATCTAAGTTGCAAAGATATATTACATTTAAGATTTATATTAAACGCATTCCGACAAGCAGACATGTAATAAGTTCGTTTTTTTTTTTAAATGCACCATTTATATTTTCATACATTATGCTCTTCGCAGGGTGAAAAAATTATTAACCTTTACCAAAGACCGGTCACTAAAGGTCCATCCAGCCTTATAGTAACTGGGTCTTGCTTGAGAATCGGTGCTTTTTACTGCGAAGACCAAGCTCGCAGAGGGCTCTTGAGGTGTGATACACACAAAAACAGCGCTCACCAAAAAAATCATCCTAATATTATTATTATTAAGTAAGATTTTCCGCACGGGACAGCTTGCATCACAGTACTTACATAGGGATCATGCAAGGACAACGACAGAATCAAAGCAGCAGTTTTTTGAAGCTCGTGACGTTTCGTGACCTTTCGGCGCTGTGACCACGCGAGGCCGCCCATTGTCCGAGTGCGTTAGCTTTGCCGCGTGACGTCACTGCGCCGATCACCGCACCGCCCTTAACCTCGCGTCCTTCACCCGAGAGATTGCTATTGTTTCAACGATAGCTGAGCGACAAAAACCCTTAGTTGCATCTTGCAAAGATCTATAAACATTTAAAATTCATATTAAATGCATATAAGCATGGTCAAGCCCGTCCTGTGACAGAAGTACCCACAGTACATGGACGCTCTTACAAAGCTTTATATTTTCTGAAGTGGCGGAAGGCCTTCCGTAGTATACACATGCCACATATGAACTTACTTTGTTTTTATTTTATTAAGGAGAAAAAACAGATACAGACACAGTAACCAAGACAAGAAAAATGTAAACATAAACAGTAGAGTGCCTTAATCCTAAATAATTCCCACAAATATGTACAAAATTTAAAGTAGCTGACAAAAAATAAATCTAAGAAGTAAAAAGTAAATCAAATTAATAACAGAAATAAAAATAAAAATAAGAGGAAAGAAGAAAAAAAAGAGAAACATACTGAACATAATAATATGTTATGCAACTGCTGCCCACCTTCCCTGAAACAGATGTGACATTGACAAAGTGAACCATTTTTTACAGTTTATGTGGCCAGCTTTAAACCAACCTAATAGTAAAGTAACCCAAATAATAAATTACGTTTTACAAGTGTATAAAACAAAATACCTTGTACTCTATTGATATATATCAATAGAGTACACCAGCCTATAAGTTAAGGAACACAAATAATAAATTAAGTTTTACAAGTATATAAAACAACAATACCTGGAATATCTAAAATAAATAAAACATACAAATATATAAAACAACAATACTAAGAATCTGAACGGAGATGCAAATTGTTTTTTTTCTGAGCGGGTAAACGTCAAACATATATTGAACTAGGGCAGTTGTCATCAAAATGCGGCTTAGATTTGAAGATCTTTATTGAGATTGAGTGCGTATGTATCCTTGAACTTTACTTTTATCCTTATTGTAAAAATCGGAAAATTCAGTCTTTTTTACCTCCTCATACCGATGATCTTTCTATTTTTTTGTCTCTGACGAAAAAAATATCGACCAATAAACTAAGGTTCTTAGGCACTAAAAAAAAATAAAAAGTAACTTTTGTACTAGCATCTCGGCATTTGATCTCATAATGTGAAATGTGCCGATCCTATTGATAAGTGAATGTTTAATTTAAGAAACATAAATTTTCATAATTAATTTCAATAGAAAAGCGTCTCTAAAGAAATTATCATTTTCTTGGAAGTGAGAATTTATTGAAGGGATGTCACAAAACAATTCATATAAATAGAATTTTCCAAGAATATCACTTCATTTAATACGATTGCAATTGTAGTAAGTTACCAGGATTATTTGAATTGATGATGCGTCTTATTACGTTAGGTCATAGGATGGCACTTGTTGGTAAGGAACCACGTACAATCCACAAGAAAATAATGGTAATATTCTTAGTGTCAACCTTTGTCCAGAAATTATGATGACAAATTATCATCCTCTAACCCAAGTATAAAACTGATCGTATAAACTCAACCACAGCGTTAACAAAAAAAATACAGAAACTAAAGTAGAGCTTTCAGAGAGCGTTATAATTTTCATACATTTTTTGTGAAACGCTTTGGTTGTGTTAATACTTAGGGTAGTGCAGTAAATATATCGTGAGAGGATAATATGAAAGTGTCATGGCGAATCTGGAATGCGAATAATTTCATTAGACACGGCATTTATATGATGAGATATAAATAAAGAAACAAATCGTCAACCTCTCCAAGGACAACGCGGCGAGAACATAAAATATGCAGCTAATACGTGTGCTAGCTTCTCATGCATACTTTGAAATATTTGCTAATTAAAATTATTTAGAAAAACTTACATCATACTCGACGCGTCGTAGTGGTGAGATGAAGGATTTTTGAGAGATAATGGCTCCAAAATAAGCCATAAAAGACTTGCACATATCGCAGGTTATTAAATGCCTACGTTAAATAGGAAACTGGGCTAAGTTAAGCTGAAAGACCTCGCGAAAGGCAAAAGATCGCTGCACTTCCTCATCTCAGGATCCACGAGAACTTTTTTGTGAATCACAGATCGAAAGATCTAAATCAATAAAAATAAAAAGAAGCCTCTTCGTAGTGCTAACTTCTGCTAACCTCTTTGTAAGCGCCTGCTAACTACTGACATCTGGTGACCGGTCCGTAGTCCAGTGGTAACTCTTAGGAATGGAAGGTTGTGGGTTTGAATCCCGGCGGAGCACAAAAAAGATATAATTTATATTTTAAAATATGCTCTTTGCTGGGTTGAGAAATTTATATGCCTTTACTGAATACCAGTCACCAAAGGTACATAGAGCCTTACACCAACTGGGTCTTGCTTGAGAATTGACGCTTTCGACCAAGCTCACAGAAGGCTTTTGAGGTGTGATTCACACAAAAACAACGCTCACCAAATAAATCATCCTAATATTATTATTGTTATATCTATTAGAATCATTAGATTACAACCAATCTCTTGCTGGTCATTTCAAAGAGCATGGAAATCCAATGTCTAATTTCAATATTAGCGGCAAGATGCAACTTAAAGGATCTCGATAAATCTTTTGCAAGTCATTAAGGTCAAAAAAAAGCACAATGATATATCGCAGACCACTATAATGGTAATTGTTATTTGCTATGTGGCGATCTCTTAAATGATAGCCCATTATGTCATGTATGCGTTTCATTATCAGGCTCGATCGTAATATTGTGAAGAAAAAATGTTGCAAAATTCAATAACCAACATATCTTTGCAATTTATCTAACAACTTGTAGTAGATACGGATGCTAATAGAATAAAAAAAAAATAAACGGTTAATTAGACGTTCGAGAAAAAAATACAAGAAAAAATCTATTCTGTCAGATCAATAAAAATATGATTAGTGTTTTCATGTTATATTCTTTGGAGCCTTAATTAACTCAGCGACAATAGGTTATTGGGGTTTGTTCATGAAAAATAAGGCTTTTAATGAAAAGTAAAATTACACTTTTGATTATTTAATTTAGTGTTATTTAATTAGTCTTTTCTTTTCATTATTCTCATTTTCTAGCCTGCTGTCCACATCTATCAAAGGTATCTTCTTGTGGGCGTGCATTACATATGAGTCTTGGAGATTTGGAAAAAATGTATGGTAAATGTCTTTAAACATTATGAGGTGCGAAAACCTTTTTCAATTCTTGAATTTTTTGTTGCTTAATATTGCTCCTCTGAGCTTTGACCGTGGTCCTAACGTTTCGTTACCACTATGTGTAACTGCTCCAAAGCAAATTGTTTTTTATTCTTTCAAAGTCTTTGTCTTGGTAATAAAGATAATAAATTCCAAATTTATTGGCAGGATCTTGTCGCCAAATTGACACGTCAATAAATTTGACGTTTGCAAAATATAGTAATTGGCGAAATCACTGACGCCAAACAGTTTACTCCAATTATCTCTCAACACATTCATAAATCATGATCGGCTGCCAATTTATCGACAACTGATTATGTTTCTTTTTTGTTATAAAATGCAGATTCATAATTGAGATATACCTACCAGGTTTTTCGCGAAACATTTTTTTTGTTTTACTGAAATAATAACCGAATAATTGGAGCAAATTGGAGAGTTGCCTTGGCGCTTGAGCTTCCGGACGTTTCGTTTTTCCCGATGGACCTTGATATTATGACTGCTATAACTATTTCATCAATATTGCTATCATCATCACCCTAAAACTGTAGAAGCCTATCGCAGACATGGGGGAAACGTCCGGAAGCTCCAGCTCCAGTAGAACACGGTAATAGATCCCGGTAAGCAACTCCTCAGTATTAACAGTGGACCGTGTAAGCCTAAACTCCTATTCAACTTCATAATAAAAGCACGACTGAAAGGTCTCTTAAAAACTGGAAGGCTGTATCCTCATCTTGATCTAAAGCTTAATTTAGATATTTCAATATCGTAAGGAAAATGGACGCGTGTATTGTAAGTAAGCAAGTGCCGAGGAGATAAAAAAAAAGGTTTAATGTTTGCGTGCGTACACAGTTTGTAGAAAAGAATAACAATGAAGCAACACAGACTCTCAATAGTGTGACTCTGCGATACATAAAATGTGTACGAATTTGTAAAGAAATATTTTCGATTACCTACTTAAATATCACCAGAGGTACCATCGAAATAGCCCACGCGAAATTGTAATGAAAATGATCTCAGAAACGCTTTCCGCCTTTTCCGGAAACAGATGTGGCATTGGCAGAAGGTTACATTTTTTACAGTACAGACGGTTAGTCTAATACCAACCGATTACAACACTTATTCAATATTATGTATCGGAGAGAACAAAGGCGCTCTCATGTGAGAATTTCATACAAATACAAATGGATAGCACGGTTTATCAGATGCGAGTTTCAGCAAAATATTTATCTTGGATCTGCAGGTATGGGAGTATCTATTGTTTATGAAATAGTGTTCATGTTTCCAGATAGAGATCACCTTGTTTCACGTCTAGTCGGACAACTTTTTTACGTCGTAGAATATATCTCAGATATTATCTGGAAATAACATTATGTAAGTACTTACGTTGAACAGTAAAAGCGCGAAGTTATGAAAAAAAACATGTAACATTTTGCGTTGTTAACGATCCAATGATTTGGTATTTTTTTAATCGGTTTTTTAAAAAATAAAATGTACCTATACGTAAAAAATTGGTTCACTTTGCCAATGTCACCCCTGTTTCAGGGAAGGACGGCAAGAGTTGCAGGGCTTATGTGCATTTGAGATTGGGTTTTTTATATTGTAGGTCCACATGCGGCATGTGCAAGCGCGAAATTATGCATGTCTGCTTGTGGGAATGCATTTAATATGAATCTCAAATGGTACATATCTTTGCAGCTTAGATTTAGATTAGATTTAGAAGCATGTGGAAAATGCAATACGTCTAATCTAATCTAATCTAATCTAAGCTGCAAAGATGTATATCATTTAAGATTTATATTAAATGCATTCCCACAAGCAGATATGTATAATTTCGCGCTAACACATGCCGCATGTGGACCTACAATATAAAAACCCAATCTCAAATGAACATAAGCCTTGCAACTCTTGCCGTCCTTCCCTGAAACAGGGGTAACATTGGCAAAGTGAACCAATTTTTTACGTTATCAGTCATATACAAATCTAAAAGGAAAACACGTACCTCTTCAGATATATTAATTTTTAAAATTAGACATGACCTTAGACTGTCATTTTAACAACAGAAAAAAAGTTGATTAATTTCAATGGTTCATTTTTACAAAGCGCCAAGTAGCATAATTTTCCAAAAATAGACGAAGTACCTATGTTTTTTTTATCCTTAATGCCAAGTTTAATATGGCCCTAAAAAAATAAGCGTTAAAATTGGTTTAAGCAAAACTGGTTGCATTTTGTAAATTTAAATATGGGAATAAATCCCACGCACGGTAAACGTCAATTTTTATATACAAGCGTATAGTGGCGGAAATAAAGACGTCATGTGAAATGCTACACTATAGATTTTTGTACGCAAACTTGATAAATATATCTAACCTTCTCTTACACGTTTTTTCATTTCGACACAACTGTTTTTTTAATTAACCATTCTTTATTTTCTTTTTCTTTTCTGTAAGCAAAAAAAAAAAATTTTAACGGTAAAATTAATTAATCCGACCATACTGAGAAAATGAATCTAGGTGAGTTCGTATGTCACCGTGATTTGAAGAGTGCATAAAACACGAATGTGTCAGAAACGCGTCAATCAGGATTTAGCAGTAACTGTTAAAGTATGAATAAATTTATTCCGCTAAGCCCATAAGTCACACTTAGACTGGTACTAAGATCTGAGTATTATCTAACCTACGCAGTTGTAAATAAAGGGCAGGCGGATTAGGGTCATACTGGTTTTTTGAGTGGGCAAATGTTAAGTGTTACTTAAAATTGAGATAAGCATCGGTCTGCCTACTGATTTAGACGACACTATTCACAGACGATGCTATGAAACCTTGCAATGCTATGACATGAATCAGATTAGAGCGCTGTTTTTTTGTTGAGAATTACCCCTCAAGGGCCATTTGCGAGCTTGGTCCTTGCTTCAGAGTGAGATATTATGATGATTTATTTCGTGTATCCTATTTTTGTGTTGCGGCCCTTTGATTTATATTTTCGTATGAGGCTGACCTCCAGAGCTGTAAAAAATGTTTCTCTTTTGACAATATCACATCTGTTTTGGGAAAGGACGGCATAAGTTGCAGGGTTTTTGTCTAGGATTTTTTCAAAAGGCACGCGAACACGTTTTCTGTTTGTGGGCATGCATTAAATCTGAATCTCTTATGCTAATTTATTATTGTAACATAGATTATATAATGACACCTCAAGATCCATCTACAAGTATAGTCGCTGCTAAAGAAAGCGGCAATTCTCACGCAATACCTATTTTTAAAGGCTGGATGAGTTTGTGTATTTGATAATGATAGTCAAAAAAATATCTTTTCAAAATTACATGATTTTTTGTTAAAATTACATTAAAATTTCACACTGGGAATCTAGCCCATTACCTTCCGATTGTGAGTCTGAAGCGTAGATCACTACTCGAAGACTTCAAATCGGCACGAATTTTGCTTTAGATTCCAAGTACCTACATACTTGTCTATTCCAAGTATTTGTAATATTCAAAATATTAGTGTTAGTAGGTACCACTTAACTTCTCATAGCATTGTTTTTGAATGTGGGTTTTATTATTTGTGAATCATACATATGGCGCTTTAATTATAATTATAGGTTTAAAATAAACTGTACATAAACCAGTTTTAAAAATAACAGATTCGTTGATTTAAATAGTGAAATATCAATTTTAGAATTATCTTGGAAAATCATCTAAAAAAATGGGGCACAATTTTTATCAAATAGAAAAATGTCGATGAATAGAATCGTAATAAATAACTGATGTTATTTTTTTGTTGTTTTTAAACCTGAAAGTTGCTGAGTAGATTTAAAGAGTATTATTATGAAAAATATCTATGTACAAGCTTAGTGAATCTTTCAGGTGAGACTAAGGTTTTTTTAAACTCTGGCTGGAATCAAATCATACAACTTCTGATCTTTCATATCATCCATCAGATAGTTTCAAACCAGTATTCCACTACTAGATTTTTTCGTCCTATAACATTTCCATAATATTGAGAATACAAATAATTGACTCAAAAAAAACCTTCGCAACTTATTTTTTTCTCGGCCAGCAAACGACACACTTTTTCTTGTAACTTGGGTTCTCAGCAATCAATTATTTTAACACACCTTGTCCCTAGTAGCCGTGTGACGTCACAACGTTTTTGTCTATGGAGTTTGCGTTGACTACATTAAAAAAAGTTCTCATAGGCGTTTAAATAAATGCCTATTAGAATCTATCTAGCATATCAAATTTTGTTGCAAAAAAAAGAAGATTGAAAAAACGACAAAGGGAATAACGTCCTGCGAATTCATAATAAAAAGAGCAAAAAAGCCAACTGCGCTGCACTTTAAAAAGCCTTCACAGAGTCACGACACGGCGTGATATGATTCGATTCGATATTTAGCGACGACTCAAAGTCGACGGGAACATTCGCGACGAGCCACCGTGCAAGATTCGCGAATTTAAACTACGCCGAACTGTTAACCGGTCTATTGCTGTAGACGAGATATCTCTCGTCAGATAAATTTTGTTTTAGGTGAGATAACTCATCTACATATTCTCACTCAAGATGAGAAATCTCACTTAAGAGATGAGATACGTATTCAAAATACTTCATTAAAAAAAGGCAAAAATAGAGATTTAAACCCTAGTCTGATACGAAAATAAGTACAACTCTAATATTCAAAGGAGTCAAAATATCTCGTCCTTTTTTTAATGTTGGTATTTAAAATTTGAATTTAGCATGCACCTATATATTCTGATTAAAATCCTTTTTTCCTTTTTATTAACCGAATAAGATAAATATCAAGATTCAAGGAGATTAGATTCTTGTTAAACTGTCAGTTGACCGATACTGTAAATGCGATTTTTTAGGTAAGTACTATTATTAATATTTTTTTCTACTCCCATTTGGTAATTTACTAATTACAAAACGGCTAACGCAATCACAATGCCATACATTTCTACACCCGTTGCATAATGTTACATTATGCAACCGGTAACCGTGTTAAAATGAACATGTGCGCATGCGCATTGTCAGAATTGGAACCATTTTTTAATTTCAAATGTCAACCTTGTATGGGGGTATGAAGACCTGTCAATCCAAGATGGCCGCAAGCGATCAGCTGATTAGGCTTCATACAATATTAGTGATATTCGGTAGGTAGGAATTACCGTGGTGATGAGACTTTCAGCCCTGTTCAGATGAAAATAAATAAGTATATTTTATGTGTAGAGTCAAATAAAAATTGTTAATAGTGCTAAAATTTATCGAATTTATTTATCGGATTGCTCCAAATAAAGCTTTCCTTTTTTCAATGGAAAATAAAAGGCTTGAAAGGAAAACAATACAAAAAATTTCACCGCAAAAATAAACAAACTCAAAAAGTTACTTGGTTAATAGGTGAGTATGAGGTTGATCACCTATGCTGTACAAATTTGGTTCACCTGCCAATACAACTGCAGGGCATATGTTTATTTGAGTTTTGGGTTTGAATGTTTAAGCTTATATGCAGGATGTAAAAGCGCGACCTTATACATATGTGTCGGCTGGTGGGCATGAATTCAATATGAAACCTAAATATAATTTATTTTTACAACTTAGGTTAGATTAGATAATCGAAGGGAATGATAAATCACACGTTTTGACAAAGGTAAGGTTTTAATTACTTCAAATGGACGAGTACATTATAATATTATTCACTATTTTGTTCATTCTCTCATGGTCGTAGAAAAAGTATTGTATGCCACTGCACGTAATTAGTCTTTGTAACACTCGTGCTTTCTATTGTGCCATTCGGCTGCGCCTCATGGCACAAACTAGCACTCGTGTTAAAAAGACTATCATTACTTGGCAGTGGCATAAATAACTATTATAGAAGAATGAACTGACCTGAATATGAAAATAATGAAAAAATATTATTAAGTTCCTCCCAGCATGTTAATGACTGTGTAAGGGTGCACTGTAAGAGGGCAACCTGATGCATAAAAAAATTAAAGATACCTATATATTTTTGGGAGTGGCAAACGAACGGTTAAAAAGGCATCTACAAGCGAACAGAGAAAGTTGAAGGAAAAAATGACCCCTTGTAGTATAATCTCGTCTCGTTAATATGTCTTTTGTTGATAGTATAAAATGCAGCGTCAACGTGCGAGAGAATTCGAGTCAGGTAATGAGGTTGCAAAAATGTGTACGCCAATGTCAAGGACCATCAAACTTTGCGCAATTTTCACCGAGCGCTTTAAGGTTATGTAACTCAACGAATGCCAGAAAAAAAATCGCTGTTTTGAGTCCCTACGCAAGCTGGATAATAAATAGTTTGGACCATGTGTTAAACATGTGATTAGTGAAACAATGAAACAAACGAAGCAGGCCAAAATAAACTTATGCCTCCAACTACACTGCTAAACTTCATTCCGACTACTCCATGTTCACTAAAAAACATGATAATCAAAGTTTAGTAAAAGAGGTAAAAAAGGTCGCTGCGATAGTCGAGGGGTAAGGCGTTGGCACTCGAATTTGCGTCATTGACACTGATGCCGGTTCAAGCTCCGCCTGCGCCGTGCCCTATCGACAATAATTTCGACCCTGGTTCAACAGATGGCATTGCATGCACATAAGCATCCATTTTTGTATGAAAGCAAACATGCCAGTCAAAATTGGTGAGTGAATTGAAAATAAAAGTTCCTTGAAGTTTTATTTGTGGCAAACAGAAGTTTCATTGAAGGGTGGGTCTATTTGTTGACAATCATTAAATTTTTTATTACCAAAATACGTCATCATCAAACCTCTTAAGTGATTTTTGATAAGATTAGGGATATGATATTTTAAAAGGCAATTCTTTTCTACTGAATTATAAGTTGAATACAAAGAAAACATCATTTGAATGTATTGTTTTTACTTTGTTATTTGTAGTTTGAGAATCGTATGCCATACATACAAATGCAGCAAAAAACAATTTAACTCTGTTTCGTTTAACACAATGTTTATCAAAGTGAGAATTATCGCTCGTATAAGTGAAATATAATTACTTCCGATTTTTAAAAGTCACTTAACACGTTTCGAGAATTGTGCTTACGTAACGCCAGAAGAAAGCTGTCAAAACTAACGGTTTGGAAATGACCAAAAATAATTGGCATTGAAAGTTCAAAACGATTTTTAATGAGCTAAGATCCGAACGCCATCGATGAAATTTTGTACCCGTCTGGGATTATGGATTTCTATCAATAGTGATGAATTAAAAATTAAATGGTTTTGGAATACGTTAATGATTTGGTAGTTTTTTTGTAGTATAAACTTTCTTGGAACTTTCCAATATATACCTGGGATTTAAAAATCTACAATATAAATATCAACAATTCAAAAAACATTTAAGATTAATATTAAACGCATGCCCACAAGCAGACGTAGTGATTTCACGCTTACGCATGCTTTTTGGGTAGTTACAAAAAAGAGCCAAAGTTAAATGAAGATAAACCTTTCAACTCTTGTCAAATTTCCCCGAGCCAGGGGTGACATTAGAGTTATTATTATAAATATAAAACATCTGACTTGTTTGTAGTTTAGTGAACTCGTTATCGGAAGGTTGTGGGTTCGATTCTCGACGGAGCACAAAAAAACTTTCAAATATGATCTTCATTGGGTTGAAAAATTCACTAAGAAAATGGATTTAGTTTACCTAAAACAAGAAGTACAAGGGTTGCAATGGCTTTTATACCATTCTTGCAGTATAGCTGATCAGCCGTATGCAAGCTCCAACCACCTTTCTGAAAGTTCCAAGACATTGCTTGCTTTTGTTGCTCTTGCACAGTCTACATGCTACTGTTACAAGCATTGTAAATCCTTCGCTTTGTAAGTGTCAGGTGGCGCATCAGATCGATGCAATCTCCCGTTCTTTATGGATACCGTGATCTGTACATCGAACCTACAAAATTGCGTAAATCGAAAAAATGTACGAAAACTAAATCCCTCTCTAGGAGTGCCGTGGTGTATTCGATGCATTTACGATTTACGCAATCAAGGTGATATTTACGCCATGTTTTATACTCGGAGTACTGATGGCCTTATCACTGGTCTATCCGAGCTGCATGTAGGATCTTAATTAGATCGCGGTCGCATTGCACGCCACGAAAACAACACATTCACGTCCGATCGAAAGTTATCGCATACGAGTCAATTCACTGAGCGGTGTTTGGAGAATAGCCGCCCTTGATTTGTTAAAATGGATAATATTACGTTAACAAAATGGATTGATTCTATTTTTCATTTATCAAAATGAGGTTGAAACATTTTCAAATTTGAAACTTTTGTATCTGGGCGAGTTATCGTCAGTTAAATTGTTTAAACGTTCAGTTTTGCATGGGACATCCATCCCTAGCAACCAATAACAAAATGTTTGCAAGCCTTTTGCTTAGCTATCCGGTCGGGTGATGACACAAATTTGTCTATGCCAGTTCACATGCAGATCTCATTATCCTTTAACTTTTTTTGAATGATTATTATTATTAATTGAAATTATCTAGTTTTTTTCCCTTTCTTTTCATAATCATTTTTGCATTTTTTTTTAAATTATTATCTTTGCAATAAGAATAATAATTCAAGCGTTTTTATTTTTTATTAAAAAAATATGATAACCAATAGTTTTGCTTACATCCCTGAGGATGCGGCACATGAAAGGTGAAACATGGTGATACAGAAACACTTTAACCGCGACCCAAAAGCGCGATGAAAAAATATCTAATATTTTTGTTTGGTAATCATACTACATATCTATAACCGTCAGTCCATGGTCTACTAACGGTACGGGCTCGTAAACAGAAGGTTGTAAGTTCGTTACAAGTGACGATTTTTTTCAAATTCGCTTTTTGCTGGGTTGAAAAAAAAACATATACCTTAACTTATAGACTGGTAACAGAGGGCAGAGGCTTGCAGAGGGCTCTTGAGGTGTCATTCACACATAAACAGCGATAATCAAATAAACTTGCCGAAATTAATTTATTTGAACTACAAATTTCAGAATCATATTTTTTTGACAGTTTTGTATGTTTATCTGTTGTTTCTTTTTTGGAAAAAGATCGAAACAAATAATTAAAAGAAAAAAAAACTGTTCTTATTTCCTGTGTATTTTTAAAAATGTTTCTCATTTAAGTAATTGAAAAAGTGTTTATTTTTCTGTAAAGCAGTCGTTTTCATGCAACATAGTATTGCGAGGTAATAATTCGAATTCGCTACACCCGAAATAAATAAAAGGCGTCGTAAATCGCAACGCAAAAAAGGAAAAAAAGACATGCACAACGTTAGCAACAATGCAAAGAAATTTAATCTCTTCCTGCAAACGAAAATTATCCTCTGCGAGATATCCTGCACATATGAACTTTGTATACACGTAAAAATAATGTAAATAATTAAAGATTATTTCGACACAAAAGGTTACACCAAATAAGTGCTGATTCACTGATTTGAGAAATCACAGATTTTTTTTTGTTGTTGGGTGTAACTTCTCATAGTAAGTGAAGTAATTATAAGGAAGTGCTCATGACAAACTCTAAACTAAGGGATTTTTACACTTTTGTAGTGATTTTTCTCGTAGAAAATAGGAAAAAAATGCATTTATCTGAGAAACCCTTATTGACATGTCATTTATTCAGTTTTACTTAAAGTAGTCCATTTTATAATCAAAGCTTAATCAGACTTCATAAACTTTTTCAGAAGTCCCCATTGAAAGTAAAGAGGCTGCCTCATTTATCTATGAAAATAAATGGGCTCCACTTGTGAAAAGTTTCATATTTGTTCAGAAATGTTGAACAAATTGTTTAGATTTATAAAATTCTCCTGGCATTACATGCCAGGAGGCTAAGGTTCGATCCCTCCCAACGGTGTCAAAAATGAATTCCTGTGACGCAGTTTATTTTAAAACCAAAAGTAAAAGAAAGGAAGGCTTACTCGGCTTTTACAATAAATGAAAAATTAGAAAACCCCATTTCAAGTGAAGTGGTTAGCGTAAGGCTGACCAACGAACCTTTAAAAAATAAATACTTTCCACACACCACATCCGGGGAAAACGTGACAACAAATTTCGTTATATGTGCAAATTCAGTTGCATTTTGGATACAATCATATTTCAGAAAAAATACAAATCTAATTATTTTTCTAATTTTATCTTCTACTGTTACTTTATTCTCCTTCCAGCCTGACTTTTTTCACTCCTGGATGTAGACCTCTTCCAACCCTTTCAATACGGTCGCTTATATATGCATTGCAACCACTTATTTTATCTCACAAGACTCCATTCCAACTTTTCAAATAAAATAATGAGAGTGTGTTTCAAGGTGAAAAAAACATTGACCATCTGTGCGTTGTTTGGAATTTAACAAGGAAAGATTGTGCGAGAATAAAGCAGTGCGATACCAGTTGTCGATAAATAAAATGTGGTGCAGGACTAAGGAGGAAGGCTGCAATCGCGAAGATATGAGAGTGGAGGATCATTACGGGGGATCCTCTTACAAAGCGACCACATGATATAAAAGAGGGACGGTTTTTGAAAGCATCCTACTTAAAGCTATCGTCATTATATGGTCACGTACGTTTAATTTGATATGCAGCAACGATATATATATTTTTTGCATACAAAGGTGTTGAAGATAAAAATGTTTGATTGAAAAAAGACAATAAATACTTAGTACTATACAAGAAAAAGAGGAAAACGTGTATGTGAAGGTTAGAAATATTGTAAGAATTTGTGTAACAAAATCAGATGAGTAACTTTTATATGCAAGCCTCACAATACCCAAATCTTAGTCACACATTTTAGAACAACTGCCGTTTACCTGCGTATTTATATTGTCTTTTTATACCTTAGAAATCAAATCAACTAGTTTATTTACGTGCATTTTTTAAGGAATTATACTGTGATGATTTTACTTGGGTTCTTTTAATCAAACTGCGATTTACTTATTAAACAAAATATCGGTTTCCAATGTGCTGATTACTTTTCTCGCTCTGCTTATATTGACTTCACGTCACGATGTTTCAAGCGACTCTGACTCTCCACACAATTGCGGCTCATATTTATACAGTTCATATGGACGTTTCTCGTGTATTCCAGATTATTATATAGTGGATTGTTTCAGAACAGTCTACTACCGTAACTGTAACTCTGTCGCCATTCCGCTAGGGGTGGCCAGAGCATCTGCAGAGTTGCCTCCATTTTTTTCTATCCTGACATACCTCTTTCAATTCCTTCATATCCATCACCTTTTTCATGCATTTTCTTCTTTTACGCTCACTTTGTATATCCCATTCTTTCATAATCTCCTCAATCTGATCACTCCATACTTTTCTCGGTCGTCCCTTCCCTCTTTTTCCTTTCACACTTTCTTTGTATACATACATACTTTGTCAGTCTATCATCTTTCATTCTTTCCACATGCCCAAACCATCTCATCACATTCTTCCATTTAATTATTATACTAGCTGTTCGAGACTATTCCAGTTACGCACATCAGCATGCTACGTGCCTAGGTACAAGTACACACAAACTCATAGTTCGTAACAATACATTCTAGGTTACGGCTCAAATGTACAAAGGTTACGTACTTAAATTACTAACAAAATGTTCATATATTTCCCAAATGTTTTTTTTTCATTTCCGTATATTTTTTTGGATAAAGAATTAAATAAAAATCAAAATAATACCTGAAGATAGTGCTCAGCGTGAAGATACGCGCACTTCATTAGTCAACGTTACGGCGCGCGATAAGTAGAGTTAAATGATGAATCGGCACACGCGGTAATTCCGCACCTTATCGTAAACTGGACCCGGCAGAGGGTTCCAAATTCACCTGACACGTCCAGCCGTGAAACAATGTTACAGGTACCAGGTTTTAACTCGCTTAAACTCGTCCAAAGCGTTTACCAAAAAATGAATGTAAAGTAAAACGCTCACTGAAGACGCTGTTTGATGTTGAGGAGCAAACATTCAAATAGTGATTTGTCCACCGGCTCGGATTGTTGGGTAAATGGAAAAAATGTATTACACCTGCCTATTATTTCTTATAGGTATTCTAGACAGATTTATTTCTTTAGAAATGCATAGGGAATACAGTTAAATACTAATATACCTGACACACACCTTTCAAATACATCAATTTTGAAATACTAGTTTGGACAAAACATGTTTTGCATGAAATTCGTGGATAAAACTCTTTTTGAATGTACAGGCCCTGGACAAAACTTAGTTTGAATGAAAACCATACAGTATCATTAATATTTTTTTATTAATTGTATTGAAAATTATAAGAATGAAAAGAATTTATTTTCTAGCCTTAAATCCTAACTGCAACTTCTTCCTCTAAACAGTCACAAGTCTCTTCTACTTCCTGTGTTTCAGTGGCAGTTGGCGTTGAAAACACTATAATATGATTGTACCATTCAAACCGGTGGTCATTTAAATCTTGCCATCCATCACCAAACATAGCACACAGAAGCTTGTTAACATCAGCTTTCTTCTCGTTTGTGATGCCATGTTCTAATGGTACATCTAATCTAATCTAATCTAAGTTGCAAAGATATGTTACATTGGAGATTCACATTACATGCATTCTCACAACCAGACACGTACAAGTTCGCGCTTGCACATGCCTCATGTGAACCTACAACATAAAAACCAAATCTCAAATGGACATACACCCTGCAACTCTTGCCGTCCTTCCCTGAGACAGGGGTGACATTGGCAAAGTGAACCATTTTTACAGCATGGGTGGTCAGCCGCATACCAACCTATAAGTCAAGGAACACACACACACGACAAATTACATTTTATACATCACTAAATAATAATATCCAAATACAAAATATCCATTTACAAATAAAACAAATTCCAATTTAATAAACCCTAGCCGCCAACATTACAGATCAACCGCCATTTCTTTCTGTCCTTACATACTTCTTTCATTTCCTCCAGAGTCATAATTTTCTTCATACAGGCTCTTCTTTTATTATGACTCTGGATATTCCATTCATTCGCAATTTCGGATATTTGGTCCATCCATACCTTTCTCGGTCTTCCTCTACCACGACATCCATCTATTCTACCAACATATACTTTCTTCGTCAGTCTTTCCTCATTCATTCTCTCCATATGCCCAAACCATCTTAACAAACTTCTTTTAATCTTCACTTTCACACTTTCTCTTGCACCACATTCTTCTCTTACAAAATCATTCCTCACCCTGTCACTCCGTTTTTTCCCAATCATACTTCTTAGAAAGTCCATTTCAACAGTATGGACTTTACTAATTTCACTTTCATTCACCGTCCAGGCCTCGCTTCCATACATCAAGGTGGGTAAAAGTATGCCACTGCGTACCGCCAATCGAGCATTTTTAGATATGTTTTGATTTTTGGCGATACAAGCTGTGGCACCCAGTACACACCTGCCCTTCATTACTCTTCTTTCAAATTCACCGGTCATTCTTCCATCTTTTTCAAACTTACTTCCCAGGTATACAAACTCATTTACGACATCAAAATTCATTCCATTAATTTTAAATTCATAATTCATACTTTCATCATCTCTTTCAAAAATCAATACTTTCGTCACTCAATTTCGTACATCATTCAATCTTATCCGTTGTAGTCGTCTGTTGTTAATATTCCTTTTTGTTAAAGACTGGAACTCTTCCTCTGATTCAAATACAAAGTTTTCCAAGCCTTTCACCTTGACAAAGCGTTGCCTGCCTCTTGTAGTCAATTTTATATAAATCCGCTTCATCTCGCTTATCATAGTCAAATCATTCCAATATATCCAACACAAGCTATAAAAATTAAATTGACGTGCATAAAATGCGTGAAACTTTCAAAAGTTTCAGACACAAACAATACAAATCAATAGCCGCTGTAAACGTGAAAAAACAAATAACCACTGAGCAATAATTAATTACTACGTTTTAGGTTATCCTGTCAAGTGACACAAAGAAAAAGTGCGTTCAAAAAGTGATTTGTCACACAAACAAACTGACATTTGCAATGCTCTGATTCGTTGCATGGACAAAACATTTCATGAACGAAACAGACTTTTGGAGAAAACACAGTTTGTTTGAAATCTCAGTTTTTACTAATGAAACTATAGGGGACAAAGAATGTTTTACACGAAACTGATTAAGCAAACATAAAGTATTTTAGCAAGAGTTTAAATTGGTGTTGCCAGTACATTTTTGAACAAAATGTGACAAATCACTTTTTGAATGTTTGCTCCTCGTTTACGGTATACGTTATGGTTGAGTAAGCCGTAAAGTTTTGTACTTGGGGTAAGGGAGCAAGTGGAAAGAATTCGCGCGCAAATTGTGATATTTATGTATGCTCAGAGCGTAGCCTTCTAAAGTTGAAAGCCGTGGGTTCAATTTTTGTGGTAACGCAAAGTTAAAAGGTTTACTTACAATTTGCTTTGGTTTATGTACTTTTATTTTAAAACAGGGATAGGTGCCCACACGTGTTAAATTAGTTTGTACGTAAAATTTTAAATCCAGGATTCATATTTTCTTCAGCTTCTTACAGAAAAAGTCTGACTCAAGAAAGTTCGGTTATAAATTTAAGGTAGTTAATCTTTAATCTCGTCATGTGAAAATATGAAACAAAATGAAAAGAAGGCTTTACCCGAAAGTGGTGTAATTCCTCTTTTATTCTTATTAATTAAAATCAAATTTAGCCGTAAATATTTTGAATTCATTGTTCCTTGAATAAATAGTTTATACGAGGCTGACCTCTTATAATGTAAAGATATGGTTAATTTTTTCCAATGCCATTCTGGTTTCAGGAAAAAGTGAAAAAGTCTATGTTCGTGTGAGGTTTTTTTTTTATATGTACATATGCAGCATGTGCAAGAGCGATTTTACACACGTCTTTCCAACTCTCAGGAGACTTATTCCTAGTTGCTGATAGCCCCGAATAAACCTTTGTGCCCGGTCTTTAATAAAAGCAGATAATTTTCCACCATAAAGTGAAGAAATTTTTCGAAAATTAAATGCTTGTTTTGCTCCTTTGGGAATTGTACCATCTATCTTCTACAACAAGTCTAAGAATTCACTCATAGACTACGGCTGGTATAAATGGGATATAATAAAGTTAAATGTATTTACGTATGTATCTATTAAAGATCAGAAAGATGAGGCAATTTAAAAGTTCTATCCAAAGTACCAAGTTATTTGATCTTGAATATATCGCTGTTCTATAACGATGCTGTCATAACTGTCATTTTTTTTGATCCGTTACGTAATTATTAATTGCAATAGATGGTGCTGCTTTTGATCGACTAATGGAACTCCCATTGTGTGTGTCACTTTCAAATGGACAAACCAGAAATGGCCTTCAGACTGTGATGCATCAGCGAGATAAGTAGCTACGGTTTTTTGTTAGGTGTATACATCAAACAATCATTTATAAATTGATACACTTTTTTTAGTTGTGCTCTTATGATATTCAATGGCGCCTCTAAAGGAAGTCTTTAATGACATCATCTCCAAGATAACAAAGTTTTGAAAGGCATCGAGTACTCAATGGCAGAGAAGTTGAATGTAACGCAGGTCAACATTATTTTAAAATAAGTACCATTATTTCCTTGTAAAAAGGCATTAATATTTTTTACTTTTCCTTAACTTATAGGTTGGTATTCGAGGCTGACCACCCTGTTTTAGGGAAGGCCGGTAAAACTTGCAGGTTATATGGCTATTTGAGGCTTGGATTTTAATATTTTGTGAGCGCGAACTTACATTCGTCTGGTTTGTGAGTATGCATCGTTTCAACATAAATTATAGATTTAAAAAAAACCATCTAATACACAAGCTTATTTTTTCTTATTTTTTACATTTTTAGTACGTTCAATCACTCGTTACTTACTTACTTAACGTGTACAGAACCACCTATGCGAGGTATCTCCAGTGACTAGCGGCAGCCACTGCATTGTCGTTTCCGTGAAACAGGTCCGTCAGTGTGCATCTTTCACCAATTAAGGGGCACACCAACATATGCGCCGAGTCCTGGACATCCCCGCAGTCGCACAGGGTGTCCTGTCTACAGTCCAGCAGGCCCCACCTCTGAAGGTTATCACCCGTTGATTGTCTATCTTTTTTCACGTAATTTTCGCCTTTCAGAAAAGATTCTTGGTAATTTCTAGGAGCCATTATCACAAACGCACCAGTTTCTTCTTCACTAATTCTAGTATAGTGCCTTTTTACTGAAAATGAATATAACTCCAATTTTTTTATATTTTCTCAGCGTTCATCGACATTATTCGTCAACGTAGTACAATTTTCTTCATGCTAAACTCTGTCGAACAAAAACGCGATTATACTCTTAAAGTATATATTATAAACTAAGGTGGTATGTTATTTAATGCTACAGTAAAAAAATACATAAACACAGTGCAAAACCAGGTTAAAATTTCGCTAAAAAAAAAATCAATCTTCACTTTAGCACATCGCCGAAAAATTCTATAAATAAACGCGTTGCATACCAGAATTATCGGTTTACAAATTCAAGGAAAAGTCGCGCTGTAATTTTTTTGGCGGATAGGTTATTTTTGCATTCTGGTCTCTCTGTACAAAACTTGACATTTAAATTTAACCACAAGAAACTAACAAACATGTATTGAAACTAAAGAGCGCCTCTGTAGAACGTTTTAATTTTCTCTCATTTCTGGTTGAGTGGAAACGTACTTGGTGTACTGGTTTGTCCAGATTTGGCGCCGGACCTGGCAGACGTCTGGCGCCTATGGCACCCACGAATAATGCCCTATTCAGACACGTCAAGCTCTTTAGTAGTCAAAGCTTAGTAAAGTAAAGTGTACAGTCAAGTAAACTACATGTTTTAAACTATGTTTTTTTCTGCACCACAGCCAACCATGATTAGGCTGATAGGAACATTGTACTGTTAGATTTTCAAACCCTTTAGACCACCAGAGGTGTTTACGAGCTTATTCGTTATGTTCATTTGAGATTAGGTTTTTATATTGTAGGTCCACATGCGGCATGTGTTAGCGCGAAATTATACATGTTTGCTTTTGGGAATGCGTTTAATATGAATCTTAAATGATATATTTCTTTGCAGCTTAGATTTAGATTTAGTGGTCGCTACAAAGCGCAAATACTCAAGAAAGACCCAGTTGCTGTACGGCTGGACGGATGAATAAAATACAGCAAAATTCTGTCTTTAATCTATGTAATAGACATCTGCTATTTTTTATTCACCTGAATATGGACTCCTTTCCAGCTGAATCAAATACAGCAGAAGTAATAGACGAAAGGTGAATAGTTTTATATCATTAAAAATAGCATTAGAAATGCATTGATTAAACGGATGTAGCAGTGAGTAGCGAGTGACAAGTACATAGCATAAAGTCTCCAGGCATAAACTACAGGAAATAATCTTACCTTAAACCTGTAATAAGTGTATTCTCAGTTGAATAAAATACAGCAGAACTGGGAAAATAACTTTGAATAACTTGCATTTCATAAAAATGATGATTGATATTAAATAACCGATTTATTCAACGAGAATTATGTAATACACTTAAAAAATCAAATTGTTATACTGTTAAAGATGGTTCACTTTGCCAATGTCACCCCTGTTTCAGGGAAGGTTGGCAAGAGTTGCTCGGCTTATGTTAATTTGAGATTGTGTTTTTATATTGTAGGTTAACATGCGGCATGTGTTAGCGCGAACATATACGTGTCTGCTTGTGGGAATGCGTTTAATATGAATCTTAAATGTTATTATATCTTTGCAGCTTAGATTTAGATAAGATTTAGTTATACTTAAAAGTATGTATTGCTTTTTGGGTAGAAACATAGTGAAATTTACACTGGCAATACCTTCTATAATCTATCTATCTATCTATAATCTAAGTTGCAAGGATATATTCATTTAAAGCTCTCAGATGCATGCCCACAAACAAACACGTGTCGTTCGCGCCTACAAATGCTGCATGTGTACTTACAAATAAAATCCAAACCTCAAATGAACATAAGCCCTACAACTTTTGCCGACCTTTCCTGACACAGGGGTGGCATTGGCAAAGTGAACCATTTTTTACAGTATGGGTGGTCAGCCTCATACCAACCTATAAGTCACGCTAAAAAAAAAGTTGGATCCTACCTTCACTTGTAGGCGATTGTGTATTTAATATGTTCGAAAATACAAACACCCACGTGCTAATTTTCTTGCACACGACCCGTGTGAACGGAGCATAGGCACAGGGCCCCTAAAACAACGAGGCGGCCCTGTGATGAATGCATGTACCACCGTCTGCTACACTAAAAGTACACAACATTCTTAGCGTTTTGGTAACAATGTATGTAAACTAATAGCAGCGCCTCTAAGTGAGCGTTTTAATTTCCATGACACTAATTTCGTCGTCTCGTCTTTGGCTGTTTATTTAAGATGTAGGGAAGGAGGTGTTAGGAATTTATTGTCAAGTGTATTGAATGTTTGAGTATGTGAGAAAATCAATGCATCTGAATGGCACATTTAACATTCGGTACAGTCCAGTCGATGGTCCAAGAAGTAAGAACTTTTTTTTCTACTCCAATATCCATAAAAAGGTATAAATTTTTAATAACGTTCAAAGTCAGTTTTTTCATTTAAAAAAATAGGTTTAATCTCAATTTTTTTGGTTTAGCAAATCTAATAAATAAAACCACTAGAGTTTGAATCCGAGGATGACAGATACTAGTAGGTATACATCTGACTTAGATTATTTTTTCTTTATCAATTTTCATACCGGCAAGATCTTTTATATAGATTAATTTTTCACAAAACCGAGCAAATCATTTCTTATTCTTTTAATTTGTACAATAGACTCAAATTTGATTTTTATTTCTCAATCCCCCATAGTGACTAGGGTCCATACCAACCAATCCCGCCACGTGACGTCACAATTTAACTGTCTATGGAGTTTTATTGATAATGTTAATATCTGTTTCTGATCATGCAAAAAATAGATTGGTGAAATACATTCATTCCTCTTCCCGACTGTAGGTATTTAAAAAAAATACATTCCAAATGTTACACAATACACAATTAAATCATATAGGATCGAATGCGGTAATCTAGGATTATTCCTGAAATGGAGATTAGTATTTAACAAAAAGAAAATATTCTCTCATCATTTCCATGTTGGCTTCATTTTCAAAAATAACTAAATTACTGTCTTTGATTCTATGTATTCGACTCAAATATTAACGATCTTCCTTTAGAAGGCGCGCATGTTATCTGACTCGATATGTGCAATTAAATATTGAAGAATTTCCTCGCTGAAATGTTTGCCAAAAAAAAGAATGGCAAACAAAACGCTGCTGATATAAACAACACGTACCTCGGGCCCTTTAATTTAATCAAATAAATCCCCAACGCCGCGCTGCACGTGTAAGATCAGTCCCTCGGCGCCTGCTTTACTTTACACACATGTGTATGCGCGTACCTACACGTCATGTGTTCCCACTACATGCTTTATTTTTAAAAATCATGCTCGAAGAAGATTTCACATTTTCATGATGTATAGGAATATCATGCGTTGGCTAAATTTGAATAAAAACAAAGAAATTTTACTGTAGGTATTAAATAATAAAAAAAATCATTCTTTGATTCGATTCTAACTGATGTCATATATTCCTATAGCTAGATTCATAATTTCATATTCACTAGCAAAAAATTACATTCAAACTATGTAAACAATTAAATTAAACATGTACAGATTTTTTTAAACACAGAAAAGAAGACAGAAAGAAAGAAAATAAAAGTAAGAAAGAATTTTTGTACGACAACGTAATACCTGCTCTTCCAAAAACAGGAAAATCTTATGCTGTTGCCTACCCACAGTTCAAATGCTATGTATGGTTTTGATTTTATACAAGGTGTGGAGGAACCAAGGACGCTAAAAGACATTGTAATTAAACTTACGTTAATGGTTAAAGTATAATAAAAGCTCTAGAACCCTATTAAGAACGGCGTCATCCTCAATGATCATGAATAAATAAAAATATGCAAAGTTATCTATCAGTGTATGTAGTTGCATCCTTAAAAACATTCCATACACAATTTGGTATTTACTTCCCGACATGCGTAGTAAAATAAAAATGGGATTTTTGTTGTTGTACCAAATGCTAGACGCTCTTGATTTCAGGAGATATTTTTAAAATTTCAAAAGATACCCTTTTATTAAAAAGAAACCTTTTTAATAAGGGAATAAAAAGAGTGCTTGCACACGATACCAATGTGAAAACCTCTCTCTTCGCGTATCCAATATTCAGTCTCGCCAAATCTTACTTTTTGCTTCGATACTTTCCTTATAAGGTCAGGGTCCCTTAGTATAAAATGCGGACTCTAAAAATAGCCCTCGGGAGTCCGTACAATTATGCAAAAGGTGTAGCCCTTTTCTCCCGGCTCTCTTTCGAGGCAATAAGTAAAAGGGTTGCCAAAAAAACCTTACCCTTATTCAACTTGTGATTTCATCGATGTTCTTTTTGTTTGTGATCAAATAACAAACAGAAACAGTATTGATTAATCTTCGATAAATTCTATGTACACATTTACTTGGCTTTAAAGCTTGATTGTTGTAGAATAATTTAATCTCAACTTAAAGGAAACAAGAAGAACCAAAAGACTAATGGGAAAATCCGGAATTTCTTAGACTGATCACAGGTAGAATATTGCAAAATCGCATCCGGAATGTTAGATACGAAAAGCCTGTGAAATATAGGACATAGTGAGAGGGAGCAGATCTCTCGTCTCATGAATGAGTCATGAGAGACACGCACAGATCGTAACTTATAAGATGCCAATAGGTCAACGCCCAACTGGAAGACCTCCTAAAAGGTGGAAAGATAGCTGTACGTCCTCGTCTCATGATACATGAGACGAAATGAAGTTGTTTTTGTTAATCACAGATCGAAAATTTTCACCCAAGACGAAGAAGGGAAATATTTGAAATTTAAAACTACGATTTTTTTTTGAGCTTATATACAAATGAGATTTTTGAACGTCACGTACCTTTATAAGGTAGGTATATGTTTTAAATCTGTGTAATCGAATTTAAAAAATAACAATTATTTAGTTTTATTTTCGTAACTGTGAAATATTCAAAGGAGGAAAAATCTGATATTCTATTTTTTAAGGTTTAAGAGTTTTTTTTTTTTTTTAGTAGGTACACATTCACTGCGCAGCTACCTAGTTTATTGCTGTCTGAGGTTTTGAAGGAAAACTGTTCATTGCCAATATTTGATTCAAATAAAGGAAACGTAATAAATCATAGAAGGAAAGGGATAAAATCAAACTATAAAACAACCGCAAGTATTGTCACAGTGGAGACAATAAATAAGTCTGTTTTCCTTTCGACGCGACGTCTCAAATTTTATAGTCATTTTCCGTTAACGCGGAAGACGTTCTATTATTATTTCTAGAATTCCCCGTTCAGCCGCAATGCATAACATTGCAAAAGTAAACATTCGCAAATCTAAACAATGGAACTCCACAATCTCCTCTCCAACATAAAGTTGCATGCATTCATGGTCATTTTGTTTATTTATCACATTCTACCGGAGTCGCAGATAACATTTACTGCAATTTTTTAAATTCATTTTCTTGGATGTCACATCGTGTGTAATAATTCATCCAGGCACTGTAGTCTTGCTAGCACTACTTCATTTACCGCAGTCCGGGATTAAGGGCGGTTCGAGAGGTCCGACTGTACCAGGGCCCCAAAGACTTAAAAACGATAAAATAACATTTAAAAATAATTTTCTTCGGGGCAAACCTCATTGGTAATGGAGACTCCAAATAACACGAGTATCATTAATTCGAAAAAATATTATTTAACAAAAAATCCCTTGACTTATTGGTTGATAAAAGGCTGATCAAGTCATCACCCATGCTGTAAAAAATCGTTCACTCTGTCAAGTTTACCATTTTTTTTCTTTAATCGCCCCAAGGAATCAAATACTCACAATATTTGAAAGTAACTTTATTTATGCATGTATTTCAACAGAAAATATATTCATCCTAAATATCGCGAACTTTTCATCATAAAGCGAACTGAAATTTGTAATATTGCATTCAATTTAAAATTCACTACTAATTAATTATTAAATGGCATAGAACACGTACTCTCATCGTTAATCTTTATTTAAAAGTACCTACTCACATAATTTCAAAAGAAGTTATAAAATATGGTAATGGATTATCTTTCCCTGCACCAGAGCCTCCGTTTGGCTGAATCCAGGCCTGATTCTCCTCTACAACTTCATCTTTGAATTTCTATAATATTCCAACATTTGTAACTGTACATTATTAATTATTTACTTTATTCAGAAGAGTAAAAAAACCTTAAAAAATCCCCTTAATTTTTTTTTAACTAAGGTCAACAAAACAGGTCAAAACCGCAGTGAGTAGCCACATTGTTAGTGATTCAATTATCGAAGTTAATTTCATCAAGTAGTGCTCCAATTATCGTTACAACGAAGTAACACTCCTCGAATTTCATGACCTAATCTTGATTGTGATTTATTTTCTTTGCTACATATGAATTTATGGCTTTCCCAAATATGGCGGCTGTTTTTGTTGTTGTTTATATTTTGTAACGAGTGACACAATTGTCATATAAGTAGTACGTGACTATTTTTTAAATAAATATTGGCTACGAAATAGGAGTACTTTCTTGACCAAAAAAATAGTAAACATAATAAAAAACAGGACGGTGTAAAAATAAAATTAAAAATAAAGTATATACTGGGAACGTTTTTGAACTGTTTCATATTTGATTTTTTCTCGACCACCATACGTCACACGTCTACTAAACTAATGTCCTAAGCAACCTATAATCAGCAATCTAAGTGACAAATGTAGTAACATTAAACATTCATATTGAATGCATGTCTAGAAGCAGACACAATTAATTTCAAATGAACATACAACCTGCAACTTGTCGCCATTCTCTGAAACAGGGGTGGCATTGCTTAAGTTGATATTTTTTTACAGTGCATCATACCAATCTATTAGTTTATAACAAAATGTTATATTCTCCGCACAAACAACAGAACCATGTGATGTCACAACATGTTTATTGTCGTCAAATGTGCGGAACTCTTTAATGAAATTCCTACATTTTATTTTAAGTTCACGTTTATTTTTTTTACGATTTTTTAGCTTGGACAAGGAAGTTTAAAAAGGTAAATGAGGTTTGGCGTAAAAAACAGGTTTATGTTACGTAATGACATCCCCGAAAAGGCCTAATGATTCAGGGGAAAAGGAACGATTATTTACCGGGATACGAACAAATGTCCCCGTCATTAAGCGCACGAAGGCGGCGATGCACAAAAATATCTCACAAAAAATATTTTCCCTTGATTGCTAGCCTAAAAATATCACAAAATATAAGGTAGGTACTTAATTACCTTTGTATGACATGCAAAAAAACAATGGAATCGGCGCAAAAAAAAAACAGGGAAAAAATAGTTATACGGCCGGGTTGCTAAAGACTGTTGTCTTGAAGACCCGTGATGTGAGAGAAATTTGGTGTTTAGAAATGAATTAAAAAAAGCAACTTAGCTGCACATATAGTTCAATTATTTGTCGCGTTTTCCCCGAAGGGATCGCATGTGGCGAGCGAACCTATTTATTTTTATAGGTAAGGGGACCGGGGTTACGCAAGCCATTTCCGTTGAATTGGGTTTTCCCAGCTCCTCGGGAGACTGATACTCAGTTCTTGTGAAGGCTGAGTAAACCTTGCCGGTATTTTATTTTGGGGTTTGAAATAAACACCGAAACGGGAAATCATTTCTGACACCCTCGCCTCGGTGGGATTCGAACCCGAGCTCACGGCATGGAACACAAGCACTCTACCAACTGAGCTATCGACCGGACAAGGTAATTTAACGAAAATCTTGAATTAAATTATTACAACCTAAAAATTATAGCCAAAATACACAAAACACAAAAATAAACTATGAAATGTATTACACGAAAAACATATAAAAAGTAAAAATAACAAAACATACCTGATTTTCCGACTCTCCTTCCACCCAAAACTACAACCCTGATACGGCTGAGGTTCGTCATCCTGCTCGCACATGCACTTTCAATAGCAGCTTTGTAACTCTGTCTCTCTCACTCGCGACCAATCAGATTCGATGCCTTGCAAAGGTGCTGCCAACACTTTTGTTGTTTTCTTTTTTAATAACAATTTATTTCTAACAACCTCTCCGTTTGTTTTAGCATGTTGGCACTGGTACCATGATTTTTTAGTCTGATTATTTTACATAACGAAGGCTCTAAGTTCCTTTTTTATTTATTTTCGACACTGTTGAATGATAAACGACCCGGCAGGGTGAAATGTTTTAAAATTCAATTTTAAATTATGAGATAAGTTTTTTAAGGGGAATATTATTAAAACATTCTCGTTTCAATCACTTAACTTTTAAATATGTTTGTGTTTAAAATTAGATAGTTCTTTTTGCACTTCGAAGAATATGAATTGATACTGATCTGAAAAAATAAACAAAAATATATTAGGGCAAGCCAAAACATACTTACAAATATAGTGAAACCAAAATAATTTAGGGCTAGATATGTAATGTTGCAACTGAAAAAAAACCCCACACGTTTCATGTGTTCCTTTTGTATTTATGTGTATAAGTATTTATAGTGTGGCTAAGAATATTATTTAATGAAAAACATAATTCGAATGTGCGTAGTCTAGTGGTTACTAAGATAGTGGAATACCAAGACTGTAGACGGTACGCAGTTCAATATCTAGCAAAGTTTAAATTTATTTGTTTTCAATATTACACTTATTCTTGTAGAGCCGCTTCAGGAAAGGTTGGAGGTTTTCACATTCGATACTACTTTAAAAAATGATCTTGTGCTTCAGCCCAATCACTATCTTTTAGGGCTTTCAACCAGGATGTTCTCTTTTGAGCTGGAGCCTCTTTTTATCTCCATTCTTCCTTGTATCATGAGATGTAGAAACCATTTCTATAAATCTCTATCGGTAATGTTACCTAGGCGTACATTTAGTAGATTTCTCTTTGATTAACGCAAATCAATAAATATTTGATCAAATCATACTGCCCATTATAAGTTTTATAGTTAGAAAACCTATTTTATGATTAATTACTTAGAAATGACCTTCATGGTCCATTAACAAAATCAAATACGAGAAAAAGAAAGTGATATAAATAAAAAAAATAAAAACATGCATCATTTTTATTCTCGTGACCCCAAAATACAAAGATTTGAATACAACGTTGGATGATATGCCTGCCGCAGTGCTTAGATAATTATATCTAACATTTAACTTTGACCTGCAAGGCTTTTACGTTGTAAAGGTCGGTTGATTTATTTATTTCGGTTTCCAAGGTAACGCCTAATGTGGCCACATTAATAAAAATGTATTGTGTGAGATCTGTAGATCAAACTTTATTACTTTACTTTCCCCGCGTTGGCAATTCGAATCGCATAACTCAAACTTAAGTGTCGGTTTCGATAGGATGAAAGTACGTGCGGACTATTTTAATATTCTTTTTTTAATTTATGGCAAGGGAATACAAAACTTTTTGAAATAAAGAATAGCATTTGAACCTCGATAAATTGTACAAAGTACATTCGTATTTTCAAGTGCCTACATACCAATGTATTTTTATTATATAGTAGTAAGGATCTAGCATTTTTTTGAAAAATAGTTACATAAAGCGAAATTGTGAGATGCTACATGTTTTCAATTGTACTCCATGGCATGGAAGGGTGGACACTAGCCCAGTGCCTCGAGAATACAATCAATGCCTTTGAAATGGGGGCGTAGCGTCAGATGCTCAAGATCCCCTGAATAAATTCGGTGCTATTCTTAGACATTTTAGTCGTTCGTTGAGCCCACGCTTTGACAAACTAATGATGCATTTGTATGAAGACCTGTCAATACAAGATGGCCGCAAGTGATCAGCTGATTAGTCTTCATACAAATATTACAGAAAATCGGTAGGTAAGAATGACCGTGGTGATGAGACTTTCAGCCCAGGCATCATTAGTTTGTCAAAACGTGAGCTCAACCGACGACTAAAATATCTAAGAATAGCCCCGATTGAGTCGCAAATGCCGAGGTTCTTTTTTTTATGAATACCAGAGCCGAAGAGTTGGTGTCCTTCAAAAGACAAAGAAATGTTTATTTAGGCCACATAATGAGAAATATTTGCTTCTAAATGTCATCATAAAGAGAGTAATTGACGGACGACGGACTCCACGTTGAAGGAGAACATTTTGGTTGATTGAAAAATCTAAGACAGTGGTTTGGCAGAAGCAAATATCAAAAGATCTTCTATCATGCAGCAGTATTGAAACTGCATATTTCTTCGATTATCTTCAATATATTTTATACAAGAGGTATAAAAAGAAGAACAACATTGCTAAATTGTATTTTCTCCTTCGCTTTTTGGTTTAGGTACCTATTGGTTTAAAATGTTAACTTCTGGATCCCGAATCAAAGGTTTACAATTTCAGATTCAAAAGTGGTTGAAGAACGGCATAAAACTGCAATCACAGTTAAAAGAACATATTTTGTGATCGCACACGTATTGTATTGAGTTTTGAGTATCGGGCATTGAGCATTGAGTACTCGGAATTGAGTATTGAGCATTGGGTATTGGGTAAAGGGAAGTACAAGTAAGTATCACTTTATGTGCGGTTTTGTTGCGCATCTTAAATCTCGCTGATGTCCGAAACTTTCTTGTGAATGACGCAACGAAACTCATCAATACAAGAGACATAAAACAAAAGGGAAAACCTCAACTGAGTATCAACAACGAATTCTTAAATTCATACGAATATTGAATCATTTCTGAGCTTTTTTATTTCTTAGTTTCTTAGATTATTCAAGCTAAAGAAAGCAAGGCAATGGTCGGACAAGGGTATTTTTTTTTTGACCGGTCCATAGTATAGTGGTTAATGCTACGAAATCAATATCGAAGATAGATTCCCGGCAAAGCAAAATTTATATCAATTAATTCTCAAACATACTCTTCAAATTAAAGAAAATCTGTATTAATGATATGTCTTTACTAAGACCTGCCACCAAAATCCATCCAGCCTCACAGTAACCGGGGCTTACTTGAGAATTGGCGCTTTGTTTAGCGACGACAAAGCTTGCAGTAGGCTCATGAGGTGTGAGCCACACAATAACAGTGCTCCAAAAATAAATTACCCTAATATTTATTTACTGTAAGTATTGTTATGTAAATATAAATATTGAAATAAGTATGGATAGTAATAGTTATAAGAATCCTCAAAAGTATTGGTAGGTAAGATCGATAATTATGTATAAGTGTAGAATTCTCTAGGCTAAGTAGGTATTTGTTATAATTATAGGAATACTGTATTGCATTGGTAGGTAGGATTTTGGTTGTGTCTAGGTAGTACGTGAAACATCGAGAAGTAATAATTACTCTGGAACCGTCTAGCAACTTTGGTTCTAGATCATACTGCTCTACAGAGTATAAAGGTGCGAATGGCCTGCAGAGCGGGCCAGTATCATAGAGACTTACAAACACATCGAAGTCATCTGATCAGTGAACCAAAACCAAGTGGAATAATCGAGAAAGTAGTGTGAAAATAAATTTTGTAACTGTGTAAAATAAATAACTATTGAAGAAGACCTGTGTATTTTTAATTTGAAGACAATTGAACCCTAATTTCGTAACAATTGGCGTCAGGTGCGGAATTTTCAAGAAAAATTAAGATCTTCTGTCTAAAAATAAATAAAATAAATTAAATAAGTGTTAAAATGAACTTTATTCAAATTGAACTTTGTGTGAACTGACTTTTGTGAAAACAAGTGTTTAAATAAATTTTTGTTAAAAGAAAAGACGCAAAAGCAAGTTGCTTATAAATTCTGGAACATCATATGGAACATAATTCTGGACATAACATAATGACTATTTTACCGCATTGAGAAAGTCATCAAATTGGACCATAGTTTTTTTTATTATTGTGTGTGATTAAAAAAATAAAATAAATAAATAAAAATCTTGAAAAATATTACAAAAGAACGTTCCAGATTCATCGAGAAAAAGTTTTTGAATAACTATCCTTTGTTTACAAGTGTTTGAATGTACATTAAGTACCTACCTGTGTGTTTGAAAGACTTGAGACGAAATAAATAATTATGTACTATCAGACATTATTATGTAAAAAAATATTGGTGAATTAAAAATAAATATTAAAAGACAGTACCTACCAATCAGTGTAATCAGATAAATTATTATTTTTGCTAAAGTACGTATTCAAAACAGCTATATATATAAAACTCAAAACTTGTATTAAATAAATTTGAAAATATTTTTGTTTTGACGTAAATTTTGAAAAAAAATGGCAACGAAAGTGAACGTCAAGGACCTCAAAGTCACTGAGCTTAAAAATGAGCTTCTGGAGAGGGACCTGGAGACCTCAGGAGGAAAGGCAGCCTTACAAGCACGCCTCATAGAGGCCTTGGAACGGTCAGGTGAAGACCCGGCATACTTTGTCATGGCATCTGGAGGAGACCGCGCCCTTGAGGAGCTGAACATCAGCATCACAAAATCCATGAAGGAGGAGCTCACGGGAAACTTCACTGCCATGGAGGAGAAAATGGCTGACAATTCCAAGACCCTGAGGGAAGACCTGAAGGTGGAGATGGCTGACAACGCCAAGACCCTGGAGGAGAAGATGGCTGACAACGCCAAGACCCTGAAGGAGGACCTGACCGGGCTGGAGGAGAAGATGACCACCAACCTGAAGGAAGTGGTGACCGACCTGAAGGCGGAGATAGCGGATAGTCTCACAACCCTGAAAGGAGAAATAGAGGAGAAGATGACAACCAACCTCTCGGCCCTGAAGGGGGAAATGGAGACTCGGATGTCAAACCTGGAAGACCGTCTGCGTGCCGAGCTGGCTGACAAGTGCCAGATGGAGTCCACCAGAATCTCCCCCAAAGGCGGCCTTCACGACGAGACCGACCAGGGATGCTCAACTCCAACCAGGATCACAAGAGGGGATGATGACCCTTCCCTAGCCAAGCACAACCTCCCAACCTTCGACGGGAAGACGTCGTGGGAGGAATACTTGACCCTCTTTGAGACGGCTGCCATGATGGGAGCCTGGAGCCAGCAGAAGAAGGCTTCGGTTCTCAGCCTGTCGCTCCGAGGAGACGCTCTCAGGGTTCTGCAGGCCATACCCCTGGACAACCGTGGTGACTTTGGGCAGCTGAAGCAGCGCTTGGATATGCGCTATGGCCACAAGTGCCTGGAGCAGCTGTACAAGTCGCAGCTGAACACAAGGGTGCAGAAGCCCAACGAGAGCCTCCAGGAGTTTGAAATGGACATCGCCCGCCTGGTACGAGACGCTTACCCGACAGCCTCCGACGACATCTGTGAGAGCTTGGCAGTGGACAAGTTCCTAAATGGATTGCGGGAATGGGAGACGCAACAAGCCGTAAAACTGGCCCATCCCAAGGCTTTGAACGAGGCGCTCAGCCAAGCTCTCGAGTTTGAGGCTGTCAAACAGTCCATCAGGGGCCACGCCAGGGTTCGTGCAGTCGAGGCAGAGGAGGTCAAGCTACCTACAACCGAGGAGCTAATTGAAAAAGTGCTGGAACGTCTGAGACCTCGAAGACGAGACCCACGCTGCTGGAACTGCGGACAGCTGGGCCACCTTAGCACCAAGTGTCCCAAGCCTCAGAAACCCAGAAAAGCTGCTACTGTCGCAACCGTGAGAGGAAAAGCCAGCAGCATTTTTATCAATGGCATAATAGATGGAGTAACTCGTGAACTACTGGTGGACACGGGAGCAACCAGGACAATTCTGAGACGCGACATAGTGGCACGAGGTAAGCAGATTGCACCAACAAAGTGGTCTCTGCACACCGCCACGGGAGAGTCAGCACAGGTGTATGGGGAGACGATTGCCACCTTCCAAATTGGCAGCACCACTTTTGATCATCGGACGTTGGTGGCCAACATTGAAGAAGACGTTATATTGGGAATGGACATACTGGACAGATTTGGGTGCAGTTTAAATTTAAAGAAAGGGTCCATTAAAATTGGAAATGAAGAAGTCATCCTGCAAAGACGGAAAGAACTGGCTGCACGTGTTATCCTAGCCAAGAATACCGAAGTGAAGGGGCGATCCGAGATGATAGTGAGTGCCCGCCTGGATTCCAGTAGTACAAATGACCAAATCTGTATGATAGAACCGGAGAACATGGACAATGTTAACAAAGGAGTCATGGTGGCAAGAACAGTGATTCGCGCAAAAGAGACCATTCCTGTCAAGATCATGAATGTGAACAGCTACCCAGTTAAAATGAATGAAGGTTTTGTTTTGGGCAGATGTGAGAGGATAACTTCCATTGTGCAACAGATGACAAACATGTCATGCGAAGGAAACAAATTGTCAACACAATTGGAAGCCCTGGTCCACGACGCTTCCCAAGGTCTAACCGAGGAAAACAAACGGAGAGTGAGGAGTTTGATCTGCCGCTACCAGAACATTTTCGAGGACTCTAATGGCCGTCTGGGAAGAACCAAGGTAGTGCGACATAGCATAGACACCGGAGAAGCGAGACCAATAAAACAGGCTCCAAGAAGACTACCCTTTGCAAAGCGGGAAGAAGCTGACAAGATCATCAAAGACATGAGCAAGGATGGCATCATAGAACCATCAAGTAGCCCTTGGACATCCCCGGTGGTACTGGTGAAAAAGAAGGATGGTACCACGAGATTTTGTGTGGACTACAGACTGCTCAACGATGTTACGAAAAAGGATAGTTACCCTCTGCCAAGGATTGACGACACCTTGGACACATTGGCAGGATGCACCATTTTTTCCACATTAGACCTGAAAAGTGGCTACTGGCAAGTTGAATTGGATGCCAAAGATAAGGAGAAAACTGCATTCTCGACTGGATCTGGACTTTGGCAGTTCACCGTGATGCCATTTGGCTTATGCAATGCCCCCGCCACGTTTGAAAGGCTGATGGAGAATGTGCTGCGAGGACTATCATGGGAAACCTGCCTGGTATACTTGGATGACATAATCATCCTGGGAAAGGACTTCAACCATCAGTTGAGAAATCTGGAGCAAGTTTTCGGGCGACTACAAGACGCTGGACTGAAGCTCAACCCGAAAAAGTGTAACCTGTTCAAGAAACAAGTAAATTACCTGGGACACATAGTTTCTCAACGTGGAGTTGAAGTTGACCCTGCCAAAATCAAGGCAGTAAGAGACTGGCCCGTGCTGAAGGACAAACATGAAACTAGGAGTTTCCTGGGGCTGTGCACTTATTACAGGAGGTTTGTGCCAAGATTTGCGGACATTGCAAAACCGCTCACCAAGCTTACGGAAGAAAACACTCGCTTCCATTGGAGTGATTCCTGCGCACAAGCATTTGAAGAGCTTAAGGGAAGATTAACAAGTGCCCCCATCTTGAGCTACCCACGAAAAGATGGAAAGTTCATCCTGGATACCGACGCTAGTAATGTGGGGATAGGAGGCGTCCTTTCCCAAATACAGGATGGGCATGAGACTGTTCTGGGTTACTTCAGTAAAGTGCTTTCCAAGCCAGAACGAAATTATTGCGTGACCAGACGAGAGCTTCTTGCCGTGATAAAATCAGTGGAACACTTCCGCAAATACTTGTACGGGAGAAAATTCACACTACGGACTGATCATGCTGCACTGGTTTGGCTTCTGAAATTCAAAAACCCAGAAGGGCAAGTGGCTAGATGGATTGAAAGGCTCCAGGAGTATGATTATGACTCCGAACATAGACCTGGCACGCTTCATCGAAATGCGGATGCATTATCCAGACGACCATGCGCCAGTGACTGCAAACATTGCAGCAAGATGGAGGACAAGGTAGCAATTGTCCAAAGGACGACCACCGAAGATGAGGACTGGCAAGATGAAAAATTGGCGCAAGACCAACTGAATGATCCGGACTTGAAGTATGTGATGGAATGGGCGCGAGAAGGAGAAAGGCCAACCTGGGAAAAACTCGCCCCCTTATCACCAACTGTCAAGGCTTATTGGGCTCAATGGGGATCCATAGTGATAGAAGGAGGGTTTCTGAAACGAAAGATCGAGAAGGAAGACGGCACACTTAGAAGAAAGCAAACCCTCGTTCCGAGGAGCCGAGTACCGGAAATCCTTGGACTGCTGCATGGAGGAACTTCTGGAGGACATCTAGGCGTTAAGAAGACGCTGGAGAAAGTGAAAGAGCGATTTTACTGGATCAACTGCAGCGAAGACGTCAAAGATTGGTGTCGAAAATGTGTAACCTGTGCAACGGCCAATGGACCGCAAAGGAAAAGGCGAGCACCAATGCGTCAGTACAATGTTGGCAGCCCCTTTGAAAGAATTGCCATCGACATAGCTGGCCCATTTCCTACAACTGAGAAGGGTAACAAGTACATCATGGTGGTGATGGATTACTTCAGCAAGTGGGTGGAAGCTTACTCAATCCCTAACCAAGAGGCCGTAACCGTGACTGAAGTTCTAGTTACCGAATTTATCAGCAGGTTTGGCGTACCCCTGGAATTACATTCTGATCAGGGAAGGAACTTTGAAGCTGCTATCTTCCAGCAAATGTGTGAGCGGCTAGGGATCTACAAGACCAGGACCACTGCGCTACATCCACAGTCTGATGGAATGGTGGAAAGGATGAACCGTACCGTGGGGAGGTACTTAGCCAAAGTAGTGTCCAGCCATCAGCGGGACTGGGACCGACATCTGCCTTTGTTCTTATTGGCTTACCGGTCGGCTGTTCAGGAAACGACGAAGAAGACTCCCAGCAGCATACTGTTTGGGCGAGAAATGCGACTTCCTTGTGATCTCAAATTTGGCTGCAAACCAGGTGAAGACCTAGCCGGAGAAGACTATGTGACAGACCTTCGCAGGAGGCTGGATGACATCCATGATCAGGTCCGCATGAACATCGGGGAAGCCAGCGATCAAATGAAGGAGCGCTATGAAACCAGAGCTGACAGCATGGGGTACAAAGCTGGTGACTGGGTGTGGTTTTTTGACCCCAAGAGGCGCCAAGGATACTGTCCGAAACTTCAGCGTTCCTGGGACGGGCCGTACGAGATCTTGGAGCGCATCAACGATGTGGTCTACCGCATAAAAAAGAGACCAAACGGAAAACCAAGGGTCGTGCACTACAATCGCCTCTCACCATACCTAGGCGATAATGATGACCAACCAGCCCAAAAAGTACGACAGTGCGTCGCATCCGAAAGATCACCAGCCTTTGAGACGTTTTGGGAGAACGCGAAGGCAGGGCAGAAGTTTCGCCATGGAGTGACCACAGAAGTCCACAAGGACTTATTTGAGGTCACTAGGGACCACACACTGGCATGCAGTGTACCGGAAGATCTAGATATGTCTAGAGGAATTGCACGGGTCTTCCGATACAAATTCGGAGAACCGCAACCCTCGAGCAGCCCGCAAGGAAGAGCTCTGAGACTACCGAAGGGGCGTCAACAAGCATACTGCCTGGTTGTCCCGGATTCCAGCAACCTGGAAGAGGACTACAAGGCATTGTGGGACGGCCTTGTTGAGCTGCGTGACTACATGTTGGAGGATCAGCAGGCGCGTCTGGCAATACCGAAGATGGGTGGCGGCCGCGCTAATCGAGACTGGCGGATAATCCGGAGTATGATTGAAGCAGTGTTCTCGGGAGTCGGCATCAGCGTCATGGTGTGCTGCGAGCAAGCGCAGCCGAGAGCCAGTGGGGAGAAATCCGTGGACTGCCACTTCTTCCTGACCACAGGGTGTCGACGTGGATCAGCATGCCCCTACCTACACAGAGTCAAGACTGTTCCGGGACGAAACAGTCTAGGTGGGGGGTAGTGTTATGTAAATATAAATATTGAAATAAGTATGGATAGTAATAGTTATAAGAATCCTCAAAAGTATTGGTAGGTAAGATCGATAATTATGTATAAGTGTAGAATTCTCTAGGCTAAGTAGGTATTTGTTATAATTATAGGAATACTGTATTGCATTGGTAGGTAGGATTTTGGTTGTGTCTAGGTAGTACGTGAAACATCGAGAAGTAATAATTACTCTGGAACCGTCTAGCAACTTTGGTTCTAGATCATACTGCTCTACAGAGTATAAAGGTGCGAATGGCCTGCAGAGCGGGCCAGTATCATAGAGACTTACAAACACATCGAAGTCATCTGATCAGTGAACCAAAACCAAGTGGAATAATCGAGAAAGTAGTGTGAAAATAAATTTTGTAACTGTGTAAAATAAATAACTATTGAAGAAGACCTGTGTATTTTTAATTTGAAGACAATTGAACCCTAATTTCGTAACAGTATTTACAAATCGCTTTTTGGAGTAGCAATGTTGAAAATAGCCATGATTGTTTACGATCTTCGATGGCAGTGACACAGAAAAGAGGAATCAAAAGGATACTTTATCTTGAATTCATTAATATTTAAGTAAATTAAAACTATGATTAAATATTGTATAAAAGATTTTACATTGAATAATATCAAAAAATTACATCGTTATCAGTTTTATACAAATAAATTAATCGAATGCCTCGTTCCTTTGTATGAATTTTAAGTTCGCTTGAATATTACTTTATACTTTGTCTCGTTACATTTAAATTGAGATGAAACAGTAATCATTCGGAGATCGAAGCATTCGATTATTGAGGTGTAGACGTAGGAAGTAACATAATTTTTTTCCTTCTAGCCCAAACACTTAAGTGGGGTCGTAATAAAGGCGAAAGTTTCCCTTATCTTTATGGATAGTCCTTTCACAATGGACGAAAGTAAAGTGAATACACTTTTAAATGCGTTTCCGACACCGAAAGATACTTAGCAACAAACAATAAAACTAAAATGTATACTGACGCTTAATCGGAAACATCGGATATTTATTAGGTGAACATTTTCACGCCATGTTTCGAAATAGTAAACCATAGAGGAACTACCGAACTATATGGTCTGTACCAAGACCAATTTTAAGCTGGAGGATGAACTAAGTGAACCATTTTTTAAAGTATGGGTGGTCAGCCTCATTCCAACCTATAAGTCAAGGAATAGGAATTAACCTTGAAATTCAGCTGGACAAAGACGTGGATATGGTCCGGTCAATAAAAGTCAGTAGACTCCATTGGCTGAGTTACATCCAACGAATGGAGCGTCGGAGCCTGGATAAGATGGTTGTGATGAAGGACCTAAAGTGATGTAGGACAGTGGGAAGATCAAGATTAAGGTGGATGTATGGAGTGGTGGCAGACTGCCGTGCGGTAGGAGTATGGGGCTGGATGAAGAAGGTGTTGGAAAGGTAGCGGTGGATGCGGTTGATCAATTAGGCCAAGACCCAATGAGGGGTTTTCATGTCATGAATGATGATGGAGGAATTGTCAAACCAATACTTAGTTGTAATAGTTAATAAATTAAAGCTTGAAAAGGCACCTTACTCAGTCGATAAATGGAGAGCATTTTCGCATACTCAAATAATGCAACTTCTTTCCACGATGTCATCGAAGGGGTCACACGTGGTAAAACATATTTATTTACACAGGGAAGGGAGCTAGCCTTACACCAACCATTTCACTTGATGTGTTGTTTTCCTGCACTAGGTAAAAAGCTTCTCATTTCTAATGAAGGCTTTAAACCGATTTAATAATTTTTGGGTTTTAAGTAAACACTAAAACACCCTTGGCGCGGATCGAACCTTAGCCAAGTGAGCTATCTACCAAATGAGGTTTAAATCCTTAAAAACGCCTTTTCGAGGTACGGTTTCTCTATTTTAAAAATTGGTTCACTTTTGCCAATGCCACCCTGGTTTCAGGGAAAGGCGGCAGGAGATGCAGGGCTTATGTTCATGTGTAGTTTATTTATATTTTTTATTCGTATGCACACATGCAGAATGTGTAGACGCGAACCTACATGTGCCTGTTTGTGGGCATGCCTTTAATATGAGCCTTAAATGTTAACAAATGTTTGCAGCTTTGATTATAGATTATAGATTATAACACTTACTTTAACATTGAAAAAAAAATACAAATTTATATAATTCTACTTCTTGTGAATTACTGTAAAATATCCCGAAGGATTCAATTTATAGTGGAACAACAAACAAGTTCAGTAGTATAGTAAGTATATTAGTATAGTATTAGTCTTACAGGTCATTAATTAGTGACCGGATCACGTAGCTTAACGGTTCACCGTGGTCATTTGTTATGCAGGAATAAAATGTGTGGCAAGAGGGGATCCCATATAAGCCGAGTCCGTACCAACTACAACTACTTGCTTGTTCTGACGGAGACAGTGGGCAACTTGTAACAGGCATACAAGGATAACTGGCAACAGGGTAATATTTATGTTTTCAGAAGCGATAGTGTAAAAGAGAACTTTGAACTTCATATGGACAAGCGCCTTGGTAGTGACACATTGTCATAAAAGGCGCTATATAAATTCTGTGTTTATTATTATTATTATTATTATTAACTTGCAATAAGTGTACTCGTATTTAGTTAGTAAATAGTATAATTAGAATAATGCGCTTAGTACAAAAAAATGCATAATACTGTTGTGCGCTAAAATGGATACAAAATAAGAATTAAAAAAAAAAAAAATCAATTTCGTTAGCTATACAGTAAAATATGTTTTTATTTTAATGAAAAAGTAGAGTTTGGTAGAGTGCTTACATTCTATGCCGAGAGCTCGGATTCAAATCCCACAGAGGGTGTTGGAAATGATTTCCCGTTTCGGTGTTTATTTCAAACCCAAAATAAAATACCGGCAAGGTTTACTAAGCCTTCACAAGAAATGAGTACCAGCCCCTCGGGAGCTGGGGAACCCCCATTTCAACTGAAGTGGTTGGCGTAAGACTGGCCCCCTTAACTGTAAAAATAAATAGGTTTCACTTACCACATGCGAAACCCTTTGGGGATAATGCGGCGAGAAGTTGCACTATATTCGTAGCTTGGTTGCGTTGCGGTTGCGTAACTTAGTATTTAAACTAACTTCACAAATCTTAAAAATTACCGGGCCTTTGTGAAATCCTTTCTAACTTTTGTTGTGTAGTAGGTACATATCTACCATTATGGAGGATACTAATGTATTTGAAAATTAAACTTAATACTGTATTTAGTTGACTATTCTTGTCTGAACAGCCTTCACTAACTTATCTTATCCGATATAGTAATGTAGAGGAAAGTTTGTCAACATGTTTGCTAAATAATTACTTATGGCTTAGTTACGATGTTTGCAGAAATTCCTCAACAAAACCAGAACATCACAGTAAAGAAGATAATTGTTGAAAAAATACTATGGTTACTACGCAAACGCAACTAAGCTAGACATAAAGTGTGATTTCTTGAAGCGTTATCCTCCAAGGGTTTTGCATGTGGCAAGTGGTGCATATTTATTTTTACAAATAAGGGGCCGGCCTTTCGCAAACCATTTCAGTTGAAGTGGGGGTTGACCAGCTCCCAAAGGGACTGGTACTCATCTCTTATGAAGGCTGAGTAAACCTTGCCGGTATTTTATTATGGGGTTTAAAATACACACCGAAACGGGAAATCATTACCCTCATAGGAGTACTATAACATTAAAATGAAATAATTGTCAATCAGTTATATATTATAAAAAAAAAATGTTTCACAAGAGGTCAAGAATCATGGACTCGTAAGAAATTCGTCACATGGCAGCCGGCTGGGTGGCTGGAGAAAAGGCAAGCAAATATTATGTTATTGGTTGCTAATGACCATTATTCAATACAAATGTGACGTTTGGGGACCGAGAAAAACATTGTAATTTTCAAATTGTGCTTAGTGCATTATTTGCATTGTCTTGTCTTGTCTTGTATCCTGCCGCCTTTCCTCTAGGGGTGGCCAGTACCTCCACACAAGTGCCTCCACTTGACTCTGTCCTTGCATACTTCTTTCATCTCATCTAATTTCATCACTCTTTTCATGCATGCTCTTCTCTTGTTTCCACTCTGTAGATTCCATTCATTCGCAATCTCATTTATCTGATCAATCCATTGTTTCCTAGGTCTTCCCCTTCCACGCTTACCTGTTACATTCCCTTTATACACTCTTTTTGTCAGTCGGTCTTCATTCATCCTTTCAATATGTCCAAACCATCGCATCACACTTCTTTGAACTTTCACTTTCACGCTTTCTTTTACTCCGCATTCATTTAGAACCCATTCGTTTCTCACTCTATCTTTCAGTGTTTTTCCTGTCATACTTCTCAGATGGGCCATTTCTACGGTGCATACCTTATTTACTTCTCTTTCATTCAACGTCCATGACTCGCTTCCATACATCAGGGTCGGCAACAAAATACAATTGTGTACCGCCATTTTCATTTTCTTTGGTATCCTTTTATTCTTCGCTATTCTACCAAACGCTCCTATCACGCATCTTCCTTTGCTGGCACGCTTCTCTAATTCTTTCGTCATCTTACCATTCGCCTCAAACTTACTTCCTAAATAGTCAAACTCATTCACTACTTCAACTTTTATTCCATTCAAATTAATTGTAAGTTCCTCACATACTTCATTCCTGTCAAAAACTAATACTTTTGTCTTATTCGCATTTACTTTCAAGCTATTCTTACAAAATGCATCATTTAGTTTGGTTAACATCGTTTGGAGTTCCTCCGCCGAGTCAGCTAAAACTATAGCATCATCAGCATAAAGAAGTACTCCAACTCTTGTTTCACCCACTTTCACTCCGCTCTCTGATATTCCAGCTTCTTTTATGCAACTGTCCATGATTATATTAAACAACCATGGACTCATCACGCAGCCTTGCCTCACTCCCTTATATACATCAAACCAGTCACTATATCTCCCATCCACTCTTACACATGCCGAACTATTTTCATAGATGGCACGTATCACATTCAGAAGATTATCATTCACACCGTACTTCCTGAGAACATTCCACAGCATACATCTGTCCACCGAGTCAAAGGCCCTCTCAAGATCTACGAATGCTGCGTAGACCACCCTCCCCACAGCCAGATGTTTTTCAACAATCTGTCTGAGAGTAAAGATTTGGTCCACACAACCTCGTCCTGGCATAAAGCCAGATTGAATATCAGAGACCCTGTGATCGGTGGCCATTCTCACTTTTTTTATGACAATTTTGCATAAGACTTTCCCAGGTATACTAAGGAGACTAATGGGCCTGAAGTTACGGCAGTCTTTCTTGTCCCCTTTACCCTTGTAAATAGGGACAATGACCGCCTTTCTCCAGTCCATCGGTACTACCCTGTCTTTCATACACATCTTGCATAATTCAAACATCCACTCTACCACATATTCTCCTCCTGCCTTTAACATCTCAGCATTCAATCCATCCATACTTGCAGCCTTTCCATTCTTCAGCTCTTTTATGCTTGCTTTTATTTCCTCTTTCAAAATATCCTCATTACTTTCATTTGTAGGGTCACATTCATATAAATTTCTTTCACCCTGTCCTAATATTTCTTCAAAGTATTCTTTCCATCTATTACATACATCATCTTCATCCCACAGCAAGACTCCCTGCGCATTCTTTATGCCCGGAGTTGTTGCTCCCACACTTTCGTTATTATTCCGAACCCAACTCCAGAACATTTTTTTGTTGGTGTGGAAGTCCTGCTGTGCCTTTTCATTATTTTTCTTCTCTAATTCCATCTTACTTTCATACACAAGCTTTTTAGTATTCATTTTTGCCCTTTTATACATCATTTCCAAATTTAAATTACCTTTATCTTTCAACCATCTCATATACGCTTCCTTCTTTTGCTCTACTGCTTCTTTCACTCCATCATTCCACCAGGCATCACCTTTTTTCTTACCAACATTTGTTTCTCCGCATGTCATCCTAGCAGATTCGGTCAGTTCTTTCTTCATCATTTGCCACACTTTTTCCACACATCCTTCATCTTTCATTTTTTGTAGTTCATCCATATTTAATCTTTTGGCAATCTCACTTTGATATTCATCTTGCACATTGTCATCGTTCAAATTTTCCACTTTTATTCTTTTCATTCTTAACAATATTTTTTTCTTTCCTTTCTTACAATCCCCTACCATTATTCTCGCGCATAACAAATAGTGGTCTTTAAAAAAATGTATTTTGATTGAACAGATACTATAGGTACTAACTAACAGTTAGAATTAGAACTTTGGGCCATAAAGCAATGTTTCCTACATTAAATAAAAAAATAAATGATTATTTTAATAACAAATTGAAATAGGTGTACAGATTTTTTTATTATTTTAAGCCAAGAATGTAGGTAGGTACCTAAGCTGTACAATAGAATTTATAAAAAAAATGTGTGTAATCAACTGTGCTGATTGTAAATACCGTGATTGCATCAAAATAGAAATTTTATAAATAGCAAGGAGTAGGTACCTACTAAACGCTTGGAATATTGTCTGAATATTTTTTGTATTTCATACACATAATTATTATGTGCATAGAAGTGACATAAATTATTTTTTTAAGGACACCTGAATGACTTTAATTTCAGGTGAAAAAAAATCTGAGTTAGAGTCAAGGCTTTAACATAATAATGCAAGCACCTGTAGGTTGGCGCTTGCGTACATACATAATGTAGGTATGCATGTTGAAAAAGTAGGAAATCGAGACAGTGCAGCTATTACTGCATTTACTGAAACAGGAGTGACATTAACAGTAGTGAATCAGTTTGAAACAATCTGTTAACCAGCAAGGATATAAAAAAATAAGATTTATAATTAATTTATTCCCATAAGTTGACATCACGTGAACTTACAATATAAAAACTTAAATCTCAAATGAACATTTCCTGTAACCTTCCTTCCTACACCTGAAACCCTCCTTGAAACAGGGGTGACATTACCAAAGTGAACCATTTTCTTTACAGTATGCTATCTATAGTATGTATTTTATTAAAACAATGCGAAGGTGTAATTCAGTGAAAGAGATAAAACAATATATAAATGAACGATTGGGCAGATACATAAGTATACTGTAAAAAATAAATAAATTTAAACTTGATTGAGATGCTTTATGCAACAAAATCAAGATCGCATAATGTCTTTAGGACGCTTAGAAACTTGATGATCTTAGAACACTTTCATTTTTTTCCGTTGATTAAACAAGACAAACTATCACCTCAGTGTCGGAAGTCGTTAATACGTAAATCTCAATTTAACACCGTTACATAAAGCAAAATATCAAAAAATTAAAATATTATAATACTTACAAATCAAGAAATGAAATCCATTAGCAGAAAATAAAATACGAGATTATTATTTTAAACCGGCTCACAAAACAAAATTAAAATCTTTTTTGCGGCTTTATCTTTTAAAAATTATAATATATTCAAGACACTTAAAATAAATAAAATGTATTCACTCCAAAAAAGTGTGCAAGTACATAATATATTTTTTGCGCAACACTTTTATTTATTTCACGACAAAATAAATCAGATTGTCAAAATAATGGAAAGTTTATAAAATGTTTAATAACAGGTGCAGTGCGAATAAAATATACTCTCGCTAACATTAAATAATATTATTTATTGTTAAAAAATATTATAAAATATGCACTAAAAAATTACAATACACTGTTATTATTATTTAAAACTACATACAGACATTAAAATTATTAAAATGAAGTTTTATTTAAAAAAAAAAAACAAATAGAAAAATTAGAATGTAGGATAATCTTTAAATTAAAATAAAGTTTATTTTTACGCATTAATTAATTATTACACTTCGAATATTGTTTTTAAAATTCACGCAAAAACATCGCGACAGATTTTAGTTGTGTGTTTGAAACAACGAGCGACACGACCTCTCTGTTTGAAAGCAGAATGCACACTGAACGCTGAAGAGAATTTCCTGCATTGGTGAGCGTTGGAACTGCACGCTGCATCTGAGATGATAAAGGCTATCTGTTCTGATTATATGGCTCATTTAAATAATCTTTTTTTTCTGCAAAGCGAATTTGTACATCGATCAACTAAATAAATGAACGGTGGATTTGACAAAAAAACTAACTGCGAATTTATTCAATTTTAAACGAATTATGCAGTTTAGTCCAATATCCAAAGTGCCTGATTTTTTATGTTTTCAAATATGGCTTAAACACTGCGAGTTGATATTTTGGAAGTTTAAAAAGGGCACTTAATACCACACATTGGGAAGATATTTTGCACCAGAATGTTGGTGAGATGAGGGAAATGGGAATCGTGTTCGCTGCAAAAAAAACTGGTAAATATTTTTAACCGTCTCAAATACGTTTTAACTAACTCATGCATAAATTTAACGCAAAATTGCAAATAAACTGAATACTATGTATTTTTCCCAAATGTGACGAGTGGAACCTACTATTTTTACAGGTAAGGGGAGCGGCCTTACAACGCCAATCCCTTCAGTTGATGTGCGGGTTTTCTAGCTCCCGAGGGCTGTAAAAGGTAGAGTAAACCTTGCAGGTATTTTATTTTGGGTTTGAAATAAACTAAAAAGGGAAATAATTTCAGACACTCTTGGTGAGGATCGAATCCTAGACCTTAGAGGGTACCCTTTAAACTCTCTAGCGGACACTCAAGCAAAGCTTAAGTTTGTAAATCATTTTTGTCATGTGTTATTAAATTTGGCCAGCAGTTATTGGACGGAAGGGGGTGGGAGAAAATTTCCAGCCGATCACAAGAGTATAAATCATTTTCATTATTATAGATCGACTTCGGTGTAGTGATTTTATGTATAGTTTAATCAAAAACCGGTCACAAAGGTTCATCCAGATTTACAGCAACTGGGTAATGTACGGCTTTTTTTTTATCAACAACAAAACAAAGGATGCTGGAGAGATGATTACCGAGATCTAATGCCGTAGTCTGTGGGAGCTGGAGCTTCCGGGCGTTTCGCCTCCAGTACCCACAGACCAGGGCAACAGATCCCGGAAAGCCACTCTCCAGCATCATACGCCGGCCATGTAAGCCTCTTATTAAACAACAGAGGGCTCTTGAGGTGTGATATTGCACAAAAAGCAGCGCTCATCAATAATAAATCAGTCTGATATTATGGTTATTTGTCATGGCGCCTCGGCCGTCACGCTGCGCCACATTTAATGCGTTGTCGTTGTTTTTGCTTGCACCGACCGCCGCGCGATTACTAACGCGCTTTAATTATTATGACTGACTGCGACTAAAGCTGCAATTAATCCCCGCCGCGCTGAGACCCGAGCAGCTAACGTAATTTCTGCGCCTTATTGCGAAATCGTGATGCAAACTTACACACTCCGCCTAATAACGCAAAAATATGCGTGCTAGTGAACGAAAGTCCGACGTAACTTTTCCTTCCATCGTAACTTCTTGCCTAATTATATTTTAAATTCAATTGAAGTTTAATTGATTGTGGAGGCGCTAACTTTGTAATCTTTTATACTTCATCTACAATCTATGTATGTAAGTTGCAAAGAAAAAATCATATTTAAGATCAATATTGAATTCATGCTCCCAAACAGTCACGCATCAGTTCGCGCTTACAAATGCTGCATGTGCACTTACACAATAAAGACCCAAATCTAAAATGACCCCTTAGCCCTGAACGTTTTGCTGACCTAACCTGAAAGAGATGTGAACTTTCAGGTGAAAATTGGTGAAGTGAATATTATTTTACAGCATCTCTAATCAGTCCCATACCAACCTTTGGGGTCAAGGAATACAAGCAAAAATATTTTTAAGTCTTAATAAATATAAATGAAACAAACTTTGTGTAATGATTACGATGAGTATGAAATATATATATTTCGCAAACATACCGTTTGCATCTTCAGGTGGTCTCCAGGTACAGAATGAGTCGTTGAGAGTTAGAGAAAATGAGTGGGGGGGTTGCAATAAAGCGCATGTAGCAGGTCAGTAGATATCATTTGAGGTATTTTTTTAACGTACGCGGAAGATCGCTAATAGAGAATGTCTAAGAGATATATTTTTCAGATACGAGTATGTACTGTTTCTCTCACGAGGAGCTTGAAATGATTGCCAAGTAGTTAGAGAGAAATGGTGAAAAATGTGATGAACATTGCTACAAGCCAGAAAATAGTCACAGATATGTAATTTAGTGTAAGCTGTTGTGAGAAAGGAAGCTAAAAAATAGCCCAAACCCCTTTTTATAGTGGGTACTTATACGATTTGCATTTATTTTTACGATTTTCAAATATATTATTCTGAAATAATTTATGGTTTTATGTGTAAGCACATTATTTACATATTGCACATCTTAAAAAACAACTGATAAAATTTCGAAAAATCTTTCGTGGTACGGAAATTAAAGACGTTCAAAATAAGATGAAAGAAAATAGGTGAGTAATACGTTTAAAGGATTATGGGCATAAGTTGCACTTTTTCCTATTTAGATCCGACAGATGCTGATTTTTCCAGTCAATCTCTTAATGTGTAAATTACCCACTCTCATAAATTAAATGAAATTATAAATTCAATGAGTAGAGCACCTTTCAAGGAGATGCAATCTATAACGTTGCATAAGAGTTATTATTTTAAAAGTAAAACGTATTGGAAAAGTACCAAGAAAAATGAACTGTCAAGGAAAAACACAGAATTTGCTGTTTTTAAAAGCGTGAAAACTTACTCTAATTATCTTTTTTCAAAAATTTTTAAGTTTATTATATTTTCAAGAAAAATTATATTAGTTCCTCTCCTAAGACTCGAGCGTTTTAAAATTAGCTTCGCGGCTTCATCTTGAGTGGGAATTCACACAACATTAAATAATTTTGATGCTACATTTTTTTTATCTTGAAGTTACATGAAAAAGCACATCCTTAGGCATTTTTCAAATAAAGAAGTTTATTTGGTCTAACATCATGCGTATTGAACCAATCTAGGACTTTTTTCTAAAATAAAATAAATATGTATCTATATAATCTATAATCTAAGTTGCAAGGATATGTTCATTTAAAGCTCTCAGATGTATGCCCACAAACAAACACGTGTAATTCGCGCTTACGAATGCTGATTGTGTACTTACAAATAAAATCCAAACCTCAAAAGAACATAAGCCCTGCAACTCTTACCGACATGACCTGAAACAGGGGTGACATTGGCAAAGTGAACCAATGGCAATGTGTAAACACAGAAAATGCGATTTTCCAAGTTATTGATATGCACACATGCAGAATGTGTAGGCGCGAACCTACATGTGCCTGTCTGTAGGCATGCATTTCATATGAGCCTTAAATGCTTACATATCCTTGCAGCTTAGATTATAGATTATAGATAGATTGATCTCATTTACGAAAATAATCTAGATTGCTACATTTGGTTCTATACAACTCACATAATTTATGTACGTAAGTATTAAAAAATATTAAATGGAAAAAAGGAGATTTGTAAAATATTTATGTAGGTTGAAAAGAAAGTCTGTAGACATTTTTTTAACAAAGGTATTTTAAAGTGGGTAGGTAGGTACCTGCTTATACTTTATCCCCACGGTAGTCTGGTTTCTGCAGAATTGTGACAAATTCTTCACAAAAACCTGTTGCACCAAGTGTCAGCATTGACACAATCTGAAAAGCAGGTTCTCAACCAAACAGAAGACGTCTCATTTACTGATAATAATATTATCGTTGATGGATTTGGCACTCGTTGGATACATCATACACCTTCATTGTTTCTTTCTTTCAAATTTTTCATTAAATACCTAAGTAGGTAAGTTTAGAAATGACTGCAATATACTGAAAGAGAAACGATTGCGCGAAGAGAAAGAGAGTGATTGAGGAAGAAATGGATAGACCAAATAGGTGAGATTGCGGAAGAATGAAACCTGTATAATGAGAATAAGATAAGAGTATATACGAGAAAAGTAGGTAATGAATGTCTGAGACGAAAGAGGTAGGTAAGCATGAACAGAAAAAGTGGAGACGCACTACTGAGATACTAGCCAGAGTAGCCACCCCTAGTGTAACAGCAGGGGAGTTCAGTTACAGGGTCAATAACCGAATAATATTTGCCGATTCTACTTACATACTTTATTGTTTATACCGGTCCGTAGTACAGTGGTTATCGCTACGGACTCGTAATCGGAAGGTCGTGGGGCTTATTTCTAGCGAAGCACAAAACAAAAACAAATTACTTATACTCTTCGCAGGAGTTGAAAAAAGTATGTGCTTTTATCAAAGGTCCAACCAGCCTTACGGCAACTGGGACTTGCTTTATTAATTGACGCTTTCTATAGCAACAATCAAGGTCAAAGAGGGACCTAAAGGTGTGATTCACACAAAAACAACGTTCACGAAATAAATCATACTAATATTATTTACTTACTCTCTATACCAAGTTTTTTTAATATTCATTTACTCTAAGTAAAGACTCATACTTAGGGGAATAAGAGTAGGTACCTATGCGTAATCGAACAAAATAAAAAATCCTATTAAAATGTTTGGCTTCTTGTATTTTCTTTTCGTCGATACGTATGTGATACTCCCGTACCTTCGTTTCCTTATGGTGTAGGTACTTTCTTATTATGGATTTACGATATCTTTCCCAGCAATAATTAACTCCACATGACATGCAGAAAAAACGTAATAAAATGTTGTTTCGAGTACCCCAGAGATCACACTGACGCTGTAAAGTGTAAACCATACAAAAGGGGCCGGTCTTTAAAAAAAGTAAGACCAAGACAGTGGCGGGTAGTGGTTAAATAAAATAGGAGTGAAAAAATCTAAGAGCGTCAACTGTTCAAAAAAGTAATAAAAAATTACTCTTCTTTCAAAGTTTTACACAAATTTATTTAAAAAAAAATTACTTTATTTTTCTTATTTGTAAAATGGTTTTAATTTTTAATACGGTTTAAAGGCAGATTTTCCTCATAAAAGAGAAGTTTCCAAATCGATTTTTATAATGCCGTAAGTAGCTCGTATGTATATTTTGTTGTATTTTGGAAAAATGCTGGGGAATGTTATTACAATGTTAACCAATAGAAATCACCCCTGTGTGCGGGAAGGTCGGCAAAAGTTGAAGGGTTTATGTTCATTTGAGGATTTTATTTGTATGTACACATTCAGCATTTGTAAGCGCGAACTACACGTGTTTGTTTGTGGGCATGCATGTGATATGAGCTTTAAATGTCAATATATCTTTGTCAAATAGATTATAAATTTTTATAAATGCTAAAAACACAACACAAGCAAAATATTTTCCATAACAGAGTTCATTTAAAAACAACGTTTTTATTATTACATATCTATAAAATTACTATCGTATTTCTTTATGAAAACAGTAGAAGTGCATTTCAAAAAATGTGCATACCTACATACCTACTCCGCCATTTCATAAAATAAAAATATGCCTTGATTTTATACGCAACGAAGATATTAATTCAGCACCACTTATATTATTAACATTTGGAATTCATATTCCACAAGAAAACGCGTGAGTTCATGCTTACACAAGCTGAATGTGTATATACAGAGTAGGTATTTACAAAATAAGAGATTAGCATACCTAAGCCACTTAATCTTCAAATTTTGAAACATCAAATTTTGCAGACAGGAAACTTTGCGGTTGCCGGGCCGGTTGCCTGGAACAATTTGCCCATCGGTGTTCGCGCGAACCAGCCTACCACCACCTTCAGAAAGGAACTGAAGACACTACTTTTCTCCAGAAGCCATGGCGCCCTTGAGATGGTCCTGGACCATTAAATGGCGCCACAGGAAATAAATCATCCATCATCATCATCATCATCAAAAAGGGAATCAATTTTTAGAATATAGGTCAGCGTCATGCCAACCTGCATAATAGCCAAGAAACATTAATTATTTCTTTGATTAAGTTTTGTAGATTTTAATATTTATTTTAACTACCAAGAACCGCCACTGTGCCAAATATGCATAGATACAAGTTACAAGTAAGATTATGTAGGTAGGTTGATATTCTTTACAAGTCACCCTGTATTGATGCACCAAATTGAAAGGTGGTACTTAAGTACCAATATATCATAAAGTAGAGACTTGAATAAATAAATTAAAAGTTGATAATGTATGAAATCAATAAGAGAAGATTAATTAAATAACGGGCTATCTATATACATCTGAAGTTTTAATTGCTTTAAACTTTCACATTCAATAATTTGAATGGCGTTGATAATAATATGAAAACAATGCGTCAGATATAAAGTGGTACATAAATAAATGTTTTCATACGTTGTGTAGGTATGGAGTTACTTGATTGATTAAATTAATATAATTAAATGAGAAGTATTTACATATTTATTAGACTGTTAAATAGTTAATACCCAGTGAATACTTCATGATTAGAATTAAAGTATGAAACAGTAAAAAAATATACATATTTTGTCTTTTTAATTTTAAAATTGGCACAGAATTATTAAAAACAATAGTAATACTTAAAAAGTAATACAATTGAATTTTAACCTTCTATGTAATTCATTTTCTTTTGTTGTTGAGTAATCAAAAAGTATTTTTCCAAAAAATGTTCAGTTGCAATGTGTTAATTGTAATCTGTGTTATGAGCTATTTTTTTATTTTTTTATATCGAAAAAGATGAAAATATATTTTCTTATCATTAATTGATGAGGCATTCACTTTGTAACCTTTCATTTTTAAAATATTAAAATAAAAAATAAAAATAAACAATTTGTATAAGGTTACGGGGCGAGTAAAATTCATTAATGTGCGACTGGTTTCGGAAACAAAGTAGATAGTACGAGTAGGTATACGAAATTTAGTGTGGCGACTGCAATAAAGTATACATTGGGCAGACTTGTAAAAGCTTAAAAATTAGAATGGACGAACACAGACGTTGTCTATTTAATAATAATTTCTCCGAGTTTGCCAACCACATAATAATAGAATGGACATACATTTAATAAACATAAAATTAAACTTCTTCACACAAACACATACAGACCGACAGTAACAGCTCTCGAGACCATAGAAATAAATAAAAATTCAAATTCTGTTAATTCCCTACTAAATAACTTCCTGATTCCTAACCCATCTCCTCTTTTGACCTTGTTTGTTACCAACACAGAGTAAGTTACCAGCAATCCCAGCGCTCTGTCCTGTCCCCTTTCTCACCCCTCCCACCCTCCACTACTCGCCTTCAAAGATTGATGCACTAATTTTATATTTTATATTGTCAGTAATATTTTGTACCTGACGATGGAAACATTGTTTCCGAAACCGGTCGTACATTAGTGAATTTTACTCGCCCCGTAAAACAAGAAAATATTATTTTCTTGTCTAAAATAATAATTGGTAGGTATGAAGAAATCAACAGTATGGCTGCATATTTTCTTTCACAGTTCGCTCTTTAGCTTTATTGTCTATGTCACGGGTAATGTCAAAATTGACAGTTTCTGTCATTTGCCAATAACATTTCGTGAAGTTCTGGGGATTAGTCGTCAAATAATTATTTGCATCGAAAACCGTAAGTTTAATAGATAACTTAAATAAGTTATTGCCCTAAATTTATTTTAACATTATTTTTGAATCGTGATCTCTGAAATTTCTGCTTTCATAACCCAACTTTTTTTTCTGTGATGAGGATTTCCATACCAAATTATTAATTGGATATGAAATATTTATATTTCAGAATATGGGGAAGTGGCAGTTGGAAGTCGCCAGAATGGCCATGTACCTGACTTTTCCAGTAGCAATGTTTCATATATTTAACCAACCAGAATTTTTCGAGGAATGGGTAACAAATACACGACGAACGCTGTACGATCCAGAAAACAAACAGTTAAGAAACGATTTGAACCAATTGGTACTTGATATGCAGAAGAAGGATGCCGAAGAAATGCTACAAGCCATGAAGGCTAATGAAAAATATTAATGCCTTTCACTGTCAAGGCCATGTCAATAAATGTTATTTTATAAACTTATGTATTAGTAAAATTTAAATGTGAATATAATTACTTGTTATATAAAAAGAATGATGTAAGTTGTCAGTTTGTTTTATTTCTACTATTGATTACTATATTGTTGTATTATATTTTGCTGATGGCGTAATGTAGTTGTATTGCCATCTACATATTTTAGCTTAAAGTATTTTCTCAAATGGTTCATGTCGCTGCTAAAATTCTTGCCGGTGTAAAAAAATAAAATTCCCGTTATGTATGATAGGTACCTAAATTATTTTTGACAGCTGATGTTTTTATTTACATTTGACGTCAGAAGTTTGTTGAAGAATACTTTTTGATAACAGTTTTTATCACTTATCGCGGTGCGAATATAGCATATGGGCAAACAGAACAATCGACAAAAAGACCCAATTTGAAAATGGCAGCGAGTTTAAATAAGTTAAGAGTTGTTTTCAACAACTTTGTGGTGAAAAGTAAATTCGCGAATGGGAGTCGATCAGTGGCACATTTCACTTACACGCCAGAAACAAGCGATCCTAGCTATGGTAAAGAAATGATTTATTCATGATATTAAATGTTCATTATTCATTGACAGTTGAACATGACTTTGAACCTTTAACCTAAAAAGTGTTGTGGAATTATGTTGCCTTTTATTTTATCAAGTTTGTAAATTGTTGCCATGTTTTTTTTAAAGGTGATACAACGAAAATGAATATGATGCAGGCCATTAACGATGCCATGGACATAGCCCTCACAACAGATAAAAATGCAGTATTGTTTGGTGAAGATGTTTCTTTCGGTGGAGTGTTTAGGTGCTCCATGGGGCTGGAGGTAAAAAGTTTAATATTTCATCAGAAGAAAAAAGGTAACTAAAAAATCAAGCACCTTAAAGATTTTGAAAAACCTATGCTGCTAGTATGCCTAATATTATTTTGCAAAGTCGAATCGTAAATGGAAAATATCTGCTTTGTTATTATTCTATGATAATGAATTACAACTGATAACTGAATAGCTTGTTCATTATAATTATTTTAGGTAGGTATTTAAAACCAATATAATGATGTTGGTACATAATATTGTATTTGCTGCGTGGTATCCCAATAGATTGTTCTAAATTTAAAAAATCAATTCATTACAAATACAAAATGGAGGACTTTTTATATTTTTCATAACATTTTAGAGTGAAAAAAGATCTTTCAAAAAGTTGTGCTTATATTTTTGAGATTTTAGCGTGCTGATTAAAAAAAAACCTATTTTATTTCACCATTAAAGTTATTAAACATAAATTTAAAGCCATTCTTCCAGAAAGTGATTCAGGTAAATGGACATTATGTAAAATTCTTACATGTTTTTTGTGTGTAGAAAAAGCATGGCAAGGAAAGAGTATTCAACACCCCATTGAGTGAGCAGGGTATCGTTGGATTTGGCATTGGTGTAGCTGCCGTTGGCCACACTGCTATCGCTGAAATACAATTTGCCGACTACATTTTTCCGGCTTTTGATCAGGTAAGTCACTCTCGTAATCCAAGATGTATTTTATTCTTGTATTGTTCTAAATCTTTGTTTAGCAAGAAGAAAATGTGCCATTTTGAAGATTTAAAATGGTAATTATATGTAAAACTCAATATTTATCCTGTTTAAAACTTATGGGAATATGCAATGAGAGCATCCTATAGTAATGTCTATAGAAAAGTTACAAGCATTCATCAAACTTCAGGGAAGGTCGGCAAGAGTTGTAGGGCTTATGTTTATTTGAGATTGGGTTTTTATATTGTAGGTCCACACGCTGCATGTGTTAGCACGAACTTATATGTGTCTGGTTGTGGGAATGCATTTAATATGAATCTCAAATGATATATATCTTTGCAACTTAGATTTACATTCAGATTTAAACTGCCCCTAGATGTGCTATCAAATTGCGGCCAAGTAAGTAAGTATGCTGGACTTTGTAAAATAATCTATAAAGTACTCACCTGCAACTTTGTATCAATGGCATTTCAGTTGGTGAATGAGGCCGCCAAATATCGCTACCGCAGTGGCGGCACTTGGGACTGTGGAGGCCTCACTGTCAGGTCTCCTTGTGGTGCCGTTGGTCATGGAGCCGTGTACCATTCCCAGAGCCCTGAGGCATACTTTGCACATACTCCCGGATTAAAGGTAATCAGTTTTATGATCTTTAGCTGTATTATGTCATGATATCATTGACTTGACAATACGGAATGAGTCTTGGGCTATTTGATCAACCGCTACCAGTGTACTTGTACTTGTATCCAGCCGCTATTCCACTAGCGACCAATATCTCTGCAGATGCGTCCCTACTTTGTTTCGTCCTTGCACATTACTTTCAGCTCCACAACATTTTATCTCTTCATGTTTGCTCTTCTCTTTTTCTCCTCTTTATGTTCAAGCCATTTGCAATATACTGTATTAAATAAATAAATAAATCAGACAAATTAACAGTGCAAGACCAATACATTTGTCGGACAATAATGTATTGTGTATTTCAAGTTTTTCGTCCATCCCTTCACTTCTACGGAACAGTAATTCACCACTATTCATTCACTAATTCACCACACAATGCCATGTTTCCCACAGCCCCTCTGGGTTTGTCGATTAAAGTTCGTTTTCCATGCTCTGGTGGTTCATAGTAAGAATGTATTTTAGTCCATGAAGTCTACTAACTTTCATTTACACTTGCAAATCAACATCTTGGCACTTTCCAGTTACTTTTCTTTGATCTTTATTAATATAATTTATAGAGCTACATTAAAATTCTATTTATTTACTAAATGCACACACACAATTTTCTTTTTGATTGTTGATGACAACAAACCCACAAACAACTGTCAGTCAATTTGTAATTGTAACATAGTATACTGCAATACATAAACTACCCACCCACTATTTTCTGCTATCTACCCACACATAAATTTGTTATTGTAGTTTTAAAAGTGTGCATTACCTGAAAACACTGTATTTTAATGTTTGACATACAAATGACTTTTCCTTCTCTGTTGGCATTCACTTCTGCACAGAGGCCTTTACTTCTATTTCTTATTTTATTGGATTGTATATTGTGAAAATTTATTATGATTTTTATAAGGGTGATACTAAAAGAACTAGGTTACTTTTCAACACAGTTTTATTTTTAGTGATATTTGTTTACCATAAAATCACAACTAAATTTGGTCATTCGACCATCAGGTTTGTATATATATGTGAAAATTTAAATGCATTCTATTTTATTTGATCAGAATCTGACATGTATGATGCATCTTTTGATTGAATGCTAACAAGTGATAACTTTGACCGGTCTATAGTCCAGTGGTCAGCGATTCTACTCGCAAATTGAAGGTTGTGCGTTTGAATCCCCATGGAGCACAAAAATATACCATTTATATTTTCAAATATGCTCTTCGCTGGGTGAAAAATTCATATATCTTTACCAAAGACAGGTCCCCAAAGGTCCATCCAGCCTTACGGCAACTGGGTCTTGCATGAGAATTGGCGCTTTCTACAGTGACGACCAAACTCGCAAAGGGCTCTTGAGGTGTGATTCACGCAAAAACAGCGCTCACCAAATAAATCATCCCAATATTATTATTAAATATTGGTTATTAACGTAGCATTTTTTTCTCCCAATTTATTATGGGAAAGTTTTCTTTAGAAGTTAAAATGACTTTGCCACATCTTTTTATGCAAGAGTCTTCCTTTTGTTCATGTCCCCTCAATATCCTCCCGTCGTTGGAAATCACCTCGGTAAACATGTTTTTGTTATGCGTCTTTCAGAATAGCTCCTTCAGACTTCAGATGCCGGTTCACTCCCTATATTTAGCAGCCAGGACATCTGTTTCCTAACAAGCCCTCGGTGCCCCTCAATTATAACCTTAATTATATTGATACGCCACACTCAAGTAATGAAGGCCCTGGATTTCGCCGCCCGCCGAACTCCTTGACAAAACTTAACCCTACACGCTGATTGGCCGGCGTTCGGCTAGACACCGGCCGATCCGAATTGACTGTTAAAATTTTAGGTGTTTTTATTAAACTAAAAAGAGATGTAGTCGTCACAATGTTTGTCGGCCTGTTGGCCCGAAGACCGATTCTGTATAAAAATTGTGTGATATGTTTCAGGTTGTTGTACCTCGTGGCCCCATCAAGGCTAAAGGACTTCTGCTCGCCTGCATCAGAGATAAAAATCCTTGCATTGTGTTTGAGCCCAAGACTTTGTATCGCGGAGCTGTGGAAAATGTTCCCATCAAGGATTATACCATGCCGATTGGGGAAGCTGATGTCCTACTAGAAGGTATACAGTAGATGAGTCTATCTAAAAGTACTATTTGTATTTACTAGAGATGTGCCAAACAGTAACTGTATACAAATAAACTGTAGAGTCCATTCCGTTTCTTTTGCTGAATGATTTGATTTGGTGTATTTATTTAAAAAAAAATGTTGATTTCAAAATAGTTCGAGACTGCAAGGTCTGGTTTCAAAACCAATCACAAATCAACACAAATCAGTTTTTAAAATGAATAAAAATTAAAATCTATGAATTAAACTGTCCGTTTATGTCGACTGACCTAGAAATTGTAAACAAAATGATCTACTTCGGAGTTTAATGAACATTTGATCCGTTTTCGGACGGTCACGGATTTTTTTGGGTTTTGCGTTTACATTTTTTTCTACCTGAATGTACAGGATATGGTTTGTTGCGTTCACAAGATAATATAGCGTATCACATACATTCATATGCGGAGGGCGATTGAATAATAAAACTTTGATTTTCTTCCTTACCATAGGGAAAATGGTTGCAATGTTTTTTTTATATTTCAGGCAAGGATGTAACATTGATTGGTTGGGGAACACAAGTGCAGGTTTTGCTAGAAGTTGCCGCCATAGCGAAGGAACGACTTAAAATCAACTGTGAAGTCATTGATCTTGTCTCCATACTACCATGGGATACTGAGACTGTTTGCAAGGTAACAACATATTATTCATTTAGCGATTTTATCCATTAATCTGAGTTGCAAAATAGTTTGTCTTTAGAAAGTAAATAATAAACTTAGCATAAAGGGGAAAATAGTTTTTTTGTCAGCAGGTAATCATCACTCCTCTATATCAATAGGGTCCTTAGAAACCAATACAAAATATTTGTTTGCCTTTTACCTAGCAACTCGACCATGTGACATCACAATCTTGTTGTTTGTGGAATGTGTGCAAAGTCCATATTTGTGTAATATAGGTATTTTAATAAAGAAATGTTGTAGTTATTTATGATATCAATTATAAACTTTTGAGCTGCATTCTCTACCAATAGGTATGAATAGAAGTTTATGTAACAGTGTATGAAACAATGTTCATAATCTAAATTGGAATTTGTTTATCATCAATTATTCCAGATTAGTAAGGAGTTGAATTTCGTGAAATATTTTTTTTTAGAAATAGATTTTAAGGGATATGGATTTTGAGAATATTGTTTATTATTTGAATCTCAAGGTTTTATTTTTTAATGTTTCCAGTCTGCAAAAAAAACCGGGCGAGTGATGATTTCCCATGAAGCTCCTCTGACATGTGGATTCGGCTCAGAAGTTGCGGCAACTATTCAGGTAATTCTTTTGAAGATTTCATTCATCACATTGTATTTTTAAATCTTTTTGATGTGTTCCTCTTATGTCTGAAATGAGTCATAGTACCTACATAATGATGATGACGATATACATACGTAGGATTTAATTTCGTGACTGCTGTTTTTTTAAACAATCACACCTTAAGGTGGCGACTCGTACTACCCAAAAAAAAATATATTCATAGATGGTACGCATCAAAAATGTATGGGGCACTCCGTCGGGCAAATATGAAAAACTACTGTAGTTTTACTTCCTTCGAAATTTTTAATGCATTGAAAATAATATGTTGATTGCGCTATTCTAATATGAAATCAATCTGAAATCGCTAAGGTATTCATTTCGGTCATTAAATTATGTGTAAATTTCAATATGAATTGCTTGCGCCGACCGACGATATAATGTATTTTATCTTGGACACAAACCACCCATACTCTGGTTTCCCTTCAATACGAATAAATCTTTCGCCTTTTACAAACCACCCATAATATTATTTTAATAGTTATTTGTTACGCTTTATAAACAGTATTTTTCTCCCGTCTGGATGTGGGAGCTCTGGCGTAATGGCGTGCGTGACCGACTGCAGATGCGAAGATGATAGGTTCGAATCCGGTTGATACCTATATTTATAATTTTTTACATTTGTTGTTTTCTTTTTTTACATATTATACTTTTTTTATAAAAATACAACATATTTGAAAACTTAACTATTAAAGTTAGTCCAAGCGATTAAAAATACGATCATTTCACTTTCATTTCATTTAGTCGGTGTTATGGCCGAGTGGGCCAGAGGCTGATCTTTCTAGCGTATTTAGAATAGAGTAACGTTGGTTCGATCCCCGCTTGGGTCACATGACTTTAACTTTGACCCTGGTTCAACAGATGTTATTGGGTAATTATTAATTAATATTAACAGTAATGAATTATTAATTGATAATATTAATACCTATCAATGACCTATTATTAATTGATGAGGAATTCACTTTGTAACCTTTCAGTTTTAAAAAATTAAAATAAAAAATAAAAAACAAATTGTATTAGGTTACGGGGCGAATTATTGAATTTTACTCGCCCCGTAACCTAATACAATTTGTTTTTTATGTGTAATTTTTTTTTTTTATTAATACCTGTTTCTGGCCAGATAAAATAAGTTAGTGAATGTGTTAGTGGCATTCCTCTTCACAAATCTATTTTTTAAATTAAAAAATATACATATGTGGTAACAAAATTGGTATGCGGCTGACCACCCATGCTGTAAAAATGGTTCCTTTGCCAATGTCACCCCTGTCTCAGGGAAGGACGGCAAGAGTTGCAGGGTGTTTGTCCATTTGAGATTTGGTTTTTATGTTGTAGGTTCACATGAGGCATGTGCAAGCGCAAACTTGTTCGTGTCTGGTTGTGAGAATGCATGTAATGCATGATGTAATGTGAATCTCCAATATAACATATATTTGCAAGTTAGATTACATTAGATTAGATATAAAAATTTCACACTTCGTCCCCACGACTTTTTGGCCAACGACATTTCGGTCAAAGACAAATCGGTCAACGACAACCCGTCCAAAGACAACTCGGCCATAGATAAATCGGTCACACGACACTTCGTCCACACGACTTTTCGGCCAACGACATTTCGGCCAAAGACAAATCGGTAGACAAATTGTAAAAAATTTCATAAGCCTTAAAAATTGACAACTATATTTTATTCTTGTATTGAAAATATAAAAAAAAAATCAGTGAACTGCACTCGACTTTCTTTCTTCAATGAAGTCCCTAAATGTGTGTAAAACTAGAACCATGGACTAGCTTGTACAACTAAGCTGCACGTATAGTGCAACTTCCTGCAGCTTTTTTCCCGAAAGGGTTGCTTATGGTGGGTAAAACCTATGTATTTTCACAGGTAAGGGAGCCGGCCTTACGCCAACCACTTCGTTGAAGTGGGGATTTCCCTACTAGGGGAGCAGGTTTCTTATTTCTTGTGAAGGCTGAGTAAGCCTTGCTGGTTTTTTTTTATGGTAGGTGGGTTTGCAATACACACCGAAAAGAGAAATAATTTTGACACCCTTGGTGGTGGGGATCGAATCCGAGCTTTCGGCATCGAACGCAAGCTTTCTACCTCTGAGCTACTGACCGGACTTATTGTATTAACAATATATAAAATATTATGTATATATATGTATAGTCATTCTTATATCAATAATAAATTAATTTTATTCCAACATGGTCACGCGGTGTGTGTAATATGTGACCAGCGTACGTAAAAGAGAAATTAGTAAAAATCAAGTCAATACATTAAAAACATGATTAAATCATTTAAATAGCCTTATTCAGATTTATTAAGCAAAGTTGTATGAGGGGCTTAGAACAAATTACTTTTTTATCGACGAATGATGAACCGAGATATTTGTGATGGATTGGTTTTTTTACATGGCAACTCACAATAAATGACAAATTTGTGCAACCGCTAGATTCCTATTTTCATTCATATCACTGATGTATAACCTCTGCACTTTTTGCGTCCTACTGACTGCTAAGTGAATAAGAAAAAACACTGCAGCCACACTGCAGCATCATGATAATAATATTATTATCAAGACACCCTGTGCTTCGGATTCGTTCGGATAAAGTCGTGCCACCTCGTTTATGCAAATTAGGCTTACGCTCTGTCAACCCATGGTGGCAGGCAGAGTGAATGAATCATAATATAGAATTATAATATTAGGATGATTTCTTCGGTACATCTATACATGTAACTGAAAATAATGCTCTATGGTCGAGTTGTCTTTGGACGGGTTGTCGTTGACCGATTTGTCTTTGACCGAAATGTCGTTGGCCAAAAAGTCGTGTGGACGAAGTGTGAATTTTTTATATATATTTTTTAATTAAAAAATATATTTGTGAAGAGGAATGCAATTCACCAACCTATTATATCTGGCCAGAAACAGGTATTAATATCATCAATTAATAGTTCATTAATGCTTATATTAATGAATTATTAATTAATAATTACCCAATAACATCTGTTGAACCAGGGTCAAAGTTAAAGTCATGTGACCCAAACGGGGATCGAACCAACGTTATTCTATTCCAAATACGCTAGAAAGATCAGCCTCTGGCCCACTCGGCCATAACACCGACTAAATGAAATGAAAGTGAAATGATCGTATTGTTATGTAAATATAAATATTGAAATAAGTATGGGTAGTTATAGTTATAAGAATCCTCAAAAGTATTGGTAGGTAAGATCGATAATTATGTATAAGTGTAGAATTCTCTAGGCTAAGTAGGTACTTGTTATAATTATAGGAATTCTGTATTACATTTGTAGGTAGGATTTTGGTTGTATCTCTAGGTAGTACGTGAAGCGTCGAGAAGTAATAATTACTCTGGAACCGTCTGGCGACTTTAGTTCTGGATCATACTGCTCTGAAGAGTATAAAGGTGCGAATGGCCTGCAGAGCGGGCCAGTATCATAGCGACTAACAAACACATCGAAGCCATCTGATCAGTGAACCGAAACCAATGGAATAATCGAGAAAGTAGTGTGAAAATAAATTTTGTAACAGTGTAAAATAAATAACTATTGAAGAAGACCTGTGTATTTTTAATTTGAAGACAATTGAACCCTAATTTCGTAACAATTGGTGTCAGGTGTGGGGTTGTCAAGAAAAATTAAGATCTTCTGTCTAAAAATAAATAAAATAAATTAAATAGTGTTAAAATGAACTTTATTCAAATTGAACTTTGTGTGAACTGACTTTTGTGAAAACAAGTGTTTAAATAAATTTTTGTTAAAAGAAAAGACGCAAAAGCAAGTTGCTTATAAATTCTGGAACATCATATGGAACATAATTCTGGACATAATTCTGGACATAACATAATGACTATTTTACCGCATTGAGAAAGTCATCAAATTGGACCATAGTTTTTTTTATTATTGTGTGTGATAAAAAAAAAAAAAAAAATAAATAAATAAATAAAAATCTTGAAAAATATTACAAAAGAACGTTCCAGATTCATCGAGAAAAAGTTTTTGAATAACTATCCTTTGTTTACAAGTGTGTGAATGTACATTAAGTACCTACCTGTGTGTTTGAAAGATTTGAGACGAAATAAATAATTATGTACTATCAGACATTATTATGTTAAAAATATTGGTGAATTAAAAATAAATATTAAAAGACAGTACCTACCAATCAGTGTAATCAGATAAATTATTATTTTGCTAAAGTACGTATTCAAAACAGCTATATATATAAAACTCAAAACTTGTATTAAATAAATTTAAAAATATTTTCGTTTTGAAGTAAATTTTAAAAAAAATGGCAACCAAAGTGAACGTCAAGGACCTCAAAGTCACAGAGCTTAAAAATGAGCTTCTGGAGAGGGACCTGGAGACCTCAGGAGGGAAGGCGGCCTTACAGGCACGCCTCATAGAGGCCTTGGAACAGACAGGCGAAGACCCGGCATATTTTGTCATGGCGTCTGGGGGGGACCGCGCCTTGGACGAGCTAAATATCAGCATCAACAGTAACCTGACAGGACTGAAGACTGAGATGGCTGACAATTCCAAGACCCTGAGGGAAGACCTGAAGACTGAGATGGCTGACAACGCCAAGACCCTGAAGGCGGAGATGGCTGACAACGCCAAGACCCTGGAGGAGAAGATGGCTGACAACGCCAGGACCCTGGAGGAGAAAATGGCTGACAATTCCAAGACCCTGAGGGAAGACCTGAAGGCGGAGATAGCGGATAGTCTCACAACCCTGAAAGGAGAAATAGAGGAGAAGATGACAACCAACCTCTCGGCCCTGAAGGGGGAAATGGAGACTCGGATGTCAAACCTGGAAGACCGTCTGCGTGCCGAGCTGGCTGACAAGTGCCAGATGGAGTCCACCAGAATATCCCCCAAAGGCCTTCACGACGAGACCGACCAGGGATGCTCAACTCCAACCAGGGTCACTAGAGGGGATGATGACCCTTCGCTGGCGAAGCACAACCTCCCGACCTTCGACGGGAAGACGTCGTGGGAGGAGTATTTGACCCTCTTTGAAACGGCTGCCATGATGGGAGCCTGGAGCCAGCAGAAGAAGGCTTCGGTTCTCAGCCTGTCGCTCCGAGGAGACACTCTCAGGGTTCTGCAGGCCATACCCCTGGACAACCGTGGTGACTTTGGGCAGCTGAAGCAGCGCTTGGATATGCGCTATGGCCACAAGTGCCTGGAGCAGCTGTACAAGTCGCAGCTGAACACAAGGGTGCAGAAGCCCAACGAGAGCCTCCAGGAGTTTGAAATGGACATCGCCCGCCTGGTACGAGACGCTTACCCGACAGCCTCCGACGACATCTGTGAGAGCTTGGCAGTGGACAAGTTCCTGAACGGATTGAGAGAATGGGAGACGCAGCAAGCAGTGAAGCTGGCTCTTCCGAAGACGTTGAACGAGGCGCTAAGCCGAGCTCTCGAGTTTGAGGCTGTCAAACAGTCCATCAGGGGCCACGCCAGGGTTCGTGCAGTCGAGGCAGAGGAGGTCAAGCTACCTACAACCGAGGAGCTAATAGAAAAAGTGCTGCAGCAACTTGAGCCAACGAGACAGAAGGCGCACTGCTGGACGTGTGGCCAGCAAGGACACCTGAGCGCGAAGTGCCCAAAGTCTCAAGGACCGGAGAAATTGGAAGACGACCGCAAGGATGTAGAGACCACCATGGAGATGAACAAACGACTGAGGAAACAGCTCCAGGATGCCGAGAGAAAGGTCAAAGTCATGGAGACGGAGAACAGGCAGCTGACGAAGAACTTGGCCAGCAGTGAAAGGGTCCGGCGAACAGCGGAGGCCGAGAGGGACGAGTTGCACGAGACTGTGCTGAGCCTGGAGAGACAGAACAAGGGGCTTAAGACTAAGCTCCAGCAGCTGGAAGCTGGGCAGGGGCCCAGGACGAAGGACACCATCGCCAACCTGGAGTCCAAGAACAGCAACACCAAGGAGGCGGGAGCTCGAATGAAGGATAACCACCGGCCAACTCAAAGAGCAAAGTGGTCAAACAATGACCAGCCCGCCCAGAGAGTACAAAAATGCGTCGCATCCAAAGAAGCGCCCCTGTTTGAGACGTTCTGGAGCAAGGTGCAAGAGGGACAGAAGATTCGCCATGGAGTGACCACAGAAGTCCACAAGGACTTATTTGAGGTCACTAGGGACCACACACTGGCATGCAGTGTACCGGAAGATCTAGATATGTCTAGAGGAATTGCACGGGTCTTCCGATACAAATTCGGAGAACCGCAACCCTCGAGCAGCCCGCAAGGAAGAGCTCTGAGACTACCGAAGGGGCGTCAACAAGCATACTGCCTGGTTGTCCCGGATTCCAGCAACCTGGAAGAGGACTACAAGGCATTGTGGGACGGCCTTGTTGAGCTGCGTGACTACATGTTGGAGGATCAGCAGGCGCGTCTGGCAATACCGAAGATGGGTGGCGGCCGCGCTAATCGAGACTGGCGGATAATCCGGAGTATGATTGAAGCAGTGTTCTCGGGAGTCGGCATCAGCGTCATGGTGTGCTGCGAGCAAGCGCAGCCGAGAGCCAGTGGGGAGAAATCCGTGGACTGCCACTTCTTCCTGACCACAGGGTGTCGACGTGGATCAGCATGCCCCTACCTACACAGAGTCAAGACTGTTCCGGGACGAAACAGTCTAGGTGGGGGGTAGTGTTATGTAAATATAAATATTGAAATAAGTATGGGTAGTTATAGTTATAAGAATCCTCAAAAGTATTGGTAGGTAAGATCGATAATTATGTATAAGTGTAGAATTCTCTAGGCTAAGTAGGTACTTGTTATAATTATAGGAATTCTGTATTACATTTGTAGGTAGGATTTTGGTTGTATCTCTAGGTAGTACGTGAAGCGTCGAGAAGTAATAATTACTCTGGAACCGTCTGGCGACTTTAGTTCTGGATCATACTGCTCTGAAGAGTATAAAGGTGCGAATGGCCTGCAGAGCGGGCCAGTATCATAGCGACTAACAAACACATCGAAGCCATCTGATCAGTGAACCGAAACCAATGGAATAATCGAGAAAGTAGTGTGAAAATAAATTTTGTAACAGTGTAAAATAAATAACTATTGAAGAAGACCTGTGTATTTTTAATTTGAAGACAATTGAACCCTAATTTCGTAACAGTATTTTTAATCGCTTGGACTAACTTTAATAGTTAAGTTTTCAAATATGTTGTATTTTTATAAAAAAAGTATAATATGTAAAAAAAGAAAACAACAAATGTAAAAAATTATAAATATAGGTATCAACCGGATTCGAACCTATCATCTTCGCATCTGCAGTCAGTCACGCACGCCATTACGCCAGAGCTCCCACATCCAGACGGGAGAAAAATACTGTTTATAAAGCGTAACAAATAACTATTAAAATAATATTATGGGTGGTTTGTAAAAGGCGAAAGATTTATTCGTATTGAAGGGAAACCAGAGTATGGGTGGTTTGTGTCCAAGATAAAATACATTATATCGTCGGTCGGCGCAAGCAATTCATATTGAAATTTACACATAATTTAATGACCGAAATGAATACCTTAGCGATTTCAGATTGATTTCATATTAGAATAGCGCAATCAACATATTATTTTCAATGCATTAAAAATTTCGAAGGAAGTAAAACTACAGTAGTTTTTCATATTTGCCCGACGGAGTGCCCCATACATTTTTGATGCGTACCATCTATGAATATTTTTTGTTACCATCTATGTGTCGTACCACCTTAAGAGCCCTCTAAAGGTCACAATTTTTTCTGTATTCTGTCAATGTTTAGATATTATCATTACAGTTTTTTTTTGTTTAATTTATCTTTAAGCCCAAGTAAAAATTATATTGAAATTTACATCACACCTACTTTAATCATAAAAAGTATCTCGTGACGTTGATTGTCGTATATATTTTTCTAAGGAAATGGGACATCGCCTTATTTTTACAAAATAAATATTTAATTTCTGTCATCTACATTTCTGACAATATTGAATACCTTTAAAAGCTCCTTTTTAACATACTGTTGCTAAATCCTTTTTAAACAATGTGGATGTGAAATGAAATATCAAATATTGATGCTGTAAAATTACACATGTACTTTTGTTTTACTCAAAATATTTTCTTCTAACAATTTATTTATCATTGGCATTTTACAATTTACAGAAAGAATGTTTCTTGAATCTGGAAGCCCCCGTTTCTCGTGTTACTGGCTGGGACACCCCATTTCCAAATGTGTTTGAGCCATTCTACCTGCCCGACAAATGGAGGTGCTTCGAAGCCATCAAGAATCTTATTGAATATTGAAAGTCATCATCATATTCTGGCTTAACATCCCAGGGTTGAATCTGTACCACGAGTACAAAACATAAAGTCTAAACTTAATCATAGCGTTCTGCAAAATACAGTCAAACTCAGTTGTAACAAGCACAAAGGGACAAACCAATTTTGCTTTATATAGGCATTACTTGTTATAAATGTGAGTAGGTTAATTAAGTAACAATCTTGCTATTTACACCAGGGTTTGAAGATGTGCCTAATATAAAGGTAGGGGAAAGACGTGTACCTTGGGACGGTTTTACCTTGGGAAAGTTGCTATAACTTTTTTTGGGCTCTACTGGCAGATCTAGGATATACGTCATGAGCTGGCAGCAGTGTTTTTGAGTAATTGAATGTACCCCCTTCCTGTTTAAAAAAAGATTCTTGGTGACAGGTGGTCCAAGTGTGTTTTCGATACTGTGAATTAAAATTTACCCAAGTTTTGAAGAAGTGCATAACACCACAGTAAGTAATATTACTCATACATTGTGATGCCCCTTCATTACTATGTTATTCATGAACACAATATAAAGCATTTTTTTATGAAAACTCTAAAGTTATAGTTTGTAGGTAAAGTTTGTAAAAATATGTGCATATTTGTACCTTGGGACAGTTTTTGGGTTTCACCATGGGACGTGTCTTATGGTGAAACCAAGGTTCTGATTTGTCTCCTTTAAGAGAAGGAGACAAACATGGAAACACCATCAACAAGCAGTGCAACTAACACAGCGAAGACTCCAGAGGAATTTCGTCCTCTGTAGCTGGGAACTTCATCCTGCATAGTGAAGATACCGCCTGAGCCTACCATATGTTGGGGACAGCATTCATTCAACCTCAAGTTTCCTAGAAATATTAACCTCAAACAATGTACCTATGCATTACATTATAAAATAAATTGTGCACTTATTTTTTATTATTAAAATTAATTCAATTCTCATATTCATTTATTCAATATGATTCTATCCCTGTCCCAATGTGCAACCAACCCTGTCCCAAGGTACAAGACCTGTTTTTACCTTGGGACAAATTGCCCTGTCTTGTTAAACGGTGAGTACCGACTTCTTTAATGATGTTTTGGAAAATAGGTATTCACCATTCACTAGCCAAAACTGCATTCTTTCATGGGGATAAGTTGAAATTCAATTTGATTTACATACCAAAAATTAAAAAAATCAAAAGCGAATTCTGTCCCAAGGTACACGTCTTTCCCCTACACATTTTAATGTTTGTATGAAATTAGACAACCAGATACAATTTTATCATGCAGTAGTCAATGCAGTTTCAAATGCTTAATAGAGACATTGTCGAGTCTACATACACTTTTTGTTTAACTCTATGGTTGAGTTTAATCATAAAGTGTATATCTACTTGGCATACTAGCCTTCTTCATTAATGGCTGCCATCATTTGATATTGTATCTTTTGATTTTCAATGCTTTTTCTGAATCATTCCGTAGTTGTTAATTTTTTTGATGGTGTTTACATTGTTATTTTGGAAAGGTGCTATGTGTGAAGAAATATATTTTTGATATAACCTAGTTTTTCTGACTTACTTATTCCAATTTTACCTGTTAACCTTCTGTGTTCAGAATCAACTATTTCAGATATTTTTAATGATTATGGACATCTACTTTGGTTTCATTGTCTTTAAACAGGATCATGTGATTTGTCTAGTGAAAAACAATGATCATTTTGAAGCAGATATTACAAGATGCATAATCGAAAAGGCTCGGTTTTTATAGGTTTGTCTTATGTTTAATTGTTTCTCATTTTACAAGCAATGAAAAACCTTATTGGAATATTAAAAAAATCTTATAATTACAGAAAAATGGAGTTAGGTCAGAGCTGCATTGACAGTTATTTGACAAATAGCATGTTTTATCGAACATTGCTTGTATAAAATAATCACAATCTGAGTTTTGACATGTTATGATGTCCTCATTGATTTTTAAGTCAGAACAAATGATTTTTGTAAGCTGCATTCAGTTATACAAATTGAAAATAAAGTAATACCAAAATTACATATTAAATCAATATTGTCTAGCAAAAGCTTTATTATTGTGAAATTAATAAAAAAAACTGTAGAAGACATCAGTTTATTGAACAGAAATATGTACAGAGTTTTGCAATGTATGAATATTTTGTTTTTTTTCCTCTCAGAAATCTTGGCGACAACAGTCTGTTCCTGTAGACTGTCAGCGGGCGTGTGTTGTGAGTGCTTGAGAGCGCGTTGTGACTGCTTGGCGATCCTCTTTGGTATCCTTGTGGCCTGGGCTGGAAGTCTCATCACCACGGTAATTCTTACCTACCAAATATCAGTAATATTTGTATGAAGACTTGTCAATCCAAGATGGCCACAAGTGAATAGCTGATTAGTCTTTATACAACTATTACCGATATTCGGTAGGTAAGAATTACCGTGGTGATGAGACTTCCAGCCCTGGTGAAGTAGCAGGATCAACTGTGATGATGTGGACAATGTTGGATGTCCTTCAGGTTGCTCCCTGTTTCCACAGCTTCCAGGACTGTCCAGTTGTAGGAACTTTGGAAACTGGGAAGAATGTTGGAGAATGGCTGGACAGATAATCCATTATTTTTGAGAAGAGCTTGGTCATAAAAGTAACCTTTTGAGTTGGGTGATTTATCAGCCAGCAAAGGAGACGGTTGTTTCGGTGTCTGCTGGTAGGGAGAAGATCTTGAAGGCAGTTAAGTCTCTGACTGTTGAAGAGTAGTTCTATCTGCTGCATTCTTCTTCTTTCAAAGGGCCCAGCCGTGTCTTTTCGTTGAGTGTAGAAATTGTACTGAATTTTAATCCGAAAAAGCGGCATATTTATACTTCCATTCAATACGTCTACTGCAGGTTCTCAGATATCCCAACCAATGAGGGATGACTTTCTTTTGTGAAATTGAACCCTTTGTTTCATTCACGTAGTAACCAGTGGCGTTCTGTTGAAGGTGACTGGGGTAAACACAGTAGCTGAGCGCTACATTGTATGTTTATTTTCTTGTTGATTTCTCCTTGTTAATTAATAGAAGACATACTGCACCAAAACACCATAAATAATGTCATCAAGATTATTTTTGTGTTGAAATGAGATACTGAAGCGAAATTTAATTCTGACATTTTACTTTAATGCTTAATAATAATAATAATAACAGGCTGATTTATTTTAAATTACACATGATAAGAGAGCGCCGTTTTTGTGTGTGTCACACCTCAAGGGCCCTCTCCGATCATGGATAAGACTTTCTAAACAAGTGTGCCTTGAGTGCTCCTCGAAATACACCCACAGATTTGGAGTTCTTCACTCCGGGTGGCAGTCTGTTCCACTCCACCGGCCCCGCAACACGGAAAGCGCGGTCTCCGAAGTTTGTACGAATCTGACGGCGCGGCTGAACCAAATTGACTACTCCATCACCCGCAGATCTGAGTGTCTGCCTCCTAACACCCATTTCAACAGGTGAAATCATATCAGCCAGATAAGGTGGGGCCAAGCCATTGATGGCTTTATATACCATTAAACAAACACGGAAGACCACCCTCTCCGGGAAACGAAGCCAATGAAGTTTTTTTAACAGCGGGGTGATGTGAGCGAATTTGGGAATCCCGAATATGAGTCTTGCTGCCGAATTCAACACAGATTGAAAGCGATTAAACTGTTTCTTCGGCTGACCACTATAAAGCGTCGAGCAATAGTCAATCCGAGACATCACAAACGCACTCACCAGGGTCTTAACCGCATCTGACGGCAGACATTTTCTTATTGCCTTTATTTGGCGAAGCGAAAAAAAAGAAGAAGCTATTGTGGCATCTATTTGCCTATCCAGTGTCAGGTTACGATCCAGTAAGACTCCTAGAAGTCTTACCGAATCAGAAGGCTGGATTAGCTTACCTCCTATGGAGAGTGGTACTCTATTCACCAGAAGGTGGTCACGCCTCGATGTGGCTGCCCAGAGTATCTCTCTCTACATAAATTAGATGCTATAAATTTTCAATGAATTATTTAGTACGAAATGTCCTTGAGCATAGGCGTTCAAATAAACTTAAATAAATGTTTCAATTTATAATTTTTGGATGAAATTTTTCAAGCAAAACACTGTTTATTTTCACTATAGACTTTATTTAAAAGATTAAAATCTTTAAAACAAAATTACTAACGTTTTCGACCTAGAAGGTCATCATCAGGTATTAATTATAAATTGAAACAAAATGAATTTTCACAGTGTTAATACACAAACAATACAAAATATATTTAAATAAATGTATTTGTAAATCGAAAATGAAATAAATTTGTAATTGATTTATTGACATTTTAAATAGACTTTTTGAATGTTAACAGCTACTAGTTTTTCAAGCATTGAATACAAAAACAAAATTAATTTTTCACTTTGAAAGCCTAGCTTCTACTTTGAGTTCTACTTCTTTCAAAGGTTGGCTATCATCATGGATATTTATAAATATTGCCATCAATCTTTTTCTGGAGTTTCCCATGCACTTGCTGATTCTGTACTGTTGACCATCTTATGGATAGGTTTATCCGTCTTTGGAGAAAGTATGTACGGTTGAAATGGCTTACCTGAGAGCAATGGCTGGAAAAACACTGAATGATAGAGTACGTAATGATTGGGTGATGAACGAGTGTGGTATAAAAGAGAATATGAGAATGAAAGTACAAAAAAGTACGATGAGATGGTTCGGACATCTCGAAAGAATGGATGATGAACGACTAACGAAGAAAGTGTACAAAGGAAATGTCAGAGGAAAGCGCGGAAGGGGAAGGCCGAGGAAAGAATGGTTAGACCAAATAGGTGAGATTGCGAAAGAATGGAACCTGCAGAGTGAAAATAAGAGAAGAGTATGTATGAAAAAGGTGATGAATATTGAGGAAATGAAAGTGGTTTGTAAGGACAGAAAAAAGTGGAGGCGCATCTGCGGAGGTACCGGCCACCCCTAGTGGAACGGCGGCAGGATACAGTAACAGTAACAGGAGACCAAAAGAATGGACTAAGCCTAAATTTGAATTAACATTTTTTTCTCAGCAGGCAAAAGGGACTACTAACCTTAGAAACCATTAACAAGCTATTTGTTTGATTTTTCCCTAGCAACAAGGCTATATGATGTGACATTTTCCCCCCGTTAAATATGCCCAGTCGACTGCCCAAGATACTGAAATAGTTGCAAAGCTGCAAAATGGAAGTTTTAAAAGGAAAGGTTTGTGTAAGAAAAGGAAGTTTTTCTTTCAGGATTAAAGTACCTATTTATGGCATATTGCAACCTTGTAATTTAAATTAATTAACACGTTTTTATTATTTGACAACGGCTATTAATAAATTTATAGGCAGTGTGCTAAATTAAATCTCAAATAATCCTGGTTCTTAGATCAACAAAATAATTTATTCTCAAAGGCTTTAAATGAATTAACACATTTTTTGCTTTTATTGTGCTTAAATCAGTTTTTAAATGTCATCAACTATTCTTTGAAAATAAATCAAAACATCACAATTTACTAGTAGATTTGTATTTTTTTTTCATAATTGCATTCCAGTAACTTTTTTTTTAGATTTTTGTCATACTATTTTTATTTGATTTTATTATTATTTTTGTCCATTAAAGATTGAGGGATAGATGATCAGAGTTGCAAAGTGTATAAAGTATTATGATTCGTTCTTTAAGTGCATAAAAAGCAGACAGGTGTGAGCATTCACCTGAAAAGATGGTGAGAAAATGGAGTATAAAAAATAAATCCATTGTGGGATGATGCCACAACTCTGTGGCTAAGGTCGTTGGTAACTAAAAACGTAATATTTTTTGCATGCAGCCCAGATGTATGACGCCATATTTGTGTCGACTTTTTCCTTTCTTAGGTAGGTAGAGGTACCTATGTATATACAGACAAATTTCTCCTCTGTGGTTATTATTTCAACTGGCTGTATTCAATGTATTCTAACAGCCTTATAAAAGTTTGAATTGAAAATTCGAAAATGGAACAAAGCCTTCTTTCAAATTATTTTTACATTGTCAAAATCATTTTGAAAATGGAACGAATTTTACAAATAATATAAGGATGGCTTGTAAGGAACTGTTTCAATTTTGATGTCTTAAATTTAAATAAGGCATTTGAATAATAGAAGAATTTATTGAATAAAACTGACAAATTAATAACAGGTTTTTAAAAAAGAGGCTTCGAGTGTCCTTGCTATTTGAATGGAGTGAATCCATTTCAATATTTCATTTGCGTTAGACGAACCTACCAGTGTATACTAGTTTTTTACGTCCCGTATAACATTTGAAACTTGTATGTTAGCTTTTGCTTTTTTTCGCATTTATAATTTTGCAAGAATGAAAAGTGTTTAAAAGTAAGAGGCGTCTGATCCATGACCTATCATTTAAGATACAAGTGTATAAAAAATATAATTAAATTTAATTTCATGTACACAAACAATAAGATTAATGCTGTTTTTTTCATTAATATAAACTTTTTTAGAAATTCTTCATGTCTTCTATTTAAATTATTTGTTTTTTTTTAAATAAAAATCAATAGTGAGATATTTAGTAGGAGTCTATTTTTTTTAACGACACACTGAATTCTTCGAATTGATCCTGCCTTATACAATATATGTATACACGGCGCTGGGAAATGTTCCAGTAATCACTATAGCGTGCGCTGGACTATCCTACACACCCAAACTAGTACACCCGAGTATATGCAAGTAAACTTTCCCATAGAAATTGTTCGAAGGTTCTAGACCAGGCCTGTCCAACATACGGCCCGCGGGCCACAATGTGGCCCGCGTAAGCCTTTCATCCAGCCCACGACGACATCTAGTTATTGCGCAATAAGTTATTCATCTATCTAAGGCAGCGGTTTTAAAACTGGGGGGGGGGGGGGGGGGGCGCCTTCAAAAATCGCGCGGGAAGGCGCCCCTCAGTTTGTTGTTTTTTGTTACTTTTGTTCTTTCACGAAGTTTTCGAATTTTAATACTTTATGAACTAAATTTTACCTCTCTTTTCTACAAATGTTTTTTGTTTTTTTTATAGCTCGTAATTTATCTGTTCTACTTTAACTTATTTATATTAAGAGGGCGCCTTCCAAATATGCCTTTGAGTTTTGACCTCTAATTGCTTCGGTTCCCGCGCGCTGCGGCGCGCGCATCGACTCAACCGCTCCGTGCACGCGCGATCACTCAAACTCAGATAAATCATAACATAAATGGAAGTGTTCATTTTTGATAATCATTATGGCTTATATTTTGCATTTTTATATACCTCATACATTTGAGGAATATGGATGTAGAATATAAGGTTAAAGGTGTACATACTGCGTGTGATGCCTGCATATTTTTTTTTACAGAGATAAATTTCATTTTTGTAAACTGTTACATACCTATTGTAAAAATTAAAGTTGGATTATACCGGTGGCATTTCAGTTCGGGCCATTGAGATGTGAATTACATGCAAACAGTAAACTCAACGTGATAAAATATATACTGTACGGCTGTATAACCAAATAATATTTCCATTTTTATTTATAATAAATTTACAGAATGATTTATTCGGTAAGCATTGTTTTTGTTTCTATCATAGCTCAAGTGTTCTATCAGTAGACAGGCCGTTCAATTTATTAGAATATAGGGCAATATCTAAATAAGAATCTAAGTTGCATAGATATAGTACATTTAGGAACTTATATAACATGCATTTGTACAAGTAGACACGTATAAGTTCGTGCTTACACATGCCGCAAATGGACCTACCTAGTAGTTAACAAAAGCACCAAATCCTTATTTAGACCTGTAGCATACATAGTAAAAATATCCATGATCATCGCCGATATTTGTTAAAAATGGTACCTACTGAAAGAAGAAGAAGAATTCCTTGTTACGTTTTGCAAAAGTTTTATTATCGAAACAACGATCGCATGCGAGAACGAATTTACTCTTATCTATTATATTTTTCTTCTCTTCAGAGAAGTACCTTTTATGTAAAAAAAAACATACGTGTAAACTAAACAACAACGTTTAAAAAAACAAGGAAACTGGAACGCTAACTAGGAACGCTATTTAAGTTTTCATACATTTGCGGGTAAAGGTACGTCAAAAGTATATATTAAAAAAGTAAATACTTGCCGCAAGTGGCAAATCTATTCGAATCGAATATGTTTGTCTCTTTTCAACTCGAAGCGCTACCCGGCGCAAAATGTCAAGCGGTGCCGTGCGATATAAACGGCAAACATGTTTGCCTAACCAAATTACATTTTTCGGAAAGTAAAGGATCCAAATCAATGAAAATTTTAACACTATTATTCATACACATCAGACTTTTTTACTGCCATTATAATAAAGAGTTGCAATCGCTTGACAGCACGATTCTGAAAAGTTTGCTCGATAAAAAAAACACGAAAAACTCTAATTTTTCACTTTTTACTTGATTTTTTTCTTGTTTTCTGACATTTTAAAGCATAACATTACTTTTTTTCACGGGACACACGAAGAGCTAAATGCAATAGGTAAAATAAATGTGATAATAAAGACTTCGACAAAACTAAACATCTCAAGTTTGGAGTAAAAAAGGGTGAATGCTTTAGTAATGTGGCATTCCACAATTTTTAAATAAAAAAACCCTGAATGTATTTTCAATTGTTTTGTCTTAATATCTGCACAAATGGTTTTTTATATTTGTTATTAGTACTATCTTTCAGACGGGCAAATACAATGTAAGGCGTTAATCAAATTTCATCCAAATTTGAATCTTAGTTGCAAAGATATTTTACATTTGAAAACTCCTATAACATGCATTTCCACAAGCAGACATGTATAAGGACAACATAAAAACCCAATCTCAAAATAACATAAGCTCTGCAACTCTTGCCGACCTTCCCTAGAACAGGGGTGACATTCGTAAAGTGAACTATTATTTACAGTATGGGTGGTCAGCCTCATACCAACCTTTTCAAGGCCGTACTAGAACTAACAGGCCGTGGCGCGCCCTATCCCCGTTACGAACTTAGTGCTACCACACAATAATACAGGGACTTGCCATTCAACTCATACAAGAAATACTTACTTGGAACTGATGATTTCTTAAATATTAACTAGTAATTATTTATCTCAAGCAGTCAGACCTCCAAATACTCCTATATTTACACAGTAATACTGAAAAGAAGTCAATTTTGCCCACATATACTCATAGTAGAAAACAAACAACGATAGAGGTTTCAAATTTTTAATTTAGTTATAATAATATATTTGTATAAGTCAAGGAACTAAATTAATAAAAACTCTACTATATGCCAAAAAGTAATATAAATAAACCATTGAAATAAACACAAATTAAGTCACTACACAAAAGACATCCGAAAACTTCAAAACTAATTTATCAACAGATTGAATTTTTTTCTTTAATGATTAGTTAGTTGAAAAAAAACTTATTTTTTTTACACTTTACTAAGTTTTTCAAACGCATTTCACGTTTTTGAAACACTTATTGATAAAGGTATTTTTTCACAGCAGGAATTTGCACCAAAACATAACACCATTCAACAATATAGCTTTTCGGCATTTGTGTGACGTTCGGACAATTATAGGTTATGAACAAATTGAAAGAAGTTTTTAAGAAAAAACTTACAAAAACACATCTAATTGTACACAAATCCATACGCAAAAGTTCCGTGACCCGTTTACTATAATAAAACAGTAATGTTCCATGAAAAATTCAACTAATTGCAAAAAACACCACAAAAATATGACAAGACGTGTGATTGTAATTTGAATTATTGAATTATTGTGTGAATTTAGTACTTTCTTAGCAAAATATTGTACTCAATACTTAGAAAAAATGATAAACTGTCAGACGCAGTACAGTTTTTAGACAATAATATAGTTTTTATATTTTAAACTTATTTTTTAAGATTACAACTTCACTCCCGAAATGTCAAAAATGGCGACTAAATTGTACTACCGCAGTTGGCCGTTGGCGTTGCGCCGCACTAAGATGGTGACGTGATCATCCAAAATTTCAAACGCTTCCCGGCCTGTATCTCTAGTATGGCCTTGCAACCTTTTATACAAATTAAAATATTTTTGAGAATAAAGCCTACCTTGCACGGTATGCTACGAGCCGTACCTGATTGTCATAATATTATACTCGTATCATTGAACTGACTGCTTGACATTAGCAATAATAATAATTCCGTTGTCCGTAGCGTAGGGCTTGCGTGAATTATAATATGTATCTCACTGGAGCAGCCTCGACCTCGAGTATATAATAATATAAACTCCCTTCGATTGCGTAAATCGAAAATGAATGAAATATACGACGGCACGTCTTGATTTTGTTTTATTTTTTTTTTTCGATTTAGACAATCGAGATAAGTTTACACAAGTTACACTCGGGGTACTGCTGCCATGATCTATGGTAACTGAAGCTTCAAGAGTTGGGAAGTTTTGACCGTGATCTGCGTGATACACATAAAAACAGCGCTCACCAAATAAATCATCCTATTATTATATCTGCTATGAGCATTTTCAGCGCCATTATGTAAATACATTTTTGTATTTTAAAAAAGTAATCACGTTCATTTATGCATCCGTGTATAGTTCAATAATGCAAAAAAAAACATGGGAATGATCAAGCAACATTGGGCGCGGACAGTACTTGGATGGGTGACCGCTCACGTACACCGCGCGTCGTTGGCATCTTGGACCGGTCCGTAGTCCGTAGTGGAAACACTACGAACTCGTAAATGGAAGGTTGTGGATTCGGATCTCGGCGGAGCACAAAAATATACCATTTATATTTCGAATGTGCTCTCGCTGAGTTGAAAAATTCATAAACCTTTACCAAAGACCGGTCACTGAAAGGTCCATCCAACCTTACAACAACTGGGTCTTGCTTGAGAATTGGCGCTTTCTACAGCGACGACCAAGCTCGCAGAGGGCTCTTGAGGTGTGATACACACAAAAACAGCGCTCACCAAATAAATCATCCTAATATTATTATATTATATTATTATTATCATATGGAAGTAGAAAAATTTACCTTTTTTTTTCTAAACAATCTTCGATTACTTTTTTTATTATAGTATTTTTGTTTTCGAACTCCCATATTTTCTAAAAAAAAAACGAAAGACATTTTTGATTAATTGACACACATTTATTTACAAATAATATTTTACGTGAAGAAAATATTTTTATATACTAATCGGGTTTTTTTATTTGAAGCCTGTATTCTTTTTTCTGCGCGCTAGAATTCATGCGGAGCGAACAGACGTCCTCTCGCCTTCACAGTTTGCTCCAGACTGGCGGGAACGCCGAGCAAACCACTGCGTTTTTCTGTCAAATTGTTTCCATACAAAATTAGTATGGGATTTTTGAAGCTGTTTTGTTTATTTTATTTTGTACAATTTACATGCATTATTACGAAAAAAAAATGCGATCAATTTTGAGTTTGATTAATAAACTTACCATTTATACATATTTTTTGTATCCTTCCATTCAAAAAATTCAAGTTATTCATTGAACCCAGATAGCATTATTTCGTAACATTTCATTAGTTTGTGTTCATTTTGACAGAATTCAAATAACTTCTATCATTTTTGGAAACGGTCAATCTGTAGTTTATACATTTCTTTATTGTATTCTGACAGTAAAAGATTTTTAAAAAAAAGTAAACATTATGGACATTTAAAACCCGGAACACCGTTTTGGACGTATTCGCTCTATGGGGTCTTAAGTAATTGTATGCCCACGCACAGGCTATGCCTATGTGGGATGTATATTAAATAAAGTGTAGATATTTAAAGAGAAATGTTAATAACAAAAAAGTGAAAATTAAAAAATAAATACTTCCTTTGAGTACAAAATAAACAATATTACGTAGGAGGAAAAAGTAGGAAGGGGGAGAGGTAAGCAGGGGCGGTTCGTGTGAAAATTCAATGCCTCTTGAAAGAAAGACGAGCCGTCATTGGCGAAAGCGAGTTATACGAGTTTTCACACCTATGTACTCGTATATCCACCTTATACTGAATGTAAAAAATGAAACCATGCTGTTAACTGTTATTGTATCCTGCCACCGTTTCACTAGAGGTGGCCGTTACCCCCACAGATACGTCTCCACTTTCTTATGTCCTTGCATATCTGGCTCATTTGACATTTCCTTAACATCCCTCTCTGTTCACAGACATACTCTTCTCTTATTCTCATTCTGCAGGCTCCATTTTTTCGCAATCTCACTTATTAATTGGTCTATCCATTCCTTCCTCAGTCTTCTCCTTCCACGCTTTCCTCTGACATTTTCTCTGTACACTTTATTCGTTAGTCGTTCATCCTACATCCTTTCAAGATGCCCGAACCATCTCATCGTACTTTATTGCACTTTCATTCTCACATTCTCTTTTATACCACACTCGTTCACCAAGTCGTTCATATCAATGATGTATAATTAAAAATGCGAAGATTACATGAAAGATTCATATTAAATGTATTCCCATAAGCAGACACGTATTAGTTCGCGTTTAAGCATGCCGCATGTGAACTTACAACATAAAAACCCAATCTCAAATGATCATAAGCCCTGCAACTCTTGCCGGCCTTTCCTGAAACAGAGGTGACATTGACAAAATGAACCATTTTTTAAAGTATGGGTGATCAGCTTCATTCGAACCTATAAGTTAAGAAAATAAATTAATAGAAATAGGTTTTTAAGGATACCAAAAAAAAATCAGGAAACTTGCAGGGAGTCTGGCTACCGTTAACGAAATAGTAATAGAGCTACAGTTACAGTTTTAATGAGCCTATTTAAACATGATTATTTTTCTGTATCTGTTAATGTGTATTATGAGTTATTATTTCAGATCTCATGTGCCCACAGTGTCCGGGACAAGATTTAAAAATAAAAAAAATTATAGAGCGGCATCCTAGCAAAGCTTTATTCTGAAATTTGAGAATGTCATGCTTATTCACAGAGAATGCTATGATAGGTTATAGTGCTCTAATCGTAGTGAAAATGAAATACGAAACTTAAACCAGGCCGTCTTATCATTCAGATTATGAAAACACTTTTTTTAAGGCCGAGGTAGTTTGGTATGCGGCTGACCACCCATGCTGTAGAAAATGGTTCACTTTGCCAATAATGTCACCCCTGTTTCAGGGAAGGTCGGCAGGAGTTGCAGGGTGTATGCCCATTTGAGATTTGGTTTTTATGTTGTACGCTCACGTGGAGCATGCGCAAGCGCGAATTTGTGCGTGTCTGCTACTGAGAATGCATGTAATGTGAATCCTCAATGTTACATATCTTGACAACTTAGATTAGATTAGATTAGAGAGTAATTTATTTGTACCATGAGATTCGTTTAAACGTCAGAGGATAGTTTGATATCTAGTTTTCAGAAAACATGTAAAATATTCTCGGGATAGTTGCTGTGAAGTATGATATCGACTGATTACATTTTCCCGTCACTTATATTTTTTTCGCACTTATACATAGTATTGACAAGTTGCTCCCCATATCTGGTCAAGCTGCTAATGAAATTTTGATTGAATTTCCAGGAAACGTGTAGAATACCCTCCAAATAGATCGCGTGAACTTTCATCTTGATTTTATTTTTGTCCTATTCTTGCTTAAGGATGCATCCCTCACATGTAGAAAAAAATGATTCCGCATATCCGAATAGCGTACTGAAACACACGGAAAACTTACTGCTAATAGAACAAATTTTCGTGATATTCAGTAATGTTAAAAAAATATTCTCGAATTTGAAACATAATAATATTACTGATCATTTTTTCTCATCGGGTCAAGGTTCATTCTGCCTTCACAAAAAATGAGAATATACTCATCTGGAAAGTGGGACAATTTTGCCCTCGCTGGAAAAGCGGGATAGATAGCCCGGAAGAACAGTTTCACCCAAATATGGAAATATGGTGAGAGTATATTTGATGCAATGATAAAAATAGCTTCATTATATACCAACTTACTAAAACAACCAACAGTCAGCACTTTCAAATGTTTTTTTCTCGTTTGTACGGAGGATTTTTTTCAAAGCTCGATTTTATTTTTGTATCGATTACATTTTCACAAATATGAGAATATTTATATTTTTTTTAAATGTAAGCCATTCAATTCACGCATAGCATTACGAACTATCATAGCATCGTCTGTGAATATGAGTGCTTGAAGTGATGAATAGATCTGCTTTATTTTTTTCTAAATTACTAGCACCGATTAAATAAAATAAAATAAAATGTTGACTTGATTTTGTTAAAGCTCTAATTTCAACTAAACCATTGAACTTTACAGCATTTTTTTCATAGAAGTTATAGATTGGTAGCTTGAATTCTTCTTCTTTTAGAAACACCCCTATCGAAGATCATTAAGTCATCATCAGTGTTTCATTTATTGTTTATATGTTGTTGATCTTAATAGGAGTAAAGCGTTTTTGTTAAATCATTACCGGAGGTTCTTTAGCCACAAAGTTTATATACTCGTACGTCTCTCGACGTTTCGCTTTAGTCAGATTCTTCATGTTTTTGTTCCTGAGCAGACAAGAAAGAACTGAGATTCTCAAACTCAAGGTTTAAGTTCCTACTTCTGAATTTTGTTTTAAATGTACTAACATTTCTAATTAACATTTGAATCGTTTGACAGAAACTAGGATGTTTTCGACTTATAGGTTGGTATGTGGCTGACCACACATGATGTAGAAAATGGTTCACTTTGTCATTGTCACCCCTGTTTCAGGGAAGGTCGGCAAGAGTTGCAGGGTGTATGTTCATTTGAGATTTGGGTTTTTATGTTGTAGGTTCACATGCGGCATGTACAAGCGCTAAGTTATACCTACGTGTTTGCTTGTGAAAATGCATATAATGTGAATCAACAATGTTAAATATCTTTGCAACTTAGATTAGATTTCGAAATGGAGATAAAAATATTGCAATGGCGAGAAAATTATTCGCCGAGCTCGTATATACTTATTTCATTTTCGAATAAAAACCTTGACTGCCGCCTTTGATTCTATAAAACTGAATACATACGCAAGCAGAAACGTGTAAGTTTGTAATTACACCCGCTGTAAGTGTTTTAGAAATTTGTAAATTGGAAACAGCTGTCGGCGGAAAGGGCGCGAATTTTTATTTGCGAATGTGCCCGAAAGAAAATCCGGGGCTAGTGTTACAAGATATTGATTTTCCGGACGACTTGTTGCCATATGATCAACAGGTTTTGGCAAAGCTGGGAAATTGCAAAGTACAATTTTCTTCACTCCCTTGCCAAAAAACATACGATTGAGTTCACACATCTTTATTATTTGATCGGCATACTTAACGAAGAGTTATAAAATAGGATTATAAAAGATGATAAGAGATGACGAAATATTATTGGTAAAAACGTATTTTACTTGTGATGTTTTTGGGGTGTCTTTTGTGGATGGGGGATATCAATCAGACGAACAGATGAGTCTTGGTTTCAATGTGATGTATTATTCCATTTCAGTGTTTACAAGGCGAGAGACAAAACCAGACTGCTCAGTGAAGCAATAATAATCTCTAATAATATTATATTACAATAATACATTACCTTATATATGATATTACCTACTCTAAATAATCATATCATAATTATACATTACACCTCCCTCACTAAATGACGAATCTACATTACATTATATCATACTTATCATACTTATCATTATAACATATTATATCAATAAAAATTATATCTTATACAATTTCATCTTCTTTCATCTTGGGTACCGCAGGCGGTTCTCCCCCCTCGGACGCAGGCGCTCCGACCATGGTTGGAACCTGGAAACACCCGAGTCATTAGAGATCTGTCCTGCCTCATCCAACAGCTGACCCAACCCCAGGTCATTGTCAGACTCATCCTCCCAAGACACCTTTCTTCCGGAAATCTGATCATGATGTCTTTTCCAAATCTGATTTCCAGCTTTTACCAAGTAAATCCTGTTTCCCAATGTTTTAAATATAATGCATGGAACCCACTTCCCTACATTTCTGAAATCCTTAGTCATTACCTTTTGTCCAATTCTGAATAGTCCTTTAATCTTTCTTCCCCTGTAATTCCTTTGTTGATTTTCCTGATTTCTCTTTTTAAAAACACATACCTTTCTCCCCGTCTTTTTAAATGATTTCTCCCCAGGCACTACTGTATCAAAAATGGATCTTATTTTTCTACCTATCATAAGCACGCTCGGCTCCATCCCTGTTGCTAATGATGGTGCATTTCTATGATCTACTAAAAATTCCAAAAGCTTATCTTCATAATCGTTAGGAAACATACCATTTTTCATAATTTTTTTTAAAAAACTTTTTGTTGTTTTTACCGTATTCTCCGCCAAACCGTTTGACGCTGGGTGATTTACTGCTGAAGTTAAATGCTTAATATTTAAATTTTTGCAAAACCTTTGAAAATCTACTGATGTAAATGCCGTACCATTATCCGTTACAATGCAACTTGGAATACCTAACACTGAAAATATTCTCTTCAACTCTCTAATTGTATGCCTTGCATCAATTTTATCAACTTTTACAGCATCTATCCAATTTGATGCTGCGTCTACTACGACTAAAAAATATTTTCCTGCTAGCGGCCCGAAAAAATCTAAATGTATCCTTTTCCAAATATGTTGTTCTACCGGCCAACTTTTCAACTCGACTTTATCTGGAGATCCCATATTTCTTGCACATTGTGTACATTCTCTCACTGTTTTCTCAATTTCTGTATTCATCCCTAACCAAAAAAAATAATTTCTAGCCAAAGTTTTCGTTTTTACAATTCCCATGTGAGATTTGTGAATAAACTTCAAAATATCTTCCCTTAATGCCAATGGTATTACCAATCTGTTTTCATAAAATAAACAATCATTTGATTCGCTTAACTTTTCTCTTAAAAACCACCATTTTACCAATCCATTTGTCATTTTGGATTTATTTGGCCACCCTGTTTTTAAATATTCCTTTATCTCACAAATGACCTTGTCATTACGAGATGCTTTCTTGATGCATTCTACATTTAAATTTGTTTCTACTGCAATACAGTTTAAAAATTCTCCTTCAACATCCTCAATGTTTATCTCATTTATGATCTCAATATTATCTTCCCCCTCATTATCCGTACTACTCATTGGTAACCTCGACAAAAAATCTGCTTTATTATCCTTTGACGGAACATATTCAATAGTATAATCAAATCCTTGCAAAATTAATGCATATCTTTGTAATCTATTAGCTGCCAGTATAGGTATGTTTTTATGTTCACCCAAAATGTGAACCAATGGCTTGTTGTCGCAAACTAGAATAAACTGCCTCCCATAAATATATTGAAAAAACTTTTTTAATGCGAATATAATAGCACATGCCTCTTTATCTAAAATAGAATATTTTTTCTCTGTATTCGACAAAGTTCTACTCGCATACGCAATTGGTCTTTCTAATCCGTTCTCGTATTGATGACAAATTATCGCCGATAGACCTTGGTCACTTGCGTCAGTAATTACCTTCACCGGTAACTCTGGATTATAATGTACCAGAATCCTATCGGAGACTAAAATAGCTTTTACTTTATCGAAAGCTAATTGACATTCTTTTGTCCAGCTAAATTTTGCTCCTTTTTCTAATAGTTTGTACAACGGCTGCAAAACGCTAGCTAAATCTCTTATAAAAATTCTATAATAATTTATTGCACCTAAAAAAGAGCGTACCTCCGATATGTCACTTGGAGTTTTCAAGTTTTTTATAGCTTCAACTTTATGTTGAAGTGGTTTCACACCATCCCTCGATATTTGAAATCCCAAATATTCAACTTCTGTCAACCCAAATTCACATTTTTGTAAATTAACACTAAATCCACTACGTTCTAAACGCTTAATTACCTCTTCCGTTGCCTTCTCCAATTCTTGCAATGTATTCCCATAAATTAACAAATCATCCATAAATGCTATCGCATCCAACCCTTGAATTGCCGAATATAAAGCTCTGCTAAATATCGCTGGTGACGTCGTGAGACCAAAAGGAAGTACCTTGTACCTAAATAACCCAAATGGTGACGAAATCACACAAAGATTTCTCGACTCCTCCGACAACCTAATTTGAGAAAAAGCATTTCTCAAATCTAATTTTGCATAAAATTTTGCTCCATTTACTCTATTTATTAAATCTTCTACTCTAGGTAACGGGTACTTTATTTTTTTTAACATTGGATTCAAAGTATTTTTAAAATCGGCACATATTCTGATTTCATCATTTTTTTTTTTCACAATCACTATTGGACTTGCCATTTCACTAGTCTCTACTTTCTCAATAATACCTTCTTGTAACATGCGATCTATTTCTTTTTCTACCCTTATTCTCAAATTAAAAGGAATTGGCCTCGGGTTAACAAATTTTGCCTTAAAGTCTTTTATAACTTCTATCTCCGCTTCAAAATTTTTAAAAGTACCTGCTTTACTCTCAAAAACAGCTGGATATTTTTTTCTCATACTAGAAAAAAAATCTGCATTATAATTCGTATTATTATTTCCTACTGAATAAATATTATCGCTAACATTGAATGAATTTATTTTAAAAGTATTCAAAAAATTCCGACCTAATAAAGAAGACGACCCTTTATATACAACAATTATTTCTATGTACTCTTTACTTCCTTGATATTCTACTCTCATGTACTTACGACCTTTTACTTGTAGTTGAGTACCATCATAGCTTGATAATTTCAAATCACAATGTTCTAACTTAATATTTGAAAAATGTTCATTAAATATGTGCCAAGGAATAATAGTCACCCCAGAACCCGTATCTAAAATCATTTTTAGATCTGTATCATTTACCTTTACGTTTAAAAAAATGGGACCATCCATCTCATTAATGGCCATTATTGTATTTATTCTTCGAAACTTGCATTTATTTGCATAATGACCAGATTTGTTACATTTAAAGCATTTAATATTATTATTATTTTTATTTAAAAACTTGCATGCATTTTGTTTATGACCGAATTTACCACAGTTAAAGCATTTATAATTATTATTCCTATCACTTGAAATACTTGCATGTCTAAAAATAGATTTCTTACTATCATTTGAATTATTTCGCTTGATTTCAGAATTTCGCTGTCTATCCCTTGACTTCCGAGTTTCTGTGGAATCCCTCGAATTACACGAACTCATTAAATTTATACTTTCTGAATTGTTTTGACCACACAAATGTTCCATTGTTCTCGCTAATTCTACACATTCAGATAATTTCAATTCCATTGCTTTTAAAAATATTCTCTGCTTTATTTTGTTCTGTCTGATACCTATTAAAAATATATCCTTCAAATTTGCCTCCAATCTATTCTCAAATTTACAGTCTACCGCAATTTTTTTCAATCTAGCTATATAATCCTTAATTGACTCGGTTTCGAGCTGTTTACATGAATAAAATGACTCCCTATACTCAAATATATTTTTTTTTACCCCACAATGACCCCCAATAATATCAATCAACTCCTCGAATTTCGCCTCCGAAATCTTTTTCGGAAAACATAGATCAGACACCGTCTGAAAAGTCTCCTTGGTGAGAGACGATAATAGAACAGCCCTTCTGCGTTCTTCAGTTAAAAACTTCTCATCATACAAAATGAGGACTTGGTCGAGCCGAAGTCTGAAGACATCCCAATCTCCAGTCCTATGGCAAAAAGGACTTAGACTCCTCCGTGTTCCCTCCATAGTCTGAAACGGCAGAAAGAAAGAAAACAAAAATCTTATCTGCTTCTGCGTCCGACAGTCCAGGAAACGCCTACGTGACCCTCAGAAAGTGGCTTCCACTCCCTGCAGCAGTCACCTCCAGGAAAATGACCCTCAAGGCTCCCAGCTCCTGCAGTACTCCCTGCAGCACTCCGCCCCAGTTGGATCCTCTCCTCTTGAAAAGAAAACCGCTGCAGTAACTCCCTGCAGCGATTCCTCTTGGCTCCGTGAGTTCTCTTCCTCTTGAAGAAAACCGCTCCTTCTCTTCAGACTTCTTCCAGTTCTCCCTGCAGCAACCTCGCCTCAGCTGGCTTCGTGATCCTCAGTCTTCAGATCCTTCTTCCTTCTCGAAGATTCCCACATGTTGCTCTTGCAACAATATTATTTTATTTCTTCCAAAAAAAATTTTTTTATCCCGTTTTATATGGTTCTTCTTTATCCTGACTGCGCCACTGTGATGTTTTTGGGGTGTCTTTTGTGGATGGGGGATATCAATCAGACGAACAGATGAGTCTTGGTTTCAATGTGATGTATTATTCCATTTCAGTGTTTACAAGGCGAGAGACAAAACCAGACTGCTCAGTGAAGCAATAATAATCTCTAATAATATTATATTACAATAATACATTACCTTATATATGATATTACCTACTCTAAATAATCATATCATAATTATACATTACAATATAATAAAATAAAAGACGAGGAAATTAAGAAAATATTATTTTATTTCAGTAGTAACATGAATTGTATTCATCTAATTTAATCAATTTAAGATGCAAATATATGCATCATTAAAGATTCATATTATATGCATTTTCACAAGCAGACACGTATAAGTTCGCGCTTAAACATGCCGCATGTGGACCTCGTTCTTCTTTTAAGTAACGATAATGATTTTTGAAAGTCACGTAAAAAACAAAGTGAAAAAAAAACTCAAACAAAACTGATATATGAAAATTACTTTTCACTGTTTTGATGTTTTTGTTTTTGTTTCTAGGTAGGCACCTAAGTATATTATTTAAAAAAACTGAAGTACACCGTATCTGCTGAGTTAATGATTTGCCAAAATATGAAGTGAATGAAACGCAGACAGTCCCTGAAAATTATTTGGGATGATTTTTATTCGATTTTTTTTTTTAATTTTCATCGAAATTACGTTCTCTCTGGTATAATTGTTCAAAGGAAGTTCTGAGTACGAAAAAATGTTACTCAAACATCGCGTAAGGTAGGTATGTATATAAACTAAACTACTCTCTAGAGGCGCCGTTGTATCTTTATTTTTTTCCATTTTCAGTATTTACTTCCTTGACTTATAGGTTGGAATGAGGCTGACCACCCATACTGTAAAAATGGTTCATTTTGCCAATGTCATACATGTTTTAGGGAAGGTCGGCAAGAGTTGCAGGACTTATGTTCATTTGAGATTGGGGTTTTCTGTTTTAAGTCCACATGCGGCATGTGTAAACGTGAACTTACCCGTGTCTGCTTGCGGGATTGCATTTAATATGAATATTAAATGTCATATACCTTTGCAACTTAGATTATATATTATAGACGCAATGTTTTATATTCGGGGTTGGTTCATAACCCGAAAAAGGATAACAATCCTGAGGAATCCATGAGTAATTACTCATCCTTACCGAGCTACCTTCAAAGTGTAATCAGTATGAAGTCACTTTTCCCGTGATTACAGTGCCTATTTTTTTCTCAATTTTTTTAGTGAATGGTAAAACTCGGATAAATCAAAGAATGTTCGTTCTCTGAAATTGTGTGCGAATTAATAGTGTGCATAATCGCATTCAATTCGCGAAATAATGCAATTCCCTTCCGCACGTTACATTATGTTTTCCCACACGTCCGGACGTTATTCTGTGGGCGGGGGCGGGAGGGGAGGCGGGCGTCCGCCCTTCCCCCGCCCCCGCCCACTCCCAGCCCGCCTACTCCGCAGCGGCGTGCGAGATCAGCCAGTTTTCCGTTTATCGCGACGAAGAACGGACGTGCCAGAGAGACGAAGCGAGAAAACCGCGTACCGACTCAATACCTCGCAAAATACGATCGCAAAAACAACAGAAAATCTTTAAAAAAACTAACAAAATAACACAAAGAAAGAATACTAGAATATTCTACAAGTGAATGCAGCAAGTGTTCCTGAAATCATCCCGGATAAAACTGTGTAAAGCTGATTATAAAAGTAGGTTACCCTCTCAGGTATTTTTGTTGTGTTTATGTTTTATTTTGATGCCCATTTTTATCTTTAGCCATGCAGTTATCAATGAAATGTTGTGGATTATTGTAGTTTTAGTGTTGCTCATGTATTTTTAAGGTATACTCGCTTGTTTTCGCTGCCATATGTGAGATAGCGAGCGTTTTTGTCGATGATTGAGCTAACATATGGTAGGACCATTCTAGATGTTTTGGTCGCGATTTTAATGATTAGACTTGTAACCCAATTACCAATTTATTTCCATTGAAGGATAGCACTTGACGGACATATTTGGAATTGAATATCTATTTTATTATGACGAATGAGCTCGATTGCTGTGTTTTAACACACTACTATGAATATAGTAACTATATAAAGTTTTCAATGTAAATTTTACTACTTGAAACCTTCACAATATCTTCCATTTTGACACATTTGTTTATTCCAAACCCTTACTGAATTATTGCATGACATTTTATTTTGAATTGCTATCCACACATTAAAAATATATATTATTTTTAAAGCAACATTTTCATTACTACTATAATAAAATAATAGAAATAAAAAAAAACTATTTCACAAAAAATACAGGATTTTGCTAAGAAATGTAAATAATTAATAACGTGAACATATTTATGGTTGACTTTAAATTTTATAGTGAAGCAGAAATGCGTCGAATATTTGTAATTTTTTTTGCGATTTTTGATTCATTGAAAATCGCTCACAGAAATTTTGCTGGAGCTGTCAGCATAAAATGAATAATAATTAAAATAAAATGATTTCACGTCGATTTAGTAATGTTACATAATTTCACTACATACCAAATATTATGATGGACTATTAAGTTTTTATGTGGCTGACCATACATACTGTAAAAATTGGTCCACTTTTACCATTGTACCCCTTTCAGGAAATGACTTTAAGAGTTGCAAAAATTATGTTTATTTGAGACTGCGGGAATATTCAATGTTTCTATATTTTCTAACTTAGGTTATAGATAGATCACAGTCGGATTTGAGTCATATTGAATCAAAGGCGAAAATCTAGGACTTTTTTTTTCGAAAATGACATAAGCGTATGGCAAGAAAGAGAACGCCATTTTCTGTGTTTCTGTATATTTATCTCATTTCTGAAAAGACCAGAATTGCCGTCTTTGATTCTGTGCCTGTAACTGTAACTGTAACTCGGTCGCCATTCCGCTAGGGGTGGCCAGAGCCTCTGCAGAGCTGCCTCCATTTTTTCTATCCTTTCATACCTCTTTCAATTAATTCATCTCCATCACCTTTTTCATGCATTTTCTTCTTTTACGCTCACTTTGTATATCCCATTCTTTCACAATCTCCTCGATCTGATCACTCCATACTTTCCACTTATTCATAACAATTGAAATAACAAAAGCAAAAATTAATGAAACAAAAAATACCACCTCTACGTATTGCGATAATTTTGCGTATTCGTTATTAATTTATTTTCGTATTCTAACGTACCCACATTAACTGATAATTCCTTTTATGTATTAACTGATAATAATTTAATTAATGTCGGCTCGCAATTATTTGGCAAAGCCAGAGTATATATTATAGGAGAATAATTAAGAGCTGATGATAGTAACAAACAATTTAAACAATTTTTAATTACCACGATGCACAATTATTATCATCTCGCCTCGTTTGTAACCTTTTCTCTATATCTTTAATAGATTATGAGCTCTGGCGCCCATTAAAATGATTTATGTATAATAAATGATAAATAGCCTTAAACATTCGATTGTCCGAGTTTTTTTTTCAAAAGAGTATTTGCAATCGATAAACGTCTAAATGCCATCTTTAACTATCAGTCTAGAAACACAGTTACAAGGTTTTCCAAATTTTTTTTTTTTATAAAATTTCGAGTTTTTTTTCTTGCAATTAATATAATTGATTCGTGGTCTAGTGGTAACGCTTCGAACTCGAAAATGGAAGGTTGTGAGTTCGAATCCCGGCGGAGCACAAAAAAATACCATTTATATTTTAAAATTTGCTTGGGTTGAAAAATTCATTAACCTTTAACAAAGACCGGTCATCAAAAGGTCCATCCAGCCTTACAGCAACTGGGTCTTGCTTGAGAATTGGCACTTTCTACAGCGACGACCAAGCTCGCAGAGGGCTCTTGAGGTGGGATTCACACAAAAACAGCGCTCACCAAATAAATCATCCTAATATTTTTATTATTATTAGCATGATTTTTAGTTCGCCTTTTCATGATTCTTACTTATAAGATGTGCAAAACGGGGGGTCTTCAAACTCTCTTTTAATGTTCACTCTATAGATCCATTTCGCAAAGGCTATCTGGAAGGAATTTCCATACTGTTAGGGTAAAATTGAAGTCTTGATCTGCAAAAACGGTACTTCTTATCTGTTTGACTTAAAAGTCTCTTGAAGAAGCTAACTGAAAGGCTAAGGAAACATAAGAAAGACGAATCTTTTACCAATTGTGATTTACCTGTATCTAACTGTCATTAGGTGGCCAGTAGGTACTTCCGCTGTTTGTTGTTTGTCCTATGTTTCTCCACTCTGTTCTGTTCTTCCACACTTCTTTCATCTTTCCGACATTCATCACTCTCTTCATACATGCTCTTATTTTTTTCTCACTCTGCAGATTACAGTCATTTGCAATATTTCTTCAATCCATTCGTTACTCGTCTTACCTTCATTGCTTACCTTTGAAATTCGTTTTGTACATTCATCTAGTTCTAGATGTCAGAACCATCTCAATGTACTCCTTTATACTTTCGTTCTCATATTATCATTTATCCTGCAGTCATTCATAACTCAGTCATTTCGAACCTTATCCAGCATTCTTAGGTGCGTTATCCCTTTGGTGTTAGCGACCATATTTCTTTTAATGAGATACCTATTTCGTTTATGGCGTGGCAGGTACATTTTTAACGAGTTATCTCGTGTCTGACCGGTGAAACATTATCTGCAAAAAACTCAGCACCACTTGCATAAGTTCCTTTCGAAATTTCATTGCAAAGCGAGCGAAATGATTCATATTAATTCATTTAATACAACTAAACCCCAAGTTTAAAACTTTTCGTTTAAATTCAACCGTAGTGTGAATAAAAAAAATATACGGAATCTTAAGCAGTGCCTCGAGTGAGCGTTTAAGTTTTCTTATACATTTTTTGTTTGAGGGAACTGAAAACGGCAAATAAAAGTGAATTTAAATGCATCAAATATTCGTTGTTTTTAGTTGCGTTCTGTTTGGTGGAATGTTACTTTTACCATCTATTATTTTTAGCGATTCTCATCTTCACTGAAATTGTGCAACAAATGTGCAAATATTTTATTTTCTTCATTATTGTTGTACTGCACTTAGTAACAAGAAGTTTTAAGTAAAGTTTAGATGTTTAGCGTGATCAATAAATCGCAGTGGTGAGCATCCCATGCAGGCAAATAAACCTTAAGGTAGGCAACAAGGTTTAGGTAACAAAAAAAAAACCAACCAATAACACATTATTAATTTGCCTTTTTCGTAGCAACCCGGCACGTTAAGTCACATTTTTATTGTTATAATCTGTGCCGAGTTCATTTTCTTTCGATGCTTGAATACGTAAAAAATGTATTATTTTTTTGAAATGTTTCAGCGGAAACTTTGTAGAACTCCATTTTAATTACAAAAAATGAAAACGAACTTTGTTTTGTTCTACTATGTTTTTATTTGAATTTGTTAAAACAATTCTACTTTAGGTATTAACATTTTGCCTTATATAGCCTCGCACTAATTTTAAGACTCAGTTACTCTGAAGATGGCCTAGAGGCCGACACCGGTCAACTCATTTATTTTTGTTTGTTTTAACAAATTCAAATAAAAACATAGTAGAACAAAACAAAGTTTGTTTTCATTTTTTTAAATTGTATTATTTCTATTATCAAACAGAAAAAATAAATCATAACGTTAGTAAAAATATTTTTGCGAATCGAATAAATTGCTCAACATTTGTAAGATCATTGCCCCCTCACATGTTTACTTATTGCATAATACCACGCATTCATTAAACACCTACAATCTCATTAATTGTTAATTAAAAACATTTTTCATAATTTTTGACCCATGAAAGACTCAACTTTCTTATCTTGGTCACATGTTCTGATATATTTTTTTTTTGTTTTTGTTGATGCTTAGCAAAGATTGTGCGTAGATTGGTATTTGAAATTAGAATATTTTATTATGTGTTCTGAGAGATGTCTGGAGTCCATATTATGAGAGAAACAATCACTTTTCCCCTTTTATGTGGTTTTTTAGTCTATTCCTGGGTCTTTGATTTGCACTTTTTTTACACTTTAGGCACTTTCTACTCTATGGTCGCTTTTTCCCCATTTCCTGTTCCCTATTTCCAGTTTCCCCATAACCCGGTCGCAATTTTTCATAAAGCGTCCTTTTCCCCTTGTGGTCACATGTCAGTTGATTTTACCTTCGAAAATTTGAGTGAATTGACAATATTCCTGGGCAAAAACATTTAAAAGAGTGTTATTTTACCATCTTGTGTCCTTGTGAACAATTAAAAACTAAAACAGGTGATATTGTGGTGGTTAAAAGTTCGCATACATATTTTTGTTGGTTATGCCACGCTGTCATATTTACGAAAAACGTTTTTCGTTATTTTAACGGAGTTTTTACTTTATATAACATCAAAATCAATGTTATGAGTTATGATAACAATAAAGGGCAACCTCTCGACGAAATCTCACAGGATTCAGGTGATGCGTCACTAAAACGCGGATACGACACTTCGGAATCAGGTCCACCGCCGCGGCGTCAGAAACGGCTGAGGGTTGTCTTGGACCCAAGGATAGATTATCTGGTTTCCCACATCGTGATGCTGACGAACGCAGTTTTCGGTGACTGGCCCGCCAGTTCTATGGAAAATCTCGTTGAATCGGCGGCAGGAAACTCTTCCAGCAACTTCCTCTAACAACCTTCGGGACTGGAAGAGAATGAGGAGGCCCAGGAAGAGCTACTGCTGAGCTTCCAGGAAGCCGCCACAACGGTGGAAGAACCAGCTCACCCCAAGGCCAAGAGCAACAGGGTCGAAGCGCTCCAAAGGCTCCAGCACTTCGACAGTGAAAACTGGGCCGGAGTAAGGTACGCCGAGGTACAGAAAAAGTACCTGGCAGAACCGGCGTTCGTCGACCTGGCAGTGAACGATGAACTTCGCCAGTGCGACGTAAGCTCCCCTATTCAGGCGAGCGGTCGTTTGCAGCCATGTCCCACGCCCTCCTCATCCAGAAAGAGGAGTTCCAGTCTGGGCTTCAGACCTTGGTCAACTGGGGAGCCCGGAGCGACACGACTTTGGCGAGGAAAGCCCTTTTCGAAAAAGTCAAAACGCTGTTCGCTCTGGACTCGCCATACCAGAAAGTCTCGGAAGACATCCTCCAGACGGTATGGGGGAGGCGGACAGAGGCCCTCCAGTTCCGCAGGAAAGCTGTGCTAGGGCATGTTAAGGAAGAGCATGTGAGAGGGGTTAAACAAATTCCCGCCGAGTACCGAACACTTGTTTGGCAAAGACAGTCTCACGTCTTTTTTCTCTAGAGTGGGGACCACCGACAAATTGTCAGTGAAGACCCAGTGCCCTCAACCCAGCACCTCATCGAAACCGCACGTTCCAGTACAGAAAAGGAATCAGTTTTTTAGAGGGCAGCAACGACCCACTGCGGAAAGCAATCGAGGCCTTAGAGACGCTCCAAATTTCTCTTCAAGAGAAAAAAGGGCAGGGAATAACACACGGTCAGGAAATCTCAAAGGAGACAGACGGAGGCATCCACGAAAATGACAAGAAACCATTTCGCAGAGGATGCTTGAAGTCCTCCCTACAGGTTTGGACGTCACTCGGAGCACCAAACCACATCCTGAAGATGATAATCGGAGTAAGAATACCTTTCATCTCAATTCCCCCTCTGATATTACCACACAAAAAGACCTTAATGCTATACCAGACGAGTCCTTCACCCGAAATGGACTCTCAAATAAAGGAAATGACCGAATTCGGCGTTATAGAGGCCGCGGAGTCATCTCCCAGCTTCTTATCAAAAATGTTCCTAACACCCAAATCGGACCGTTCCTCGAGAATGATTTTCAACCTGAAATCGTTAAACTTCTTCCTGGACCCGGTTCCGTTCAAACTCATAGCCACTACAAAGTGCCAGAGTTTCTGCAGCCAAACAATTGGTTGTCGAAAATAGACCTATCGCAAGCCTTCTTTCATCTCCCAAGTGCACAGAAACATTGGAGATTTTTGCGACTGGTCTATCGAGGAGAATTACTTCAGATGACAAGTCTGCCCTTTGGCCTTTCATCTGCCCCCAGAATGTTTGCAACCCTTACAAATTGGGTAGCCCAACTACTGAGGCGACGAGGTATTCGGACAATCGTTTATCTCGACGACTTCCTCCTTGCGAGCCAATCCAAGGACGATCTTTGTCGGCAATCGCATCTAGCAGTAGATATCCTACAATCTCTGGGGTGGTATGTAAATCTCCAGAAGTCAGTGCTCTTCCCCACTCAACAATTAGAGTACTTGGGAATCGTTTGGGACACGCACAACAATTGCAAATTCCTTTCTTACCGGAAGCAAGAGGCATTGTGCCACTCACTTCGAGCAATACTGACTTCTCGAAAATGGTCCTTAAAACTGGCGGAAAGTCTCCCAGGAAGACTAAACTTTGCCAGCTTCATGGTCGCCTCCACTGCAGACAATTGCAGATAGCGAGCAGGCCACTGAAGCACCTGTCACCAAGTAGGTCTTTCTTACCGGAAGCAAGAGGCATTGTGCCACTCACTTCGAGCAATACTGACTTCTCGAAAATGGTCCTTAAAACTGGCGGAAAGTCTCCTAGGAAGACTAAACTTTGCCAGCTTCATGGTCGCCTCCACTGCAGACAATTGCAGATAGCGAGCAGGCCACTGAAGCACCTGTCACCAAGTAGGTCTTTCTTACCGGAAGCAAGAGGCATTGTGCCACTCACTTCGAGCAATACTGACTTCTCGAAAATGGTCCTTAAAACTGGCGGAAAGTCTCCTAGGAAGACTAAACTTTGCCAGCTTCATGGTCGCCTCCACTGCAGACAATTGCAGATAGCGAGCAAGCCACTGAAGCACCTGTCACCAAGAGGGTCCATACAAATGACCGAGGACAGCTTACAAGAAATAGAGTGGTAGATAGGGAATGCGAACGAATCAAGTTCCATCCACAGGGAAACCTTCGGACATTTCTTGACAACAGATGCGTCAGACTTAGCTTGGGGAGCAACTCTGGACGACTTGATGCTGTCAGGACAGTGGACCGTTCAACAAAAGAAGTAGCACTCCAACCGAAAAGAGTTGTTCGCTGTTTTTGCAACCCTGCAACGCACAGCGCACGACCTTTCCGGCTCCGAAATTCTGGTACAATCAGACAACACGACAGTAGTCGCCTACATCCGCAAGGAAGGGGGCACCAGATCCAAAACACTCCTAAATCTTACTCGAGATCTGTTGACTCTGGCAGACCAATGGGAAATCTCGCTAACAGCGCAGTACCTACCGGGAAGATACGGAGACGCGGATCACCTATCAAGAGGAAGATCCCCTCCAGAGTGGCATCTCTTACCAACAGCAACGAAGGCCATTTTCAATCATTTCGGAGTACCAGATATAGACCTGTTCGCATCCACCATGGCACACATGAGTTCAACTTACGTGTCCAGAGACTCCACAGACTCATGCGCAATCTTTCAAAACGCCTTCAGTCGGCACTGGCTCTACAATGTGGGTCGGATATTTCCTCCGCCAAACCTTATACCGAGGATCCTGAGGCACCTAAACGGGGCGACCGGAACTTACCTACTCGTGGTCCCGAGGTGGCAGAGGGTCTTCTGGCGTCCAGACTTAATTCGTCGATCACTCGTACCTCCGATGCAAATACCGAACCTGGTGTCAGTACTAATCAACACATCAACAGGCAATCCACCACCCAGGATTCAGGATCTGGAAATGGAAGTGTGGAAAATTGGGACTGGGGACAGTATCTTAAATTCCTGGAACGCGGAAGAGAAAAGACTGTTCCTGTCAGGATGGCGAGCTTCCCCACTCAACACATATAAACCTGCTTGGCAAAGATGGTGCCGCTGGATACTGGCGAATAATACCCATCCCAACACACCATCTCCTAATCAATTGGCAAGGTATCTAGCGCAACTGTTCATTAACGAAAAACTATCATACAGGACTATGCTGGTACACAAGTCAGCCATCGTAACCTTCTGCAACGCAATGATGGAAAATAATCTCAGCTCAGATTTCCTAGTGAAATTAAATTTAAAAACATTAAAAGCACTAGCAATGGTAAAGATCAACCCTCCTAAGTCCCCTGTGTGGAATCGGCAGATAGTGAGAGACTGGCTAGTCAGGAACACTCCTCGATCAGATTCTCTCTATGAAGTTGCGTGTAGAACGGCAATCTTACTTCTGTTATCTTCAGGAAGAAGAGTACACGATCTGACCTTGCTAAATATCACAGAAGGAAACATTCTCGACGAAGGCACATCAATTGTGTTAATTCCATTCTTTAGATCAAAAACAGATACCCTCAAACACCGACAATCTAATCGGAGACTTCTGGAATCCAAGGAACACAACGTCAACCCAGTCTTCTGGATAAGGAAGCTGATTGAACTATCACGCGAAAGGAGATCAGGACAAAATCTTTATAACCTGTTCATCAGCACCCGAGTACAAGTGAAGGCAGCTGCAAGAACAATCATAGGAGGATGGGTAAAGAACACGCTAAAATCAGCAGGAGTAGAGGCCACTCCCGGCAGCACACGTTCAGCGGTCGCATCACTTAATCCAATAGATAACATACTGGAAAGAGGCAACTGGAAAAAGGAAAACACTTTCAGAAAATACTATCAGAAAGAGATGTTGAAACATACAGCTCCAGAAGATCTTTCCCTATTTCAACCAGTTAATATCAAATAAAGACGTCCCCGGTCACCAGGAGATAATAGACAGATCTCTCATAATATGGACTCCAGACATCTCTCAGAACACATAATAGGGGAGTTTTACCTACCATTAAAACTCTTATTATGTTTCTATAGATGTCTGGAGTCCAGGTAACCCCTACCTGGTGTATTATGAGCTTTATGAAAAATTGCGACCGGGTTATGGGGAAACTGGAAATAGGGAACAGGAAATGGGGAAAAAGCGACCATAGAGTAGAAAGTGCCTAAAGTGTAAAAAAAGTGCAAATCAAAGACCCAGGAATAGACTAAAAAACCACATAAAAGGGGAAAAGTGATTGTTTCTCTCATAATATGGACTCCAGACATCTATAGAAACATAATAAGAGTTTTAATGGTAGGTAAAACTCCCCTATTTTGTTGATATCATCATCCGAATTTTATGGAAAAGTGAATGTTTAACTGTACCGTTGCAATTGTGTAGATTTTTTATTTGAAATCATCTGCAATGGTTCCACCAATCACGTCACCGTTTTTTTTATTTTGTTTTTATGAATTACAAAAAAGGAATGCATTGTTTGTTTATATTTGCAACAATTTTATGAGATGAATCAATGCACCATTGTTTTTTTATCCTTATTGATTTACACAGCGCAAAAGTAGTTTTTTTGTACCAATCTTTCTACATTCTACTTTTTTGTACTAATTTTTCTACATCTATTTTTATACATGTAATGATGTCGACAAATTCACAAAAAAAACTAAGTTTCATAGTCTCAAAAAAATGTTTCAATTTATCGGAGTTGTATCCTCAAATCTCGGGGAGCCACAAGTCAAAAAGTCAAATATATGTATATACCACTGTGTATACAAAATAGCATGCCATATATTATATGTACGAGGATGTATTTACCTCTCATTTTATTATTTAAAATGTTTTTTTGCAATTACTAGACTGTTCCGTTGGTACTAGAGATTCAAGTGACAAAACAAATCAGAAATGTACTCGTAAAAAAAAAATTGCAGTGTCCTCTTGAAAATGACTTGTATAAGTTAAAAGTACCTACTTGAGGTGATCCTCAACTTGTAAAAATAAAACACTGTGTTTTTTTATGCTAATTCTAAAAAGTTAAACAAAAAAATATTTACTGTTTTTTTATCATGATTTTTCTAGAATGATAGTTTTACATGCACATTAATTTTTTTATATATAAAATTTTACACTACACGATCAATTTTAAATGTAATAAAAATAATTCGCCCTGCAACCGTACTAACCATTTACAAACCATAAACGTTAAAGTGTAAAATAACGCAATATTAGATTTTCTTGTATGACAACATTTATTTTTCTACCATTTTAACAATTTTCCTAGATAATGATTTATAATATGTCTGCGTTTATTTCATATTATCAAAATCGTGTTGCGATTCGATACGATTTGTGCAATGGCGGACCAGTTGAAGCACAAACTACATTGTATGTATTTATTATGGCAGGTACTTATTCTATAAGTGGAGGGGCAAAGGCACACCTGTAGCATACTGCCTTTCATTTTGTGCGGACAGACTCGAACTGGACACCTTTTGCTTAAAAATTTAACCACTTTTCCAAAAACAAAATGTAAAAATACATCAATCGCTATAACTCCTTCAACCACAGCATATCTAGTTATTGATTTACTAGTTTTCATAAATTTATTCGAGTTACAAAAGATACATCGAGTTCTGCACATTTCAAAACGTCGAAAAATTGTAACGTTACGTGGCCGGGCTGCTACGGCAATGGTTAACTAATAATTTGTTATTAGTAGCTATGTTGATCATAGTTCAATAGACGTGTGACGTTTTCGACCGACTCATTTAAACTCAGCAATATTTTAAACTCAACAATATTTTACTCCGAATAAAAGACCAAATTTTCATTTTGGAAAAATAAGAACTATGGCTGTAGCGTAGCTCCATCACCGTTCCGCTAGAGGGGGGGGCAAAGCTACTGCAAAATTTTCTACAGGAATAGTTCATAGTTCTTGCTTTATTGACTTCACGGCTCAGTGTTCCACTCGGCACTCTGCCTGCACACTTACGGCTTACATATTTTATATACGTTCATTCGGACGGTTCTCCACTGTTCTCGATCATCATAGTGGATGATTCCAATACCAGAGCGTTTCACCAGCGTGATAAGGATCACGTATAGGTACACTTATACTACCATACGCTCGTTACAAAAAGCTCATAATATGGGTTTAGTGGTTGATATTAATTTCTAGAAACTTCCATTATTGAAGTTGTTTTTAAGTTAATTTCCAGAATATTCTGCGGCGTACGTTTGTTACATCATCGCCAATAGATGAATGGATAGATTGCTTGTTTCCGATCCGCGTCTGGCTCGGTAGGTGAGCGCTTATCGGACAGACGCAGACAGCGACAGGCACTTTGAATGTAGCTCGGCCGGCAAGGTTTTCTAGCAAAATGCCGCGTGTTCTGTATTAGCTGCTCCGTGCTATAATGCTGCTACATATTTTGTAACTTTATGTGGGCACTACGCACTTGACGATCTACTAAAAACTATTGCATGCATTTGACGTAATTTTCAGCTTCAAAAAAGTTCTTCATAACTAATATCTAAGTTCTTAGTTCGATTCTACATTCCTAAGTTACATCACTTTAACTTAAAGTGGTTGGTGTGAGGCCGCCCCCCTAATCTTATCTAATATAATCTAAGTTGCAAAGATATATTACATTTGAGATTTATATGAAATGCACTTACACAAGCAGACATGTATAAGTTCGCGCTTAAACATGCCGCATGTGAACCTACAATATAAAACCCAATCTCAAAAAGACATAAGCCCTGCAACACTTTCCGACCTTCCCTGTAACAGGGGTGACATTGGCAAAGTGAACTATGTTTTCCAGTATATTGCTATTGTTTTAACGATAGCTGAGCAATTTGGGCCTTATAGTTGCAATTTGCAAAGATCTATAAACATTTACAATTCAATATTTTTAAGGGTTTGGTGGTTTACACAGTGAAAGTCCATTGTATAATAAATAAATTAACACAGTTTTAATTTATTAAATATTTAAGATTCATGTTAAATGCATGTCCACAAGCATGGTCACGTCCGTCCTGTGTCAGAGGGACCCACAGCACATGGACGCTATTACAAAGCTATATATTTTCTGAAGTGGCGGAAGGCCTTCCGTGGTATACACAGGCCACATATGAACTAACTGAATATATTATATTCTTATAGTTTAAAATTTTTTGAGGAATTCAAAAACACTGTTTATTTTCACATGAATATATTTAAAAAGATTACAATCTTTAGAGTAAGTTACTAACGTTTTCGACCTAGAAGGTCATCATCAGGTATCAAAAATCTGAATGATCAAAATGTCAAAAAATCAAAATGATCTGAATATATTATATGTTTTGTGGCCCACCTTCCCTGAAATAGGGGTGACATTGACAAAGTGAACCATTTTTTTCCAGTATAGTTGGTCAGCCGCATACCAACCTATAAGTTAAGGAACATAATTCTTAACATAGGTGACAATAATATAACATAACATAACGAACCATAGGTGGGAATAAAGGATTTTTGGTCGAAAATGAGATAAATAATTGTACGGAAACCTAGAGGAGATCATTTTCTGTGTTTGCATGTATTAACCTCACTTTCCTCTGCCGCTCTTGCTTTTTATATGACTTATTTAGTAACTAGGCTATTTAGTGCAATTTTTATTAATATTTTTTGAATTAAAAAAAATAGCGAGTTTTGCAACTGCGGCAACGACACGAATATTGGCGATCACAGGTAATAAAATGTTATTGCAGACAATATTTTACATTCCATATGACAAAATACTCATTCAGTTTATTGTCGTGTTCGTTTTTTTTCAATTTATGGAAAATTTTATGTTTTCGAGAAAATATAGTTTTTTGAATGCAAATAATATCAATTCTATTTGTAAAAACAAATTATCATTCAATTTAGTAAATCAATTATTTTAACACATTTCAAGTCCACTTACAACTTACAACTATAAAACTTTAACATTTTCGTCTAATGTTAAAAAAAAAAACATGTAATAAAGTCCACACGTGAATTATCATATACAATATTGTGTCGTCAACTGGCAAAATGCATACAATTGTTTTTTTTTATTGGTAGCTGAGGACGGCAGTCCCATACAAGTCTGTTTGGTCGCCGAAAAAAAGTTTCAAATCCAAAAGTGTTCCGATCTCACTGTCATTACTCCCGAAGATGTCGTTCAAATGCTAGTTCTGTCATTTTATTTTCTAAAAAACTGAATTCATCAAAAAATTCAACACCCAGTTCAAAATTTAACTAACCATTTTATACTTAAGCTGAATAAATCAATACACATTTTTTTAAACTTAGTTAGAATTATCTGTAGATGAAACAACTGTATATTATCTACATTGATTTATATTTGATCCGTGCTCAGTGAGCGTCATTCATTCTGGCTGAGCTCTTGGTATTTTTAGCCAAGCCGATACTCGCCTCTGTGGAACTTTAGATAAAACAATTTTATTAATCGTAAAATAAAAAAAAACGCAATCGGTTTTTTACGGCGCTCTATTTGATTGGTAGCCTTGAACGTGATTTAGTAGCCGCCTTACCTGTGACTGCAAAGAAAAACTGCTTCATGTAGATAAGAGAAGTTGTAGCTGAAAAAATAACTGCCAAGTATAAAAGTTACGCTTAAACTCAACCTTAGTTATTTCCAAAAATGTATAAACACTAGGGCATCACCGTTAGGGAGCGTTTTAGTGTCTTTACTTATTTGGTAGAACGCTGTGTTTTAGTTTTTATGTAATGTTATACTTGGGGTACTAATTTGTTTGTAATGCTTTTAAAAATGATCTGAAATTGAAAATCAAAAAAAAATAAAATATGTTTAAATGTATATTAGTAGTTCATTTAATTTCAAGTAAAATTTTACGGAAAAGACTCTTAGGGAATTTGAAAACGGATAATATACCCTAAATGAGAAATGAGAAGAATGCGCTTTTGCACTTCATCATACAGGGATGAATTGAGGAGCAAAGGGCTCTAAAGTGAATCTTTTTTTTTTTTTTGACAGATGTTTGACAGATGTGCAAGATCTTTTGAGTAGCAACATCGAAGGTGCCAAATACGATGATGATCGCAAAGCTTATCTGAAGAGGCACAAGAAAAAGAAGTATTCTTTCATGGTGAATAACAGTGTCTGAAATTGGTCTGAGACAATTGTTTCTATAATTGGATGAAAGTATAACAGATGATGCTATTTTGAATGCCTACATAATTAAAAAATTGTATTGTCTTTTGTTTCAGGCATTTACATAGTCTGGGCAGCCGTCCGCTGCTACAGGAACGCGCCGCGAAGGCAAAATTTAAAATAAAAACATTGCACATTCAAAACCCGAGTCGACGCAAAACCACGCCCGACATTCACCACACAGGCCTGATTTATACCAAAAGCAAGATCAATAGATTAACCTCAAAACCGCACGAGAATTGATTTAAATATCCAACTTAAATCCGAGTGAAACCAGTCTATAATTTAAAGCCAAGTGTCAAAATAAAATCAGTTTTCTCAATGTTGAATAACAATTAAATGATATCGGTCTCTTAGCTTCACGTGAACCGGTTGTAGTTACACGGCGAGTTGGACAAAAAATTCGCCATAGATATCAGTTAACCAGGTCAGGTAGCTTTGCGGTCTGTTCGCTTGCATAATCAGCTTTGAAATGGGCGAAGCAAAGTGCGAGATCACAATAGCGGATGTGGATGGGTCTGTGACGCAATACTTGGGGTCGAATTCTAAGGAGAATGATGCGAATTCTTCCGCTGAGGATTCCTCAGAAGGTTCTGTGGACGATGAATGCACGACTGCTAGCGTTGGAGACACAGATTCCGTTGACGGGAGCGTATCTTCAGGATCCTCTGGTTCCTCTGGTGGTAGGAGAGACCCTGAGGATTGCCCTGTGGTTTCTGCCAATGACGCAGTGGCTTACTATGACACCCTGACTGTGCAGAGAGGAAGATCTCCCAGGAAACCTCGTGTGGCTGGTCCGAGTTTCTACCATGTGGAGCAGTTGGAGGATAAGTTGGCGCCGACGTCATATTATGAGGTACGTTCAACTGTTCATTTTATCAAGTTTTATTTATTTGACGTTTTAAGTTTTTCGTGGTCGGCAGTAGATTGAGGATGATTGATTTCATAAAAGAGTTGTCCGTTGGGTTATAATTTTCAGATCAAAAATGCACTCCTATGATGTTGCTCATAGTCTGCGTCGAAACGCTCATACAACGGATAACACTAGGACCATGGGTAGAAAGCTTTTTAAATATTGAATCTATCAAATTTTTTTGAAATATGTTTTAATTGTTCATTTTGTATTTATGAAGTTTTATTCAAGTTCTTGTGAATACAGACTTAATCACTCAATAAAGTATGTAACTTCTTATGAAGAATTGAAGTCTTGACTTATTATTTTTATATCAAGGTATAATATCAGGTCAAAAGATGATACTTTCATTTTTGTATAAACCAGAATATTCATATTCTTAGTGTTGAAATCTCACTTTCTGACCAATGGTTTTTTGCCCATTATTTGCACAGCTTGATTATTAAATATGAGGTTATCAGAGTGAATTATTAATCGTCCTTTCACTTGTTACCTTACACTGCAAATCTGAATGTTTGTAAATGCGTATATTGCACTTTTGCTGACCTTTTGAAATAAGAAAAATGAAAATAAATATTTTAGCAAGTTTATTTTACCAACAGTATCCCTGGTATAAAACATTCCTCTTGATTTTATCAAGAGGAATGCTCAATCATTCAGTAGGGGTGCTGTTACATATTCATCCATACTCTTTTTTTGTATTTTTGTGACCGAGGGAATTTCCGCAATGTTGTATACTTTGGGTATGTTCCCTATATTTCACAGATTGTTTAGCAAATTCGAAATTACGATTTGGACAATGTTTCCGATGCTAGCTAAACCGCTCAACAACTTTGACCAAATTTTCAGAAAACGTGTTGTAAACCTTCGCGATGGATCCTGTGAAACTTGATGGCGATCGGATTTTTTGTATTATTGTAGATAGATTTATGATTATATGTTTGTCGATTAAACTTATTGTGTATATTACAGATTCCGTTTTATTTTTATTTAAGAATATTTTTCTTTTTTAAATATTTATTTATGAAGAACATAGCTTTATTTTCACAGTTTATTTGAGGGAAGCCCTATCGGACTTTATCCGTCCATCTTCAGAGGCTAACTTAGGTATAAACAAAAGGATCAAAATTCAAAGCAGGGAACATAAAGTGAGTGGGTTTTTCCGGCAGATACTGTTAGTAGGGGAAAAGGAAAGCGCTTAGGCTGTGAAAATCAAAATGTTTTTCAAAAAAAATATTTGTAAAATTATTATTTAAGAATGAATTTTCACGAGGCATAAATGTGCAAGCTTTAGAAAATTTTAATAGTTTATGTTTCTCGAATATATTTTTTCAGTCATTCTCATTTTCTTTTTATGTGGATTAAAAAGGAAAATCTGAAAAGTTTGAACTCGGAAAAGTTATTGTACTTTAAAAAAATTGAATTCAAAGAATGGAGTTTTGTTTTCGTGTTTAATTGCTGAAACTGAAGGATAAAAGCATGAATTACACTTTTCCAATGTTCAGTTTAAACTTCTGTAATGAAAAGAAAAGTCTTGTTTGTTATTTATTTATGTGAGCTACCAGTCCCCCAAGCTTAAAACTTTACGTGTTAACTCAACCATAGCGTTTATCAAAAAATGTATGTAAAATAAAGCAGTGCATTTAGTGAGCGTTTTCATTTCCATACATTTTTGATAAAACGCTGTGGTTGAATTTAAGCGTACATTTATAAACTTGGGGTACGGAATAATCTAGAAACCCTCTTGTTAGTAAGTAATTGTGAAAGAATAGGGGGTGTTGCGTTAAAAAAAAGCTACCTTATTGTTATTTATTTCAAAAAGACAATGGCTCCTCAAATAACACAATTTGATAAAAACGACTGCTTTAATGTTTTTTTTTATTAAGATTTTATTTGTTTAAAAATTGCTCTTCTTGTAAGAGTACCTAATTTAGGAAACAAACAATACACAAACAAATACAGAAATAAAAAAAAATCATTTGAAAAAGTAGAATAAATTCATTTCAGTGACATTTTTTTTCTTTTAACATTGTTATCATGTGATTATCGTTCTTTGTTTATTTGAAAAATTATCGTTTTATTATTTTTTAATAAAAAAATTACCTTGTTACATAAAGCGGTTGTCCGCTGAGAAAAAAATCCAATGAAGAACATCTCTGCAAAATACGTTTCTAATAAATTCTAATAAATTGTATGAAGCACATTTGATTGCCAGATCAGCTGTTGACTCGCGGCCATGTTGGATCGTTTAGTTATTACATGATACGATCTACAGAGTTTTTTTGTCGAGAGTGCAGAAACTGAACAGTGGACATTTTTCATTTCGTTATTTGATCCTGTACGACAACCTCTTCTGTCCCATTCTTCTTACCAAGAAATTTAATCAAGAGTGTTCCAAGTATGTAGCGCAATAAAAAATGGTCGTAGCAAATTCACAGAAATTTGTAGCAAGAGATCGGTTAATAAAACACAAAACGCCGGGTAGCACTTGCGGCTTCGTAGCTAACTAATCACACTAATTTGTAGCATTGAGGCCACTCTGCTACGACTGCTAAGATAATAGGTGTATCTACGATAATAGTTGTAGCTACGAGTAGAATTGTAGCTACGCCATATCCAAGTAATAGTCAATCTTGCATGGCAACAGAAACCTTATACGCAGCCTTAATATAGGCCTGTTGGTACAATGCTTTCATTCAGTGTCAGAGTGCTAAAGTTCGATCTCCGGCAAGTGTGTCAATTTTTTTTTCTCGTTTCGTTTGTATTTCATTCCCAAAATAAAAATACAAGCAAGACTGACTCAGCCTTAACAAGAGATGAGAACTATGTGTGACGCTTAGTTGCGTTTGGCTGAATATTTCAACTCTACGTTTATGTTTATTAAAAAAAAATGTGCTCGTAGGCTACACAATGGAGTCCGGTAATTTTTTTGTTTGTTATTCGATCATTATCAAACTTTACACGATCCATCTCAATGGTATCGTACACGTTTTCTGAAATACGTCAAAGTCGGGTTAGCGGCTAAGCCTGACATAGGGTAAATGGTTTTTGGTTGTTTCCATCTTTCTATCTTTGGTCTACGTTGCAAAGATGTGTTGACATTTATGGTTCTTATTTAATGCACGCCTGCAAGCAGACACACATAAGTGTGCGCTTACACATGCTGCATGTGTATTTGCAAAAAAAAAAAAAAAAATCTAATAATAAAAATCCAAGTTGCAAAGATATATTACATTTGAGATTCATATAAAATGCATTCCCACAAGCAGACACGTAAATATGAACCAAAATTAAAATAAATATGAACCTTGCAACTTCTGCCGCCTTATTTGAAAACAGTGTATTATAATATCCTATGTATGCTCTGCATTTTGTCTCCTTGACCATGCCATTTATTAACATACTAGCTGTACCCCGCCACCCCTTGTCGTGCCTCGTTTGGTTGCTCTTATTGTATCATGCTGCCATTCTGTTGGAGGTGGTCAGTATATTCGTTGAAGTGTCTCACATCTTTTAGTCTAAGAATTTCCCTGTCATAATAAATAGTAAAGGCATATTTCTGCTCTCACATCCTTTATTGTTCCAGTTTTTTTCATACAGAAACCTAATAGGGCATGTAGACAATAAGTAATGTAACATTCATCGCAATCTGTTCAGTAGTTTAGGAATCCATACGAGACCAACATACATAACTCAAATACCTTTAAAAATATAACACAAACATCCTTTCGATTTTATATATTAGAACAGAAGATTATGCAGGTACACAAAAAAATGTTTTTTTTTTCTTACTAGCACTTGACTTTTTTGTAATCTTTATTATTTTATTATATTTTGATTGCAAGCACATCGGCTGACAATGGGCGGCCGTTTATTGAGCTGCCACTTGACAGAGCTTAGCAGCGGGATTTTCCAAAGGTTGATTATTGTTCTCAGCATAATTACATTTTTTATCTTAACAACCTTTCTTTATGCTCACTGTTTATTGTGGAATTATCAATACCATTTTCATGTTCATAAACTGTATTGATTGCCCTGTAGAAAAAAAAAAACTATTCTTGAATATCATCAGGGTTATTCGCAACACATTTGATCCATAGCTAATCCATGGCTCGTCGTTTTTTGTAGGGAAAATTCACGTTAGATGGTGGTTGAGCCACGATTTTTGTGTGTGTGAATAACATCGCTTGAGTGTTGGTAATAAAAATAAGTCAGTGTGTTAACTATAGGCACAAAAAAATGACTTGTAAAAATTTGCGAAATTTTGATTGGTTTATATGCATTCAAACATTTGACTATGGTAATTTGTATTAAAAATTGCAAAGAAATAATAATATAAGATTTATATTTAATGCATGCTCCCGAGCAAACATGTGCACATTTGTGCTTACACATGCTGCATGTGCATTTGCAAGAAAAACCCGTAACTATCTATAATCTCTATCTATCTATAATCTAAGTTGCAAGGATATATTCATTTAAAGCTCTCAGATGTAAGCCCACAAACCAACAAGTGTAGTTCGCGCTTACAAATGCTGAATGTGTACTTACAAATAAAATCCAAACCTCAAATGAACATAAGCCCCACAACTTTTGCCGACCTTCCCTGAAACAGGGGTGACATTGGCAAAGTGAACCATTTTTTACAGTATGGACCTCATACAGTATAACCTCAAGTGAATATCGACCTTGCAAACCTTGTAGGCTTTGGTAATAAAAATCCGTGTGCCATACCTACGTGCTGTTTAATAGACAATTTTAATTCCTTTCCTTGAATTTCAAACCTTGAGAACAATTGCATAGCTGATCTATGAGGTAGGTACATCATTTCCTTGACTTATAGGTTGTTATGCGGCTGACCACCCATAATATAAAAATTGGTTCACTTTGCCAATGTCACCCCTGTTTCAGGGAAGGACGGCAAGAGTTGCAAGGCTTATGTTCATTTGAGATTGGGTTTTTATATTGTAGGTCCACATGCGGCATGTGTTAGCGCGAAATTATACATATCTGCTTGTGGGAATGCATTTAGTATAAATCTTAAATGATATATATCTTTGCAGCTTAGATTAGATTAGATTAGACATAATGAAAAAAAAAGATAATAAAATTCAGAAAGGTTTTATCGATTTGAAATTTAGAAGATTAAGATACACCTATGAATTCACACAAACAAAATTGTAAGGTCACCCGGCTGGGTTGCTATGGGCAAGGCAAACATTTATTTTGTTATTGGTAGCTTAGGACGGCAATCCCTACAAAACTGACGTATGCTTGCCGAGAAAATAGTGGCAAATTCAAGTTTATGATTACAGTACCTACTGGCAGTTTTTTTTTAGAATTTCTAGTATTTTTTTCCAGTTACGATCTTGGGTAGAAACTTGTGGCATGGCAAAAACGCGGCAAAGTCCTTGATTGTGATAAATGATTGCCGGCAATTGAAGATATGATTGGGCAAACATTATTGTCCGCTCTGGCATCGAGAACTTTCAATTAATTAGATTATTGTCAATAGAACTGTTACTGACCGCGCCATTTGCCAGGGCGTCAATCTTTTTGCCATGGCGTTGTAGTCTAAGTTGCAAAGATATATTAACAACTAAGATTCATATTGAATATATGGCCACAAGAAGACACGTGTAGTTGCGCGCTTGCACATGTTGCATGCTTACGCAAAATTTTTAAACACAGAGCCCAATAAACTCGGACACTGTAGTCGCCCTTTTTGAAACAGGTATGGCATTGGCAAAGTGAACCTTTTTTTTTTAATACAGGACATTAAGGAAATTAAATTAGGTCGAACGATCGTGATCCCCATTTTAAACGGTCCGGTGTCGTTTTGGATCCGTTTGCAAAACATATGGGATTACCAGACAAACCAAGCCGGATTGTGTGAAAGACCAAAGTCAGAAGTCGTATAGTGTGTGTACAATACACGACTTCTGATCCGGTATAGAACCGGATCGTAGGGGCTAATTCTAATTTAGTGTCATTAATTCAATTAAGATTCAATGTCAGTGATGACCAAGAGGTAAAGTCACTAAGGTCGACTGCGTATTAGAAATAAAATAACGCTGGTTCATTCAAGTCGGGCTTCTTGTCGATAATATTGACACGGGTTCAACATTTGTCATTGGGATATCATAAATTTAAATAAAAAATAACGCATTCTGTTTCTGGTCTGGCAAAATAGGTTGGTGCATTGCATTCCTTTTCACAAATCTATAAAGCATGTACTGCAGCAGATTGATTGGCATGCTCTCTGGCTTGTAGATCAGCTGTATAGGTGTCTGTGCATTGCGATGTGGCGCATTTCAACATGAGTTGTTTGCGTGATGGAGGATTCGCTGCATCCACAGCACGACACGTCACTACACATAACTGTAATTAATGCACAAGATGCACATCTATCAGCTGACTAACTGACTGATCTCACATTGTTCACAAAAGGGGGCTCACAAAACACAAAGCGTATTTTTTTTAATCCTATACCAAAGATTGTTTCAACTGTGGCATCCGCATTGACCACATTGACGAAAAGTCCGTGAAAAAGAGGACAAATTGAGATGAAGCAGATAGAGGAGGCATTTGAAAAGTCTGTGAAAAAGAGGACATAGTGAGATGGACCAGATAGAGGAGGCATTTGAAAAGTCTGGAAAAAAAGGACAAAGTGAGATGAAGCAGAGAGAGGACGCATTTGAAAAGTCTGGAAAAAAAGGACAAAGTGAGATGAAGCAGAGAGAGGACGCATTTGAAAAGTCTGGAAAAAAAGGACAAAGTGAGATGAAGCAGAGAGAGGACGCATTTGAAAAGTCTGTGAAAAAGAAGACAAAATGAGATGGAGCAAATAGAGGAGGCATTGAAAAAGTCTGTGAAAAAGAGGACAAAGTGAGATGAAGCAGAGAGAGGATACATTTGAAAAGTCTGTGGAAAAGAGGACAAAGTGAGATGAAGCAGATAGAGGAAGCATTTGAAAAGTCTGTGAAAAAGAGGACAAAGTGAGATGGAGCAATTACAGGAAGAGATTTTGAAAGGATTATGCCTCCAGAATGAGTTACACATCGCAGTTGATTCGCTTCCAATGGGTCCACGTTCAACTGGAAGGCTTTTGTAAAGGGGAAAAACTAGCCGGACATCCACGTTGCATGATCCAATGTTATCTTTTTAATCACAAATCCTAGTTCAGGAAAAATAAAAAGAAAGCATTTTTCGAGCACAAATCGACATGCACCTCTTTAAGTGCATAAATAATTCATTAAAAAAAATTGTACATCTATCTGCCATGGACTCGGAACATTTCGGCATTCGGAACTTTTTTCTAGGTGAGCAAACGTCAGTTTTGTACGGCAGTGCTGTCTTTAACAACCAATAACAAAATATTTGTTTGCGGTCGGGTGACGTCTTAATATTGCCTAAGACGAAAACAGTTTTTTTTTTAAATTCGTACCCCTATTCATGTTTACGAAAATTGGCAATTTTGCTACATGCTGATAGGATGATTGGTAACACTTGCAGAAATATGGAAAGTAGATGAAACGAAAATGAGAAGTAAAAGTGATCAGATTTCCAGTAGAGGTTTTGTTTTCTGTGTGGAACTAACGGTCATCAATCACGACAGATAATAACCAGTCATTTAATAAGCTGATCGTTCTACATCCTCGTAAATTATTCACGGCGGAACGATAGGTGTGATTCAATTGAATAACAAATCATTGGGTTCGTTTTTCTTAATATTCTATTAATAGTATTTTTAACACTGCCTTCTGCATCATCTCTTTTTGGCATTGTTTTGTTGTTAATTGGTTTATTTAACGCCCTGTTATCAAGCTGTACGAATAGAACAACTTTTCACCGCGATATAGCCGAAGACGTCAGATGCGGCGAGTGGGACTTTTTTTTACTTTTACTTTTACTTTTTTATTTTTACTTTTTACTTTTTTAATTTAACCTAGCGCTAACCTGTTTCAGGTTGCCCTGATCCCTAAAAGGTAGTTTTTCATTTCTTATGGATTTCTTTTAAAGAAATCATTTATTAGATTTCTTTTTGAGGTTATTTTGTTTTTGTATACATTTATGTCATTTATTATTTTTATCCATGAATTATAGGATGGTATGAGCCTGACCACCCATACTGTAAAAAATGGTTCACTTTGCCAATGTCCCCCCTGTTCCAGGAAAGCCAGCAAAAGTTGCAGGGTTTATGTTCATTTGAGGTTTCAGCATTCAGCAATTGTAAGCGTGTTTGTTTGTGGGCATGCATTTGGAATAAGCTTTATATGTTAATTTATCCTTGTAACTTAGATTATTATTATTATTTGAAACTCTTGGTGAGGATTGAACGCAAGCCCCCTGGCTTTGAACGCAGGTGTTTTACCAACTGAGCCTTTGTCGGACATAATATAGCAGTGATTCATAGAACTAATTCGGTTTTTTGTAATCAAAAAAATAATATTAAATTGCAATATCGAATGATTGATGATCGCGAACAGTGCTATTCACAAAACATTTAATCTTTAACTCATCTATAGATCATCGTTTTTTTGTATTGAAAATTCAGTCCAAGTTGCGAATGAGCCATGGCTTTACTGTTTAAGAATAACTGCTATAGAATTTGCATGTATTAAATCTAGTAGATTATTTCCTTTCTTGCCATTTCCGCTTCTTTTTATTTCATCTACTTTTACCCAAATTTAAAAAAAAAACAACGTAATGCATGCGTACAGAAATAATTCGACTTTACTTTCTTGGGTATTTGAAAGTCGTTACAATGGTGATTTTGTTTCCCATGATGACTCAACAATGGGGCAGGTACATGATTTTTTACACGTTTAGGAAAACACATCATTAAATCGATTAGAATCTTCAAAATTTTACGAGCTGATCCATCATTAACCTATTGCAATATTTCAAAGATAAAACGTGTGAGAAAAAGTGTATTTTTTGTTTACGTTTTTAACTAGAGCATTATAACATTTTTGAGATCTTTATAAATATGAAAAAAATAGACTCACCGCATATTTCAAAAGATTATATTTTCTCTGCGGGAAAACGTCAAACGTCTAGGTGACTAAAGTCCTTAACCAATATCAAAATATTTGTTTGTCTTTTCCTTAGCAAATAGGCCATGTGCCGTCTACACAATTTAGTGGTCTATGGAATTTGAAATCTTTATCTGCTATCTATAATGGTTGGAATGAAGTTGAACACATATTTAATAATTATGCAGATACTGTAAAAAAAATCAATGACACCTCTGATTCAGGAAAAATCAATTTCGCCATTACAAACATGAAAATTAAAAAATATTTGCAACAATAAAATAAGGTATTTTTTAACACTCACGATATCCGTGATATGAATGTTATGGAAAAAAAGGTTCAATCTAGGGTTTTTTCGATGCCAACCTGGTTTCAGGGAGTTGCAAAATATATATTTATGTCAGGTGTGTTTTGTATGTACACATCGCACGTTTAATAATAAAGAGCAATAACTCAAAAAACATGAATGTTGGGAAATCACGTTTGAAGTTCAGACATCCAGTACAACTTGTATGGGATGAAAAAGGCGGCCGATGTTTTATCTCGGTCATATTCGTCCAAATTGAACGGCTGTCGCATTCTACCTATTCTTCTCGCATTGTTCTTGCGTTTTATTACAAAATCTCGATTTTCCCAATTTTCGAGTTATTTCTCTTTATTATTAAACGTGCGACATGTAGAATGTGTAAGCGAGAACTTACATGTTGTAAGCATGCATTAAATATGAACCTTTGATGTCAATATATTTTTGCGACGTAGATTATAGAGATATGTATAAAAATGATTTACAAAACAATTTTTCAGGTTTCCATCTATGTATGTTATTTTCAAAAAATAATTCATATTGCCGCATTTGATTCTAGGTAACTCATATTTAAACTGTTAAGTAATGACCTTTGCTGTGCAATAAGTTCTCAATTTTTATTCCAATCTTAATTTTCCAGCATTTAAAATTAATTAAAATCGTAACAATAAAATGTTTAGATTATTATTTCATTGACTTTTAATTAGATCTTAAATCTGTATGATTTTTTTAAACGAGATTTCACGTAGTTGGTCGGTATCAGACGCGTGCCCTAGGTAGAGGCAAACAAATTTCAGAATAAATAGTTTTTTCTTATCTTTTGGAAATTGCACAATAAAAATTTATTAGAGTTTTATCAATGAACAAAATCAAATAATAACTATTTTTTGTTAATCAAAATTTTTAATATTGAATGCATTTTAATCTTACGTTGAAATTTTATTGTAATCGATATTTATTTACTTTACTTAAGAAGAGATGCAGTGTTTATGTTCATTTGAGATTTGTGTGTTATTTTGTAAGTCCTCATGCGGCATGTGTACGCGCGAATTCATAGGTACGTATCTGCTTATGGCCACACATTTTACGTAAATCATAAATATGTATTAATATTTTGTTGCAACTTAGATTGCAGATTTTAATATATATCTATAATTTATAATATACATGTTAAATTTTAGGTTTTCACGGATATTATACAATGTTGGTAGGTTTTCGGGTAATCCGTTGACTTACTATTTTCTAGCCGACGTTTCGTATCGGTATCACGATCCCTCATCAGTCTTATCCCTCATCAACCTTTCACCCAGGAGGACCGCCCTGATGAGAGATCGTGATGCCGATCCGAAACGTCGGCTAGAAAATAGTAAGTCAACGGATTACCCGAAAACCTACTAACATATACCTATATATATTTATAGATAGATAAGCGGACGTTTTCCAGAGATGGTATTATATTTGACGTTATATAATAACATTTTTTATTCTTACTTTACTAATATCTGGCGTAAGACTGACGGAAATTGTTAATGGTTAATTAGACGCCTTTGTGAAATTATGTATACAGTGCTCCGAGTACGAAAAATCGCGTAAATACTACAACTACTAAAAAAATATGTATGATACTAACAGAGCTTACAGTGAGTGTTTTACTTTTCATATATACATATTCTGTTTACGTGATAGTTAAGTGTTCACGTAATGTTTTATACTCGCGGTACAGGAAACAACCTTTCTCACACTTAAAATTGAAATTTATTTCTACAGTCATTAAAATTACGCAAATCGCACCGGCCATTGCTTCAATACTAATCTAAGATAAATAAAATAAAAGTAATGGTGTGGATCTGTTGAGCTGATGCATCGAACCGGTACCTATGTTGTTTTTTATTAATTAAAAGAAATAAAATAAAATATTTGATAAAAGATGGATAAAATCACATGAACTATTTTTTTTTTCAAACTTAGATTTGTGAAAAGGAATGCAATTCACCAACCTATTTTGCCTGGCCAGTTGTATTCATGCAAAAGCAGAAGCTTGTGTGCATGCAGGCATCTGTTGAACGAGGGTCGAAGTTATGGTCAAATGGCCCAGACGTGATTCGAACCGACGCTATTCTGTTCCAAATACGCTAGTCGAACATGCGACTTTATCCCCTCGGCCATACATAGCACCGACAAATTGATTGTTAAAAAAATATTATACTGCACATAATTTTGAATTTCTTTTAAGGACACTTGGTGAGGCCTATTACCAATGTCAAAAAAGGGATGATGATAAAAGTTTTTTTTTTCTCAACACAAAATATTTTTATAAATATTTAAAAATATAAATGGTAAAACATTGTTTTAATTCACTTTATTTTATTTGTTTATGCTCGAATATTTTCGCCTAATGAGGCATCTTCAAGAGCAGAATGGTTACAAATATATTTTTATAAAATAATTTTCAAAACAAAAGCAAAATTCATAGACAAAATTATTTTTAAACACAAATGTAAGATTCAAAAATGCATTATTATTAGGTATAATGAAATTAAAAATTTTAATACAATAAAAATAAAATATGTTAGTTAAATAAAAATAATAATAACAAATAAAAAACAAATTATTGCAATATTGGTGAAACATAGGGAATCTGCACATTCACTAAGTCTTTATTTTTATTTTTGTAGATTTCCAACGCTTCCAGAGCCATCAGTCTCCTCACTTCACACTCAGAGTGCATTACCTCTACATTGGTAATATCGAAAGTATGGTCTTTATCAATGCAATGGCCTGCCATCACAGAGTATATACAAAATATTTTTCATTTTGCAGCTCATTATCAACTTTTTTGCCATGAAAAAATAATAAAAACTGTTAATTTTATATATTTAGACAATATGCTTGAAAATTACGAGTACCTACTCTATCTTTAATCTATAATCTATACTCTATGGTTCAGATAAATAATTTGTAAGTAGGTACATACAACATTACGAGTAAATCCTACATCAAAACGTATTTAATAACATAATGTACTCTGGCAGTATTGTAATTTCTACCTTAATTTTATTTTTCAAATTGATTTCATACGTTGTACTCGTACCCATACATAATTGAAATTTCGACTTAATGTCACGAGGTTAGGCACACACTTAATGAGCGCCTTTATTTTTTCTACCGAAAAGAGAGTTCGCATTAATTGGACACGTCTACTTACCTACATGCATATATACATACATAAATACATACATAAATACATACATAAATACATGCATACTTATATACATACACGCATACATATATACATGCCAAACGCATGTTGTGTAACGTTAATCTTCATCGTACATCCCAGGTGTATTCAGAGTCGGTCTTCAAATAAAACATTCATTCCGTTTGTAGGTAGGTATGGCTAAACCTGCTGTACAGATTTTGATTAATATTTCTGAAAACCTGTAAATTACTTCCGTCAGTAAGATCCTCTTAATTGGAAACACTTTTTTTTCTTTGGCCATAGAGTCTTAGTCTTAGCTGAGAAAATAAATTGGTCCATGCTCCAAAATTACGTACTCAAACACGTTCAGATTAATTCATTTGAGAGATGTTGTCTTGTCTATGGTACTGCCCCAAATAATGGCTTTGATGTAAGATCGTGGAGACATCCGTTGAAAACATGGATTATAAACATGTGGACTAGATACGGAATTTAAAAAAAACAACTGTCACAACGTGGGCCCCACACTTCTACATCTTGCGAGTGTTATCACCAGGTCCTACGAGTACAACATCAGCAGCAAACTAAGCAATGAGATAATCCACATGATGGCAAACTGATTAGAGGTACATATTCTTACTCCCCTGTGACAAGAAACGTTTAAAATTTTCAGTCATCCTAGGCTGTAGTGTGTACTTCATTGATTACTTGCCTCGTCAAAATACAATTTTTTATCACATTAAAAAAACTGTAACTTCCATACCACTTTGAAATACATAAATATTTTTTCTGAAATTAAACTGGACTTCAAGGAGCTTCTATTCCAATGCTAATTTTATTTTTAACCCTCCCCCCTTTTTTGAGGAAAATGAGGGGGGCCAAGGTCATTTCCGTGTTTTGTGTGATTTCATGTTTTTTTTATGATAGAAGGAGGTAAAAGTACTTAATTTTTTTATTGAATTCAAACACCTTAAATGTCATTAAACACACACAAACAATTTGAAAATGCAGTTCTAAATCCTTCTTGGGAAATTTACCTAACCAAAAACTTACCTAACATTAGACAAGCTATAACCTAACAATATTTCACATGTGGCTATTTCTTACATAACTTATAGTAAAGAGCATTTAATTTTAAACAACTTATCCCTGTATATTTTTTACGTATCTCAAACGGTTTAGATGTGGTAGGGTTAATCGCTAATGCTTGAAACGGGCAAACTTATAAGTTGGTATGCGGCTGACCACACATGCTGTAAAAATGATTCACTCTGCCAATGTCACCCCTGTTTCAGGGAAGCACGGCAAGAATTTCAGGATGTATGCCCATTTGAGATTTGGGTTTTTATGTTGTAGGTTCAAGCGCGATCTTGTACGTGTATGTTTTATATCTTTGCAATTTAGATTAGATGAGATTCATACCCTATTAATGTTGCATCCTATCACTTAGAATCTTAAAAGATTTGTAGTCTAATCGTTTGTTTCTCTGTTAAATCTGAAATAAAACTCGTTTGGGTTAGTGATAGTGCAGTGTTCGTCTGTCTCTGAATAGCACCGTAAGTGGAGAAGAAGTTTCTAGCGGCTGCTCTATTGACTTATGATATCTGCGGACTAGAAATTATGTTAACGAAAATATACATTATATATCTGTTGCAACCCACTTACGAAAATGGACATTAGTAAGAAAGAGAACACTGAAATTCACAGTTGCATTTCCATGTGTACAAATAAACTCGGGTGAATGTAAAAATGTTTCTAGAAAAGTGGCAGCATTGCCGCGTGCGTACTATGCCCGGAGCAGTCCAAACATAGACGCATGCGGAATATTTTATCTTGTGATAAAAAAAAATTACGAATTTTAAAGGAAAAAAGGCATTATTTTATGACATTATGGCATGTGTTGTAATTGGGTGTCAATATACAAATTGAAGAAAGCAAGAAAACATAAAATTTGACACGTAAAACATGTTTTGTATGACTACACCACGGCAACGTTTGACAGGACTGAGACAAAAGTGGTATATATTATGTATCAATGCAGTAAGTTAGTTTCTGCTCCTCTTATGTTATCACTCAATGGTCTGCTCACTTGTTGGTCAGCTGGAGTGGCTGTAAGTGTTGCGCTATGAGAAGTCGGCTTACTAATGCCGGTACGAAATCTCACCGAAGTGATGGCTAAGTGAGATAGGTAAGGAGTTACTTTCAATTTCGTTTCATAATTTTAGGCGGGATACTACGTTCGACGAGTGAACCGGATTCGTGTGTTGTTCTACCTAAAATATATATTAACGCCACCCACTATATATTATTTTGTTATCATTAATGAATGATTAATACATCACCTCAAGTGTAAAAGCTATGTGTAAATTCTACCTTTAATGGCGTAGACATAAAAATGTATTAAAGATGAAACAGCATCACTAGAGACTGGATTAGTTTTCGTATAGATACACATGAACGAAGGAAGTTTACGTAATGCATTTAAAATTTACTTGGCATACTTGAATCATTAATTTAATCCATTCCTTTACTAATAGGTTGGTTTGAGGCTACCTGAGTTTACTCTAAAAATTGGTTTGCTTTTGCACAATGGCACCCCTGTTTCAGGGACAATAAGCATGCCATAATAAGTGCCAGGGTTTGTGTTCATTTTGGGTTTGTTTGATTCTCGAAAATCCATTTTTTCTTCGAGAAGTATTTTAAAGTTTTTCTTGTGTATTGTAAAAATGTGAAAAAAAGAAAAATAATTTAAATACACACCTATCTTATATGGTATCAGGTTGAGATGACCATATAGGTCGAAAACGTTTGTAAATTATAATTCAAATAGAATTAATATCGTGTGTGAAAATAAAACAATGTTTTAATCAAAAATTAGTTTTTTTAAGAAACAAATCAATCAACATGAATTTTCAGTGTTAATACACAAACCATAAAAAATATTCTAATGATTTCTTTATTTTTTAAAATAACGCAGAATCCACGACAATTGCATTTTACAATAAATTCATTTTTTCCCTTCCGAACAGAGTATATTCTCACCTTGCAGTTGCGCCGAGTCTCGTAAAAAGTAACAGTAAAATTGTTATGGAGGAAAAAACACTTCGGATTCACGTTTACTTTCCTCGATCATTAATTTCAACAGAGCCCACTAGTTGGCCGCCAATGACCACTCCGAGAATGTAGCTGTTACCTTTCATACCTTTTCACTGTGATACAACTTCTTAACAATAATTGTTTTTTAACTAGTTGTATTTTTAAATTATTTTCTAACATAATACCTAGCTTATGTACGTAAAAAATGAGCTAAAATGCATTTTGGTTCATCTCAATGGTCTTTATTTTTTTTATACATGGGGGTTTAAAGGTATTTTATTTGTTTTTCCTCAACTTATACGTAGATATTAGGTTGAGACTAAAAATTTTGGCTAAATTTTGACAATGCCAACTTTATTGTAGGAAAAATATGAGTTGTCAGGTATATGTTAAATTAAGGTTTTGGGATATTTTATATGTAAGTATTGATTCGAATTGAATTGTGCCTGCTAGTTGTCGTGCATTAAAAATATTCTTAAATGTTTAAACTTAAAACACCCAATCTAGAAAATTAATAAAAAATATATGAAAAGATTACACTTTAATTTAGATTTTTCATGAAACGGTAGCCAAAGTTGTGCAAATGTTCAGCTTACAAAACACCCTTTTCTCCGCCATACATTTTGCAACATACTGTCGTTTACCGTGCGTGTTATCTAGAGCCTCTTTTGTAATTTCTAAATTTCAACTCGCTTTTCAACTTTTTTCCGGATGTAAGTTGTCTTGGCATATGCAATTAAAGTGCGAAATTTAAAATGAAAGATTTTGTTACCTACTTAAAATCATCAGTTTTATCATCATATATTTAATGGTTTGTGTATTAACGCTGTCAAATTAATTATTTATCTTAATTTTCTGAATTATTTTTTTATATAGGTAGCCTTCTTTCTCAAACATTCCACACTTTCCTTATCAAAACAGATTAATTTTCAGTATTATCAGGTGACGCATAAAACATCATGTCAAACCTACTAGAAAGTGTTCTTGAATCATAAAAAAAGAAAAAAAAATCATAAATTTAAATAATTTATAATTAAATACATAAAAAATGCAGTGAAACCAATTTTAAACTATTTTTCATAGAAAAATAATATAGTGCAATGTTGCAGGTAAATTTCATAATTCTAAGATAAAATAATAATTAATTTTATCAAAGAATTTACGAGCAAGCGAAATGACCTTATTGTTTAATAATGCTTTTTTTATTGTTATCCTATTTACCTACCTATCTACAATGTATGCATGATAACATTTTAGGTACATTGCAACTCTTTATTTATGTTATACCTACACCTTAATTTTATTGTATTGTATTGTAAACAAACGTTCTCAAATACTTTTTAACTTCTGATAAAAAAGTTATTTATTTTACACAAAATGGCCATAATCTGTTGTGTTTTTGTTACAACATACACTAAAAAATTGGTTGGTGCATTCAAGACATGATTCCTTGACTTATAGTTTGGTATGAGGCTGACCACCGATTCTTTAAAAATGATTCAGTTTGCCAATGTCATCCCTGTTTCAGGGAAGGTCAGAAAGAGATGCAGGGCTTATGTTCATTTGAGGGTTGTAGGAAAACTTGGTTTGCTTCAAAAAATTTTAAATCTTTAAACTTGGTTATTTATGTAATCAAGTGCTTTGTGGGTGCTGGGCTCTATCATTTCCCTAATACACAAGGAAAAATACAGCTAAAACTAAAAACCAACTCAAAAGGAGTTTGAATCTTTAATCAGAAGTAATTTCTACAAGATCCTTGCCAGATTTTCAAAATTCTTACATGCTTACATTAAAGTTTTATATTAATTGCCGATAGAGGTCAACACGTATAAGACTGCATACTGTTGTTTTACATTAATTCATCGTTAATAATGGAAATGATGGACCGTGGAAGGAATCTGAAGATGAACTGGTACATTAAGCGTGCCTAATGTCAAAGCTACAGTCAGGATGTCAAAGACCTCGCATTGCCTAATACTCGATACAGATGGTCGTTGATACGCGGCATTTTGGAGTGTAAGGCAATCGCGTCAAAACTGATATAACACATCTTAAATTTGTCCTTTAATTACGATGACATAGGATTTGTTAGGTTTAAACGAGAATTGGGTAATTTCACATTTTTATTTATTTCATAAAATGATAGACTACATATTTAAAAATGCCTCTGCGTTTTTTTTTTAAATAATATCTGGCGTAATTTTTAAATAAGATCTTTTTAAAATTCGCGCATTTTCGATTTCCCGTAAAACAGGTCATTTTTTATTTATGCAGATGCGTCAATGGATCTTCGGAAAGTATGTATTTCATAGAACTGCACCGAGGCCTTCAGATAGCCTGGCGGATCCAGTGACGTCACGGCTTGTCTAGCCGTCCGCGCTGTGTTTTGGCAGGACTCAAATTCTCGGAATTTTATTTTAGAAATTTATCAATAAAAAAATTGTTTTTACTACTTAAAAAAACTATGGTTGCGATCCTTGAAATGTGTTAAACATAACCAAAGCATTTTAACCGTATTTCCCAACATTGAAATTACCCTTTGACATATTTACAATCACAATAACTACATAAAGTTGGGAGCCACTGGTCTAGGAAAATTTACAACAAGTTTGTATTTGAGCTACAGGAAGCGGAGTCTTAACCGATTGAGCCATCGGTGTCTAATCTAATCTAAGTTGCAAAGATATGCTACATTGAGGATTCACATTCTATGCATTCTCACAAGCAGACACATACACGTTCGCGCTTGCACATGCCGCATGTGAACCTACAACATAAAAACCCAAATCTCAAATGGACATGCACCCTGCAACTCTTTCCGTCTTTCCCTGAAACCGTGGTGACATTGGCAAAGGGAACCATTTTTTACAGCTTGGGTGGTCAGTCGCATACCAACCTATAAGTCAAGGAACAATGAGTGATTAAATCTTAATCTAAGCTGCAAAGATATGTATCATTTGAGATTCATATTATATGCATTCCCACAAGCAGACACGCATAACTTCGCGCTCACACATGGCGCATGTGGACCTACAATATAAAAAAACCCAATCTCAAATGAACATAAGCCCTGCAACTCTTGCCGGCCTTCCCTGAAACAGAGGTGACATTGGCGAAGTGAACCTTTTTTTACAGTATAGGTGGTCAACCTCATACCAACCTATCAGTGTGATGGATTATTATTCAATAGGATGGTTTCGGGAATGCGGCAAAATTAAAAAATGCCACGCACGACTGACCGTCACTACCGCCATGACATGACTGGGTTTTTCTGAAGCAAGTGAACGTTACTTCTAATATACAAAAGCAAGTACCCAATTCCTACACACTATTAAACTTGCAACGCATTTTAACTCCGCTGTCCTTGAGAACAGGTTTCCCAAATGTCACACAGTCTCGGCTTTTCAATAAAATAATATCGCGCGTTTTTAGTCTCTTTCAAATTCAAGTTTTAGGACCGGATAACTGCGGTGTACTAAAATTTATTTGCATAAAATCAAAGACGGCAATCTAGGTCTTTATCTAAAAATGACATAAATATATGGTAGCACGGGGAATCATTTCCTTATAATTTCTATGTATTTATATATTTTTGTAAGTTAATCATAGATTGCCGTGTTTGGTTCTATGCGACTCGAATACAATGTGATGTAATACTGAAGTACAAAGCTTCATGTTCAAATCCAAGTTTATGGAAACTAGGGATGCTATGGATATGAAATTTCAGATAGGATACGGATATGGAATTATTGTGGATGTCCGCTAGTATCAGATACTTTTGGTTACGATTTTAGATTTTTAAGGCATCGTCAAAATATAATACTTACAAATAAGAATATAATCTGGACATTAAATTTGGTTGTACGATCAGTCGGATGAGAGATTGTTATAGTTGTTCCTTTAAAAATGCAAAAAAAAAAACAATATCAGAATAAAACAGTATAAAATTCGTAATTTCTATTTCATTACTCAATATTTTCAGAAACTTTTTTATTGATTTCGGTTACGGAAACGGATTTTTTTTATTTCGGATATTCGAGAGTTTCGGTTACGGATTCGGATATCCATTACATGCCTCATGAAAACCATGGGATAATCAATGAAAATTGTAGCAGCGCTCTGAGTGAGCGTTTAAGTTTACAAACATTTTTTGTAAAACGCTGCGTAAAAGAGTTTTTACTACATGTTCTGGTATTTAAATTGTAAATGATACCCACAATGTATTTATAGAAGTATTTATATATTTGAAGAAGAAGAGAATTTTAATTTTGATTGTCATTGTCATTGAGGATGCCTTTTTAGGCGAAAACTGCTAGACATATTTAAAATAAAATAATAAAAAAGTGAATTAAAACAGTATATTTCTTTGATTAATTATTTATAGAATGTCGGGCGTAGAAATATCCGTAATTAACATACAAATTTTTGTATGCTGTATGTGTGTATGTTGTGTGCAAATGTAGTCTAATTTAAGTTGCAGACACATTTCAAAATATAATCTAAGTTTCATTGATTGAAGAGGCATTTACTTTGTAATCTTTCATCTTACGAGATAAAAAAATATGACGAGCTGTGTTCTACATAACTATGAGAATATTATGTTCTACGACCGGTTTCACAAACAAACCGTTTGCATCATCAGGTGGCTGAATAATACTAAATGGTTCAGATACCGACTCTGCAAATAGGATACAGACGCCTAGGATTTATTTTCGAGGATAAACTGTAAGAAATGACACTCTGACTGTGCACTGTAAATACGTGAATCAATCCTGAAAGTCTTGAGCTTATGGGGAGGCCAAAGCGTCTTCAGAAGCTTCCCTGTCTTTTAACTCTGTCGGTTTTAAGTGTTTAAAGATGGTGGTTTTTGTCCAAGCTGTTATAAAAGATTGAGAAATTATATTATTGCCGAGTGTCAAGGTACAAAATAATGTGATGAGATGGTTTGGACCTGTAGCAAGAATGGATGAAAAAGAGGTATAGAGTGTATATACAGAAGAAATGTGAAAGGAAAAATAGGAAAGAGAAGAGAAAGAAGTATGTTTGGATTAAATTGGTGAAATTATGAAATAATGGGATATATGTACAAAGCGAATTTAAGTCAAAGAAGGATATGTATCAAAAAGGTGAGAGATATGAATGAATTGAGTGCAACGATAGAAAAAAAATGGAGTCAAATCTGCGGAAGTTCTAGCTACCCTTAGTGGAATGGCGAGAGAGTTACAGTTACAGTCTCGAATTCATCGTTCTAAAGTATATTCTATAATATCACTCTGTGAAAAGATAATTCAGCAACATTGTAATACTGTCCGATTAAACAACAAAAACTATTCAAATGGATGTTATAATGTAAGAATGCCATTACAAATGATGACATTGGGACAAGGTGGATCTGACATACTGAGAATAGCGGTCTTCCTGCGACGTGCATATCTTCATTTTTGCTAAAAAAGTAAACCATCAATATAGGCGCATAGCGCTATCCACAAATTGCAACAAAAAACTCTTGCACCACATTTCGCGACACATATAGCTCTTCTCCGAACTGATCCATTTGTCATAATTGTCTCAAGTGGTGTACGTACTTATTCACAAACACAATGTAACGCAACACCAAGTAAAGTTCACGCTCTGCATTATGCAGCGCGATGATCTAATAACGGGTACCTAATCAATCATGATAATGGTCTATGAATGAAAAATGTGCCGTGTTTTGTGAGTGGGCAGTCACTACGTGAACATGTACTCGGTTATCTACGTCTATTTTTACGATAGGCATATTGCTGTATTATCGGCTGTATGTACTTATGGATTAAAATATATTATACATACTTAAAGATGATGATGATGATGGTTATGGTGATAAAAATGGCATGATAGGGAAGCTTGTGTTAGCGCAAACTTACACGTGGCGCGTTATGGGCATGAATGGAATATGAATCGGAAAGGTTAATTTATCTGTGCATCTAAGATTACAATATGTGCATAGATCCTGTTACGAACTATGGATTCGTCGTACGTGAGCCTAGGCACGCTGGTATATGTAGTGTTCAACACTCTGGGATAGTGTAGAACAATGCTTTAGTAAAATCCTTTATGGAAGTATCTATCATGTTCTCGAACATACAAAAATCGTCTCTGCCACACATATACATACGATTAAAGATTCTGTGGGACAGAGAGAGTCACTGGTCAGGTAACTAGTCAGAATATAAGACAAGAAAAGAATAGATTATTTGGAAAACCTCTGCTTAAAACCTAAGCACACAAACACAACCTACATTACAAATGGGTAACAACACGGCCTGCGACCAATGAGGACTTTGACCAATGAGAGCTCACCAGAGCTGAGGTTGTCTAATTAAAATCCTCAAATTAATTTTATTATTATACCTACCATTATTCCAATTCCCCTACATTTATTCAAAGTATGGAATTCCCCAATTGTTATTTAAATGTTTTAGCGATGTTATTTTTTCTATCTCAAAATCCCAAACAGTCACTTTAATCATTGTAACGCGAACACGACTGTTAGCAGAGAGTGAAGAGTGAACAATACATTGTAACCTTTATTGTGAGAAATAAATCTTGTGTAATAAATTTAAATCGCAATTTAATTAAAAGAACCCCAAGTCAAATCTTTTTTAAATTTTAAAATTGACAGATATAAAAATGCTGTGACGTTATACAGCCGGGTTGCCAGGTCGACTTCTGACCAATATTTGGCTATCGGTTGCTAAAGCCCCTTATTACATAGACGTGTGATGTTTGCCCATGGAGAAAAATATTTTTTTCAAACATTTACGTGTCGAAAGCGTTTCAACTTTATATACCGTGATCTGTGGTTTCAACCCTACTGTGCCTAAAGTCAAAAATGTAATAAAAAGATTTTTATAATTTAAAAATAAGAAACATGAAGCGGGAATTTCCCCCCTGTTCTCGGAAAAGCGCAAAGGTTGTAAGTTTGCGGTTGATATGATTTGTTTTTATAACAGTTTCAAACAAGCGAAAATTTTAAGGCTCTCGCGCAACGGCCAGATGTTTGTCGGTACTACAAAAGTTTGCTTGCCCAGGAAATACTATTTTTGGAGAAAGCGTTGTAAAATTCAAGCAATTCTCGATTGAATTTCCGCCTTTGAAATTTCAAAAGTTTTCCTTAAGTTTCCTCTGTGCGTGTAAAATTTGCTAATTTTCATTGAAAAAGCTGCGAGGGAAGGCACCGGTGTCAGCCCACGCTTTGAAACTGAATTTCCCTCTCATATTCCGTGTCAATTGCGTCATAGGGCCGATTTTTTAATAATACCTAATGACACTGTCGAGTTTCTTACACATCACATCTTTATTACGCTGAAGAAACTCAACGCGGATACCTACGAAACCTTCAAAAGCTCCAGCTCCAGTAGACCATGGCAACAAATTCCGGAAAGCAGCTCTCCAGTGTCATTTGCTTCCTTGACTTATAGGTTGGTATGAGGCTGACCATCCATACTTTAAAAAATGGTTCACTTTGCCAATGTCATCCCTGTTTCAGGGAAGGTCGGCAAGAGTTGCAGGGCTTATGTTCATTTGAGATTGGGCTTATATATGTTGTAGGTCCACACTCGGCTGTCTTAGCGCGAAATTATACATGTCTGCTTGTGGGAATGCGTTTTATATAAATCTTAAATGATATTTATCTTTGCAGCTTAGATTTAGATTAAGATTAGAAAGCCTCAAACTTTTATTTATTCATCCTTGCTGCCTGGATAAAACTATTGGTTTCTCTTGCATATGGAGCATAAGTGTGTGCGTTGTCAGATATTTTTGGTCGCGCATTTTTTCCCCATGTCACCCCTGTTTAAGAGATGCTCGGCAAAAGTTGAAGTGCGTATGTTCATTTGAGATCTACGGTTTTATTTTGTAAGTAAACATACGGCATGTGAAATTGAGAACCTGTGAAAATAAACAGGTTCCAGCCCTTTGGGTACTATTCGGTAAAGAGTTGCGCTACATGTGTAGCTATGTTGTGTTTAAAAATAATTTAAGAAAACTTTCATAAAGAGGTGTTAATTTTTAAACCAGTCCTCATTTTTCAGCATAAAAACAATCCGATTTTTGGTTTTACTATCCCAATGAATATAAGTGTGAAGTAACCGTTAGTATTCTCCTTAACGCATAGTAATTAATGCACATCCTTAGAAACTTGCCATAACCTTTCACCCTACATTGAGTTTTTCTCTATAAAGTTACTTCAAGTACGAACTCAATATGTACCGTAACCCTACAAGCTTAAACCTTGATAAACGCGTTAAATGCCAGCATGAATTACTTAGAAAAGTTATTTCGATACTGCGACCGATCCGTAGTTCAGTGGTAACACTTCGGACTCTGAATGGGAAGGTTGTGGGTTCGATTCCCGGCGGAGCACAAAAAAATATACCATTTACATTTTCAAATTTGCTCTTCGCTGGGTTGAAAAATTCATAAAACCTTTACCAATGACCGGTCACCAAAGGTCCATCCAGCCTTACAAAAACTGGGTCTTGCTTGAGAATTGACGCTTTGTAGCGACGTAAAATGTGTAGCTCGTAAAAAGGTCGATAGCTCTTGGTAGAATACTTGCATTCTATGCCGAAAGCAAGGGTTCGATCTCAAGGCTCTTGGGTAGGAATGAATTGCTTTCAATTCATTCCTACCCAAGGAAATGCAAGCATGGGAAGAAATGGAGGCAAATTTGAAATTTCATTAATTAATTAGCTTTCATTAATTAAAATACTTTTTTAACTTTTTACAATTCACTTGAGTTTTATTTTTTAAAAAACACAACCAGTTTCGGGAGAAGCAGTACCTCCCATCTTCAGGTGTAAATATCAACTAACATAAAATACAAAATTACCAAATTAAGCAAGGATTTAATTTGTAGTACTGGTGGGGGTAAGTGGGGGGCGGGGCTTAATTGGAAACAAAGAAAGTAATGGCGAAGTGTTAGGAAAGAGGATATTATTTAAGAGGTTATTTTCAGAATTAATATTTTTTTGAATTTCTAGATTTTCAAAGTTGTTCATAATTGATACATAGAATTGCTTTCAATTCATTCCTACCCAAGGAAATGCAAGCATGGGAAGAAATGGAGGCAACTCTGCAGAGGCTCTGGCCTCAATAGGATATCACTCTGTTTATCATATTGTTTCAGAATACCACCAATCTGAAGCGATACTTTATTTGGTCCCTTCGTTTCTCTTTTCCTTTCGAATTTTCTCTGTATTTGTCAATCTTTCATCATCGATTCTTTCTACAAGCCCAAACCATCTCATCACATTATTTTGTTCCATACTAGTACATCCTTGATCACTTTGCATGTATTTTTAGGCCATTCATTCTTAGCTTACCATTTACATCAAAGTCAGTCAAATCATGCATCTATAATCTATAATCTAAGTTGCAAGGATATATTCATTTAAAGCTCTCAGATGCATGCCCACAAACAAACACGTGTGTTTCGCGCTTACAAATGCTGAATGTGTCCTTACAAATAAAATCCAAACCTCAAATGAACATAAGCCCTACAACTTTTGCCGACCTTCTCTGAACAGAGGTGACATTGGCAAAGTGAACCATTGTTTACAGTATGGGTGGTCAGCCTCATACCAGCCTATAAGTCAAGGAATAATGCATGCTTATCGAAAATAATAAAAGTGTTATTAGTTGCCTTTAAAAGTATGTTTTTTTAGTTAAGCATATGAATTAAAATATTTTTTGTTTTGTTTCAGGTAAGAAATTTCTGAATCTACATCTGTGCGTGATTTAATGTAAGTAATAACCTATGTTTCAAACATGTACGCTGTGAGCACTGGTAAGTTTGCGCTAACACATTTTGCATAGGTACACAAGTTGAATATTAACTTTTTTTTCTTCTTCAACAAAATATTATATTAAAAACATCAGTTTTAAGATAAAAATGCAAATTTTTCAATGTTTTATTTTTTTAGAGAATTCAGCTACATAAACCGTCATAAACGAGAGCGTGCAACTATGTAAATAGCAAATTTTAATGTTTGTACATAATGTTATATAGTGGAAACACGAGTGGGTATTACATTATTTTTTGCGCGGCCTTACGCAACAATTTTTTTTTATCGCAAATCATTGACCCGAATTGAGTAATTTCTATACCTACCTACTCGCAGTATTATTTTCAAATTATTGACACGAGAAATGTGCAAAGAATTTTAATGATTTATAGTTGAAATTTTCAGTTTTTTTTTGCCTACCTTGAATTATTTTTGGACTAGAAATTTTGACGACTTAATTGGGATTATTAAATTTTGATTTATATTTTTAACAACAACAACAACAAAATGTGTCTGTAATTTCTACACAAAACAAGTAAATTCTAAAATAACGTTTAGAGACTGCTGCACAAAAACCGAAACCACTGTCTCAGGTTCTTTAACCAAGATGTTCTTCTTTAACTAGTTCCCCGTCACCTCTCAATTCTTCCCTACATAATGAGGAGTACAAACCCATATTTCTCATTATGCGACCAATATTAACATTTTTTTGCTTCTTGACGGGTATTTTCGGTTTCATCCTAACTCTCCATAAAACTACCCGACGCAAGGGTGTTTTTTAAAACACCTTTCAGCAAACGTTTTCTGACCTTCAAAATAGAATTGCACAATATTTATCGTTGTTCTCATTCTTCCTTTTCTTAGATTAGCTTTACACCTTATCACCCTTGTTTCAGGGAAGTTCAGCAAGAGTTGCAGGGTGTATGTTCATTTGAGATTTGGGTTTTTATGTTGTAGGTTCACATGCGGCATGTACAAGCGAGAAATTGTACGTGTTTTCTTGTGGAAATGCATATAATGTGAATCCTCAATATTAGATATTTTTGTAACTTAGATTAGATAAGGAGGATATCCCACCGTCTCCAAAAAATTTAAAGGTATTCCTGGAAGTCAGCAACTATTGAGAGCTTTTCTTAATCCAATCTGCTTACATGATCCATCCAGACTCGTCTTTTTTTTCCTTATCTCCATCTCGTATATCTTCCTTGTGAGTTCATTTATATTTCTTATCCTGTCCTTCAGGATTCTACTCAGTATCGCTCCAGGGTTTTTCATTTCCATTTTCATAATTATATTTATTCATCAATGACCCAATTTCGTCAAAAATCAACAACGCTTTAAACGTTTAATGGGAATAATTAACGGGTTAAAAATATCCTTGATATTGTTTTGATCTCATGAGGGTGTACGGAGAGTGAGAGGAGGGTTGGTCGGGGGTGGAACGGCGACGCCAGGGCGGGACTTGGTAGGGAAGGGGGAGGAATGACGTCACGGCCGCCGTCTGTAGTTTTCCCATTAATTTACTGAATTATTATCGGCGTCTAAGTGAGAGAGACTTGCGCGCCATATAACCATGGCGTACTGCGGGTACAGGCCGGCAATCTGCCCTCGCACAAGATGTACAATCATTTGCCTTATGTTTATCTTTGGAATGGAGCAGTGTTGAACTGAAATTGAAATAGAATTGGTTGACATGTCAATAGTAAGGCCAGGCATGTCAAACAGGCGATATTTTTACAACCTGCCCTTGTAAATTTAACGGTCAGTTTTGAAGTCGACAGTAAACGCAAAAACGCAGCTAAGTTACACATTTAGTGTAATTTCTTGCCGCGTTGTTGCCGAACGGTTTTGCATGTGTCGAGTGGAACCCATTTTTTATAGGTAAGGTTACGCCAAACACTTCAGTTGAAGTGGGGGTTTCCCAGCTCCCGAGGGGGGAACATTACTTGTGAAAGCTGAGTCAACCTTGCCGGTGTTTTATTTTGGGGTTTGAAATAAACACTGAAACGGGAAATCATTTCTGACACCCCTGGTGGGATTCGAACACGAACTCTCGGCATGGAATGCAAGCACTCCCCCAATGAGATATCGACCAGACTAGACAGAATACCTGACAGGAATTCTAGTATTTTTTCATTTTAATATGAGTTTTTAATGTCTCTGCAACTTTGATTATAGATTGTAGACAAGATGTATAAGATCCGACACTGCCTGCTGTAGTCATATTATGTATATACTTGCAGATCTGGCATCGCGACGCCTTCTCCGTTATAATGTCAATAATATTATATGCTGATAATTACTTACTGGGGTGTGAAATTAAAGTGATGTAAAAATAATCTGAAAGGTCAGAATCTCGTTGTGGAGGGAATAGAAATTCCAACGCTCGGTTAGCGCGGCATAATCTCAACTAAATTGCTTGTCGAGATTTTCCTGAAACGTGGGAGATAAGAAAAATAACTGAGAAAGATTAAAAAACCCTTTTTTATTTGCTTTCAACTGATACAGTTGTTTTTTCCAACACCCTTAAATTAGTGATTTAAATGCCACTGCTTAGTACTGATAGTCTTTGTAACACGAGGGCTTATTTGTACCATGAGGCGCAGCTGAATTATTGGACAATTTGTATACAGCGCCGTTTAGTGGCACTTGCCACCCCAAGGGCGCTTTTATGTGTTTAAGCTTTTGTTAAACAAATGTGTCTTAAGCAACTTCCTGAAACTGCCAACACTGGTCTCTGTTCTCAACTCCAGAGGTAGACTATTCCAGCAGGATGGACCAGCCGAACTAAAAGCCTTGTCTCCAAAACCGGTTCTGTTCCGTCGAAGTGGCTGTTGAAGCCTGTGGCACAATAATGGCACAATAGACAGCACAAGTGTTACAAAGGCTAATTACGTGCAGTGGCATACAATAGGTTTTCGCAAATTTTCACCACATTCTCATTTCAACACGGTTACTCGTTGCGTAATGACCATTACGCAACGGGATGTAGAAATGTATGGCATTGTGATTGCGTCAGCTGGAAGGTCCAGCTCCGATAGACCACGGCAACAGATTCTGGAAATAAACTCTCCAGTCTCAACCGCTGGTCGTGTGAGCCTGAAACTCTTCAAGTCTAATTTGAACTCAATACTTCAAGCTCAAAAGTGGGCACTCTTTCTTGTGAGCTATTGACCGGAAAAAATATTACATTTGACATGTATTTTTATTCATAAATGTAAAGCAACGCTCACACCGTGTCTAAAGTTTATTCATACTGTTATATGTATCCCGAGTATAAAGCATTGCGTAAACTCATCTCGATCGTGAAATTTCATGAAAACTAAATCACTCAATAGATGTGCCGTCGTATATTCCATACATTGTAGATTTACGCGATCGTGGTGAGTTGGTGTGAATGTTTTACACTCGTGGTAAGACTAGCGCGAAATTGTTGTACTAACACAACAGATTATGCATTGTACCCGGCGCGATAAACATGGCGGAGTGAACTGTCAACAGGCATTATGTACGCGGAGGAAAATAAAATTACCAACGAAATGACCGGAACACCAGATTTCAGTGCAAAAATAATCAACAGTTTAAAATTTTCATTTTTACTGCTTTACAAAATATATTCACACTTTTACAATGGCACTTCTATCGAAGATTGGCAATCATGACTGTTTTGAGTCAACTTGACACTGGCGCCACTGCACTCTGCCTCTTTCCTGCCACAAAGAAGTTTTTTTTTTTTTAATATATTACTTTCTTGACATATAGGTTGGGTTCCTTGACTTATAGGTTGGTATGCGGCTGACCACCCATACTGTAAAAAATGGTTCACTTTGCCAATGTCACCCCTGTTTCAGGGAAGGACGGCAAGAGCTGCAGGGCTTATGTTCATTTGAGATTGGGTTTTTATATTGTAGGTTCACATGCGGCATGTGTTAGCGCGAATTTGTACATGTCTGCTTGTGGGAATGCATTTAATATAAATCTTAAATGATATAGGTATATCTTTGCAGCTTAGATTAGATTAGATTACCACTCGGCAATATTTCAATTGATTGATTGTAGATTTGTATGAGGCTGACCTCCCATGCTGTAAAAACTTGATTCAATTTTTGGGAAAGGCGGCAGGAGTTGTAAAGTGTAGGTTTATATATGAGAGGTTTGTTTTTATTTTGTAAGCACACATTTGACATGTGCAAGTGCGATTTTACACGAGTGTGCTTGTGGTAGTGCATTAAATGTTAACCTGAAATGTCAATATGTCTTTGAAACTTAGATTATAGATTTGATTGCCCGAAATAATCATTAGATTGCTGCATTTGGTTCTATTCGACTAGTATATACATGAAGGTAGTCTATAATCTATAATCTAAGTTGCAAGGATATATTCATTCAAAGCTCTCAGATGTATGCCCACAAACAAACACGTGTAGTTCGCGCTTACAAATGCTGATAATTCTTTTATATCGACTAGTATATACATGAAGGTAGTAATTCTTTTATATCGACTAGTATATACATGAAGGTAGTAATTCTTTTATATCGACTAGTATATACATGAAGGTAGTAATTCTTTAATATCGACTAGTATATACATGAAGGTAGTAATTCTTTTATATCGACTAGTATATACATGAAGGTAGTAATTCTTTAATATCGACTAGTATATACATGAAGGTAGTAATTCTTTAATATCGACTAGTATATACATGAAGGTAGTAATTCTTTAATATCGACTAGTATATACATGAAGGTAGTAATTCTTTAATATCGACTAGTATATACATGAAGGTAGTAATTCTTTAATATCGACTAGTATATACATGAAGGTAGTAATTCTTTAATATCGACTAGTATATACATGAAGGTAGTAATTCTTTAATATCGACTAGTATATACATGAAGGTAGTAATTCTTTAATATCGACTAGTATATACATGAAGGTAGTAATTCTTATACATCGATAAGTATATAAATTATAAATAAAGTACCTACCTATAAATTCCCGATGTTTTTCGTCATTTTCTAAATACTTTAAAAATAATCAGTTGATACCTTTAGAATTGATTAAAAAAAATATTCATAAACAGTACCATTCAATCAAGAAAACCAATTTTATCTATGGTTCGGATAAAAAAAGTCTACGTCGATAAATGATTGGAATGAAGACTATTTCCTTAATTTACGAATAAAAAATCTTCTCAATATTTTCAGAGGGCTTATTTATTTTTCCATCACAAAATGCCGAAAGCAATATTATTACGAAATTGCTAAGGTCGGCAAAAATAAAAGATTCAGGCTACATGCATATCTATTGAAATGTAGATTAGAAAAATAGGACAGCGATATCTGCAAAAAGAGGGACAGAGGATACCATATTGTTTCACAAAATAATATTATATGGAACCTAATTTCAAAATGGAGTCAGAACGTTTTTTGCACGGATGTAAGAAATTTGATTTTTTCTCGACGGGCAAACGGCACACAAAAATGCGCTCCTTAGTAACCAATAAGTATTATTGATTAGTTATCATTTGCCCTTGCAAATCGTGCGTGTAACTTTATAACTTTTTTGTCGGCTTGAAATGGGCAGACTTGATTACTTTTTTCAATCAATGAACTCTGCATGAGAAAATGCCCAAATCTCCATGAAAAAACCCCCAGGGTTCTATGACGTTACGCATCTATAAATAATCTATATAATCTAAGTTGCAAGGATTCAAAGCTCTCAGATGTATGCCCACAAACAAACACATGTAGTTCGCGCTTACAAATGCTGATTGTGTACTTACAAATAAAATCCAAACCTCAAATGAACATAAGCCCTGCAACTCTTGCCGACATTCCCTGAAACAGGGGTGACATTGGCAAAGTGAACCATTTTTTACAGTATGGGTGGTCATAGAAAAAAACGCATAGAAAATAAAAAATGGATTTCCAAGAATGAAGGGGTTTTTCTAGTAAACAGCATTGTGAAACATAATATGTGCAGTTGAAGTTATGCCAAATGCCATGGAGGAAAACTTGTTTTTTTTTAAATATTTAAATTTACATGATGCCTCTCCAGTTGTAAAAATCCCATATCCTATGCTTAATCGTTTAGAGATAATGAAAAAACAGCAGTACAAACCGATTGAATATTGAAGTATTATATTGGTCTGATATTGATTTTAAATTGGCATCGATTTGGTCCATGACCGTTTGGGAATCTCTTCCCGGTTCGCGCCACAATGTCAATGTTGCCTGCCGACTGTTCTATTTTCAAATTCAAATCCCAGCCCTGCCAGAGAGAATAATTATTCTTTTTATAAATTTTCAAAGACAGTAGACACAATTTTTTAACCTTACTATGTTTTTTACTTTTTTAAATTAATAAATGAATATTCTTTTCTTATATTCATACCTTCAGTCCAATCATTTTGTTATATTTAGAGGGAGAAATGTTTTTGCAATGAGGTTTAATTGGCAATATTAGTAGATGAAGAAAAAAAAGAATAAGGTTATTTTATGAATATAAAATAAGGTCATGTAAAACAATATAAAATAAGTAATGGATGATGTTAATTCAAGTTTTATATCAATAAAATCTAAATATTTGTTAACACAGAGAATCATTTCATGCGTCAAAAAATTGCAATTTTATCTTTGAAAGTAGGTACAACTAGTTTCTTCCTTCCATCAATAGGCTTAGCCAAACTAATACTTTTCATTCATAATTAGGTACTTATATTGTTTACTACTAGTATAATAAACAATTTGTCTCATATGTTTTGTTTTACAAACTATGAATACATTACAATATTTTCCATTCAAAGTGTCACAGATTTTCCATCATAATATCGAATATTATGTGCACTTCACACGCCTACATACGTCAATGCACAAACAGTTCCTTTCACATAGGCGCATAATACCTTCCCACAGACAATCGCATTAGGGCATTATTCATAGCTATGACGTCGTCACTGACGTCACGATTTGACCGTGACCTTGACTGGAGGCTTATCATCATCATCTTTCAAGACCAGAGCATCCCCCAAACTTTTTTGTATCGAAAAAAAAACGCAACGCAACTAAGCTACACATGTAGTGTTTATTTTTACAGATAAGGTGGCCTGCATTACGCCAACCAATTCAGTTGAAGTGGGAGTTTCCCAGCTTCCAAAAGGGCTGGTACTATTTCTTGTGAAGGCTGTCGCTATTTTATTTTGGGTTTTGAAATAAACACCGAAACGGAAATCATTTCTGACACCCTCGGCGGGGTTCGAACCCGAGCTCACGGCATGAAATGCAAGCACTCTACCAACTGAGCTATCGACCGGATTAGACGGAAGACCACCTAATTTTTTTTTCATCCCCCATTTATATATTTTACTGGGAATCCTTATCAATGCATTCAAGTAGGGGAATGCCGTGAAATACTTAATAATAATTACAATGGAATATTTGGAATTTGGGAATATTTGTGATGTCACCTGGCCGGTCTGAAGATGTCATAATTTCAACAAAATTTATAAAGGTAATTTTAAAAGACACGAAAGTGCACAGTACTGTATTTTTTTCATTTCCTCCAAGTGTATGGAATGGTAGTGCTGTGAACTAGAAGCAATCCCTGATTATCGTCACATAGCCGAGATATTTTGAATGTTTGGGATCCAAATTAAACAAAAAATAGTTCAACAAGAAGAATATTGTCGTCAGGACTGTAAAAGTTAATTGTATCTTGTACCCTGAGTATACAACATTTACATAAAACTTCCCTCGATTGTGCGAATAGAAAATGTCTGGAATATGTGACGGCACTTCTAGTGAGTGACTCAGCTTTCATACATTTTTTCGATTTACGCGGTCTAGGTGAGTTTACGCAATATTGTATACTTCTGTAACTGTAACTCTGTCGCCATTCCGCTAGGGGTGGCCAGAGCCTCTGCAGAGTTGCCTCCATTTTTTCCTATCCTAACATACCTCTTTCAATTCATTCATATCCATCACCTTTTTCATGCATTTTCTTCTTTTACGCTCACTTTGTATATCCCATTCTTTCACAATCTCCTCAATCTGATCACTCCATACTTTTCTCGGTCGTCCCTTCCCTCTTTTTCCTTTCACACTTTCTTTGTATACATACTTTGTCAGTCTCAGATGCAGAATAACTTACAGAGGGCTGCTTACTAATCTAATCTAATCTAAGTTGCAAAGATATGTTACATTGGAGATTCACATTACATGCATTTTCACAACCAGACACGTACAAGTTCGCGCTTGCACATGCCGCATGTGAACCTACAACATAAAAACCAAATCTCAAATGGACATATACCCTGCAACTCTTGCCGTCCTTCCCTGAGACATGGGTGACATTGGCAAAGTGAACCATTTTTACAGCATGGGTGGTCAGCCGCATACCATGCTATAAGTCAAGCAACATAGACAACAAATTTCATTTTTAAAATCCCCTATTTTATTTTCGTTTTCATAGACCACAACATTTCGATACATCAATCCAGGGCATATATTATGCAGATGGCTTTGGGAAGCGCTGACTCCCGCTAGTCCAGTAATCGGTTTAGTTTGTGGTTGAAGTACTGTCAATATTAACTAGCTGACTAGCGTATGCACTATCCCACACACTTGACCTCACTCAACACTCATGTATACAATTCATTGCGACGTCAGACATGCTAGGAATGTTCTTTGGTTTCCAAAATGCAATTGTTGACAATTGGAAATGTTATTAATGTAATGGAGACTTTGTAAGGTTATTTCTATGAGGATATTAAGGATATGATTGTAAAAGGGCCTGTTGCACCAAACTCCAATCAGACAAAAATCAAAATTAAGTGAAATTTCTCCCATCAAATCAAAAAATTGGTTGCATATACGTAAGTCAGCTGATGTACATCATATTTCCTGTTGAAATTGCATCAAATTATTACCCACTTCCAAGAAATATTTAACCAAGGTCCTTAAAAGAATTAAGCAATCAAATATTGATTGGAGGTTGATACAACAGGCCTTAATAGTCCACAAGAGGCTCGAAAGTGGTCCACAGAAAAGTTATGCAGCATAAATAAAGAACTGTAAGACTACGAACACTAAAGATTTAAAATTATTATAACGGTCGTTAGACATTTTTTTGGAATGAAAAAAAAAAACGGATGTTACTGACCGTGAAAAGAGAAGAACGATTTTTTCTGTCATCAGAGTCACATCCGACGTCTTCAGGAGGCGTGTGTCTTCTACAAGGAAGAAACACGAACCTTCGTGTTTCGTGTTCGTGTTTCTTCCTTGTAGAAGACACACGCCTCCTGAAGACGTCGGATGTGACTCAGACGAAACGCAGAGAAAATCGTGCTTCTCTTTCCACAGTCAGTAACATCCGTTTTTTTTTCATTCCAAAAAATACGAACAGTACCTACATAAGTCCGAAAAAATCAACATGTCAAATACAATCAGACACATTGTAAAATACCCGTAAAACCTTTGACGAGCAAATAATCAGCGTAACAAAATACACAATTAGCACTTCTTTACAAAAACAAATTGAATGCTCACATGGAAGAAAAAAAAACACCAACAAATTGGCAAGCGTTTTGCAATATTTTTTTTTAAACGGCAATGCAAAATAACTACCGAATCATTTTATTCCTTTGTTTGGAAATTTCCACTCGCGAAAAGGCAAAGAAAAAAATCACCAAGTCATCGTGCAATCATTCGCGAGAGTTTTTAATGAAATGGACCCCGAGTATAAAGCATGACGTGAATCTCACCTCGATTACGTAAATCGAAAATGTATTGCGTATACGAAGGGCACTCCTAGAGAGTGATTCGGTTTCTATGCATTTTTTCGATTCGGTCAAGTCATGATGCGGTACGGCCAGAAAACTTGGTGCAAGTGAAATCATCATGTAATTATCGGATGACTGTTTTAAAACTGTATCGTGCTTGATGACTTTTACTTTTGTATCGGTATTTAGGTTAATTAGTAGTAATTTAATCATTAGCATCATTAAATTACGTACTTGTAAAGCACGAGAGTTTGTTTTATGCTTTATTTCTCATAATTGGAATATTTTATGCGACTTTTGAGGCATCTTGAGGAGGTGAATGTCCAGTCCCTCAGTTTATTTTGAAGAAGTAAGTAAGTTTGTATTTACAATACTACAAAAACTTTATTTTTTCAATTTGATTCCGATTATAAATTTGAGTAGACAAATGAGTTGTTGATTTAAATCCGAGACTTCCAAATTCCAAAGCAAAAACATAAATACGTCAAATAAAAAATATTTTTTAAACACTAATCTAATCTAATCTAATCTAAGTTGCAAAATATAAGTAACATTAGAGATTCACATTATACCTATGCATTTTCACAAAACAGACATGTTTAAGTTCGCGCTTAAACATGCCGCATGTAGTCCTACAATATAAAAACCCGAATCTCAAATGAGCATGCACCCTGGAACGCCTGCCTACCTTACAAGACCTTAAAAGAAGTCACAAGTCAAGGAACATACACAACTAATTACATTTTTTTAAATCACAAATAATAATATGTACAAACATCAAAACAAATACGGAATACAAAATTCTAATTAAAAAACCCTAGTCCCAGCCGCCAACATTACAGATCAACAGCCATTCCTTTCTATCCTTACATATTTTTTTCATTTCATCCAGAGTTATAACATTCTTCATACAAGCTCTCCTTTAATTATGACTTTGGATTTTCCTATTCATAGCGTATGGTAGTATCAGTGCATACGTGATTCTAATCACGCTGACAGAACAGTCCGGCTCTAGTGAGATGATAGTAGTAAGGTTCATAAAACGTAAGAGCGAGAGATAGAATGATCTGGAATATGCAAGAATGATCCCTTTTACAACTACATATACGGACTACAAAGGGAATAAGCATATTAGTCGCTTCAAGCATTTTTCCGTGAAAGACGAATAAGCAGTGATTGTTAAACCGTGAAAAATATATATTCTGTTAAAATAAATAATTGGAGTTTAATGAAAAGAGAATCCTAGTAAAATAACACATCCATACATAACACTATAATACTCGTATATTTAAATATGCAACGCATTTTCCACTTGCTTTCTCATTCAAATGTTTCTTACGTAAACTTAAGTTTCGCCGAGCATGTGAATAATATGATCTGATAACAACACCACATAAGGAAAGAAGATGTTTAATCTTTTATGTAATAATGATAATTGTATGGGCATTACCTGCTGAGGACACCTCGCTAAGTGGGAGTGTCAAAGCAATAACTCTTCCTACACTAGCGTGGAATAATCCCCATACATTAGGCGTGTATGGAATAAACCAGAGATTCCCAAAGTGGTCCATTTAGTTATATTTGTTAGCGTTTGGTGGTTCACACAGTGAAAGTCCATTTTATTTAGTTTCTACAAAAACCAACATATTGAATATTGTTCCTTGACTTATAGGTTGGTATACGGCTGACCACCCATGCTGTAAACATGGTTCACTTTGCCAATGTCACCCCTATTTCAGGGAAGGACGGCAACAGTTGCAGGGTGTATGTCCATTTGAGATGTGGTTTTTATGTTGTAGGTTCACATGAGGCATGTGCAAGCGCGATCTTTACGTGTCTGATGGTGGGAATGCATTTTTTTTTTTTTTTTTAATATAAGACATTTTTAGTACATTTTTTTTTTAAACTTACCTATTTCTACTACATAATAATTCAATTGTTTTATATGCTGTACCTCACCAAAAAGAGTCAAAGCTCTTGTGTGTGGTGAGGGATTCACAATTAATGTAGTCAACAGTAATAACAAATTTATTTCAGTTATTTTATATATTTAAGTTATAACCTAGAAATTTATTTAGGTTACTTCATATTATTAAGTTAAAAACTTAGAATGTGTATTTTTCAGGTGTGAAGAGATTTGATTGTGAAGAAATCAAATTAAACTAAGAAAAACTGAATAATAAACAAAAGCAAATAATTATATATATAGATATATATATAATTATATATATAATACAGGCAAGTAGGTACTAAAGTATAATAAAATAAAACATACATACATATGATTTATAAAAGTCTACTAAAGACAAGAATGTAATAATGCATGTAATGAGAATCTCCAATGTAACATATCTTTGCAACTTAGATTAGATTAGATTATGGGTTGGTATGAGGCTGACCACCCATACTGTTAAAAATGGTTCACTTTGCCAATGTCACCCCTGTTACAAGGAATGTCGGCAAAAGTTGGAGGGTTTGTAGTCATTTGAGGTATGGTTTTAATTTGTAAGTACACATTCAGCATTTGTAAGCGCAAACTTACAAGTGTCTGTTTGTGGGCATGCATTTGATATGAGTTTTGAATGTTTATATATCTTTGCAACTTAGATTAAAGAGGGAGGAGATTTACGCGATGTTTTGTGTTCTGACCACTGGACGCTGACCTAGCAGGACCAAAGTTCTCCCAACATCTTGAATAGGAAAATTCTCCGTTAAATCTACAACTCAATACGGAAGGAAACGGTATTTTAGGGGTCAATGGAAAATAAAAATTGGTAGGGTGTGCACGCAGCAGTTTTTTTTTGGGAACCTCTGGATTATTCACTATTTTGTTTGTTTTACCCATACTGTAAAAAATGGTTCACTTTGCCAATGTCACCCCTGCTTCAGGGAAGGTCGGCAAGAGTTGCAGGGCTTATGTTCATTTGAGATTGGGTTTTTTATATTGTAGGTCCACATGCGGCATGTGTAAGCGCGAAATTATGCATGTCTGCTTGTGGGAATGCATTTAATATGAATCTCAATTGATACATATCTTTGCAGCTTAGATTTAGATTTAGATTTAGATTTGTATGGAATGAACTGTCTATTATGGAGTCACATTATTATTTTCTTTGCTCTTTCTTAAGTGTAAAGGCTCATATGGGCTGTGTTCTGTACTTCATCTTCTGAGGAATGAACGGTACTTAAATGAAAATTAACCTCACACAAGACAAATTCTCAATGATTTAGAAATAATTTCAAGACATAAATTATGAGTGCATGAGAAATTTCCTAGATATGTAGAAATAATCGGTAAGCATACTAATTCGTGACTATACACTATTTGGTAAAAAATGCCGTGTTTGCCGCCCCCGTCGAATCCTTGACAGTACCTACTTAACCCAACGCGCTGAATGGCCAGCATTCGGCGACGCACCGGCCCGGCTGAACCATAATTAATAAAATTTACGTAAAATAATGCTATTAAAAGGATATCGTTTTTGTGCCTTTTAATTCTCCAAATGAGTTAAATGCCGCTAGTATTGCAGAACAACGCCATTTTGCATCAGATAACATACTGTAACGTTGTCGCCATTCCGATAGGGGTGGCCAGAGCCTCTGCAGAGCTGCCTCCATTCCTTTCTATCCCTACAAACCTCTTTCAATTCATTCATAGCCATCACCTTTTTCATGCATTTTCTTCTTTTACGCTCACTTTGTATATCCCATTCTTTCACAATTTCTTCAATCTCATCACTCCATACTTTTCTCAGTCGTCTCTTACCTCTTTTTACTTTCACACTTCTTCTGTATATACACTTTGTCAGTCTTCATTCATTCTTTCTGATTTGTTATAATGATGTATGCGAGTATGAGAAGAAGTGAAAGCAACTGTACAGAGGCTCTGGCCACTCCTAGTCGAATGGTGACAGAGCGACTACATCACAGGTACAATGCAAACATAAAAAAATAAAATTTTTGGTTACAACGGTTACACAAATTACAGTTTATATGTGTTTTTTTTTATGAAAAATTCATCTTTAAAAATCACGCTTAATTTGCAAGTAAAACTGATTTTAATACAACTGCAATAACAATGATTAATTTATTTAAAACAATGCATAATAATTTATCACGATATAATTCTCGGTATAACTTCATGTAACATTAATATCTATTTTCTATTTATTGTAATTCCTTACAGCGTTGCTTCAGTATTGCAATAAGCCATACGAGTATAAAACATACAGATAAACTCCCCTCAATCGCGTTAATCGAAAAAAATATGGAAGACTCTATAGCACTCCTAGTGAGTGATTAAGTTTTCATACACGTTTTCGATTTACGCGATTGAGAGGAGTTTGTGTGTGTGCTTTATACTCGGGTACAGAGGTCATGTTTACAATTTTCCGAGTCTTGTTTTGTGCGGCTTGAACCTTTACCTTTGTCTGTAATAATCATTATTTATGAATCTGTAATTATTAAAAAAACTGTCGTTTGTTATGGAGCTAAATTATATGCGAGACCACAGAGCCGGGAAAACATGATCATGTGAAGTAATTAATGCCTTGCTTGCAGTACCCGCGTAATTTTTTTTAATAAGTGAGTAATTTAAGTAAAATTGTAGAGGTATTGTTTCATGATTTTACAATGCCTTCCTAAGGGAGTTACTAAGTAACCTGTGTATAGTCGTTCTAAACTAACCTAACCTCTTAAACATATTTTTTTTTTCTTCTTATATATTTTTATTTGTGTGCATCTTAAGGTATATTTTAAATCTGTAAAGGGCTTTTCAATATCAATATATACAAATAAATAATTGATATGCATTTAGTCTTTCACGGCTGGATTCAGATGCTTGACATTTCGTGTTTTGATCGTGGTCCATAGTTTCTCTCTTCTTTTTTCTTATTTTGCTTACGTTTCGTTATTTCTGTATTTAACTTTTTGGAACCGCTGCTACCTCCTAGAAGATAGCAGAGGTTCCAAAAAGCCCAATAACGGCCACTTCGAGAGTTCCTGCACGATGTATTGACAAATGTAATAAAAGTAATGAATAGTATAATGATGATTTGTTTGGCTCCTTTTTATGACCCTTTGTCATCCCAAAGGCGCCGGTTGTGGATCTGGGAAGACACGGGTCTTCAGCTGCTTCCTCAAGACCGCCTCAGCATTTATTTTACGCAGTTTGACAGGCAGTGTGTTCCGGGCCGCGGGCGCATTCCTCCTCCTACGAAGAGCTAAAAAAAAAGGTCTTAGATAGGGAGAGATGGCAAAAAAGATTGACGAACATTGCTGCAAACCAATCTGAAGATTGAAACGTAATTTAAAGCGGACTAGTTCACTGACTAACTGAGTTCAACTGTCAGCTGTAACCAAGGCACCGGACTCGTCATTTTCCCGCGAGGCAAGAACTAACACATTTCGTGGAGACTCGTTCCTACCTTGATTGTAATTTGGTACAAAATCATTGATTGGTAGCTAAGCAGGCGAACCCGGAACTGATTTCCAAGAATCGTACAGTGCGGCTGTTTTTCTGCAATCATCTAATGGCATAATTATCTCTTCACTTATAACGTGTGTCGTGCAGTATGGGAGGAGATCATATTACCACAAACCTGAGCAGTTACAATAAACTACAACGTATCTTGTGATCTCTCATCAATTGTTTTGTCTTGTAGGATAAACGTATGGGTATATAAAAACAGATTTTAATAGTAACCATTTTTCTATTTATTTTTTCTGTCATTATAACCCTTTTTGGTTGAAAACTTATGTTCAAAACCACAGGGCTAAGGATCAATATTCACGATGAATAAATCATTTTGTATTTCATACACAGAAAATGTGCAAGGTAAAATTGGAAATGGGAAAACCGTAAACAAGATTTAAACAAATTAGTGAAATAATGGCATTTAGGTACAGAAAGAAGTTAAAAGAAAGTGTCTGAAAAAAAATGGCGAAGTTCTGTTTTTTTATTAATTACTTTATTCTATTGTTGTAATAAATTCGTTTCTAAAGTTTATTCGTTTGGTTTTATAAATGTAGCACGGTGTACCAATTACTTTGACGTCTGTGACACTTATTGCGTATTTTATGAATAAAAATATTGTTTTTTTGGAATTACTTAATACCAATCTCAGGCAACACGCAACTCACGCAACTAAGCTACACATATAGTGTAACTTCTTGCCGCGTTATCCCCGAAGGGGTCGCATGTGGCGAGTTGAACCTATTTATTTTTACAGGTAAGGAGGCCGACCTTACGCCAACCACTTCAGTTGAAGAGGAGGTTTCCCAGCTCCCGACAGTGCTGGTACTCATTTCTTGTGAAGGCTGAGTAAACCTTGCCGGTATTTTATTTTGGGGTTTGAAATAAACACCGAAACGGGAAATCATTTCTGACACCCTCGGTGGGATTCGAACCCGAGCTTTCGGCATGGAATGCAAGCACTGTACCACCTGAGCTATCGACTGGACTTCCAGGCAATGGAAACATAATTTTTTTTCGATTAAAAAGTCAGAAGGAACTGTTTCCGCTCTGTCGGTTTTGTGATTGATAGAACAAAGAACAGAAAACATGGATTATTAAAAAAACACATTCCTACAAACGTGTTTTAATTTTTGTTTTTTACATAACTTACACGCGTTTCCAGTCGCTCTATTATTTTAATGTTCAGTATTAAATTAAATATTCAAATGTAGGTACCTACGCCTGTTTGATATTTTTCATTCCTTACTTTACTGTGATTTGGTTGCAATTTTTATTCTGCACAATAACGTAGATTGTAAAAATACAATGTATATTTAAACTCAACTATTACACTTTTATATTTTTTACTTTTTTGGACTACGCCTGGTACATTTTTTCTCTAAGTTCCTTGCTTGAATGGTTGCTATGAGGCTTACCAACAATACTGTTAAAATTGGTTCACGTCACCAATGTCATCTCTGTTTCAGTGAAGGGCAGAAGAGTTGCAGGGTTTATGTATTCATTTGAGATTTGTTTTTTTTGTTATGTCTAATTGCAGTATGTATAAGCGCGAAATAACACGTGTCTGCTTATGGGATCGAAGTTAATATGAATTACAGATTTTTGTATGTTTGGGTTACTTACAATAGTAAGCATCTTTATCATAAGAACATATGTTCAATACAATATGCTTTGCTAAGCCGCTCTGTTTCGCAAAGGAATTTCCAGCAGAGTGTAAATTTTCTTTTGACACATTTAGCTGTCAATACAGTAGACTATCACTAGCACTGGTATTCATAGTCGATACTAAGCTTCACACACTTACTCGTATTGGACTGTATTTCTGATATTAATTCCTTGACTCACCCCTGTTTCAGGGAAGGTTGGCAAGAGTTGCAGGGCTTATGTTCATTTGAGATTGGGTTTTTATATTGTAGGTCCACATGCGGCATGTGTTAGCGCGAACTGCATGTCTGCTTGCGGGAATGCGTTATATATGAATCTTAAAATATATATTTTATCTTTGCAGCTTAGATTTAGAGAAACGATTTTTTTAGGCATTGGGTCACGTCACAGGCGCAGAACCAAACTCTCCGTCCACTTCACTGCTCTTGACGTACATAGCTGCGTGGATATCTTCCAGGACCAAGGAAAGAATGAATTGATCATATAAGCGTGATAACAAATGACAGGAATTGGGAGAAACCGAGTGAGAAAAAGAGAAGAGTATGCATGGAGAGAGAAATGAAGATTGAGTCGATGAAAGAAGTATGTAAGGAAAAAAAAGTGGAGAAACATTGCTGAGACATTGGAAACTTCTAGCAAAATTGTGGCTGAATACAATACGAGGTAAAACCATTTTTGTTTCGATGGAATTTCAGTCAAATACCTATATTTTAGTGAGAAGCTAGTGTAAGAGCGACTCTGAGTACTAGTGCAGGTATTGATTGACACCAGAAATGGACGTTTTCCTAGTTCATCACTTGTGCTGTCAGCGTTGAGAATGGAGTGGACAGCCTCACAGCAAGTATTGATGATGGATTTACATTTTATTGTGTGATGTTTTACAAGCGGTTTCTAGCCAGGTGGCTTCATCCCAATGCGGGCGTACTGCATTCTGTATTTTATTTGAATCTACTTTGTAAGTAGACACGCGTTGATTTGACAGAGACGGAAAATTATGTGAAAAATTGTATTTTTGTGTAAAACAGGGCCTGTAGTATTTCTGCACTGAGTTTCTGCACGTGTCTGTTTGTGGACATGCGTTAATTATGAATCAAACCAAGAGATAAACTCCTTATTTTCGTCGGTGTAGCATTGACCGGTTGATAGTTTGAATGACTAAATATTTTAAATTATGATTACGGTCGTTAGACATTTTAAAGAATGAAAAAAACGGATTTTACTGACCGTGCAAAAGAGAAGAACGATTTTATCTACGTTTCGTCGGAGTAATATCCGACGTCCTCAGGAGACGCATATCCTTATACCAATATCTGTTCGTCGTGCCTCTTTGTAGAGGACACACGTCTCCTGAGGACGTCGGATATGACTCCAACGAAACGTAGAGAAAATCGTTCTTCTCTTTTGCACGGTCAGTAAAATCCGTTTTTTTCAGTTTGAATGACACCTGCGTTTATACCAGATTAGTTTGATTGCAATCTTTTTGAGCACTTCGTAGAAGGAAAGGCCAAAAAATATAGAGTTTCTAAACCAAGCTATTTAACACACATCCTTGCTCGTATACCGACTTCATTGAGTTAATGGTATGCTTGCATGACTTCGTATCTTAAACGTTCGTATATCCTTGCAGCTTAGATTAAAGCTTAATTAAAATAAATAGCAGTAGATTTTCTCGTACGCCTCTGCTAGATTCGCTCAGCATTCCTGGCGCATCGGATGCAATAAATGCTAAAACGAAATTTGCAAAACCACCTCGTGAGTTATCCAATGCCTACGTACGTACATTCACAAGCGACTGGCCATGCATTTCGCTTATGTAACATTGCCATTATGTACAAGTGGGGCTTTCTCTAAAGACGCAGTGCATTCATTTTTACTATCTACCTTCTACTAGCTCTCTTTTACTCCATTACTGAATTCATCTCCAGCATTTTCAATGGAACGACAACCTAGGCTGTGTCTTAGCCTCCTCGATCAACTGCAGTCACAACTGCCTATCCAGTGCCTTACTCTAACTGCACGACGATTTGCCTTCATTTGAACTGAGTCGTCCCACTGTGATGCGTACTTTTGGGTTTGTCATCACAACCATAGTTTCCGGGTTCAGATGGTAAATTTGCTGGATTAGACCCAGCTAGTGTACTTTGCTGACTTTGATTGACCAGACCACTTCAACGTCTTGGTACAGATCTGAATAAAAGCCTCCTCATAATTATTCTAAACCTTTCTATCTTGATAAACGCGAATCTACTTCGATCCGTGGGCAATATAATATTGTCTGCCAATCATTTTAGGAGTTTCCTTTTGTCATCTCACGGTGTCCATTCAAGGTTTCTAGAAGTCTACTATTTTCTTGCATTTAATAATATTAGGATGGTTTATTTGGTGAGCGCTGTTTTTGTATGTATCACAACTCAAGAGCCCTCTGCAAGCTTGGTCGTCGCTGTAGAAAGCGCCAATTCTCAAACAAGACACAGTTTCTGTAAGGCTGGATGGACCTTTAGTGACCGGTCTTTGAGAAAGGTATGTATGTAATTTTTTTACCCAGCGAAGAGGTTTTATGAATTGTTCAACCCAGCGAAGTGCATATTTTCATAATAATAATTCATAAGGTCTTTATTGTTTTTATCAATATGTACAAAGTATTACAATAAAAGTAAATTTTAAAAATCTAATTACAATAAATACTCCCCAAAGTAAGCATAGCTTGTGTTTTGGCGAGGATTCCAACTTATCTTAACTTAAAATTAATCACTTAATAGATAAAAATCATAAAAACCAAAAAAAACGATATATACACCATTTAGTCATTTACTTAGCAAAAACAGGAAGACAAAAAATAAAATAAAATAACATAAAGAGGTAACATGTTTAAATAGAAAATACAGAAATAGGAATTATACATATATACACATATGTAGATATATGAAAAAAATAACAAAAATAATAATGATAAGAATAATATACGAAAAACCAAATAAATATAAACACTCAACTATTTACACCTCTTTCAAATATTTGCTGATCATTTGAAAATATAAATGGTTTTTTTTTTGTGCTCCGCCGGAATTCGAACTCACAACCTTCCATTTAGGAGTCAGAAGTAGTAACTACTAGACTATAACGGACCGGTGCAACATTTGTACGAAAGGTGCTCGTTTAAAACCCAATTTCTTGTGCGTGTGAGAGAACCGTCGATAATAATTAATTTAACAGATGTCACAGATCATTCGGGAATAAGGATTGGTGTCAAGGAAATAATGAAAAGACTCACCAGTTATCCTGTGTAATGTCTGTCAATAGATTTACTTTCCCCATGGTTCATTTCAAAGTTTTTTTTAACAGTTTTGTGAGAATTCGTATGTTTCCACTGCCAAACTTAACAGTCAACGAATGTGCTTTCTTATTGTCACACGCTTTCAACTCGATGATGGCTATTATTGACGAGAAAAGAGTTTAACAGCCTGTAAAGCGTATACGAGACAATACCTAAACGATCGGTTTCATATTCTAGCCATCATAATTAAAAAAAATTATTTTTATTACAACTATAAAAAACAAAAATCAATAACCTTTCAATTCAATAGACTCAACGCTTATGAAAGGCATGAAAAGGTAAGCGTCTACATTTGTCAGATAAATCATGCCTTTTCCTTTCTTTGCCGTGGCAGTTTTATGCATTTGTGTGTTCAAGTAATTTTATGACGCTCACAGCCTCTTGCTAAAGGCGCTGAGCTGCCACGAGTGTTCAGTAATTTTATAATGTTCGTTACATCTACCTATTTATGAAGAAAGTTGCAAGCCTGTAACAAGCTAATACTATGAACCTGTAATGTAAATATTGTAATGATTTTAGTTGGGTTCTCTTTTAATTAAACTGCTATCATTTATTTTAACAGAATTTATTTTACACAGTTTGGTTCACAATTTACAACAATTGATTTCCAGCTCTGGCTTTCGACTTGCCTCATGGCTCAATGTTTTACCGGCACACGATTTCGGAGTACATTTATACTCGTTCATACGGACGTTTCTCGAATATAGTGGATGACTCCAATGCGAAAGCGTTGTTCTACCAGCATGATAAGGATAACGTATGCACTAATACTACCATGGATCATACTGGACTGTTCTGCACAAACTATTGTACGTGTACAGGCGCGCGTAGGCACTTCGAAGTTCGTAGTTCGTAACACTATCATCATCATACTAGTGCCAGACTGTTCTATTTATGCAAGTACAGTCGTACGTAAGTACTCCAATTTCGTTAGAATATTCCCATATGTGTAGCAGCTAGACTCTAGCTCATATATACTCATACTTTAATTATACCTTAATGAAACAAAACTTTAAATAGTAGGTAGTATTAGGAAAAATTATTCGGTGAGCGCTGTTTTTGTGTGAATCACACCTCAAGAGTCAATGCCCCTTTGCAAGCTTGGTAGACGCTATAAATAACGCCAATACTCAAGCAAGACCCAGTTGCTGTAAAGCTGTATGGGCCTTTTGAGATCGGTCTCATTTTTCAATCCAGAAAAATCGAAAATTTTGAAAATTAAATGATAATTTTATTGTGCTCCGCCGGGAATGGAATTGCACTTGAACTCTTGCCAACAAGAGTTGCAGGGTGTCTGTTCATTTGAGATTTGGGTTTATGTTGTAGGTTCACATGCGGCATGTGCAAACGTGAACTTATATAGTTAGTCGGTGTAATAGCCGCGGGGATCAAGACAGGTTATTTTGAACCGGATAACGCTGGTTCGAATCCCGCGACGATAACTTCGACCCTGGTTCAACAGATGCCGTTGCATGCACACAAGCTTCTGCTTTCGCATGAAGACAACTGGCCAGGTAAATAGGTTGGTGGATTGCATTCCTTTCCACAAATCTATTTAAAAAAAAAAAAAAAAAAAAACGTATCTGCTTGTGAGAATGCAAATAATGTGAATCCCTAATGTTACATATCTTTGCAACTTGGATTAGATTAGACTGTAATTGTTTTTCTTTAAATAATGATTTTAAGGAGAAATCACTTCTTTAATATATTTTTTTAGTTTAAAACTACATATGTAGGTGGGTATTTTTTTTCTATTGTTGAGGGTTTCCACACGTGTAGGTAACAAATATATTGAGTTAATCGGTTTTCCTTCGGGCTCGAATACAAAATAAATCCAAAGTTCAGGGCTGAATTTATTCGGTATCGTAATGGAGAAAATCCTTTACCGAGATGGTCTCGCTAACAGGTCAAGGTTGGGTCGAAAAAATGTGGCTTTCTATTGAAACGATTATATTATTATCCTAAGCGCTTTGGAAAAGGGGAAACCTGTTTGGTTTTCCTTGGAAGAATATTGTTTTCAATTCAATTCTAGATAATCTATAATTTCCAACTTCCATTTACGATTTGTATTAAATGCATACCCGCGTTAGTTCACTTTTATACGTGCTGCTTTTGTACAATTACAAAACAAAAAACTAAATATCAAATGAACATAAACCCTTCAACATCTGCCGCTCTTTGCTGACACAGCGGTTAAAATTGACAAAGTGAACTAATTTTACAGTATTTGGTCAGCTTCATACCAACCTAAAAGACAAGGATCAAAAAACTATGTAAAAGAAACAATAAATGAAAAACATAAAATATAGTATGACAATTAAAATGCACAGTGAAGATTAAAAAGCCTTAGCTGCCAACATTGCAGATCAACTCGCATTTTTTTACGGTCATTGCATACTTGTTCCATCCATAGCCACCTAACAGAGAGAGATCTAAAATCTAATTTTCAAAGTTAAATTCACATTTACGATTCATATTAAATGCATGCTCCCAAGCAAACGCGTATAAAATCGTGCTTACACATGCTGCATGTGTACCTACAAATTGAAAACAGAATCTCAAAAAAAAACAAAACCCTGCAATTTTTTCCGACCTTTCCTGGAAACATGAGTGACATTAATGGAAATGAAAGAAAAAATAAATTGTACAGTGGATTGCACAGGACTTTATAGCACAAAATACGGTCATGTTTAGGTTATAGCCAATTTTCATAACAAAACATTTAGTTGTGTGTAAGTAATGAAGCTTATCTTTTTAAGCAATCGTCTTTTTGCAGTATTATCATTGATCCCGTTTGTATCAAAACTAATACTTTGTTTGGTGGGTACCTATACTTTTCATTGATATTTTGGAAAGTTATGATTGATTATTATATGGGTACAACTTACTAGATTTTAAGACTCGTAGCCTAGTATTTTATATTAGGCGTTTTAGTACCAAGAATATTACAATTATTTTTGTATTAAAATTTGTCACTTTGTATGGTGGCTACACCTTATAATATTTATTTGAAAAAAGTAATGATAAATGTATGTAGGTATATATAAGAGCTTTTCAATTGTATAACATTATTTTTTAGTTAACCCGTTCTCTGCCGGGAAAATTTAAAATATTGTTTTCTCTTGTATGGCAACCCCCAAAACAAAGAGTATTAAGAGGCAATGCTTATTGTTGTTTTTAGCAGTTGATTGAGCAAATTATTATGTAGGTTTATTTATGGGTATTAGATGTTTTGCTACCAAAAATATTACAATAATTTTTTGTATGAAAATTTGTCACTTTGTATGGTGGCTATACTTTATAATATTTTTTTGAAAAAAGTAATGATTCATATATGTAGGTATATATAAAAGATTTTCAATTGTTGAACATTACTTTTTAGTTAACCCTTTCTCTGCCGAGAAATTTTAAATTATTTTTTTCTCTTGTATGGCAACCCCCAAAACAAAGAAAATGATGAGGCAATGGTTATTGTTGTTACATAGCAGTATTATAATGACGATTATGCAAAAAAAAATTAAGAAAATCGTTGGAGCCGTTTTTGAGAAAATCTCATTTGAAATTTTCAGCTGTTCGGAAGCCATCTTGAATTTTCTAAAATTTTACAAATGTTTCACTATGAATTATAGTGATAACAAAGTTTTTTCTGATAAATTTAAGAAACATACAAGTTTTTTGCGTTCTGATGGGTTTTTGTAGCCTTTTAATTTCAATTTTTGATATCATGTAAACGGCCCTTTATGGTTTTATTTTCAAAAAAATTATTTAATTTTTATATAGATTTTGATGTTACGTGTAATATTGTAGAACATTATTTTTTTGTCAACGCTTTCACTTCTGAGAAAATCACAATTGTTTATTTTTTTCATATGGCAACTCATAGACGCAGATTAGCAAAAATGTTGCCATAACTAAATTTGGTAAGAATGTATCAAGCAACTACTTTACTGAAAATTTAAAAAAAATCGTTAGAGCCGTTTTTGAGAAAATCGCATTTGAAGTTTTCTCCTCTTTGGAAGCCATCTTGAATTCTCAAAATAGTGGAAAACAAATTATATAACAAAGAAGTTTATAAATTTTTCTTTCTTTTGAACCTAAAAAAAGTTTCACAAAATTGCGTTTTTATGGGTCTTTTTAATATTTTCGATGCAAATTTTGAGATCGTGTAAACGGTACTTTAAGTAAAAATTTTTTTAAAGTTTTCTTTAAATTTTTGTAGAAATTACTATTGCGCGTAATATTGTAGAACATTTTTTTTTTGTCAACCCAGCCATTTCCGAGATAATCACAATCGTTTTTTTCTTTCATATGGCAACCCATAGACGCAGGTTGGCAAGAGTGTTGCCATACCTAATTTTCTTAGAAAAAACTTAAGCAACGACCACACTGAAATTTTAAAGAAAATCGTTAGAGCCGTTTTTGAGAAAAGTGCAATTTTATGTTTTTTTTGTATGGCAGCCATCTTGAATTTTCAGGGTGGTGCCATGCCAGTCGGCTCATCAAAATCTGTGGTTGTCAATTCTCTAAATCCAAAAATTAGTGTCTCTGTGATCGGTAGTTTCGGCTGGGACATACACTCATACGGACGGACGGACGGACGGACGGACGGACGGACGGACGGACGGACGGACGGACGGACGGACGGACGGACGGACAGGTTCGACAAATTAGGTTTTTTTGCATGTCCTGGTGCAGGACAACTCATTTCCGTTGAAACCTCATTTTTTTTTTTTCGGACGAATACAATACTTTATAACAGTCCTTCGGACTGCTATAAAGTAAAAATTCTGTACTTATTAATCTTAATGATTTTACTGCCAATTTTAGTAAACAATAGCTTCTAACAAAATCACTGTCATTGTCAGCATTACGCAATGATTTGCAGACAGCGATGGCAGAGCTTAGTGATGACATAAATTAGTGATCGCAGAAGCAATTAATCAATCATGCAGCTGGAGTGGAACAGTTGCTGTTAGGTTGATGATTAGTGGTTGACGTATCTCCCCTCAGGCAAAGGTTACATAGTTCAATTATCGCACGGTAGTACACCCATTCACATCCCGGTGGCGACCTTGGGCTGCCTTTGTTTCGCAGTTGATCTTCGTGCAATATTGAAGTGATCGTGAAAACGATAGGTAATTGCTATATTTTGCTGTTGCAAATGTTTTTAGCATAAATTGTATCCTAGTGCAACTATAAAAGAGACAGACAAAAAAAGGAACATACGAGTACTGTTATGATTTTATCTCGAGTTCACTTTTAATAAAATTGCAGTTGTATTTATTTCACAGAATTTATTTTTTAACAAGTTGATTACATAATATGGTCCACTATTAACACTTTTGTTTTGTCGGTTTCACGGCTTGGGTGATAATCGATCACTGCTGCTTCACAGAACTGCAGCTCATTTATATGTGACCAAGCCTATTCTCGCGTGTTCCTGAATTGAAGAGGCGCCTCTAGAACGAGACTCGAACATTAGTTTTTATTTATTTCAAACACGCTAGTCAAATTTACCGTCTTGACTCGCTTACTTGTAGCGCTCATTGCCAACTATTTATGCAGAAACTTGTACATTCACAACAAGGCATTACCATTAGAAGAAGATGAATTTAAATACATTTATTTATTTACTTACAAATCATGTGTTAGTTGTTTACCTGCGTTCATTAATCTCACATTTGTTAATTAGCCAAACATGTTTCCAGCTGATGTTGTAACCCCACGATGTTCATTAGTTCTTTATTCTTTACACACCCAATCGGTCTTTTCAGATTTTAACACATTTTTTTTATGAACTGATGAAAAATCTTGCTTTATAGGATGTAACTGCAACCATTCATAAGCTTGGTCAGAGCCTTTGCAGAGTTGTCTCCATTTATTCCTATCCTTGCATACCTCTTACAATTAATTCATATCCATAACCTTTTCGTACATTGCCCCGAAGGGCTGAATTCAAAATATGGGTTGGCGTCTAGACCTCTGAAACCACAATGTAACAATTCGACTTTGAATCCCTATAAAATCTGAGAGGCGTAAAAGTTTTTTTGCATTCATAGCTTCTATTAATTTGGAAGTGGAAGGATTTTGTTTTATCTGTGGAAGAGAGAAGGTACATGATGAAAAAGAGTTTCTGTAAAGGCACACAATTTTATGAACATACTAACAAGTAACACTTCTTCTTCTTCTTTTTGTTCCACTTCTAACGAAGATCGGCGATCATCATAGCTATTTTGATTTTAGATGTTGTGGCTCGAAACAGGGACTTGGTGCTTCTGCCGAATCACTGTCGCAGGTTCTTCAGCCACGATGGCCTTCGGCGTCCATGAGATCTTCTCCCCTCAATCTTACCCTGAATGATAAGATGAAGGGGACGGTACTTCATTTCTCATAATGTGACCGAAGCACATAAGCTTTCTCTGCTTAGTGGTAGGCAGGTGCTCCTTTGTAGTGCGCATTCATTGAAGGACTTCTTCATTGGTGACTCGATCACGCCAAGAGATCCAAAGCATTTTTCGGTATAGGCAAACACTAATGATCATAATACCTTCTCCTCAGGGAACTGGAAAATCCCATATTGCTTTCTACCCAAGAGTGAAAATTCAGTCGCATCAATGTGTATATGCCTACATACGAGTACGTAATGGAAAACAATACACTTTTTGAGGCGTTCAAAGTCTGTCCAAGCCTGCGTGGACTTCTTTAGGTTAAAAGTCCAACAACACTTTCAGGTTATCAACCAAATTACTTGTTTTGGTGGAGTGAGTTATTGTCTCTGGCAATTCAAAGTGAACGTATTAATTACCCTGCAATCCCAAACCAGTTCTCCTCGCGTCTGGTGAGCTACCTTCTTAATGAAATTCCGATAGCGCCCATGTGATACCGCCCCGACCATTTCACAATGGAATCTTGAATTTTTATCTTCGGCTCGTCAGAATATTTCCAATGAAAAAATAAATACATGGGGGGTAATCGGTTGTCATTTGTAGAGTGAAGATTAACATATTAAGTCAATACAATAACAAAATAATTAATTCTGTTCATCCATTTTTCAGTAGAACTTCAGTGATATGCTCTTTTTTTTTACTACTTCATATTGTGTTAGTAAAGTTAGCCTTTAAGAGCCTGTTGCACCAACTTCCAATCAATATTTGATTGACACATCAAATTTGATGGCTTAGTTCGGGTAAGGACCTCGGTTAAATATTTCTCGGAAGTGGATAATAATATGATGGAATTCGAACAGGAAAGATGATGTACATCAGCTGATTTATGTATATGCAACATTTTCTTTCATTTGATGGGAGAAACACACTTGATTTTGATTTTTGTCTGATTGGAGTTTGGTGGCCCTAAAACTTGAAAGCATCGTGAGGCTCACTTTTCCGTAGACTTGTCGAATTAACGGACAAATAAAGCCATTGCTTTCTTTGTGTTGGTTTGTGGAGGCGTAGCTTACCTAAAAAATAGCGAACACCAACTGCTCTGCTTGATATGGCTAATCACTTCTTATTTTCTGATTTGAGGTAGTACATTTCTAAGAGATCAGGTTCAAAATTACACGATAGGGAATAAAGTCCGTACAAATTTTATAGAGATAGATTTTGACGTCCCATTGCCTGGTTACTAAAATATTTCCCGAATTGCCACATGCGACTTCTTCGGGAATAACGTAGGTCAGAAGTTACACTATATGTGAAGCTTAGTTGCGTTTGTTAAGGAACCTAAGTACAACTATAAGATGTATAATAAGCACATTTGATTGTCAGACCAGCTGTTTACCAGCGGCCATGTTTGATCGCGTGTTTATAGACCGATATCCATAGAGTAAATGCCGATATCATTTATCAATGTGACGAGACTGTAAGCACCATGATGTTTGCCCGCCGATGAAATTCAAATATAGATAGAAATTCAAACTGACAACATATTCCTTCAACAGGTTGAAGTAAAAAACAATATAATTTAAAATAATTTAAATATAATTTAATATTATTTTATTGGTATTGTCAAAGGTAAATGATGTAAGTACTCAACAGAAGTGAAAGGACTCAGGTTTAATGTTCATTTAATATCAATTTTACGCTAAATTTTCTGACATTTTCAATAAATAAAATACATCCATTCTCTTCTTCGATACTCGTTTAATATTATAATATGCGTCATTGTTAATTGTTTATTGATTTATAGATTGTATAAAGCTGACCAACCGTACAGTAAAAAATGGTCAACTTTTCCAATGTCACCCCAGCTTTCAGAGAAGGGCAGTAAGAGTTGCAGGGCTTACAATCGTTGAGGGTTTTTTTTTTAAATTGTTTTGCCCCTTTTGGTTCTATAAGCCCCATATAATTGTAACACGTTACAAAATAGTTTAAAAAATGAGTTAATATTTATATTGTAATGTTCTTGGGTTCGAAAAGTCTCTAAATTAAAACATACGGGTATTCTTTCAGGATCTTTATTTGCACCTTATTAATTTTACAACTTATATTTATTTTGAACACTTTTGGTAACACAAATTTATTTTCACAGTTCAGTATCGCTTACACTCTTCAAATCAAAGGCAACTATCTCACTGTCCTAGTGCACTCAATTTTGCTCCTTATATAGTGTAGTGACAGAACTCTCTAGGAGCTAATTTTGCTAGTACACTCGCGAACATTCTACCAAGTTCAAGAGTACAAAAGGATCATTTAATTTCTAGATTTCTTAGGCCTATAATTATTACTACCTACAGTGTACACCTATATAAGTATATACATCTACTTTTGACATAATACTATAATAACTATCACTACCTACGATGTACACCTATATTAATCTACTATTTACATAACAATATGTATGTTTTGTTATCATGGCAGGTTAGTATGTAATTTCAATAGGTCTCAATTATTTTTTAAACTGTCGATAAACAGACCGAGTGGTTTTTTTCGTTTGTCGTTTTTCCCAGAAAAGTTTGCGAAATGTATTCAAACAAAAAAAAAACGGTTTCCTCAATGTTGCCGGCTTAGGTAATAGAAAATGTTACCTATTATCACAAACGGCAATTAAACGTTGCTAAATAATACTAAGTTTACCTACATGTATGGTTTATCATTATTATTTTTTTATATAAACTCTGTAGTAATAAAATATTAGAATTTAGTTTATTCTGTACGAATCAGTTTATTAATTTATGATTTGTTTCAGCGGAAACTTTGTAGAACTCCATTGAAAAGAAAACATATGAAAACAGACACTGCATAAGTTTGTTTTCATGTTTTATTTATTCATTATCTACTTTCTTAATAGTATGTAACTGCAACTGTAGCTTTGTCGCCATTCCACTAGAGGTGGCCAGAGCCTCTGCAGATTCGCCTCCATCTTTTCATAGCCGTGCATCAGCTTTTTCATTTATTTCCTTCTTTTACATTAACTTTATATGTAAGTTTTTTCCAGTCTTTCGAAGTAAAATAAAATACAAAATCTGGAGTCTGGGTTTTTTTTACTACAAATCCAATAAAATATATTCTTTTGCACGAATTGTTCTTATGCACAAAGATGGTCGATTATCCGAACGATCGATTAACCGAATTGCTAGTTCTTGCTCTCTCGACTTGACACTCTCCTCCGCTACAAGGATCAAAAATAATATTCTTCAATAATCCATTTAAAAATAAATAAAAACTCTGCAACTCCTGCCGCCTTTATCTGAAACAGGGATGGCATAATGGGGAAAATGAAAAGTGTGTTTTGTGGTGTATGAAGACTGTTAATCATAAACTTTTGCCTAAGCCACCCCCGACTTGACAGTTTTAAACGGAAGCCGAACACTCGTAAACAAAACTTGCGTATTTTTTCATCTCCGGTCTTACTTACAAGTCAGCCATACTACGGTTTAACTTTAGTAATATTACATTAACTATTTATTTTTATTTATACTTTTTTTTTGTTTTTTTTTTTGTGCGCAACAGGTCACCCTAATTACAATGCACCCTCACAGCTATCACCACGCTGGAACTCTTTTGCTAGATTGTTAAATCTTAATAAATTGCATTAAAAAATGTCTATATTTGACTTATTTAAGAGCTTTATACTCCGAGTCACAGGGTGTTGCGCCACGACATCAGTACGGCCTTTCGGTACATGAAATAGATCATGTCCTCGCCAACGGGTGTAGTCGTCAGGCACATACAACCTGTAGCCCTCCAACAGCGTGGGACTGTCAATTAAGCTGTTGATGACCTTATGAGTGAGCACCATAAGGGACCTGTTGCGCCTCGTTTCCAGGCTTCTAAATCCTGTCTCTTTAATATTAAATCAAAATAGTATTTTTTTTAATGCTTACAAAATATTTTTTGAAAATTGGCGTTCTATATGCAAACGCAACTAAGCTGCATATGAGTGCAATTCTTTATACTCCGCATGTAGCACGTCGAACTTATTTATTTTCACAGGTAAGAAGATCGGCCTTACGCCAGCCACTTCAATTGAAGTGTGGGCTTCCTTGCTCACGAGTAGAGGATTTTTTTTGTTAACGCCGAAAACTTCCACGTACTTCGTATTCAAGATTTGTTTCCGAGGTCAAAGGCTGACTCCTATTTTGTTATTGGTTGTTAAATTCCGTAGAAATATAGAAATGTAACGTTTAACCGCGGGAAAAAAATATATTTTGTGTATCCATGCTCAAAACTTTCCAACTCCTTGTACTTCTCGAAAACTTAATAAGAATAATATCGACGGTTAAAAGGTAATAGGGCATAAACGACAAAAACTAAATTGTTCAGGAGAGCAGGTTTAAGTTTGAGACTTCAGTAATGGCATAACGTTTTTTTATTTTTTATCATATCGTTAAAATCAAAATACTCGTAGCTCTAAAATTAGAAAAAAATAAAGGCATTTATTGGCATTCCAATAAATGTGGTTTAACGATGTTTTACATTTATGTCACAAGCACCTTTAGGAAAAAAAACAAAATCTTGTCGGTTACACCAAAACCGTACATCGTAAACGCAGTTATTTTCTTGGGCATAAACAACAAAAAAATCATCGTAGAGCTATGGGAGTTAGCGCATTACAAAGAACGGAAAATTCTAAGCAGGATATCTTAAATTAAAATCTGTTTTCTGTTAGTTTTTGATGTCCATACATGTTATAATTTGTTGATTTTAAAAATGTAATTTGTTGTGTATTTTCCTTGGCTTATAGGTTGGTATGCGGCTGACCACCCATGCTGTAGAAAATGGTTCACTTTGCCAATGTCACCCCGGTTTCAGGGAAGGTCGGCAGGAGTTGCAGGGTGTATGTTCATTTGAGATTTGGTTTTTTATATTGTAGGACTACATGCGGCATGTTTAAGCGCGAACTTAAACATGTCTGTTTTGTGAAAATGCATAAAATGTGAATCTCTAATGTTACTTATATTTTGCAACTTAGATTAAATTAGATTATATAAGATAGCATTCATAATTCATTTTTGACCAAAACGTCGCTTGGGAGTTGGTGCATAAGAATATGCGGAAATTTTTGAGTAAGATAGCGTTCATAGCTCATCATTAAGGAAACTAATGCCTCTACAATAAAAAACTCATTTTTGAATAAAACGTGGCTTATGTCCTACTTTCTTTTAACCGTCGATGTGTTTGTTTATTTGAATTTATTTCGCGCTGTTATTTGAGTCTTGTTGTAATAATTACGTTTCACATTTTGCAATTAATCCGCAGAGATTTGCTACAGTCGGAGAAGCCGGAAGTTAGCACCATTTAAATGTGAAAACGTAGAATTTAAATGATACGCCCTGTGTGGCTTTGTACGGCGAGATAGCAGACGTATGAAAATGAATGCTCTCGTTTTCGGGGAATTTTCCCTTATCCCAAAGGAGACGTAATTATTACACGTGCTACATTATGTTTTTCAAAGATGGTTTAACATTACATGCCTCCCAATTACACAGGATCTTTGAAAAATATAGGGAAGAATTAAAAAAATAAACTAATGATTACATCAAAGATAATTTTACTCCATTTAAGAATCAAAGTACCGGCAAGGTTTATTCAACCTTCACAAAAGAAAATAACCAGCCCTCTAGGAAGCAGGGATACAAGTGAGTTAATGGCTCTATTAGGGATAAAAAAATATGTCCATATATCGACGCTAAAAAGGAAGTTTTGGTCAAAACTGAGTTATGAATTCAATCCTACTTAAAAAATTCCGCTCTTTCGAATGCGGTAACTCCCATAGCTCTATTTTGATTTTTTTGTTGCTTAAGCAAACAAGTTTTCGAAGTATGGTTTTAGTGTAACCGACAAGATTTTGGACTTTTTTTTCCTAAAGGCGCTTGGGACATAAAAAAATCGTAAAACATCGTAAAACCACATTAATAGGAATGCCAATAAATGCCTTTATTCTTTTTAATTTTAGAGCTGTTTTGATTTTTAAGATGTGATAAAAAAAAAATATGCCATTTTTCTGCAATCTCAAACTTTAAACTGCTCTCCTTAACAATTAAGTTTTTGTCGCTTATGCCCTATTACCTTTTGTCGATATGTATTCCACTCGCCACATTCGATATTTAGGGGGCAACGCGGTAAGAAGTTGTACTACCCTCATATGTGCAGCTTAGTTTCGTTGCGTTGCATTTGCACTTAGACCGCTACGAATTAGGATAGCTATATTGCTAGAGGTGATTTAATAAAAGTATGTTTTATTGAAATCTTCTTCTTCGTATTGGAAGCGATCGACGAGGATATTCTGGAATTTTCTCTTGGAATGCAAAAGACAAAGTCTCCTATAATAAATCTATAATCTAAGTTGCAAGGATTTATTCATTTAAAGATCTCAGATGCCCACAAACCAACACGTGTAGTTCGCGCTTACAAATGCTAAATGTGTACTTACAAATAAAATCCAAACCTCAAATGAACATAAGCCCCACAACTTTTGCCGACCTTCTCTGACACAGGGGTGACATTGGCAAAGTGAACCATTGTTTACAGTATAGGTGGTCAGCCTCATACCAACCTATAAGTCCTCACCACGGTAATTCTTACCTACCGTATATGGATTATATTTGCATGAAGATCTGTCAATCCAAGATGGCGGCAAGTGGACATTGATGAGTCTTCATACAAATGTTATCGATTTTCGGTAGGTAAGAATAACCGTGGGGATGAGACTTCCTGCACAGCTGTTCCTTCAGTTTTTGGGTGGTCAGTCGGGCTGGTAGACACTAGTCCTCTGGTATTTCACGTGCAAAAAAGGTATGCCATTTTTCTGCGATTCGAGTTATCCTAATTTGCAATTAAAATAATTTAATTATTTGTTTACATCTATGTTAATTGTTTTCGTTTATATGTAAACATAATTATTTTCTGACATAATGCACTTGACAGAGCAATCAATAATCATATGAACTATTTAACTCTCGCACTGTATCATTTGGAGAGGTGCCAGTCTACTTAAAATATCACAACACTACATAAGTCACAGATGAGCCTTGGCTTAACATTCCTACGCTTTCATGTGGGACTATTCATAAACAACTGAAATGCGCTTAGATTCGTGAAAAATTATTCAGTGAATCATCATGGAATCAGATTCAGTTATGAGGTTTGATAATTAAATAATTTATTTTAACCTTCCTTAACTTATAGTTTGGTATGCGGCTGACCACCCACGCTGTAGAAAATGGTTCACTTTGCCAGTATCACCCCTGGTTCAGGGAAGGTCGGCAAGAGTTGCAGGGTGTGTGGTACTTGTAGATTTGGGTTTTTATGTCGTAGGTTCGCATGCGGCATGTGCAACCAGGAACTTATACGTGTCTAAATCTAAATCTAAATCTGCTGCAAGGATATGTATCATTTGAGGTTCATATTAAATGCATTTTCACAAGCCGACACGCTTAATTTCGCTCTCACACATGCCGCATGTGGACCTACAATATAAAAACCCAATTCTCAAACGGACCTATGCCCTGTAACTCTTGCCGACCTTCCCTGAAACAGGGGTGACATTGGCAAAATGAACCATTTTTACTGTATGGGTGGTCAGCCTCATACCAACCTATAAGTCTGCTTTTGAGAATACATATAATATGAATCCCTAATGCTTTAATCTCTGCAACTTAGATTAGATTAGAATTTAATACAATAGGTTGGTTTCATTGGTACTTATTTTCAAAAATAGATGATTCTTTTTCTAATGTCTTAATCCGAAATTTGACTTGCAGCCATGCTTATCGATACTTTTCGCTATTCCTCTCTGTCTATGGCAATCATTTTAAACTCCTCGTTGGTAGAGCAGCATATAACAGCTGCTAATTTATCGTATAGTACCAAAACTAGAAAGCCTTTAGTCTCCTTTTTTCACCCAAAAAGGCACCAATTTTCCCTTTACGTGGTCTTTAAAATATGTGCAAACCTTTTTCCGCTAAAAAAGTGAGAGTAAAGCAAAATAATTTTCAAATGTTGCTACAACGATTGTCACTTGGTTTAACCTAAAAAGTAGTGAAGATATTATAAAACGTATATAATTTTTATTGTCAGTGTACTTTTTCCCCATCGCGGCTCACATATTGTAGATCCTAAGTAACTAATCGTGTTTTCCATACTCGTGGCATTTTATTTTGCATATCGCCACAGTGTGTGGTGGCAGACCTCATTCCACCCTTACAGAAACACCGAGTGGTGGTTTGCCTCTTTTCACCCTTTAAAAATGGGTGACGGTGGCAATCACCTTCAAATCATGGGAATATGTGTAGAGTATCTATTTTTACAATATAATAATATTAGGATGATTTCTTGGTGAGCGCTGTTTTTGTGTCAATTACACCTCAAGAGCCCTCTGCGAGCTTGGTCGTCGCTATAGAAAGCGCCAATCCTCAAACAAGAGCCAGTTGTTGTAAGGCTGGATGGACCTTTTGAGATCGGTCTTTGGTAAAGGTGTATGAATTTTTCAACCCAGCTAAGCGCATATTTGAAAAAATAAATGTTTTATTTTTTGTGCTTCGTCGGGATTCAAACCCGTGACCTTCAATTTACGAGTCTCAATCGTTACCTTTTAGACTACGGACCGGTCAAAAAAAAAATTAGATCCATATAAAATACATTTTGTATAGATCGATGCTTTTTAACTGAACAAGAGTGAAAATTGGGAGAAAAAGGGGAGGGGAATATGGGTGCAAAAAGGGGGGGACACATGGGTGGAAAAAGGGTGGCAAAGGGTGACAAAATGGGTGGTAGAAGAGGAGCAACGGTGGCATTTCGTTACCATGGGAAATTACCAAAGAAAATTGAATCTCGGTCAAATAACAGCAGTGCTGTCTAGTGCTCTGAGCACATCGCAAACTGTGTAATTAATGATTGAGTGTTGGAAAGTGTAATGGCTGGGGAAGTTGCTTGTGTGCAGTACACAGGCGTCACAAATTGCCAATAGACTTTGTCTGAGGGGTAATGCAATTATGGCAAAATATTGCACGCTACACGTACCTACTCATATTAATCCATACACTTCTTATTAAAAGACACGGAACATTTTTCAATTTGGAACTTTTTTCTCGGCGAGCCAACGTCAGGCTTGTGTGGGACTGGCGTCTTTAGCCACAATTAAAAGATTTGTTTGCTTTTCTCTAGAAACCTGGCAGGGTGACGACATAATTTCGTCTATGTCGATTCACGCTCGAACTCCATTATACGGCAAGAATAAAACATATTTAAAATTTTCGAATTTCTAATATTTCTCGTATTTTTAAGCTTGTTTTTCACTAATAGTAAGTAAGCAGAGGCTTCAAAAGCTACGACAGGGAATTTATTGTAGTACAATCGAAAGTCTATGATGTAAGTTGCAAAGATGTATTTAATTTAGGATTCATGTCAAATGCATGCCCATAAGCAGACACGTGCAAGTTTGCGCTTACGAATGCTGCATGTGAATCTACAGATTAAAATCTAAATCTCCATAAGCCTTGCAACTTTGCCGGCCTTCTCTGAAACAGGTGTGGCATTGGCACAGTGAACCATTTTTATAGTATGAATGGTCAGCCTCATACCAACCCATAAGTCATGGAATAGGATAATGACTACACCAATGAAAGAGGGCAAAGGGAGTTGAATAACATTTACAGTTTATACTCAAGAAAATGGAAAGAATTTTTTATTTTTTATTTTTAATGAAAGAAAAATATTAAGGATTTATTCAAAAACATTACTGAAGAAAAGTATATTTATGGATTGTGTGATTCTTTTGATGAGATATTTTTGTACATTTAAATTTTCCACTGAAAGAACCTATCTGAAATTTCCACGTAAGTTTTCATTTTAAATTATGAAAGTACCATTCAATTCCACTAAGTATTATCGTGTGGGTAGAGATTCTTTGCTTCCTTTCCATGAACAACCCTTGCAACCCCGAGGCTGTTGACCTGCTCTAGAATTTTCCAAGACTCCGTTGTACATAAACACGTATGTTAGCGCTTACTTATAAGTCACATAGATGAGGGAAAACTAACGCAGAATCCCCGCGGTGAATGCTTGTAAGTGTATATTTTTTTCTCTATATAAACATGTACGAAAAAACGTTTTTTTTCATATTTCTTGGGTAACGAAAAAATGAAAAAAAAAAAATACGTTGTAAGGTATTTACTTTCGCATCATCAAAGATAAAATTTCCATTAAATATATTAATGTAAAGAAGTAGCAGGGATCGAAAAAAAGAGGGTTGATTTGAAATGTTAGCGGCTTATATTTTACAACTTTTAATCATCTATTCTTTTCTTGTTTTGGACGGAATATTTTCCAGTGTGTTTTTTTTTTGTGTTTCATATTGTTAATGAATATTATTATTAGGCTGACTTTTCGGCTTTTAAAACTGGTTCACTTTTAGTAATGTCACCCCCGTTTCAGGAGAAGATGGTAAAACACGTGTTTGCTATTCAACAATTAAATAAACATTAAAAATTAAACGTCCAAATTTATACATGAATATTATATGAAACAAAAAAGTTTAATGTATAAACCAAGTGCTTTTATTTTGCTAATAATTGTTTGCTCGAAGAATTTAGTGACATTTTTTTTTCTGAACATAAGTTATATTTTCTTTTTTAAATGTTCTTTTGTTGTATTATTCACACTTGTTACAATTTCCTTTTGTATTTCGCTAAAAGAAAAATATTTTTTCTTAGGAACTTTTTGGTGCTAGGTACTTCTTAATTCTAAAGATAAGTATTAAAAGTTGTTTATTTTACATACTAAAAGTTCCGGTTGACAAAGAAAAATTACGATTCAATATTTCTTGGATCAACATAAATTATAATAAAGCAATCTAATTCGTATAAATTTACATGTTTGAGTTTCCGAAAAAGGTTTTTTGTTTCTCTTGTTATTACGTTAGTCCGCCGGATTTTCAAGGCTTTGCAAATAGCGAGGTCTACCGGTCAACGCAGATGCCTTCCGTACCATCCAAGCCAATACACGTGTCTGTCTTTCAAAAATTGATTCTGGAAATGAAATATTAATGAGTAACACTATTTTCCTTTTTTTTAGGGTCTGCTGGTTGTGTTACAATTTGGTTCACTTTTTGCCAATGCCATACCGGTTTCAGGGTAACGAGGCAGGAGTTGCAAGGCTTATGTTCATTTGAGGTTTGGATTTTATTTGTAAGTACACAATCAGCATTTGTAAGCGCGAACTACACGTGTTTGTTTGTGGGCATACATCTGAGAGCTTTGAATGAATATATCCTTGCAACTTAGATTATAGAGATTATAGATAGCTCATGCAGCATGTGTAAGCGCGAACTTACAATGATCGAGCCTGAATTCGAACCATTTGAATTTTTTTTTGTCTTTATCCTTTATTTATTGATAAAATTAAAATTTTAGATTGTATTCCAGATTTCTCAAGGTCTTAAATTGTGATCTATTTAAATAAAATTTCCATTAAATGTATTTGGGTCACTAGGAGAGCGACTCCTGTATATTTAAAATAATTAAACATGTTTTTGAATAAAAATCTACATTATGTAGTTTCTCTGTTTTATTTTCTTGGTCCATTTTTTCTTCTTATGGGAGCTGTGATACATTATTTATATATATATATTTTTATATTCGTATGTACCTATATAGGTACTCACATGATTCAATTTTATGGAATGAGATTATGTTAGAAATATCGAAAGATAATATTTTGCAAAATACGGAACACATTTTCCATAAAACTTAATTATTTTTTGTGTCCTTTGATTTTCCTTTCTTGAATACAATATTTTTTGAATTTGTAATTTTACTTGTATATCTCAATTTCAAGCGAATCCAGTAAATGCTTGATTAAAGGCAAACAATTATTTTATACTGGTTTCTAAGAAACGTACTTAGCCTCATAAAAATGTAACGTTTGACGACCGAGAAAAAGTTCTGAATTCAAATTTGCTCCAAGTGCATTGAATTGCAACGGGTGATGTATTTCGCGTAAGCTTATTTTCTGTGTATCCCACCTCAAGAGCCTTCTATCTGTAATCTTTAATTTAAATCTCCAAGGTATAATTACATTTAAAATTTATATTAAATGCATGCCCACAAACAGACAGGTTTGGTATCGCGCTTACAATTGCTGCTTGTGTACTTACAAATTAAAATCCAAACCATAAATGAACATTCACCCTGAAACTTTGGCCGACCTTCCCTGAATCAGAGGTGACATTGGTAAAGTGAACCATTTTTTCTTGGTCAGCCGCATAACCACTCAACCTGTACATAGTCTAGGAATGTTAGTTTGTGTAAATAAATCTCAATTTAATTTTAACAGATTTTTGTTAATCAAAATTTTCTAACGAAAGTAATACCCTATTCATCTCGATATAATGTCAGGATTAAAAATATTCTGTAAAGAAAATCCTTCATGATATTATTGAATTTTCTCTCTGAATAGCATTTTCTATGAATGCAGTTATATTACATGATGCAATTCAGAGCGCGAGATTAAATCTCTGGGTGAATAATATGATTTAAAGAATAATCACGGCTTTAAGACGTGTTGCACTTGATTTATGAATAGTGATAAGCTTGCACTGTGAGAAAAAAAATATTTTTCGCAACGGGAAATTTTATACTACGGTACATATGAAATTATAGTTTACTTTAAATTATGGTCTTTTTAACAATTATACAGGAAAAATATTCGTAATGAAAAAACGCAAGTTGTTACATTTTTTTAAATGAACTGACTATGCAGTTACGCACAATGTACCTAATAAATAAAATAAAGCAATTAATATCTGAAGCAAGAAAGAATATTTTTAGATTTTTTTTTATTTCGTTGGAAATGAATATGTTTTAAATTTTTGGCGTACAAAAATGACTGAAAATTTGAATATAAGTTTGGAAATTGGAAGTCAAACCATGTTGATTTATGAGTCAAACTTTTATTTTGTTAAGCACTCTAAACACGCAAACCTGTGGCATTAACCATTGGAAAAAAATAAACTGTCGAATTTTGTTGCAGGTACTTTTACTTATTTTATCTAAGAGCCCGTTCCTACTTGTCGGGTGTCGGATCCGTATATTAATCGGAGGTTCGAGTGGCAGAACATTATGTATGGAGCTATTCACACGTGTCGGAAACCGATTTTGTCCAAAATTGTTCTTCCACTGGAACCTCCGATTAATATACGGTCCGACACCCAACAAGTGGGAACGGGCTCTCACTGTCAATAATCTCCATAAAATTACTGATTCAACAATTTTTATCATTTTTTACTAATATTCCTTGGCGTATGGGGCTGTAAGCGCGAACTTACATGTGCCTGCTTGTGGGCAGCAGATATTAGCATTAAATGTCGATATGTCTTTGAAACTTAGATTATAGATTGTAGAAATATCTGCGTCGTTTCCAAATAATGTAATATACAATAAATAGCAGGGAAAACTTTTGAAAAAATGAATGTATTTTCAATATTTTTTAGGGTTTGGTGGTTTATGTATTTTCTGTTGAGTACAGTTTTTAAATAAAAATTCTCGCAGCAAGCCGAGCCCGGGTAAATACACTTATTTATAAAGATGTTAGTATATAATGTATGCAGGTATTATACAGGCACTCACCTACTATAGGTAATTCAGTCTCCGGTGTAGGATTTCGCTATGGAACAGGTTTCCCGGGTTTTTTCTTTCGTTTGGCGGGTTTCCCGTAAAACTGGGAGCTGGAGAATGGCGCCTGTTTTATGTCAGCACTGTACAGAGGCCAGGTCGCAAACAAGGAAGTAACCGACTGGTACTTTCCTTTATTGTAAACTTTTTGTATAGGAGAGTTTCACGAACTTTCCCGGGATCGCCCTGTAAATAGTGCTTTGAAAAGAAATAAGAGCATTTTTTTTTCACCAACACCACGCAGGACACAACTGACTGCGAACGCTTAAAAAGCCTGGAAAAAAAATGGTGGCATTTGGCCGGGTCAGTTTCAAATCTGTCCGCTGGTCTCTCATCGAAACAAGACCATTTGAATCTAATTTATTTGACTATTAATACATTTGGAGGTTAGAAATTTAAATCTTAAACCAGATCAATGACTACGCAACGCAACTAAGCTACACATCTAGTGTTACTTCTTGCCGCGTTGTCGCCGAAGGATTTCACATGTGTCGAGTGGAACCTATTTTTTTATAGGTAAGGGGGCTGGCTTTACGCAAAACACTTCAGTTGAAGTGGGGGTTTCCCAGCTCAACTACTTAGGAACTCATTACTTATAAAAGCTGAGTAAACCTTGCCGGTATTTTATTTTGGGGTTTGAAATAAACACCGAAGCGGAAAATCATCGCTGACACCCTCGGTGGGATTTGAGCCCGAGCTCACGGCATAGAATGCAAGCACTCCACCAACTGAGCTATAGACCGGACCATATTATTGTTATACAAATTCCTGTAGCTTCACCCCTACTTATTAGCCCTTTCCTAATCCCATCGTAGCCCTGCCCCTTAAAACACATTTTCCTAAACACCTATCGTAGTTTTTAAATATTATGTATTATGTATTATGTATGTATTTGGTTTGCTGATATTTTCTTCCAGAACTGTGATTTTTCCCTCTGCGAACTTGATCTAAATCAAAATCTAAGTCTAAGCTGCAAAGATATATATCATTTAAGATTCATATTAAATGCATTCCCACTGGGTTTGATGGTATAAATGGTGAAATGTTGAAAGCAGGAGGTGAATGTGTGATAGATTGGATGTTTGAATTATGTAAGCTTTGTGTGAATGCAGGAGTGGTACCGATGGATTGGAGGAAGGCAGTCATTGTTCCCATTTACAAAGGTAAAGGGGACAAAAAAGACTGTCAGAACTTCAGACCAATCAGTCTACTCAGTATACCAGGAAAAGTCTTCTGTAAGGTGATTATAAAAAATGTGATTCTGACTACTAGCAAAAGGGTTTCCGATATACAGTCCGGCTTTATGGCCGGTAGAGGCTGTGTTGATCAGATTTTCACTCTACGACAACTTGTTGAAAAACAATTGTCGGTGAGGGGGAAACTATTCACGGCCTTTGTGGATCTGGAAAAGGCTTTTGACTCAGTGGACAGAGGTATGTTGTGGGATGTTTTGAAAGCATACGGAGTGAATGGAGCTCTACTCAATGCGGTGCATGCGAACTATGAGAATAGTATGGCTTGCATTCGTATTGATGGTGAGTATAGTGAATGGTTTGAAGTTTTTAAGGGTGTAAGGCAAGGATGTGTGATGAGCCCATGGCTATTTAACATAGTCATGGACAAGTGTGTTCGAGATGCTAGACTTGATGATTGTGGATTAATGATAGGAGAGAGCAAAGTAAGCGTTCTACTGTATGCGGATGATGCAGTCCTTGTATCTGATTCAGCAGTGGAATTGCAAATGATGCTCTCTAGATTGAACGAAGCTTTGAAAGGTAATAATTTGAAGTTGAATGCAAGAAAGACGAAAGTTTTGATTTTTGAAAGAGATGATGAAAATATGAATTATGAATTTAAAATTAATGGAATGAATGTTGATGTCGTAAATGAGTTTGTATATTTGGGAAGTAAGTTTGAAAAAGATGGAAGAATGGCCGGTGAATTTGAAAGAAGAATAATGAAAGGCAGGTGTGTACTGGGTGCGACCGCTTGCATCGCCAGGAACCAAAATCTCTCAAAAAATGTTAGATTGGCGGTGCACGGTGGTATACTAGTGCCAACCTTGATGTATGGAAGTGAAGCCTGGACGGTGAGTGAAAGGGAAATTAGTAAAGTCCATACAGTAGAAATGGACTATCTAAGAAGTATGATTGGGAAAAAACGAAGTGACAGGGTGAGAAATGATTTTGTAAGAGAAGAATGTGGTGTAAGGGAAAGTGTGAAAGTGAAGATTAAAAGAAGTATGTTAAGATGGTTCGGGCATTTGGAGAGAATGAGTGATGAAAGATTGACGAAGAAAGTATATGTTGCTAGAATAGATGGATGTCGTGGTAGAGGAAGACCGAGAAAAGTATGGAAGGATCAAATCTCTGAAATAGCGAATGACTGGGATATCCAGAGTCATAATAAAAGGAGGACTTGTATGAAAAAGGTTATGACTCTGGATGAAATGAAAGAAGTATGCAAGGACAGGAAGAAGTGGCGGCTAATCTGCAATGTTGATTTCTAATGTTGGTGTATTCATTTGCTACATTTTTTGCATAGGAAATTTTTGACTTTTTTTGTATAGATTTCTTTGTAAGGTTTTGTTCTTTTTTATATTTAAATGTAATTTATTATTCATATTCCTTGACTTATAGGTTGGTATGAGGCTGACCACCCATACTGTAAAAAATGGTTCACTTTGCCAATGTCACCCCTGTTTCAGGGAAGGTCGGCAAAAGTTGTGGGGCTTATGTTCATTTGAGGTTTGGATTTTATTTGTAAGTACACATTCAGCATTTGTAAGCGCGAACTACACTTGTTGGTTTGTGGGCATACATCTGAGAGCTTTAAATGAATATATCCTTGCAACTTAGAGTATAGAGAGTATAGAGTATGTCACTCCTTCCCTCACTCCACCAACTTTGCAACTCCTGCTACCGATTCCCTGAAACAGGAGTGACATTAGCATAAGTGAACATTTTTTTTTACATTGTGTGTGGTCATCTTCATGCCAGCTTATAACTTAAGGAGCCTTCAGAATTCAAATATCAAACAATTGATGTAAAAAGTTTCTTTAAAAATTGTAAAAATATTTAATGTTTTTTTCTCAAGTGTGTAACATTCTGTATTACCTACTCTTCTTAATTAAAACACTTTGTTACTTCAATGTAATTAAATATAAACAACAAACAACAACAATTTTGTTGAATAATTATATTATTATGGTGGTTGCTTGCGGCGAAAGCATCTCATTGTGCTCGCGATTATTTACGAGCCTTTGAATTCGCTTTTATGAAAGTTTAACGATGTTCATTACATTATATAGCTCATTGCACAAAAAGCAGATGCCATTTGACCACCATTTTGTACTTCGACACACTTACAATCTCCAAAATTAAAAAATGTTAAATTTCATTTGTTTCTTATTGGTTCACACAGTGAAAGTCCGTTTTATCCAATTGTTAATTATCAACAATATTTATTCATGATTTTCTTGACTAATCGGTTGGTATGAGTTTGAACCTATGCGGTAAAAACTTGATTTACTTTTTCCAATGTCACTACTGTTTCAGAAAGATAAGAGATGCAAGGGTAATATTTATTAAAGATTTGGGTTTTTATGTCTCAAAGGCATATCGCCACTTTGAAGATAAAACTGAATAATTGTTGATTCACTGATTTGAGAAATCGTGGATAAAACATTCTATTGGGTGTAACTTCTCATAGTGAGTGGACTAATTATTGCACAATAGTCATGACAAACTTCTAAACTACTGTATTTTCACATTTTCTTGTGTTTTCTATCGTAGAAAATAGAAATAGAGATGCATTTATCTGCGAAACCCATCCTAGCTTAATATGCCTCTTATTCAGTTTAACCTTTAAGGTATCGATATATATAGTCTTCTAATCTAATCAAAGTTGCAAAGATAATATGTAACATTGAGGATTCACATTATACGCATTCTCACGAGCAGACACGTACAAGTTCACGCTTACACATGCCGCATGTGAACCTACAACATAAAAACCCAAATCTCAAATGAACATAGACCTCTGCAACTCTTGCCGACCTTCCCTGAAACAGGGGTGACATTGGCAAAGTGAACCGTTTTTTACTGCATGCGTGGTCAACCGCATACCAACCTATTAGTCAAGAAACGCTTAGGCCCAGTATCACAACGTAAGCATATATGTAACTTTAATTTGATAAAAAAAAAACTACCCGCACGATTGACATAAGTGTGTCTTTTTTCATTCAGTATAAAATCGCTATGCTAACGTTGAAAATACTGGGCCTTATTTTGTAGCTTCTAGACATAATATTATGCTCTGCTTATAGTTCATTTCTTTTGAAACAGCGCCATCTGTATGGTACGGGTAAAATTAAAAATATACATACAGTTGGTTGGAAGTAATATTAATTACAATCCACCGTGAAATGAGCGTGTGATATTAGTTATTTATTTATTGGCATCACTGGAGAGGGACTTAGCAATGTCACAACATACCTGTTGCCATTTAGATTTGTAAATGCTTGCGCCGCACATAAATTAATACCCAGCGCCTCAAGTGCAAACTAATATGTTCAACTTAATCATATCGTTTGCTTAAGAATGAATGGAAACTCAATCTGCGTCTTCTAGTGAGCGTTTAATTTTCCATACGTTTTTGTGCAACGCGTTACAATGTAAGGTTGTATCCCTCGGGTCAGTTCACACGAAGATAAGAGATATGTTTGCAGTTGGGTTGTAATAAGTCATAATCTTGTTCTTCTTGATTTAAAACATGATTCTGCCACTTACCATTTCCCACTTATCGCAAGCTTCTTAGCTCTTTTTACTTTACTTACCACTACCAAAATGACAAGAGAATTGGATAACTGAGTATGAAAGGGAAAGAAAGTAATTGGAGCGATGTGACGAATGGCAAAGAACAAGCGCTTGACGATGAATGTGAGAATGGTGGTTAACAATTGTAGATTGATACCGACGCTGATGTATGGAAGTGAAGCGTGGAAAGGTAAATGCTAGTGAAATAACTAAAGAATGCACATTGGAGGTGAAAAACTTGAGAAGAATGACAGGTAAAACTGAAAAAAAACGAAATTAATGGATTAAAAAATAATGCTATAATACGACACTAAACAGCTACCTTTTTACCACTTACAACTTATCACTAACAACGTATCACTTAACACTTACTACGTACCACTTACCACTTAATACTTCACTTATCGCTTACCGCTTAACGCTTACCATTTCCTAGTTATCACTTACCATGTACCACTTACCACTTACCGCTTAACGCTTACCACTTACCATATCCTAGTTATCACTTACCATTTCCTAGTTATCACTTTCCACTTACCACTTACCGCTTTCCACTTACTACTTACCGCTTACCACTTACCACTTACCGCTTTCCACTTACCGTATCCTAGTTATCACTTACCATTTCCTAGTTATCACTTTCCACTTACCACTTACCGCTTTCCACTTACCACTTACCGCTTACCACTTACCACTTACCGCTTACCACTTACCACTTACCACTCACACTTGTCGTCATCTGTAGCAACCTAAAGCTCGTGACTAATGTAACGACCCGTAATGATGGATCGGCCATTGCAAACGCTAATGTCATAATTACACAGATCATGTATGGAAATTGATTGCACAAAATTTAAGTAGGCATTTAAGTTATTATTGAATTTGTGATGCTCGGTGAAGTAACGCGGCAACGATACATTTTTCTAACTTTTACTTTGTTGATCTTATACAACACTTACCCCCACTTCAACTGAAAGTGGTTGGTGTGAGGCCGGCCCCCTTACCTGTAAAAATAAATATGTAGGTCCCGAAGCGCCACATGCGACCCCTTCGGGCATAACGCAGGCAAGAAGTTGCACTATATGTGTAGCTTAGTTGCGTTACTTACCCATACTCGATAATAAAGATAATATTTAATTTGTGTATTTGAAAAACAAAAAACTTATTTTATTCCCTTTGTTACAGGTAAGATGTTCATCTTCACATTGACCTAAAAGACTCCTTGTTCCATGATGGTATGTTTTTATTTATTTGTTGTTTCTGTTTATTGCAATTGTACATAAACTTATATCATGAACTACGTTCTTACCACTGTTACTCTGTTGCTATTCTACTAAAGGTGGCAAGAGCCTCTTTAGAGTTACCTTCATTTATTTTATTTTATTTTTAATAGGACAACAAACAGCGTTACATAAGAAATATAATAATAACGATTACAAAAAATATGGCGAATTATATGTTGCCACTTCTTTTTTTTTCCTTCTTTCTTCCTATCCTTGATTGATGATTATTCTTCATGTCCAATTCATTCATATCCATGAACTTTTTCATAAATTTCGTTTTTTCACATTAACTTTGTATATTCCAATCTGTCACAATTTCAGCATACTTTTGATCAAGCCATACTTTTCTCGGTCTTGCATTCCATTTTTTCTTTCGCATTTTCATCTTTAATTTTTACTTTAATTTTCTTTCAAATCCTCTTTAAGCTTGCTTGTCTCTTTTCACCATTCAAAATATCTCTTAGCGTTTTTCTTGTCATGCTTCTCATTTTTGTATTTTTTTTTCTTAAGTCCTTCTTTACTCGTAGTCCATGATTCACTTTCATACATCAATGTTGGTGACATCATGACATTGAGAATCGTCTTACTGAAAATTGATGTTGCTGATAAAATCTGATTTTGATAACATAATTTTTAATAGATTAAAATAAAAATTGCTTTGTTTTAATTCACATGAGTGTATTTTGAACTTTCACAAAGTTACTACTGAAAATCTAGAAAAAAATATCATTTTTGCTTAGTCTTTCTTTAAGTATGTATAACATAATCTTAGACTTTTTAAAGTTTGTGTATTCACACAGTGAAAATTCATTTTTATAAATAATTATAAAAAATTATAAAAAACAGAATTGAGTATCCTCTTGATAATGACGTGAATAAGTCGAAAGTACTTGAGGTGGAAATAAATACTCAATTTGTGAAAATAAAACTCTGTGTTTTTTATAATTTTTTATAATTATTTACATAATCTTAGCATGATATTCTATAAACCATATGAATTCAGTAAGATTTCTTCACGTTTCTGAAAGCTTTTTGCTTTTTTTCTCTGAATGAAAAAGTAAACACATTCACAGTGAACCCGAGTGTGCTGCCTTTTCTAGGATAAGCAAAATAACCTCGCAGCTGAAAAATAGGTCAATCCATTCGACCTTCTTGGAATCGAATATGAGATACTTACAAATAGACAAAATCGACAGTTTCCTTTCAACTATATGATATGTATAAACGAATTGATTTTGTGGCTACTAAATTAGTAGCAAAATTAAAATCTCAGACACAATCACAATCATAGAAGGCTTACTCAGAAAAGAAATGGGAATCCGTGTCCCCGCGGGAGTAGGGAAAGATACTTTTTCATACGTTTCCATCTTTTACATTTACTTTGTATATCCTTTTCCTTGACTTATAGGTTGGTATGAGGCTGACCACCCATACTGTAAAAAATGGCTCCAATGTCACCCCTGTGTCAGGGAGAGTCGGCAAAAGTTGTAGGGCTTATGTTCATTTGAGGTTTGGATTTTATTTGTAAGTAAACATTCAGCATTTGTAAGCGCGAACTACACGTGTTTGTTTGTGGGCATGCATTTGAGAGCTTTAAATGAATATATTCTTGCAACTTAGATTATAGATTATATTCTTTCACAACTTCACAAATCTAATCCAGCCAAAGTTTTCTTGGTTTTCCCTTTTCCTCTTTTCCTTTCACATTTCCTCTGTATAGACACTTTGTAAGTGTTTCATCAGCCATTCTTTCTACATGTCCAAATCACATTCTTTTATATCCTTACTTTCACATCCTCTTTCAACTTGAATTTGACAGAGGTAATCTAATATAATCTAATCTAATCTAAGCTGCAAGGATATATATCATTTAAGATTTATATTAAATGCATTTCCACTAGCAGACATATATAATTTTGCGCTAACACATGCCGCATGTGGACCTACATTATAAAAACCCATCTCAAATGAACATAAGCCCTGCAACTCTTGCTGTTCTTTCCTGAGACAGGGGTGACATTGGCAAAGTGAACCATTTTTTCACAGTATGGGTGGTCAGCCGCGTGAGAATAAATCATAATATACATTACTCGCAACATTTTTAAGAGATTGAGCATCACTTATGTATTCAAAATTTTAATTGCAAAATCCACTTTTATTAAAAGGTTGTTTGCCGGCGTCTGTCAGGCCTGTTGTTTGTTTTAGCGGAAGTGCCACAGCCTTCGTTTTTACGGTCCGCGTGCCGCGAAGAATTCGCATTTTTTTCCAATTTTCAACACCATCCGGCGACTTGCCTACTTTACTTGCTCACCAACTCGCCAATTTGCTCGCCTCGCAAATGCGTCGCAGAATTTCAATTGTTTTCGCGTTTTTTTTTTTCATGTAAAATAAAAAAAAATGTCATCTATTGATGAGGCATTTACTTTGTAACCCTTCATTTTTTTCATAATTTAAAATTCAACATAAATCGTATGTGGCTATGAGCGAGTAAATTTAATCATTTACCACCGGTTTCGTAACCAATATCTACAAAAAACTTAAAGAAAACGTAGTAAAAAATAAGTAGTGAGGCTCAAGAAATGAAAAAAAAAGTTATATCATTTTTATCTACAAAATATTTTTATTTGCAAAAAAATAAATCAACGCAATCTCTTAATTTCCTGCAACGCATTCACAAAATCTCTTTATTTCCAATAACGAATTCACAAAATCTCTTTATTTCCTCTAATGAATTTACAAAATCTCTTTACCTCCCCAAAAAAATCTATAAAATTTCCAGACACCCTCGGTTAAACAAAGACAAAGGTCAGATACGTAAACAAGTATCTTATCTTTTATATATATTTAAACAATTCAATATTCTTTATCTCTTAAACTATCAAAAGGTGAATACAATTTTACTAAAGAGAGGTCTGTAAGTGCGAGTATATTCGTGTATTGATGTGCAGTAAAGATAGTGGGATCATAAAAATTAAGACTTCATTATATTCAACTTATAAGTCATAAAAAATTATAGCCATGGAAATTAATTACACTCTCCGTCTTCAGTATACAACTTCAAGTTCAAACTCTACCACAGCGGTATACCAAAAAATCTAAAGAAATAAAAAAAAGGCTTCTACTGGGCGTTTTAGATTCTGTATATTTTTAGTGAAACGTTACTGCTGAGTTAAAACGGATGTTGGGTACTTACATTTCAATATTCATCTCAATATGTTACGTGAAATAATATAACTCACTTATTATCAGTTGAGCTGTTCAGAACTCGTTTTTTTTTGCGAATGATTTAACACTGTCTCGGAAATTATTCTTGCATCTCTTTTTACAGAAATGCGTTTTTAAATGAGGGAGAATAAAATGAATCGTTGAATCTACTTATTTTACGAAAAATCCTTTGTTCAACTGCCCAAGTTAAATGATTTACAGGTATCTTTGTTCCCATCCCAATTGAATCAGTTTTTTTCCAAAACCAATATGAATTGTTACTCCTCTTAGTATCTTAGGCTAAACATTGTTATAAAGGATCTGAACATCAACTCCTTATTTATTATATTCCTTATTGCTGAGAATTGAAGACCCTTGTGAACCACCTGGGTCTATCGTTTGGGGGATAATCCTCTACGTCTCTTTCCCTACAAGTGACCGATCGTAGCCAGTCGTTTCAGGCTATATTCATTGCCACAGCTGCTCTACTACGCTCTGCCCTCACTGCTGTCAACAAGGTCATAGTGCCCAAAAGAGCGAACACATCAAATTTTGCAGACAGGAGCTTTGCCGTGGCCGGGCCGGTTGCCTGGAACAATTTGCCCGTCGGTGTACGCGCGAACCAGCGTACCACCACCTTCAGAAAGGGACTGAAGACAATGCTTTTCTCCAGAAGCCATGGTGCCCTTGAGATGGTCCTGGACTATTAAATGGCACCACAGGAAAGAAATCATCCATCATCATCATCATCACAGACAACGTGTCCAAAGAACATCTAGTCAGAGCTATCCAAACATAGCTCTCGACAAATGGACTTGTTGGTACGTCTAGCTGTCCATGTGATTCAGAGCATGCGCCTCTAGCACCACATTTCGAAAGCGTCAATTTTTCTTCTTTCTGCTTGTTTATGAACAAAAAATTTCACCTTCCAAACACATCTCAGCACTCAAACATGTATCATAGATCTCCAAATCAAATGAGTTCTGGAGAGTCTCTCACACACGCTTCTTTAAAAAAATGTTTTGATTCTTAGGCAGGTAGGTTCAGAATAAGGCAATATTTAAATGACCTACAGCTTCTGAGTTTTTTTCTTTGGCCGTGTTGCAATTATACCTACCAAAGAAAATATTAATTGAAATGGGATTTTTTTCTTACATTCAGTTACGTGCAGTGAAGCCTCACCTTGCGGCTTGCACAATGTGAAGATACCATCATATAAATCACACCTGCTGCACGACGCGAAAAAGTGGTCCAAAATCATAAATATCATTTTTTATTTGCCTAAAATTTAACATGATTAGTTGAGTTATTTCATTGACAGGTGAACCTGAGATATTGTTTGTTGATGCACGTATCTATAATCTAAGTTGCAGAGATATATTAACATTTAAGGCTCTCAAAAGCATGCCCACAAACAAACACGTGTAGTTCGCGCTTACAAATACTGAATGTGTACTTAAAAATAAAATCCAAACCTCAAATGAACATAAGCCCTACAATTTTTGCCGACCTTCCCTGACATAGGGGTGACATTGGCAAAGTGAACCATTTTTTACAGTATGGGTGGTCAGCCTCATACCAACCTATAAGTCAAGGAATCATCAAGTTAAGTATCATCCTTTGAATTTAGTTTTGTCTATAATCTTTAATCTAAGTGGCAGAGATAAATTACATTTAAGATACATATTAAAGGCATGCTCATAAGCAAATACGTATAAGTTCGCACTTACACATGCCGCATGTGGACTTACAACATGAAAATATGTCTCAAATAAAAAAGGGTATCATAATTAATAATTAATTAAAGTGTAAAGTTGAAGTATCAAGTATCTTTTTCAAGGAAAGTCGGCATAAGTTGCGATGTATAGGTTCAATTGAAAATTATTTAAAAAATTCAAATGGAAACAAAGTTTTAATTCACTTATTTATTTCTTTTTTTGTGCTCGAATATTTTCGCCTAATGAGGCATCTTCAGGAGCAGAATGGTTACAAATATATTTTTATAAAAAAATATATTTTAAATTATTATTATTATTATTATTAATATATTTTAATATTATTATTAAAAATAGATTTTTTTATAAAAATATATTTGTAACCATTCTATTTTTTTTCGCTACATTTTTTGCGTAGGAAATTTTTGACTTTTTTTGTATAGATTTCTTTGTAAGGTTTTGTTCTTTTTTATATTTAAATGTAATTTATTATTCATATTCCTTGACTTATAGGTTGGTATGAGGCTGACCACCCATACTGTAAAAAATGGTTCACTTTGCCAATGTCACCCCAGTTTCAGGGAAGGTCGGCAAAAGTTGTGGGGCTTATGTTCATTTGAGGTTTGGATTTTATTTGTAAGTACACATTCAGCATTTGTAAGCGCGAACTACACTTGTTGGTTTGTGGGCATACATCTGAGAGCTTTAAATGAATATATCCTTGCAACTTAGATTATAGATTATAGATTCTGCTCCTGAAGATGCCTCATTAGGCGAAAATATTCGAGCACAAAAAAAGAAATAAATAAGTGAATTAAAACTTTGTTTCCATTTGAATTTTTTAAATAATTAAACATGGACTTTCACTGTGTTAATAAATCCACCCTAAAAAATATAAGGTTCAATTGAGTTTGGTTTCTGAGTTTTTTGAATACCTATGCATAAATAGGGTGATGAATGTCGATGGAATGAAGTAAGTGTTCAAGAATAGAAATTAATAGAAACACTGGCACTAGCCACCCCTAGCTTTATCTTAAATTTGAGAACTTCTTAAAATATTAAAAAAATAGTAATTACATGAACTTCATTTTTCTGGTACATTTTCCATTTGAGTTTGTTTTGCTGAACTGACTGAAATGTTTGGTTAAAAATAACTTTAAAGTAAATACAAACCAAAGATTGTACTCTCACAAGCATTTGCATTTTATGTATGTTCTGCAAATGCTTCGTCAAAGAGCGTTCTGCCAACAACTAAGCTTTAATTTTCCACTCACAAACATTTGCTTGTGTTCGGCAAATAGTTCGTCCAAGTGGGTTGCAGGCTTCTCTAACACTAAGTGGGTTTTACCTGTTGTAAAGGAGCTTGCACACATTCGTACATTTATGCGTTCTTTACTATACATGTGTGAACGGCAAGGACGTTACCGAGGTCGTCGTGCCATGTGTGAATTCTACTTTACTTTTTACCAGGGGTGACTACAGTTTGAAAAACTCTTGAAGTGGTTATATTTCGTGCATTAAATATGAATCTTAGATGTTTTAAAATCCTTGAAAGAAGAGTTAGATAAGAACAAACCATCATGTAAAACTATACGATTTTTTGTGTATTTTCGCCCCATAAGCATAAACGAAGGCTACAGGGGAAGAACAAGGAATGTCAGTTAAAGAAAATGTTGAGTAAATCAAAATTTGAAATTTGAAATCATGGTTATTGCCTGTAACAAAGAACCGGAAATACCGCCATAAACTGTGATAGCCACTGTTGTTGCATTACAAATTTTGCACAGTTTTAGATACACATAGACGCATGTAGATTTTACTTTTGTTCTTACGAACTCATCGTTGCTGACATTCCTTGTTTTTCCCCTGTGCTTTTTCATAATTTAGGGGTTTGTCTGGTTATTCGGAGATGGCGGACCACTGCATCGAAAATGATCATCCGTTTAATAATGACGATGTTAAGGTTCTCCATTCCGGTTGCAAGGGCAGACAACTAATTTGCCCTTGAAACCTTTGAAATTCATAAACATAAAAATTGTAATTTTTAGCTCAATCAATATTTGATTGACACATAAAATTTGATTGCTTAATTCTGGTAAGGACCCCAGTTAAATTTTTCTCAATAATAGTAATAATATCATGGAATTTGAACAGAGAAGATGATGAACATCAGTTGATTTACGTATATGCAACAAAAAAAAAAAGATTTGTTGGGATAAATCACACTTAATTTTGATTTTTGTGTGATTGGAGTTTGGTGCAACATGCCCTTATAGTTTGTTCTATGTCCAGATTCCTGCTGCTTTGCCTTTGTTACCTGATTGTACCTCTTTATCGTAACTCGTTCTTCTCATTTCTCTATGGTTTTTGTCTTGTTAATTCTGTAACAGTGGCCTCTTGAGGATGACGTAATGTATGCTGATGGTTGGGACAGCCCTGCTTTGCTAGTACTCGTTATGATGTGTCTCATTCATACAATTTGTACTACTTTTACAGTTACCAACATTATGGTAAGTATTCTAAAAAAATAAATATAAGTTATACTTTTACTCGTTTTTTTTTTGCATTTTCTTTATTTGGTGGTTCACATAAAGAAAGTATATTTTGGTCAAATTTTATTAATGAATTAAATGGTAATGAATCACAGTTACGCAATTTTTTTCTATAATAATCTATTATCACAGTTGTGAAGATAATTATTTACATGCAAGATTCATATAAATGAATGCTCACAAGCAGACACGTGTAAGTTCACACTTACAAATGCTACATGTGCACACACAAAGCAAAATCAAAACCTCAAATAAACATACATCCTGCAACTTTTACCGACTTTCCCTGTAACAGGAGGGACATTAGCAAAGTTGACTATTTTTTACCGGATAAGTGGTTATCCTCATACCAGCTTATAACTCTAGGAATTACACAAAATGTAATCAATTTATTTTAAAAATATATCGCACGTGCTCGTCTAAAAATAAATCTTTGCGAAGATGATCAAATTCCTTTTTATAGGAAAACGTTTAATTTTTTAAACAAATTGATATTGAAGTAAATTAAAACTGTGCTAAAATTATTTCAATAAGTATAAATTTATTAAAAATTGTTTCCTTGCAAATTTAAACATCATATTTGGGCGTATCCACTCGATTTAAATTTTAAATTCTTTTAATTTTGATCAATTACTGTTTTCGTAAAATAATTATGTGCTTCTTGGAGAGACTATTTTTAAGATTTTTAAATACAAAAAGCCATTAATATGTTGCCAAAACAAATCATTTCAATGTTGAGATCAAAAGATACTGAAAATTACAAAGAGGATCTGCATTCCATAACGCATGCACGCAAAAAGGAAATCATTAAAATTCTTAGCGAAGGAAAAATGTATTTCCTTTACTCAAATTACAGTGTTTAACAAATGAAGAACATACTATAATTATTACTAATAATATTAAAACTATGTATAATTAATTAAATAATACACTGTTTTAATTCACTAAATTTTATTTTAAAAAAGTCAAACGTTTTCGCCTAAAAAGGCATCATCAGGACAATGACAATTAAAATCTTTAGATTTTAAAATCTTTAAAATCTTTAGATTTTAATTGTCATTGTCCTGATGATGCCTTTTTAGGCGAAAACGTTTGACTTTTTTAAAATAAAATTTAGTGAATTAAAACATTGTATTATTTAATTAATTATACAATGGACTTTCACTGTGTGAACTACCAAACCCTAAAAAATATTAAAACTATGTATTTGAATAAGCTAGCAGAAGTTGCCTGGTGCTTTTCACTACGCAACTTGGGCGTACGAAACCTATTTAATTTTACAAGTAAGGTGGGAAGCATCTCGGCAAACAATTAATTTAGGTGTAAGAAACATACGTTTAAAATATTTCGTTTCAATTTATTTTATTTTAATTTTTCGTTTAAAGTTTAAAATATATAAGTAATTTCTTCCTTAATTCTAGGTACATGCGCATGCCACGAAACGACGCTTTATAAAATTGCCCTATTATTATTATTATTATTAAGATCTAAAAAATGTCGAAATAATTTTTCTATGTTATCCGATCGTAATCAAATTTTACACGATTCATCTTGATAGGAATAGTTTTCTAGAAAATGATTTTTAATGATGCTTGATTTTAAACGTTTAATTTTTGAAATTTTAAATTAATGCAGTGATCTTTTCATGTGTAAAAATTTAATTTATGATGATTATTATTTAAAAATTGTTTTGATGGCAAGGTTGAATTTGGCGCACAGTTTGAGGAAGACTTAAAATACGAATTCGGATGCGGTTTGACCTTTTCTTTTTTGAAAAAATAATTAAAGAGTTAAAGATGTGTTCTCATAAAGAGACAATTATAGTCTTTTTGTATACGAGACGTATAGAACCAAAAGTGGCAATCTATGAATGATTTATAAAATGAAGTAAATACATGGAAACAGAGAGAATCATTTCCTCACCATTTTCATATATTTATCTTGTGTTTGAAATAACCTTAGATTGCCGCTTTTGGTTCGATACGATTAATATTTAAACTTGAATATTAATAATAAACCTTCCCATTGTAAAAATTAAATGAGCGCACTGCTCTATAATTATTTTTTATTCAGATGAATTTTTTATTTTTTTATTAATTACCTACCTTTGCAAAAGAGGCTGCATTCAAGGTGATTTTTTTCTTCGGTTCATACTATATTTTTTATAATCATTTATATTTTTAAATGAAAAAAAAATCATATAATTTTGATGCGTGAATATTTTTTCAATTTTTGTCTCAGCTCTCAGTTATACGATAAGACAATTTAAAATAGAGGATTTATATTGTAGGTCCACATGCGGCATGTGTTAGCGCAAATTTATACGTGTCTGCTTGTGGAAATGCATTTAATATGAATCTCAAATGATATATTTCATTGCAACTTAGATTTAGATGGGTAGTCAGTCTCATACCAACCTGTTATATGCATATAAAAATCGTACGTAAGATTTATTGTTTTTTTTATTTATTTCGCAAATATCAAAGTCAATTTGAAATTCCAATGTGGAATCTGCATTTTTTATTCAATCAATTAGCATTTAAAAAAAACTCAATGCTGTGCAGGTCGTTCGTCATTAAAAAAACTTGAATGAAAGGTGAACTAGGCACATTTGTTTTTTTTTTACATTAATATTAATTTTTTCACAACAATATTGTATTTTCTGTCAATTCTTTGTCAGCTGGGATTAATTATGATAAAAGCATGAATATAAAGTATTAGTTTTAATATTTATTCTAAAAGAATTTTATTTAATGGTTTATTATAAATTCTACAAATAACTATTTTTCTTTTTTGAAATACAGTGGTGCCTCACACAACGAACGCCTCGCACAGCGAACGCTGCACACAACGAACTTCCTGTTCGTTCATTTCACGATTCATACAACGAACTTCGTTTCACACAACGAAGTCGCCGGAGCTTCCACGACTGCTTCGCCCGAGCTTCCACGATCGCTGCCGATGTGTTGCATACTCCCGCGCAGGCACTGCAGGCAGTCGTTAGTCACTGCGCCGTATCGCGGCAATCGTTCTTCATTACGAATTAAATCACGCTCGTATCACGGCAGTCGTCCTTTTAAGTTAAACTCAATATTTTTTTTATATCATGGCTTCTAAAAAAAGCAGAAAGGTGATTTCTGTTGAAATGAAACAGGAAATAATTAGAAGGAGTTTGGACAGGTTTTTCATGAAACCATCGGCCAAAAAGCAGAAAATGGATGAAGATGTGCAAGATTCGGTAGATTCTACTTAGTCTGTCTTAAAATTAAAAAAAATGTTTTTGTTAGATGTATCTAAATAAAAATAATAACAAAAAAAATATCTTTTTTTATGTCATCTTAGCATATTTTATGCTACAGAACGAATTATTTTGTTTAACATGTATTGTTATGGGAAAAGGCGTTTCACATAATGAACTTTTCACATAACAAACTTGCTCCCGGAACGAATTAAGTTCGTTGTGTGAGGCACCACTACTGTTTTATTTCTACTGTTATTGCAAAGATTACAAATTACAAACGTTTTCGGTCCTTAGACGATCATCAGGTATACGAAACTTGAAAACAAAACAATGCACGAAATAAATAAAACAAAATAAAAGTATTTTTTTAGATTAAAATAAAATAAATAATGAATTTTCCGTTTCAAAACATTCTTGTGTTTTTTTTTCAATGAGTCCTTTTTTTAATGAAACATTTTTCCCTAACCCTAGTATATAAAACACCGCGTAACCTCCCTTCGATAGTGTAAACATAGTCATGTGTGAAATATACAACAGCACTCCTAGTGAGTGATTTATTTTTCATACACATATTCTATATACGCCGTGGTATGAAATTTGCGCGATGATTTATATTAGAGGTAAAAGTGCCGTTATCAAGCGCTCTCCCATGAAAGACCGTATTGCTCCATGGTAATCCCAGCCTCTGGGATTCAAACCATGCTCTTTTTAGTTTGTAGTATCTACGAAGAAAAATCATATTTTTGCGGGCTTAAAACTAAGGTTGGTAGTTTTTTTATGTGGTATAGATAGGTTAATGTAAAATATTTGTTTTGCAACTTTTAATGTTTATTTTATTGGCCCCTTTTCAAGTTCGTTTTCAATATTTTATATATTCATGATTAGGAGGGCCCTTGAGGTGTGACACACACAAAAACGGCGCTCTTTTGTCATGTATTAATGAAATAAAAATAAATTATCTTCGTATATGTATTACTCCTAACACGTACCCTCATACGTATCTTTTCTTTGTTTTTTATGAATTTGTTCCTTTGTAGATATAAGTTATTGGTTATACCTACTTGTTATTTCCCTCCATCTTTATTTTTTATTTGATATCCTTTAAAAGAAAAAAAGTGCGAGTTCAAATAGAGTTTTTTTTTTTAAATTTTAACTAAGCTAGTTACTTTCAGTATAATATATTACGTAAGTAAGTATAGTAAATTCAAGATACGCAGTAATAAATCCATATTGACAAATGGCTCTGAATACAAATGGTCAAATGTTAATTAATGTCTTGCTAATATTACCATTGCAGCTCAAACACTTCCTAGTGTGAGCAGTACTTTATGTAATGTAATGCTTGTTCAACACCGTTATTACGAATTATTATAACTTATTCGTGTAACTTGTAGGTATAGGAATAAGTTAACTTTTCAACTCAACCATTGCGTACCAAAAATATATGAAATATAAAGCAGCACGTCTAGTGAACGTTTCATTTCCAATGCATTTCAGACCAGAGGTTTTTTGCAAATGAAATTTTACAAATAAATGGAAGAAAATGGTATCAAATGATTTGGAAAATAGTTTCTTTGGATTTTGTTATTCGTGAAAAAAAGAAGAATAGGATATGCGTACATACGTTCATATACAAAGAGGATGCAAAAGTAAAGGTACACAAGAATGAGATGAAATGGTTTGGACTTGTTGAAAGAATGGATGATGAAAGACTTTCAAAATGTGTTTAACAGAGGAAATGTGAAAGGAAACTGAGGAAAAAGATGACTGAAAGAAAGAATGACCACAATAGATTTAAGAAATTGTGAAATAATTTAATGTACTCACAGAGTGAATGTATGAGAAAGGTGCCGAATATAGATCTCAATTCACCATATTACGCGACACCTTTGGGGATAACGCGGGCAAGAAGTTACACTATATGTGTAGCTAAGCTGCGTTTTTTGCGTGGATATAAATTAATTGAAAATAAAAATGGTGACAATACAGCAGAAGCTCAAACCGAGGCAAATGGCGACAATGTTACACACATTTTACTGAAATAATAAAAAACATAGAATTCAACATCTCTACGCTGCAATGTGTAGGAATAAATGTCACTTATTTTAAAATACCACACAATTATTGCAAGCGATTGCAATCAGAGAAGTTGGTGCGCTAAATACTTAGCCATTACAATATCAAACTACTAATTAGAAACTAACTAATGCACAGTTTCGTGTACACTGCGTTTAATATATCCAAGCACGTGTACGTCTGGTTTCAAAATTTAATCAAAATTATATGTGTGTTCAAATGATAGCAGTATTTTAATCTTTCTCCATTCAAGTCTTACGGAAAATCTCTTCTGAAACTTATTTCAGATATGCATGGTTATCTATGTTCTTTAATCTATATAATATTCTATGATTCATCTATAATCCATAATCTATGCTGAAAAGATTGATAAGCGTTTGTGAGTCACACTAAATGCGTGCAAAAGGAATAAAATCTGAAACTGAGTGAAATGACGCCACTTTCACTTCTTTAACTTAAGTAGAAAACAGGTTTTAATGATCTCAAAACATGTCGGTAACGTTATTTTGTCGGATTTTGGGAAATTTATACAACCGTAATTTGAAATCGTTTGAGATATTTTGAAAAAAGAGTATTATAGGTTCACACATGAATTTTCAGAGAATAAATTGTGTCGGTTACAAGGGAAAACGCAAATCAATATTTTGTTATTGGTTGCTAAGGGCGGCAGTCTCATACAAGACTGACGTATGCTTGCCGAGAAAAATGGCAAAATTTCGAAAAATTCGGAATGGGAATGTCAGTTTTCATACCAAATTTTTGGAGTAGCTTCAATGTATTCTTCCGGGCCTTTGTTTTTTTTTGCAATTTCGAGTATGTGAAGCCGGCTGTGAAAGCCTTAAACATTTTTGTTGTTCGAAAATATGGATGTCGTGGTAGAGGCAGACTTAGAAAAGTACCAAATTCCTGAAACAGCGAATGAATGGGATATCCATTTGAATAATAATAAAACGAGAGCTTGCATGAAAAATAATTGACTCTGGATAAAATGAAAGAATGCAAAGACATAGTACGTAGATAAAAAAATCAACAAATCAAGTTCTAAAAGAGTTATAAAACCGAGGAATAGATGTGTATACAACAAATTAAAATGGTAGAAATTCTTTGATCTGTGGCATTCGAGTAATATAGAAAAACTTTCTGAAAGAATTGTAATCAGATGGGTGAGTTAGGACCTGTTGCACCAACCTCCAGTCAATATTTGATTGAGACACCAAATTTGATTGCATGATTTTGGTTAGGACGTCAGTCAAATATTTCTGTGAAGTGGGTAATAATATGATGTACATCAGCTGACTTACGTAAATGCAACCAAATTTTTGATTTGATGGGAGCAATCACACTTAATTTTGATTTTTGTCTGATTGGAGTTTGGTGCAACAGTCCCTTAGGGTGTATAATGGTGTAGAGGAATAAATCCCATTTTTTATACAAAATTTGAAACAATGATTTCCTTAGTAAGTAACAATTTGTTTTGTTTGATATTTGGTTGCATAGCACAACTTGCAGACAGGTACTTAGCGTCGTATTATGGGACAGCAAGTATGGAGCAGCTGTTGGAGTCAGCCGATACTATGCGCTGCGGTTTTGCTCAGCGAAAAGTTTGCGTAATAAGGCTTTGCTATAACTATGAATAAGGCGTGAAGCGATTTTCTCAATCAAGCTTAATGGTATGATTAGAAGAAAATACGAAATAATTTCGTAGGGAAGATAATGCACTGAAAATTGAGAATAAACGGGCTTAAAAAAATGTGTCTTGACAAACAGGTGGGAATGAAGCTGATCTCCCATGCTGTAAAAATTGGTTCATTCATGATACCAATGCCTCTCCGGTTTCAGAGAAATGCAGCAAGAGTTGCTAGACTGTGAGGGTTTTTCCAATAGTCCTGCTGATTGACACAATTAATAATATAACATACACACTTTAATATGTTTACTTTTATTTCTTTCACAATGTATACACAATTAACCACAGCACAATAATATTAATTATAACAAAATTCACATGCTTCTGGCTCTCACGCCAGGCAAGCTTCTCCTCCCCTCTTTCTGCCTTCCTTTGTTTTCCTTTTCATTCAAATTCAAATCTCATGTTCCATTTTACCTAACAAACAAATCCATCTCGTTACAATACACCTCCTTCCTCTCATAAAAAAAAAACATTCCCAATTTTTTTTTTTCTTTTAACAATGAGTAAATAATGTATCATAATGCTCAGCCGGCGCCACATATTTTGGATAAATTTAAAAAATATGAAAATAAAAAAAAACCTGTTTCTGATACATTATTCAGTCATTAATACCTTTTTTAACAATACCAATTATTTTCATACTAAAATTAATATATATATTTTTTTAACACAAATTTCATATTCAATATTATAAACAAATATTTGTTTTTTTTTTTTTTTTTTTTAATACTTAATTCAACAATTCAAAATAATCAAATAACAATACATAATAAACATTCACCAGTTTATTAATCAATTCATTAAAATAACTTTTTTTTTTTTAAATACTTAATTCAACAATTCAAAATAATCAAATAACAATACATAATAAACATTCACCAGTTTATTAATCAATTCATTCAAATAACTTTTTTTTTTTTTTTAAACATGTATCACATCTTTCCCAATATTTAAATTTATTTCAAATTTATTTTTCATTAATAAACTTATCAGTCCATCAATTTTTTTTTTAAAAAACTTTACTTTCATAGGTAATACTTTGTTTGATTTATGTTTCATACCTTCATTCATGCAATATTTCATAATTCATTCTTTCACTGATCACTTTTATATCAACTTTCACCGTATCATGCATCACCTCAAATTTTTCATACACATGAAAATATGTTTTTTTTTTTTTTAATCTAATTTGATTATGTTTGTACTGAATCTAAAAAAGTATCCCATTTTCTTTGTTCATTTTTGTTTTGTCTGTATAATCACTTTTTTTATTTTTAACAAAACAATCTTTTTGTACATGCCCTGTACGCTTACATGAGTAACAGATTACTGTGTGTTTTTTAAAATTTCCATTTTTTATAAAACAATTTCTTTCCACATGTCCTCTTTTATTACAAAAGTGGCATACTATATTATTTGTGAAACTTCTACATTTATTCTGTATGTAATCGAATTTTCTATTTTTAGTCCAACAATGTATTTCATCATGTCCTAATTTATTACAAAAATTGCATTTTTGCATTACATTTTTCTCTTTTATGTCATTCATTACATTTAAATTCTTACATTCATTAAATTTTATAAATGATTCAAACTTGCTACATATTGTAGATAATTCCTCTGTATTTTTAATTTCAGATGTTGTCAGTAAAGTTGCATATTTTTCTGACAATCCATGAATTATTATGTCCATAAGTTCTTTATCATGCATTCTTTTATTTAATAAATTATTTTTGGATTTGACCTTTAAAATATAAACAGATGCATTATCATGACCTTGTACCATATTTAAAATTTCTAACTTAAGATTCCTTTGAAAGTCATATTTTTCAAATTGTTGTAAGAATTTGGTTTTAAAAATTTTCCAATCAAATTCACAATTAATTGCTCTGTACCACGTTAACGGAAAATCTGTTAAAAATATAGGCATACACTCTACCAAATAATCTAATTTTAATTTGTAGACTTTGGCTAATTCTTCTAACCTTATTATAAATTCATTTGGTTCACTTTCACCATTAAAAGATATTTTTAATTTGACAGGATCAAAATTTATGGACTCCATTGTGTTACTTTCTAAATCCTTTTTATTATTTATTTTTTTAGATTTCGTCATTTGCTGTATATTTTCAATTTATGCAATTAAAAATTTTTTTTCATACAAATGAAATATAACACCATCTATATATATTTATCTAAACTGATTTGAAACAAACTGGTTCATATCCATTCTTCATTCTCCCGCGACGTTCGATTTTTAAATGTTCATTTCTTCCGAACGTAGGTAGGTAATTTGAATTCTCTTGCCTTCAATATTTTCAAAACAGCCGTTCAATATTTTCAAAACCGCCTTTTAAAACTTGCAATTTCTTGTTTTAAATTGTATAAGTTGATGCCTTCAATAGCTTTTAAACGTGTTGATGCTTTCCATTATGCTTTCACAACCATAAATCTGTTCAATTTTAATTATTTCATATATTGTATTGTTTTCAATGTCATTTATTGGAATCGAATGTCATTTGTTTTTGTTTGAGAAAATTTTCTTCATAGGAATTTCATTTACAGATTTTTCTTTTACGTTGGGCGCCAAAATGTGAGGGTTTTTCCAATAGTCCTGCTGATTGACACAATTAATAATATAACATACACACTTTAATATGTTTACTTTTATTTCTTTCACAATGTATACACAATTAACCACAGCACAATAATATTAATTATAACAAAATTCACATGCTTCTGGCTCTCACGCCAGGCAAGCTTCTCCTCCCCTCTTTCTGCCTTCCTTTGTTTTCCTTTTCATTCAAATTCAAATCTCATGTTCCATTTTACCTAACAAACAAATCCATCTCGTTACAAGACTTATGTTCATGTGAGGTTTGGTTTATTTTGTAAGTATACATGCGTCAAACGCGAAACTACAGGTGTCTGCTTGTGGGCGGGCATTACGTATAAACATTAAATGTCGATATATATTTGCAACTAAAGTGCAGATAAATTCAACTTCAACATACATTAATGTCAATCATCCTTTGTTAGAAAGAGAACTTTGTTAGAAAAGAGAATTCTAAAACCAAACCTCAAATGAACATGAGCCTCAAAACTTTTGTCGTCTTTCCCTGCAACAGAGGTGATATTGACAAGGTGAACCATTTTATACAGCATAGATGGTCAGTATCATGCATACCCATATCTGTGGCAGTTAGTTCAAAATCCATTACAAATGTACATAATTTGTGATTCTTGACATGTAAGTTGGTGTGTGGCTGACAACCCATACTGTAAAAAAATGTTTCACTTTGCCAATGTCACCCCTGTTTCAGAGAAGATCGGCAAAAGTTGCTTATATTTATTTGATATTTGGACACATTCACATTCAGTATTTGTAAGCGCGAACTACACTTGTCTGTTTGTGGGTATGCATTTGATATGAGCTTTAAATGTTTCTATAGATTTGCAACTTGGATAATAGATTATGGATAACAACTGTGGCAGCGCCTTTAGTTTAATCTCATAAGAAATGTATTGTTAGTTTGCATGCACGACCGCGACATGAAATTACGTTTTATTTGACTGAAATTATCGTCCGACACAGAGAGACAATAATTACATGAAATTATCTGCTTAGCCGCCGCTTATAATGTGGAACAAAACGGCGCATTTCAAATACATAAAACGCAACAACGTCATCAACGATAAATAAACGGCTTTATTAGAGCGACTGGGAAATGTTTGGTTTGATCTGAGAAGTGATTTTGTGTAGATCGTGAAGGAAAAAAAAACAAAGGTTTTGTATAAAATCTAAGAGGCAAGGATACGGATACACATTTAAGATTTATATATTTGTTAGAATTTAGTGGTTCACACTGTGAAAGTCCATTGTATTTATTTTTGTAAAAAATGCACAGTTTCAATTCACTTTTTATTTCTTATTTTATATGCTTATGCTTGTTTTCGCCTCAAAAGGCATCATCAGAAACAATTATTTGCAATAAAATAAAATTTAAGATTTAAATTAAATGTATGCTTGCAGGCAGACACATGTTCACGGTAACACATGTTCCATAAGTAACTGCTTACATAATATAAAAAAAAACAAATCTGAGATGAACGTAAAGCCTGAAACAGGGGGTATGGATGTATGAGTGTTCAGCCTCATACCCTTTATCCCTTAAGTGAAGAAATTTAGCTTTTTGAATGGTGGAATGATTTGTAGTTTCAAAGAAAAAAATGTATCCTAATTATTATTTGTTTTGTGAAAAGAATCATTTAAATTTAAACAATATAAATATGTATTTTACTAAATTACTACAGCTATTTTTCAGAGAAATTATTTCTTAAAACTCTGAATATTAAAAAAAATACGACAATAATTACATTAAAACTTTTTTTCAACGGTTTCAAATGAAAAAAATCATTCAAAATAAATATGTAGAGGTGTGCTATCGCTGTATTTAGTTGAAAGTGAAAAAAAAATCTATTTGCTATTTTATTTGCCGATTACATAACCCAGAGGTGAGGTCAGATAAGGATAACCTTTTTTTTTAAATTGGATGTTTATTTTTGAGGTCACCGGGGTCGTGTCGTTCAGTAAATAAATGTTTTATATTTGGATTCGATTCATCACATTTTTTTCAGCTGAATTACATAAGGAGATTTTTCTAAATGTTATTTCTTTAGGGTCAAAATTAACCTTTTTAAAAATCAACGGGTAATTAACAAAAACTTTCTTAGTACAAACCTTGCCGTTGTCTTGCAAAAAAAAAAAAAATAATAATCTGACTCACAAGCCTTGAAGGCTCAGGGCCTCCTGCACCACAATCCTCCAGGACTCTCTGTCTTGTGCCGCTTCCCTCCTTGGTCCGTCCCCTTACTCTCAGGACTTTTTCACCGTACCCAGGGTCAACCAAGTCGTTTGAAATCGGAAGGGGCACTATCAAAGACATTTTGTATTATCCTAGAGTCCTCTGCACGTACTACATGGTCCGCTGAAGTCTTCTTGCACCACTAGCTCTGTCCACTTGGCACCACAATGTTTCTAGCGTCTCTGCCACTCCTCCATTGCGGCTCGTATTTATAGGTACGAAAAATACGATTCTAGCCTGTTCTAGATTATTCCACATACTTTGATTATGGGTTTTTCGAAACACTTCCAGATTGTTCTACACACACCATCGTGCTTAGGCGCACGCACCTATATACACGTACACACAAACTGAAGTTTTGTTCAACGGGATATTTAACGGGAAATTTTGATGAGTAAGTAAGGAAAAGTAAAAGTTAAGTATAAGCTTACTACAGTATTAGTTTATAACAGTGCGTATGTATAAGTGAGTGATCACATGTGTTTTATATCGTTAAATCAAGATGTTTATCGTTTTACAACTCTTAACTACAGATTCACCGTCCTAAGGAACTTTTCCAAAGTAGTATATAACTTCACATTTAAACTCAACCGTAGCGCTTACCAAAAATGCATGGCAACTTAAACAGCGCCTCTCGCAAGCGTTTGAGCTTCTTGTGAAAACTGCTCAGAGTAATAAAGTTGTCAAGTGGCTCTCAGCTAGTGCAAATACACATTCTTCAAACGTTGCCCAACAAACAATCAACGAGTACTGTAAAAATGCAATTGCTACATGCAACATTATGGCACAGAGTTACTAGCTGTATCGGTGATAAAAGGCACTTGGAAACTTTTATGTTTTTAATGTAGTGAGGTAATAAATATATTGTGGATTTAATAGTTCATACAATATTTGTTGGGGCAGGCCATGTTAGAAAGTATTATATCGTCTATAATCTAAATTACAAAGATGTTCTGGCATTTATGGATTATACTGTTATGTAAATAGTACTTAGGTATTAACAAAATAAATAGGGTAGGTGCATATAGATTCTAGCTGTAGGATGAATTATTATTAAGTATCTAGAGTACGAAAATATTATATAAGTAATAAGTGTATTGGAAGCTTTTGGAATATCATAGACGTTTCCAGACGAAAGTAAGCCAAGAAAGTTTGATTGTAATAGCTATAAAAGGCGTGAATCGCCTGCAAGTAGTTCAGTCTCTCCAAGTGTTAGTAGCCGTTACGGACCAAGTCAGCGAAAGTCTACCATACATGTGAATTGAAAAATAAATTGTGAACCAAAATAAATTACTTTAAAATAAATCTCCGGCAGTTTTAATCAAGAAGACCAATATTTAAAATTTTAAAAACATTAGAACCCTAAAAACACTACAATACTAATTAATACTCGTCCCCTGGCAGACACGTGTAAGTTTGCTTTTACACGTGCTACATGTTAACTTACAATTAAATCAATCCTCACATGAACGTAAACCTTGCAACTCCTGCCGCCTTTCCCTGAAACCGCGGTGGCATTGGCAAATGCAAACCAAGTTTTTTACAACATGGGATCAGCCTCATACTAACGTATAAGTCAAGGTCCTATAGGAAGAAGTATCCTACTAACAAAATGCAAATTGTGTCCGAAAGACATTTCAATATTTTAATAGTTGAATAAAAAATAAGTATCATCGTGGCCAAACTCCAAAAAATTGGAAAACGTATTTGAGAAGGTCATACATATTTATAAGATTTTTGTATAAAAATCAAGAGTGCTTTTTTTTGCAGAATCCAGAGATCTATGACACTTGTTGAAGTGCCGTAGAGGTGTTGGTGATGTGGCGGTTGATGTCCTGATCATTTGTAGCAGGGCATTTTACTGCGTAGTGTTGTGTTGCCATTGTTTTAAGATACTGAAAGCGAGTTCAAGTGGCGATTGATATCGGTTTTGAATGGGGCAGGATTAAATTGGCGGGGGAACACAGATGCCGGCAATTCGTTCCATAAACGAGCAGTTTGGCAAAGGTATGAGTCGTTAAAACACCAAGTTTTCGTAGTTTTGATTTCGACTGCAAAGGGATGAATGTTAGTCATTCTACGAGTTGCCCTTGTTGAGACGAAAGGAGAAGGTATAAGTAAGGATTTTCATCACAACAGATCAATAAAAATTTCAAAGACACAAAAATTATAAAATTCTTATAACTGTTACGTAGAACTTACAAAAAAAAACTTACTTTTATGACTGTTCAAGTTGATGCATTGAAATGTTGGCTTGTATTTAATATTTAACCAGCAGACTTCACTTCTCCGAGCACAATCAATCACTTTTATGATCACTTTTTTTATGAATTGCGAGTTGTTATTACGTGCATTATCTATAAGTAGTACAAGAAAATATACGGAGAATATTGTTACGATACAAAGACTTATGCAAGTTGAGTGATTTTGTTTGACAAGAACATTTAAGTAAAGTCTGGACGTCTTGTAAAAAATGAGCAATTTTACCAAAGCACTCAGACAGTTTTCTTATCGGCTACATTTTTTAAATCATCTGTTACTGTTACTGTATCCAGACGGCATTGTGCTAGGGGTGACCAGCACCTCTAAAGATACGTCTCCACTTACAAGTTTCTTTCGACTTCTAGATTTTCATTACACTCTTCATGCATGCTCTTTCCTTTTTCTCTCTCTATAGATTCCAGTGATTTACAATGGAGCACCTGCGGTGTTGTCCTTCCTGTCCGACAAGCTGCTCCATGGATGATCTCTTTTCGGGAAACCAAAGAGCTGTAGACATTGCTCGTTACTGGGCCAATACGGTGTGAAGCTGACACGAAGAAGAAGAAGTGATTTACGTACAATCTCGATTAATTCATCAATCCTTTACTTCCGCGGGCTTTCCTTTCCACGTTTACCTTTGACATTTCTTGTATTCATTTTTTTTATAAGTCGTCCATTGTCAATTCTTTTTAGATGCACGTTCCATCGGAAACCAAATGAAAACATTCAATATTCAAAGCCATGTAAATTTTTCCTCCATATCATTTTTCAAATATATTTACCTTCTTTTTTAGATTGAGATACAGCCCATATGTATCCTTGGCCTCCTATAACATTCACTTCCAGCTCCTCCTATCCTCAGTGGTCTACGTCCAACTATTCACCTAGCTTCCTCGCACCCCTTTCTGGGTATTTTCACTTTTTTTTCTTTTCGCCCGGATGTTCAGTAATCGTTCTTTAACGAACGCGTGTATGCCCATAAAAGACAACTCTTCCTTTGGTTATTCTAAAAAAGAATAAAGTGTTCTTTCGATTGTCTTCTTTTCTTTTTATATGTAAATCTAACGATACATTTTGTTCCTATTTATGTTGCTTGGAACTTGTTTTGCACTTTGCGTGTGGTGTAGTTTTGATGGCTCAATCTTCTTTCATACAACTCTTACGTCTAGAGGACAAAAAGCCGCAATAGAGACGTAAAACTAAGTAAAGTAGTTATCCACGTACATTGTGTGAGGCAGTAAGTACGGTCGATTAATATCTTTGAAATTTTACGAGCGTGTGAAGTATTGTAGAGTTGTACTGACATGTGCGATCGAGAAAAGAAATTCGAATTTTCAAATTTACTATCTACAATTCGAATTTATTGTGTGCGCATATTTCTTTGTCGAAATATAATTATTCATTTGTCGGTTGAATACATAAATATATATTTTTTAAACAAGTATCGTACTTAGAAGCGCATCTCTACAACCCTGCAACTTTAGCCGACCTTCCCTTGAAAAGTGGTTACATAGACAAAGTGAAATATTTTTACAGTATGGGTGGTCAGCTTCATACCAACTAATGTCAAGGAATTTGATTCGTAAAAAATAATATAAACTATAAACTGAAGAAATTTACGTATAAAAAGTAATGAAAATTCTATACTGACATATTCACTTCATTTCGGCGTATTTATTAAAAGTCAGAGAAATAAAAGGAAAATAAGAAAAAGTGTGATTATTTTCTTGATAACCTATTTAAGATCGACTACTACGACCTACGGAGTTGATATGTTTAATGGAATTCGATCCAGTTTATTTGCTTGTTTTTATCCGTATATTAACGCCTACCACACCAAATATAGCTCACTCAATTGCACAAAATACATGTATTCGAATTTCGTATGTTTACTATTCGCATTTCTTTGATTCGCCAGCACTGTTTTGACGGCAGGAGATGTCGATTTCCTCGCTCGTCAGTTTTACAGGTTACGCCGGTTTATGTGACGAGTTTGAGAGAGCCCCATTATTGTCTCCATTTTATTGTGACGCCACTATCATGTATATTTTATTGGAAAATTTATGTACGTTTATATTTTCCGTACGTCCATGTTTCATTTTATAACATAGATAGAGTACAAGTAAGAATTTCATCTATTATGTCAGAAGTTACGTAATTTCAGTGACTTTCTATAGTGCATAATTTTTTCAGAATTTTTTAACACTTAGGGGGTCCCAAAAACTAAGGTTATAAATTTCGACGTGGTTTTTCTTATGGACTGATTTAATTAAATGGATGTTATGAAAGAAGTCGACCGAATAGAAATGTTGGTGGCAAAGGCTTTGAATTATTTTTCTATCTGTAAATTATCATTTAATTATTTTTTTATTTTTTAATAAGAAAGTATTTTTTTGTTTTTTGTTTTATATAGTTTAATGCGCATTATTTTACAATCACTTATCGTTAGTTATGGGGCTGGCCACCAGTACTGTAAAAATATGTTCACCACTTTTATCAATGCTACCCCTGTTTCAGGAAAAGTCGCTAAGTGTTACAGGACAAACTTGCATTTAAGGTTTGGATTTTTTATTTTGTAAGTACACATGCAGCATAGCATCTAAGCACAAACTGACACGAATTTGCTTGTGAACATGGAATGCAATATATAAACCTTTAGATTATGAGATGTGGCAGGTTAATTATTTTGTCCAATAAAAATCTCAAAACAACAGACAGAAACAATGTATTGCAAACGATGAATTTTTTATTTGCAAATAATTATTACCTAAGATTTACTGCGCAAATTAAAGCAAGTTATTTTCGCAATAAATCAAAAGATTGCAATATTTTATCAGAGTGAATATTTTTTCAACAGTTATTTTGAAGCAACTAGACTGATGTAGAACGAATGATGTGATTTTTAATGTTAGGTATAACATAAATCAATTTGTAGACGAGTTTGTACTCCAAGTGTAGAACTTTGCATTTTTACGAAACAATAGCGTTTATAAAAGATTGCATGAACAACAATATTGCTCTTTTGAACGTTTTAGTTTCCAAATTCTTTTTAAGGTTTGATTTGAGTTTCAATCGAAAGTAAAGTGTATTTTTGCCTAGAGTTTTTGTTCATACACTTATAAATTGTATGAGGCAGACCACCCATACTGTATTTAACTGCGGAAAAACTACATGAACTTATTTTTCCCTGATAGGATGGTCTACCGTGTATGATTGATCGTATTTAAAGCCCTAAGTGCTCCATCATACGTAGCAGACATGTTTGCACTCGTTTTAAGATGTCCAGCCGGTAGCTCGTTTGAAAAAAATTAATTCCATGCCAAAGAACTAGGGTTCGATCCCCACCAAGAGTATCAGAAGTTTCGGTGTTCATTTCAAACCCAAAATAAAATACTAGTAAGGCTTACTCAGTATCTTCGGCCGCTGAGAATTGATTGGCATAACACACCCCCCTTAGCTGTAAAAATAAGTAGGTTCTACACGCCACATGCGACCCTTTAAGAAAAAACGCAGTAAGAAGTTTCTCTTAATTCTGTAGTCATATATTCCTTGACTGATAGATTGGTATGCGGCTGACCACCCATACTGTAAAAAATGGTTCACTTTGCCAATGTCACCCCTGCTTCAGGGAAGGTCGGCAAGAGTTGCAGGGCTTATGTTCATTTGAGATTGGGTTTTTTATATTATAGGTCCACATGCGGCATGTGTAAGCGCGAAATTATGCGTGTCTGCTTGTGGGAATGCTTTAATATGAATCTCAAATGATACATACATATCTTTGCAGCTTAGATTTAGATTTAGATACTATATCCTTTATTATAATGTCCTACTTGGTCGTCAATCGCTTCGACTTTTAAATTTTAAACATTCAAAATGTCTCGCCGCGAGAATCGAACCCGCATCTCCCGGGCGGAGTCGCCGAGCGACCCGGTGGTTTAGCCAACTACGCTAAACCGGCTGCTCGGCAGTGGGTGAAAATAAAATCTATTTAAACAATACAAACCTCATATTTTATGTATAGAAACTGTAAATATATAGAGGCGCTATCCTATTTTTAAACAAATATTTTGTACATACAAAACTATGTACATAAATTAGAACATAGAGGCGCTAAACGTTAACTCAATTCATAACAGTAAGTAAGTAAGAATATGTAAGACAATTTTCTCATCTCCCCGCAAGGCCGGCTTGGGCTAGCGGTATCGTCCATGTCTTTGATGCAGAAGGACCCGGGTTCGGGCCTGGGGATGAAATGTTTTTTTTGTTTTTTTTTTTTTTTTCTTTGTCCCTTTTTTTTAATAAATTTTAAAGGAATGCAATTCATCAATCTATTTTGCGTTTGCTAATAAATATTAAAAATATATTTTAATTAATTTTTCTCATCAAATATTTTCAAATACGTACAAGCTTTTTGAGAGATATACTACCTCATGCCAACATATGATTCGAAAGTTGCAAAGGTATTGTACATTTAAGATTCATATTACATGCATTCCTACAAGCAAGCACGATCGTGTTTACACTTGCTGCATGTGCACAAAAAACAAACCTCACACGAACCGCCCTACGCCCTTCCCGGAAGCCAGGGTGGCATTGGCAAAAGTGAACTAGGTGTATACAGCATGGAATTCAGTTTCATACCAATCTATCAGATTTCCGATATATTTTTAATGGCATTCATACATCGATGTGCCTTCCTATATCGAATCGATATTTTCTAACAGTGTCGATTAACTTATTCTGATAAAATCTATAACGATTTACGGTGCATGATAATCCCGATGAATGACAGATCATAGGGTGGGCAAATGAGAATATAGAAAGATTGATATTAAATCAAGATTTGCATACACTATCGATGTGTCTATAACAGTATGTACAACCGTTTACAATGCGGGATAATCCCTGTGTCTTTTAATTTTTGAATGGTAAGCTTCCGTAAATTTCATTTTATCAAAGCCTACAAAATTTATATTTTCTTTTACAAAAACTGCATGTTTTTATTTTACATGTTTTTTTAATATTACGAATTTTAACGTGAGTAAACTATGCGCAATATACACATTCTCCAAATGTTAAGGGGTTGGGCTGCGTAGCAGCCAGGGGCGTAGCCCCTAGTGTATATATACACCTACATCAGGTTTATTTATTTGTAACAGTACATATGATGAGAGAGCGCCATTTTTATATGTGTCACACCTCAAGGGCCCTGTTCAATCACAGATAACACTTTTAAAAAATGTATATGCCAATGTAAATGGGAAATTTTTGCAAGCATGTGGGTAAGTTGAATACAATAACGGAGAATGTTTATAACCTCAGACGGGAAGCGGCGAATCAGACTGAATGAGTTAATTATTTGATTTGATTCTGCTGAGCTATCGCCGGAGTGTGTTGTGTTGTGTAAGTTATTGATGTACTGGTGGGATGCCAAACAAAACTCGAGGAAATGCGAGTTCAGCGGGCAGAGATGTGCACAGACCTGTACCCGCCCTGGGCATAAAAACAATTACATTTATTGGATAAGAGTTTAAGGCTTACACGGCCGGCTGATGATGCTGGAGTGATGTGTCCGAGTGTCCGTTTTCCTTGCGATATTGAAATATCTAAATAAAGCCCCAAGTCAAGACGAGGATGTCTTAGTATCCTTTCACCTTTTAAGAGGTTTTTCACTCGGGCTTTAACTATGAAGTTGAATATGAATTTTAAGCTTACACGGCCCACTGTTAATACAGAGGAGTTGCTTTCCAGGATCCGTGCCGTGTGGGAGCTCGAGCTTCCGGACGTTTCGCCCATTTCTACGATGGGCTTTTCCAGCGTGAAGTATGATGATGATGAAGATGATCTTGATGAGAAGTGTTATGCAAGTGTGTGTACACTCGGGGTTTATATACGTGGAAACTAAAGACAAACACATACTTGTAGAAGCCGTGTAAGCCTAAAAATCCTATTTAATATTTTGTCGCTGGTTGCTAAAGACCATCAACATAAACTGGAGCCCTCGAAAATTGCACCCATGGGTGTGACTTACAAAATAAACTATACCTTACAATTAACATGAACCTTGCAACTCCTACTGCCTTGCACTGAAAATCTTCGTGGCATTGGTAAAAGTGAACCAAGTTTTTACAACATGGGGGCTCAGACTCATACTTAACTATAATTCAAGGAAGCTAATTAAAAGAAAAGACTAGATTGCCGCCTTTGGTTCCATACAATTAATGTGTAACTTGATCCATCACTGTAGTCTACGTATGTAGGAATGTGAAGCATTATGAAACCCCTGATATGCGATTCGCGATGAATCATTAGGTAATAACAGTGTCTGACGGGGCATTATCGCGTACCTCCACCCAACCAATCTCTCCATGTAAATCGTAGACGATTCCTAAATTGTGTACGATTGGTTTTTCATAATCATTGAGATATAACTTTGGTGGAGACGAAACTAACTTACTGTCTTGCAGTGGCGAAGGGTGCCATACAAGCCGATTCCCATCGCATTCCCGTTTAAAATGAGGCAAAAATGATAATAAAGTAGACTGCATGGTTTCAATGGGGAAAAATACGTATTGTTTATTTGGTTTTAAATGTATTTTTTTACTTTGTGCCTATATTTTTTAACTACTTTGTTACATCATTTTAAAAGGGAAGCCGATGGGAACCGGCTTGTAAGGCACCCTTCGCCACTGCCGTGTCTTGTATCAAACTATGAGACTCACCTGTCGACTGGACCTGTCAAACACCAACAAATACGTTATAATCATGTGCAACTCTATATTTTCTTGCTTCTTCTATCTGCGTTATCCCCGAAGGGGTCGCATGTGGCGCTTCGGGACCTATTTATTTTTACAGGTAAGGGGGCCAGCCCCACACCAACAACTTTCAGTTGACGTGGGGGTTTCTCAGCTCCCGGGGGGGCTGGTTCTCATTTCTTGTGAAGGCTGAGTAAGCCTTTGAGATCGAACCCTTGCTCTCGGCATGGAATGCAAGCATTCTACTAATTGAGCTATCGACCTTTTTACGAGCTTGATCGTCGTCGCTACAAAGCGCCAATTTTCAAGCAAGACCCAGTTGCTGTGAGGCTGGATAGACCTTTGGTGACCGGTCATTGGTAAAGGTTGTATGAGTTTTTCAACCCAGCGAAGAGCAAATTTGAAAATAGAAATGGTATATTTTTTGTGCTCTGCCAAAAATCGAACCCTCAACCTTCCCATTCAGAGTCCGCAGTGTTACCACTGAGCTACGGACCGGTCCTTAGATTTTACTTAGATTAGCTTTAAATTATTTAAAAAATATATGTATCTACAAATATTCATATACTAATTGATAACGTTAAAACGTCTTTCTGTCGAAGCAAAATAGGTTGGTGAATTGTATTCCTCTTCAAAAATCTATTTAAAAAAATAATTTCGACTCCACTGTATTACAACTCAACGGTCGTAATGATTTGAGGTAGGTAATGGGTGGCATTCTGCCGTAGGACGATGTCCAATTTCATGGATTTCATTGTTGATAAGAACTCGCCGATGATTGTTGCAAATTGCTTGTCTTCATTGCAATTTATGCTGTGAAGAAATTTTGTGAAATGTTGACGATACATTGTTCATAAAATAACTGTTTAAATAAATGCTTTTGAAGCTTTTTTATTATCAGAATTTAATGGTTAAAAAATCAAAGTCATCTGTAATAAGTACATAACTTTGTTTTAATGGTTTTGTTACTATGTATGAATAATTATTTATTAATTCATAGTAACAAAATATATTAGAATAAATATTCTCAAAGTGTAATGCAAAAATTACTTAAAGTCTTTTTTAGTTTTAAAAAATATCAAATAAACCCTGCAACTCTCGTTTTTCTTCCCTGAAACAGGAGTGACATTGGCAAAGTACACAAATCAATTATACAGTATGGGCTGTCTTTCTTTTTAACTGGTTTGAATGAGTTGTATTTTCTAAAGCTTGAATATTTACGGAGTGAAAAATAGTTTTTGGATATAAATTAAAAATACATTTTTTTTTAAATCTTGATATTTTCACTATTTTTTTCGAGCATTAGCGCTATCGGACTTCATATATCTGTCTATTTTCAGAGGCTATTCAAAGTCCGATACGATAAGGCATATTTATTTAATTACTAAAAACTACGCTTTTCTAAGAAATTCTTTAAATTTTAATATAAAGTAATACTTTCATAAATTTTGATTCTAGCTTTCGTGATAATTTTGATACAACTTTAATGATTTTTCTTTGTTGCAGGTGTAAGATATTGTTGTTGAGACGAGTATTTAATTTAGGTTTTCTTATAGCCCTTATTTACCTGTAATTTCCTTAGGCCTAAAGATTTTCCTCGAAATCAAATTTAAATAAGTTTTCTAGGATTTAGTTCAACGATCTGACGATTGTGTTTTCAAAGTTTTCCCTAATCCGTTTGGCCCACCAAACTATAATCATTTCTAATTTCGAACTCACGCCCACTTAAACATTTGATTTCGTCGAAAGTCTTATAAATTAATTATCTTTTGCAACTATGTGGATGAAATTTGATTCAATAAACAGTTTGTATAAAATAATAATATGCTTTTTAAATATTTTCGTTTTTGTATATTTAGTTCCTTGACTTTAAGGTTGAGGTTGACCACCCATACTGTAAAAATTGGATCAATTTGCTGATGTTTTCCCCGTTTCAGAAAAATACGGCATGAGTTGCAAGGATTATGATGTTACGAGGATTTGTTTATTTTGTAAATACACGTCATGCAGTATGTGAGAGCGTGAACTTACACATGTCTGCTTGTGGGCATACATTAATAATAATAAAAAACTATAATATGAATATATACACACTACTAAGATAATAGATTTTCAGGAAGTTGTGCAATAAGTCTACATTTGCCAGACGTTTTAATGATTACCTGTTGGTCAGCGGATTATATTTTATTTCATCCCCACCCTCGTGTACAACCTGTTGATATTCAGTATACATTTGTCCAGATGAAAACGTTCTGTTTCTGTGAGTAGACGGCAAAAGTTGTTGCGATTGGTCTTGGCCAATCCACTTCAGCGGTAACGCCTTGCGCACTCGGCATGCAACCACGACGCAAAAACGTTCACCTACAAAACGAATTTTAGACGCGAGCATTTCTCGGTTGCGAAACCGTTCGGCGTTGTTGCTGCAAACAGCTGTTTTCCAAGTATAAAACTCTACTCAGCTTACCAGAATAAGTATGTAAAGTTTTACGCTCACTGGAGGTGGTGTTCTAGTTGCTGTTATTTTTTTTGGTAAACGCTGATGCTTACTTGAAACGAAACGTGTTATACTTGGGGCAGTGTGCCGCTTTCGGAGTAGTAACGACCTTCAAAGGCCGTCTGACTAGGGGAACTCAAGAGTTGGAGAATGGAGAAGTAGGGGGGAGGCATTGACAGCTACTAACCTACTAACTGAATATATTACTGGCTGGTTAGTAGTTAAGTAGATGTAAATATACTTGTGATAAACTAGAGTTGATTTTATTGATATCGTAATTTTATTGGATTCGGCACACATGCTATTGAGAATAGACAAAGAAAATATGACGTCGATTGGAAATAGGTTAAAGCTTGTTTTCTTGTAAGTTTCTGAGCGCACTAGTCACGTTGACATGTGACGTTTGCCCGCTGAGAAAGAAATCTGATTTCGAAATTTTCCCATAGTAGTTTTAAATCTTTTGATTATCAGCTAAGGTGACCTTTGGAAGATTTGTCCATTTTCTTTTATCTCGACTTGTTCCTTTTAGTTATTTATACTTTAGTTTTTAATTTTATAAACTTATTTTCACTTTGTAATCTGTATCCTATTTTTTCGTAATATAGCAAATTTTATTAAGCCATGATTTTCCGGTGTTCTCTTTTCTTGCCTTTCCCATTTCCTTTGTTAAAAAACAAAAATTACCGATTTACATTTTTAAAACCGTAAGTACCTGCTTTTCATCATTCACTGCAGTACTATATTCATATTTCCAGTCATTTTTAGAAATCATAATGATAATTTTATTCATGAAATCCTTTTACAAAATAAGTGCGTGGAAACAGGTTTTCTGAAAACCACCATTTCTTACCTTATACAATTCTCAAACTTAGTTCACTATCTCACATTTATAATATTTTGCTACTTAGTAATATGCCTCTACAAAAAAAATTGGTTTTCCTGTCTTTCCTTGCTTTGGTTATGTACATTTTTAATAAACATTTTTAAAAACCTTGTTTTGTATATAGGTAAGTAAATATGGTCAGTGTTTCAAGCCAAGTACGCCTTCATAATTAAGATGCAATTGCAAAATGACTTTTAGTGAAATACTGAATGTAAATGATTCAAATGTTGCTCTGAATGATTTTACAATAAATGGTGCAAGTAACAACAAAAGTTGAATTATGGGAATGACTGGGTTTTACAATTGCCGTCTGAAATATTAACAATGTTTGTTTGTTTATTTTGTTTTGCGTATTATTAAAATTCTAATGAATTGTTAAATGATGTAGTAATATTAATTAAACTTTTTTGTGATATATTATTACTTCAGATAACAATCATAGGTCAGTCAATGAAGTCTGCACATTTCAAAACGTCAAAAAAGTTGTGACGTCAAACACAGTGCTGTTAGGGCATAGGCTAATTTATAAATTGTTGGAGAGTTGCTTTCTGGGATTTGATGCCGTGGTCTGTGGAAGCTGGAGTTTGGAAGAGTGTGGGACCTCAGTTTCATCAGCCTCATAGTCTTTACCTCACTTTCGAGCTGAAGAATCCCATCGTAGACATGGGCAAAACGTCCGGAAGCTTCAACTCCCACAAACCACGGCAACAGATCCAGGAAAGCAATTCATCAGCGTCATCAGCCGGCCGTGTAAGCCTACATCTCCTATTTAATAATTTGTTGCTGGTTGCTAAGGACCATAGACATACTTTGACGTTTGCCCGTAGAAGTAATTTCCAATTTCAATCATCCGTACAAAAAACATTCCCATTACATAATCGAAGGTAACATGTTTACTTGATCCAAATTAAATTATTGTTATAATGCTCTTTTTTATTTTGTTTCAGGTAAGTGGGAGAAATTTGATTTTTGCTACGCGTTAAAAAATCTGCTACCGGAAAAGGTTTGCTATAATAATTTCTTCAAAAAGTAAACACAAATAAAATCGCCTTCATGCAAAAAATATTTTTGAATCACAATTTTCATTAGTACAATAAATTGAAAAAATATTTGGTTATTAGGTTCTACGCCATGTGTCATAATAGGTCGTTACGCACTGTAACTCTGTCACCATTCGCCAGAGGTAGCCAGAGCTTCTGCAGAGCTGCCTCCATTTCTTCCTAACCTTATATACCTATTATGCTTTATATATTCGTATATTACAGGCTGATCTAATATTCTTATTTTTCAATATTAAATTCTCAAATCGTCCTGAGACAACGGCTGTCTTGTTTACTTGCTTTCAGATCTCAGTGAACAAGTGAATTGTCTGGAAATCTATACCCCGAGAATAAAACATTGCGTAAACTCCCCTCGACCACGTAAATAAATAAAAATGTATGAAAGATAAAACAGCACGCCTAGTGAGCGATTTATATTTTATACATATTTTCTAGTAACGCGATCCACGGCAGTTTTCACAATGTTTTATATTTGTTTTACTGTACTCCTGGCCTACCTACGTTTAAACTTTATAATATCACTTGTGTGTATTTACCAACCATACATTCCTTGCGTTAAAGCCAAGTTGATTAGATTAAGCTCCAACGAAACACTTATTGCTCACCTCAATAGGAAGTTTCCTCTATTTGGAGTTAAGTTTCCGCATAGTTTCACACTTAAGAATTGATGTAATTCTGTATTGTTGGTATAAAGCATTACCGACTGCTGTAAAGTCAGTCATAAAAAATCTACGTAAATTTATACGTCCTGTAGAGGTGCTGTTTAAGTCTCCTTACATATCTTGGTAAACGCTGTGCTTGAGTTTAAACGGAATTTTTTGCGTTTGGGGTACTGGTCGAGTCTTTGTCTATCAAAATGATCTCGCAATGCACCAGTTTTTATGTAGAAATGTTGAAGAATTTTCAATTTTGAAAGTTTCCGTTCGAGAGGAAATGAAAAGAAATACTTAATTGGGTTGAAGTGCATTGAACTAAATATTTGCGTCATATCCCAAGAATTGATGAAAGAAACAATAATGAAAGGCAAAGATGCCTTATGATCTGTCCGTAGTCTAGTGGTTAACGCCGTAAACTGAAATTCGTGATCGATTTGAAAGTCCAGAGATTTAATTCTGGTCCACTGGGAATCGAACCTATTACCTTCTAATTACGAGTCTGTAATAAAGATATGTTCCCTGTGAAATTCTGAGCCGTTTTTAACAAACAAATTAAGATAATAAGTATTTTTTTCTCGAAATAGTTCATCTGAAGTTTAAAGTCATTTCAAAGCAATTATTTATCGCCATTTTATTTATTTTTTCGTATAAAATCCATGAAAAATCTGCTACTCATGCCTAATTAAATCGTTCATTGCATTTTAACCAAGTTGTTCAGAAAACGTGTGGTATACCCTTCAAATAGATCGTGTGAAGTTTGATGTCGATCGGAATACAACGTTTTTTCAGTGTTGTGTTGCATGATGCTGCTCCCTTTACACGTGAAAATAACTTATTATATTTTAATCTTATTTAATCTAAGTTGCACAGATATCTAACATTGGGGATTCACACTACATGCATTCTCACAAGCAGACACGTACAAGTTCGCGCTTGCGCATGCCGCATGTGAACCTACAATATAAAAACCAAGTCTCAAATGTACATACACCCTGCAACTCCTGCCGACCTTACCTGAAACAGGGGGGACATTGGCAAAGTGAACCATTTTTTACAGTATGGGTGGTCAGCCGCATACCAACCTATAAGTCAAGGAAGATTAAATTCAGAAAAACACACTGGGTACTGTTGTTATAAAATGAAACAAGATGTATGTGTATTTAAAATAACAAACATTATAAATGTTGCTTCAAAGTATGAGAAACATAAAATAAACATCCAAAACGGGGTTGAAATTTTCATTTATGTGTGTATGGATGCTTCACGCTTGACGAAGCAGTTTTCTCATAAATCCACACTTTAATAACAATAACTTTCAGTTATAAACCATAAACAATGGATTGTAAAAAAGGTATTAATAAAAAAAAATTCGCTTCAAGCCCCCGAAATTGTGGAACCTATAATGCTGGCAATATATCAAACCCCAGAGACGGTGAACGCGAACAAGGAGATGCCGAAAATAGACCCCCAAACCAAGAAAAACAGAACACGGGGTCTCGGCGTGGGTGGAACAGGGGTCTTGTACAATCCTCACACTACGGGGTTTCATGAAAGCCTGCCGAAATGATGGAATGGGTACGATGATGGGATACAGGATTTAAAAATAGGTTTTATGGTAAACAGTTTTATGGAACATTGTTGCTTTATTATGATCATCTTATTTTTATTATGAGTTGTGAAATATTTACAGGGGAGAAAAATGATATTTTTCCACCTAAAATTAAGGTCTTAAAATTGAAAGGTTTTTGTAATTTCAAGGTATTTTCAATTAAATGTTTTGTGACTTATAGTTGGTAAAAATTGGTTCACTATAGCAATGTTATCCCTGGTTCAGGGAAAGGGCGCGCGAAAAAGAAGTATCGATGTTTATTTGAGATTTAGGGTTTTTATTTTGTACGAACACATGCAAAATTTGTAAGCCCGAACTTATATGAATATGCATACAAAATAATCTTAGATGTCTGTATTATCTAGTTCTAGAATCTAGAGTGTAGTATATTGTGTGCGTTTATTTTTTTCTGAATGTTTTAGACGTATTTCTTTCGTTGACGAAAATTGACAATCTTGTAAAATAGTTCATGTCTTTGAAATCTTAATAAAACAATGTTTCAAGAAAAAGGGTAAAAAAAGTTAAAATGGCGAAATTTCTGCCAAAAAGAATGTGTGTGGAATAATAAAGAAAATTAACAAATAGAAAGGAAAAATAAGCTAAAAATAGCACAGGATTCTATTGAAATATTTTCTCAGCATAAGTGTAGCTTAGCACGTGTATAGAAAAAAAACACTATTATTTTCTCGATTAATCCAAATACAGCGTGGGCCGGACAAGTTGGATGAAAAAAACATGTGTGACGTCATGGTCTGTGTGACGCAGGAGATAAACGGCAGACCGAGCGAAAGATGATTTCATTCATGGAGGGAGAATAAAGGACTAGTGCATGTAGTATAGAATATAGCAGAACGGGGAGTATAAAACATAGCATAACGTGAAGAATAAAGAATGGCATAGCATGTAGAATGGAGAATAGTATAACGTGTGGTATAAATAATGGCATAACTATAATATATAATCTATAATCTAAGTTGCAAGGATATATTCATTTAAAGTTCTCAAATGCATGCCCACAAACAAACACGTGTAGTTCGCGCTTACAAATGCTGAATGTGTACTTACAAATAAAATCCAAACCTCAAATGAACATAAGCCCTACAACTTTTGCCGACCTTCCCTGTCACAGGGGTGACATTGGCAAAGTGAACCATTTTTTAACGTCGAGTATAAATTATGCATTATATTTGTTGAGGCTTAAACCGTGGAATAATTTTGACTATAACTTAAGTCATAATATGACATGTAGTATAAAAAATAGCATAGTAGTATAAATACTGGCATAACGTGTAGTATATACACGATAGCGTGGAGAATGTACGATAACATAAATTGTGGTATAAAATAAATCGCAACTTGTAGCTTAAACCATAAAATAACGGGATGTATAGGTAAATAAAAGCATGACATGTATTATAAACTATAACATGACGTGTTGTATATACGGTAGCATAACGTGTAGCATAAATCTTAGCATAACGTGGTATAAAACCCATCTCATATCGTGATGTATAAACCATAGCATAAAGTGGAGTAAGTTAAATGTGTTTCAATTCCTTTTTTCTCCTAAGATGCATTGTTTTATATAACGAGTAAGATAATGAAACGAAAAAAGTGTTGTTTTCTGAGGTTCCACCGTATAAAATAACTTGAAGAGAATAATAAAGTATAGCATATCATGTAGAGAAGGGTTCCTATAACGGGAAGTGTAATATAAAAAATAGCATAAGAGAGAGCATAAAGTAAAGCATAATAATGGGTCTTATCTCTTGCGCCATGCGACCTTCGGCATTCACTTATTACAAGCCACAAGTTGGAAAAACTGGCAAATAAGGCACATCTCTATTATTTACACTTGACAACACTTATATCGGTAAGGTAACATGACGCAGGAAAAAGTTTATTTATACTTATTCTTTTATTTATTACTTTGTTTTTTCAAGTTGAGGGGAAAGATGTAAAGTTTTTTAAACCCTTAGTAAAGCATAAAAGTTTTTTTTTTTTTTAAGAAATCCTGTGCGGGAGACTCCCTAGATTCTAAAGACTCTAGGGGTCTATGACACTTGTTGTAGTGCCGCAGAGGTGTACGAGCTTGGTCGTCGCTATAAAGCGCCAATACTCAAGCAAGACCCAGTTGCTGTAAGGCTGGATGGACCTTTGGTGACCGGTCATTGGTAAAGGTTTATGAATTTTTCAACCCAGCGAAGAGCACATTCGAAATATAAATGGTATATTTTTGTGCTCCGCCGGCATCCGAATCCGCAACCTTCCATTTACGAGTCCGAAGTGTTGCCACTACGGACTACGGACCGGTCCAAGATGCCTACGACACGCGGTGTACCTGAGCGGTTACCCATCCAAGTACTGTCCGCGCCCAATGTTGCTTAACTTCGGTGATCTATGGGAACCGGTGCTTTCAACATGGTAACGTCGTTGACGACAGACGTAAAATTTATGTTTTTTTTTTAAGAAACATCACGTATTCTTTGATATTTACTCAATATGAAAATAGCCAACCTTAAATTAAAAGAAATCGTTGGTCCAAACTCCAATCAATAGCTCACTTGGTAGAATGCTAGCATTCAATGTCAGAGGGCTTGGGCTCTAACCACACCAAGGGTGTCGGAAATGATTTCTCGTTTCGGTGTTTAATTTGAAACCCGAAGCCAAACTTTTCGGCAAGGCTTACTCAGCCATTTAAATAAAAATGAGAGTAGGTAAACCCGTACTTCAAGTGAAGTTTAAGGCATCTCTTTTTGACTGTAAAAATAAATAGATTGCAGTCGCCACGTGTTACCCGTTTGGGAACAACGCGGCAAGAAGTTGTACTATAGGTGCAGATCAGTTTCGAGTTGTGATTGTACCACAGTGTTTTGCTGCAGGGTTTTGATTTTTTTTTAAATTGCGATGCCGGATGAACGTCAACAAATTGTCTTTAAAAGTAAAGCGACGAGGTTAAAAGTTTTATTGATTGGAAACAAGTACTTGCCAAATGGCTTATATATTTTTTATAAGTAGGTACAGTTTATATCGTCTTGGTTTGATTTCTTTTGAAGACAAATAATTTTGTTTACTTACAATAATATTTGATCAATGGAATCAAATCAAATGGAATCTACAGAGTGGAAACAAGAGAAGAGCATGCATGAAAAGAGTGATGAAATTAGATGAGATGAAAGAAGTATGCAAGGACAGAGTCAAGTGGAGGCACTTGTGTGGAGGTACTGGCCACCCCTAGAGGAAAGGCGGCAGGATACAAGACAAGACAAGAATGTAAATACATCATAAAGGAGCATCAAGTCCTTGATAATCCTTGAGTGTCTTTTATACCTCAAAATCCATACAAATGCCTTTGAATCTCATAGAAAGGAATGCTTTTATTGTGATGACGCAGTAAGCTTTTCTTCAGGAATAATATCCAGAGTTATTCAAATTCAAAGAGGCCTCGCTGCGGAGCTGAAAATAGATTATTTAAATGTTTCGTAAAATTTGCATGAAAACCTTTCAGGACTGAAAATTTCATGGGCAGGTCCACGAAACTGGATTATTGTATCAATTTTATATTATTTGTATGGAGATAAAATAAACAAAGGTTATTTCTGTAACTTTGACTGTAACTCTGTCGCTATTTCTTCCACTGGGTGGCCGGAACTTTTGCAGTGTTACCTCCATTTCTTATTATGCCTGTATGCCTCTTTTTATTTATTCTTTTCAATCACCATTTTATACAATTTTCTTCTTATAGATTTACTCTGTAGATTATTTTTTTCAAACTCCCTGATTTGATCAAACCATACTTTATTTAGTTTTTTCTTTTGATCCAAAGTTATAGACTCAGGCTTTGAACAAAATGAGTTATTCTCCATTTGGCAGCACAGTAATCCTAGCTTTAAATGCAGTGATGGGTATAACAAATGCTGCTGCTTTTACTTGTGAAAATAAATAGATGGATTAAAGTTCTTAAATGTTTTAATGCCAAATCTTAGTTGACAAACCACACAAATAATTATAAAATAGTTATTTCGCGTCATCAGAAATGCGTTACGAGTTGGAAAGGTGTCAAAACTAAAAATACACTTTTGATATCAATCAATTTAATACATCAATACTACTAATAATTATCCAATATAATATGAGACATAATAATATGTTATCAACACATCTAACGACACCTATTGTTCCGCTTATAAAACAACAGTTATAACACGGTGACGTCATCTAGTCTCAGGTAGATTCCGTCTCAAACAAAGCACCGTCTGAGAGCTGATGCTGTGTATACAAACCTAAGCAAATAGTTAAATGAAAAGATCAACAAACGGATTTATATCATCATTTGTGTTGTTATCATTATTGTGTTGATGTTTTGTTTCACTTGCAACATTTATTTATCTTTTACAAAACAAATACTGAATAATGGTTCTGTTTTCATTTTCATGCAAAATAAATAATGGACTTAAGAAAACTCTGATTGCTTTTTGAAAATTTTATTTATGAATCTGAGATTTAAAAAAAATACATTCAAATAACTTTTTTATTAATGTGATCTTATGTTAAGAAAGAAAAATCGACCTAAAAATTAAAATCTTTTAATGCTACAATTAATTATTGATATTTGAAAAAAGTAATGTCTTGGTCAAACATATGCTAGGTTACATCCATTTATAATGCTCAGCCGTAAAACAAATTGACAAATCTATAATAATATCTATAATCTAAGTTGCAAAGATATATTCATTTAAAGCTCTCAGATGTATGCCCACAAACCAACAAGTGTAGTTCGCGCTTACAAATGCTGAATGTGTACTTACAAATAAAATCCAAACCTCAAATGAACATAAGCCCCACAACTTTTGCCGACCTTCCCTGAAACAGGGGTGACATTGGCAAAGTGAACCATTTTTTACAGTATGGGTGGTCAGCCTCATACCAACCTATAAGTCAAGGAAATGTTTCAATTTAATTGAATGAAAGTCTGCTTTACAATTTACGCCATTCATGTGTGTCATGCATGATAGGAAAATAGAAAGGTCAACGAGTTGAAATCGTGCCCCTGATTCTACCATACTTGTTCTACGATACCTTGAATAAACGTAGTTCTACGATCTAGAACGTGGTTCTATTTTACGTTTTACGTCACTGTAAACGAGCAAAACATTGAATTTGGAGTTGTTCATTGTTCATTGAATTTGGAGGGTTCTATTCTGTTTGTTCTAGCTTCTAAGTTACATCTACGATCTATACCGTGGTTCTATCTAGGTTATTTTAGATTCTACGTCACTCTAAATCAAGGCATCTTTAATAATATAAGACTAGAAGGCGGGTAAACTGGCTTGGAATCTACGAAGAGACTAGCTTGGTTTTAAGTCAGTTTGAATATGCGTTGTTCTACGAGTGAAGTCGTGGTTAAGCGCAATTTGTCGTTGATTCTTCCGTATTCGAAATACATATTAGTATGTGATCTTAACCATAGTGCTATATCTGCTGTAATCTCAGCATACTAGATTATAAATAAACGTAGGCAGATATTCAAGTTAACATTTTGACTCTGCGACTAAGTTTCTGGCTTGATTAAGGTACTTTATACTCTGAATTGCATCTGTGTACGACTGTACGTGTTGGACCGTGATTTTCTACGAGGTATTTTGACTTAAACCTTGGGCGAACACATTTAGAAGTACGAGTTAGAACTATAGAAGTGAAAGCAGAGGGCTATTGAGGTGTGATTCACACGAAAACCGCGCTCACCAAATAAATCATCCAAATATTATTATTATTGCTCCAGGTTCTATGCAAAACTGGATAAAGGTACATACAGTTAAAAAAAAGGGTTAAAATTAGGACTTCCCGTTTATTTCAGCTTCTTTGCATGGTGAATATAAAAAGGTCTACAAGTTAGACTATGCTTCTGCCAAATTTAATCTAAGCTTAAGATTTTTTTGAAAACATATGCTTAGATCATCGATAATTGTGGATGCAAGTTCTATTGTAGGTCTTATAGACTTAATGCTTCTATGAATATGCATGAGTATACGAGGTACGCAGATGGACGTTCTATTTGAGTTCTTCTAGGCTTTTATAAATATGCTGGGGTCTACGAGATACACCTTCTATTCAAGTTCTTTTAAATATGCGTGGGTCTACATGCTATGTATACCGTGATAAGTGGGCTCTACGCCACACTTTTAGGCTCTACGCCAAACGCCCCCGCCTTGTGCAGGAGCTATGACGTCACAGAGACGTGGTATCGATCGTAGCCTGTTGCTGCGTAGGCGGTAGATAAGGGAGGGGTGGATGTGGGAGGGAGGCGGGAGATGGAATGGGAGGGGGCGTTAGAGAGAGGTGGGATACTCAATGGGATGAAAACCATAATAAGAGAGAATGAAAACCCAACGGGATTAGATGTAAAATATTTATTATTGAATCATTTTAACATTTTTCGAGCATTTTTTTATCCTGTAATATTTATGAGCTAATGTGCTAACATTTATTTAAATGAGATATAAGGATTTTATTCACATTCAACATAAACAGGCGTTACGTAAACATATGTTACGAATGCGAACATACAAAATCGAGATTTAAATAAGGATTTATTTTGAAACTTTTGCAACCCAACATAGTAAATGTAGTTTAGATATTAAACAAGAATCTGTAATAAAGATAATAGTTGTATAAATTTAAGTGAACTATTTGTGCACAATTTTTTTTTTTACTTTTTTTTTTTTATAGATTTTGCCATTTTTACGTCTGTTTCAGGGAAGGACAAGAGTTGCATCACTCACAAGTAGTTATTTGGTAAGATGTTTGGTGCATCATGTGTAATCGCGAACCTACTCGTGTTTTAGTGATGGGCGTGCATTAAACATGAATCTTAAATACTGCCATATCCTTGCAACTTAGATTAAAAAAGATTTCATACAGAAAATGGATAATTTCAAGTAAAAAATGTTTTTCCCGTTGAACATTTTGTTTTATACACCAAAACGGATTTTCATAAAAGGAATTTTATAATCTCTTTTCAAACATGTTCTACTCTGATTTTTTTTCTAAGAATTGTTTGTTTTCTTCTCATTATTATGTTATTTTTCAAAATCTAAGAAATAGCCATAAAACAGATCTTGTGGTCTTTTGGAGATTATTTAAATAGAATAATATTTTCTCTTTGATGCGACAGATTTTGATGTCGACCACGTACTACACTGCAAAGCCATCAAAATGTAAAATGAAAAAAAAATCACGTTGTATTCTTGGCGGGTAACATTTTTGCATGATTTATTCCCGGCTTATTTTCTTTTGAATATTTAAAGAAAAAGATACGACACGAAAAGGAGACTTTTAAAACTTTAAAATATTATGCTTCATATCTCTGAAAGAGATAAGAAACTTGTTTGTATTTATATATTTTTCATGATTGTTTTATAGTCAATGTAGACGTTTTGAATAGAAGAACTATACTTTCAATATGAACTTTAAACGCATCTCAACTTTTCTTGCCATTGAGTACTCGTTATGATAAAACTACATAACGTCTACATAATATTTGCACAAGTATTTTACAAAAAAAAACATACTTAAATGAGGCCGTGAATTTCTACGTGTTTTTTTGGTAAACTGATCCAGTTTGCTGACAAATAGATTTATTGCTTTGTTTCTCTATGTTAGTTTGTAGAGGGAGACCTACATGATGATAAACATGACATTTCTCGTTGTTAACTTATCCGAGGTTGTGCTATTTGTATTGTCTGGAATTCTCCTATCAGGAATTTTCCTTTTTTTATAATGTCATGTTTTGATTTTGATTTGACAGTTCAATTTCATTAAAACTGCGGTATTTTATTTTACATAATTTATTTCAGATTTGGTTCAAAATCAGAGTCAACTTACACCTTCACAATACAACGGTAGATTGGCTTCTCCCCTACAGAGGGTTTTGGTCGAATCATTGAGAATTGGTACATGCGAGACTTTACTAGAACATCCGATCAAACACTCGAGCAATCTCGAATAATACAAATCAATATCAAATACAAATTATATTAGTACCTAACATCTGTTCATTTCTTGAGATACTTCACAGTCTTTATTTATAATTCACACAGACAAACAAAACACACAGCTACATATTCCTTACAATAATAATAAAACAAAATACCACTTAAAGACCGGTCGACCGGTCCGTAGTCCAGGTGGTAACACTTCGGACTCGTAACTGGAAGGTTGTGGGTTCGAATCCCGGCGGAGCAAAAAAATATACCATTTATATTTTGAAATTTGCTCTTCGCTGGGTTGAAAAATTCATAAACCTTTACCAAAGACCGGTCATCAAAAGGTCCATCCAGCCTTACAACAACTGGGTCTTGCTTGAAAATTGGCCCCTTCTACAGCGACGACCAAGCTCGCAGAGGGCTCTTGAGGTGTGATACACACAAAAACAGCGCTCACCAAATAAATCAGCCTAATTTAATTTGTTTTTAAAAGGTTTAAGTAATTGTTTGAAAATAAGTTATATGTGCTATCACAAAATGGAAGATGGACCATATTGTACGGAAAAAAAACTGGCTGACTTAGAAAGAAATAAAAATGATACAATAAAATGAAGATTGGTAATGCGGAGGTAAGTGGTTGTTGGTAGGTATTACTTATCGGAGCTTACTTTGTCGTTTTGGATCACATTTAAGGTAAACGTGACTTCCATTGTCGATGCTTTCTACTCATCATTATCCGTATAAAAGACTATTGGTTTTCGAAAGAGAGTGCTGTTCAACCTTCTTTTACACATTTAATTTACCTATCACTTGTAAATGTTGACTTATCCCTTGTCACTGAAAAACTTGTTGTTTTATCACTTATCACTTACCGTAATTTACTTCACTTTCTACTCGTCACTTATCACTGTCTACTTGCCACTTTTCACCTGTTACTTGTTTGTTTCATTCCAATAGCACGCCTTTTTTCTTGTATCTTGCCACTTGCGACTAATTTTCAACATCCCATTTATTAAACGTGTAAAATTCACGCTTACATATTATAATGTAACGAAATACACTCTTATTGGTTTACGTGTGTTTTGAGAGAATGTTCTGGCCCAGACGATTGTAGTTGTAAGGTGTGTATGTAGGTAGGAAATGGACTCTTCATGAAATAAATATGTCCAGAATTGTCTATACAACTGTAGTAGTGGAACTTTCTAGGGCAGGCTGGAATGGCCCCTAGGTTCCGCTTAAAGAAGGGCGACAATCGGCTGGAGCGAGTTAGTCTTTCGAAGCACTCACACAGAGGAATATCTAGTTACTAGGGCGACCAATATGGTGTAAAATAAATGTAATCTGTACGAAATAAATAAGTGTGTTAAAATAAATCTGTTAAAATAAGTCTGTTAAAATAAATCTATTGTAAGAAAGTCTTTGTAAATAAACTGTATGGCTAACTTGTGTTGAACTTGTGTTTTAATTAAAAGAACCCTCAGGTAAAACGTAACAATAAGTTGTCATTTGTCCTTTACCGCATTCTACTTTCTATCGATCACTTGTCACTTTTACTAGTTATTTGTCAGTGGCCACTTATCATTTATGACTGACCACTTTACTGATTATTACTACTCGCTACATCCCGCTCGGTACTTTTCACTCACAACTTGTCATTTACCACTTATCACTTGAAACTTATTACTTATCACTTGAAACTTATCACTTTTTACCTGTCATATACTACTAGCCACCCGTCACCTGTCATTAGCCATTCTACTTATCATATATTTTCACATCGCACTAGGTACTTTTCACTCACAATTTGTCATTTACCATTAATAACCGTAAACTTATCATTCATTTATATATTTCTAATTCGCTAACTCCCATAGCTCGACGTTTTTATTTTGTTGTTTATGCCCAAGCAAACAACGTCGTTTACGAAGTATGGTTTTGGTGCAACCGACAAGATTTTGGCCTTTTTTGTCCTGAAGGCACTTGTGACATAAAAAAAATCGTAAAACCACATAAATAGGAATGCCAATAAATGTCTTTATTTTTTAAGTTTAGAGCTGTTTTGATTTTAACGATATGATAAAAAAAAAAAAAAATATGCCATTTTTCTGCAATCTCAAACTTTAAACTGCTCTCCTGAACTATTTAGTTTATGTCGCTTATTAACTGCCTTTTAGCCGTCGATATACATATCTTGTCACATCTCTCAGGTTGACCACGACTGCATCCAAGAGCCGGAAATACTTACAAGTAGAAAAGCAATCATATTTCCCACGGTCCCGAAAGTAGCGAGCCATGGATGTCTCTAGAACTCGGCGACATTGTTCCTAATTCTATCGTAATTTGATTTGATTACATGTCTGCGCCTAACCTCACTCGATACTCTATTTTACGAGCGATGATTTCCAAATTTAAATGCCACTTGGATTAGAATTGCAAATTTCAAGATGCTTTTACACTAAAAACAAAGAAAAATATTTTTTTAAAGTTGTCAATGGATGCATCAAGGATTTGTGAATGCATAATTTGATGTTTTTTATTAAAAAAAAATGGTTAAATAATAAAATGAGAGGAAACGAGATTGATTTTGTTGGCATAAATTTTAAAACAGGTGGCATTCATTAAGTTGCAAGGATAAAGTAGAATATAATGTTTAAAATATAATGCAAGCTTAAAAACAAAGCGTGTAAGTTTGCGCTTACACATGCTTCATGAGAGCTTAGAAAATAAAAAACCAAACCACAAACGGAATGACTATACACCATGCAACTCTAATCTGGTCAACATTCCCTAAAACAAGGTTTCTTGGACCGGTCCGTAGTCCAGTGGCAACACTTCGGACTCGTAAATGGAAGGTTGATTCGAATCCCCACGGAGCACAAAAAATATACCATTTATATTTCCAAATGTGCTCTTTGCTGGGTTGAAAAATTCATAAATCTTTACCAAAGACCGGTCACTGTAAGGTCCATCCAACCTTACAACGACTGGGTCTTGCTTGAGAATTGGCGCTTTCTACAGCGACGAGCAAGCTCGCAAAGGGCTCTTGAGGTGTTATACACACAAAAACAGCGCTCACCAAATAAATCATCCCAATATTTATTTTTATTTATAATATGAATATTTACTAGTTAGATAATAGATTTTCAGGAAGTTGTGCCATAAGTCTAAATCATCCTAATATTATTATTATTAAACCAATTTTTACAATATTCTTGGTAAGCCGTATTCTAAACTATGAATCGAGGAAATTGGTAAGAGAAACTTGGTTGAGAGAAATCATGTTGTAAATATAAGTTTGTCTATTTTAATTCAAGCTCAAGCCTCCTGCTCAAATGCAAATCTATAACAATTGAGCTAGGTTCTTAATGTAATTTATTTAATACATATACGAGTAAAACGTGATAAAGAATATCTCAAAAAAAGCCAGTAAAAACTTTTGGTGAAGTAAAAACATAAAAGGCAATACAATAAAGTATTTGGCGTGTGTGTGTGTTCCTTGACTTATAGGTTGGTATGCGGCTGACCACCCATGCTGTAAAAATGGTTCACTTTGCCAATGTCACCCCTGTCTCAGGGAAGGACGGCAAGAGTTGCAGGGTGTATGTCCATTTGAGATTTGGTTTTTATGTTGTAGGTTCACATGAGGCATGTGCAAGCGCGAACTTGTACGTGTCTGGTTGTGAGAATGCATGTAATGTGAATCTCCAATGTAACATATCTTTGCAACTTAGATTAGATTAGATTAGATTAGATAATCTGACATTGTAGAATCTTTATTTCTTACTACCTTTCTTACATGCAGATAACCTTTCTTATATGCAGATAAACGTGAGCTTTGTGGACTACTAGATAGAGTAACGACGAGCTGAACAAATAACCCATGTAAGTTTCTCCTCCTCTGTTTAACAGCACAACATTTTACATGGATAGTTCAAAGTTTGACGTAGATATGAATCAAATTAAATTCTCCTTCCCACAACGACGAGACTTTATAGGACAACAATAATTGAAAGTAGAAAGTTCTCGAACTGCAGTGGTCGGACAGTGAGTACATGAGTTTAGTAAGTACTTACATGAGTTACTGAGTGTATAACTAAGTAAGACTATAAGGTAGTCAGTATATAACTTAGTATGTCATAAGTAACGTAGCAGGGGAGGGCGGGGCATGACGGAGAAGCTATAGCAACATTGCCAATCTAATCTAATCTAAGTTTCAGAGATATGGAACATTCGGTCAGTAGTCTAGTGGTTAACACTTCTGAATCGTAAACGGAAGGTTGTGGGTTCTAACTCCAGCGAAGCACAAAAAATATACCATTTATATTTTCAAATATGCTCTTCGCTGGGTCTAACCTTAAGATGTTTATAAATAAATATGTACCTACCTTAACATTGCAGGTATGGAATACTTGCTTCATTGTCCATTTTCATTATCGGTATTTTATGTTTTTTCTCAACATCTTAAAAAGTATTCAAAAATATATCTGCATTCGGAACGATTCTCAAATTTTCGTATTTTACCGTGCCTCTTCGTTCGTATTTATATCGTTCAATTCTGAAGATTTTAAATAACATAGTTACAAAATTAAACGAGTGATTGTTTAAATGATTTTATAGTCTGTTCTCCGTATAGAAAATACACTTTAAACTGGCAAACTTTAAAAACATAAATAAAACCACGAACAATGGTTTTTAACGAAAAATACCAATATGTTACTCTTTAACACCTGTAGAACTAAGAGTTTAGTTATCATGTCAAGTTATATTCCTAGATTCCAAAACGAACCTGATTAAAAGATTTACATAACGTTTAAGCAAAAGTTTAAAAAACTTAAACGCTCGCTAAGAGCGTCAAGATAATTTACATTATTTTTTTGTGAAACGTAATGCTTGAGTTAAAACATTAAGTTATGTACTTCAGTAACGACATCTGGCCAGGGACAATCAAAGTTTTTTCGCTGTAAAATTAGGAAAATCACAAAAATACTTCCATAGAGGTTCTTTAGTCCCGATATTAATAATCTTCTTAAGCTCTCGTATACCCTTAAATGAATAAAGTACAAAGTTTTTTCTTGACGAATTGATTTATTTCCTCGAGCGCTTGCGATTTTATCTTCTGTTCTTCTTATACTTCCTAGTTCTACTTCTATACTTTTCTTTCTCCTACCCGTTTTCCCCGTCTTGCCCCGCTCTCCCCCATGTAATGTAACTGCGTGTTATGTTATCTTATTGTTGCTCAAATAACATAGCTCGGGAAAGGTTGCCTTTATCGAGTGGCTAGATTATTCCATAGTAGCTGTAATAATTGCCGCCAAGTTACGTAGAGTTATGTAAGGTAAATGTAAAATGGAAACTCCTATCTGTACCCCGAGTATAAAACGTTACATAGTCTCCCCTCGATCGCGTAAATAAAAGGAATGTGTGAAAACTAAATTACTCACTGGGAGTGCCGTCGTACTTTCCATACATTTTCTATTTACGTGATCGGGAGGATTCAATGCAGTATTTTACACTCGGGTTGATGGAAACTATTTGCATCTGTACATTCAAATAAGTAAAACAATATATTGTATCAGTAAATACAGTAGATTAAAATAAAAAAACTTATTTGTTACAATTCACATGAGCTTTTATTATTTTTTAAACACTACCGGTTTCGGGAGAAGCAATACCTCCCATCTTCAGGTGTAAATATAAACTAACATACAAATACAATACATTATGACGTGAGGATTTGAATTACTGAGGGGGAGGGGGGGGAGTGTTATGTGGGCGGGGTGTAGTAGGAAACATAGAAAGTAGGGGAGAAGTGTTAGGAAATATAATACTATTTAAGAGGTTATTTACTGAATTAATATTTTTTTGGATTTCTAGGTTTTCAAAATTATTCATGATTTTACCTTTGTAGGGAATGGAGTGAAGGAGTTTTAGTGTGTGGGTATGGAAGGAATGGTTAGACTCTATTATATGGTTGGCGAATTCAATTCAATTGTATTTGTATGTTAGTTTATATTTACACCTGAAGATGGGAGGTATTGCTTCTCCCGAAACCGGTAGTGTTTAAAAAATAATAAAAGCTCATGTGAATTGTAACAAATAAGTTTTTTTATTTTAATCTATTAAAATGAACTTTCACGAAGTAACTGCCAAAAACCTAGATAATATAGTAAATACAGTTGTAAATTTTGTTTAATTTGTCCACTTTTTGCGTGTTTTCCTTGTCAAAAAAAACTTTTCAATGAATTCCTTTATTGAATATCATATTGATTTTTTGGATGACTGTGTTTTTGTGTGCATCACATCTCATGAGTCCACTGCGTGTTTGTTTGACGCCAGTCAGCACCAAATTTGCAAGCAAAAAGCAGATTCTTTCTGGCTAGATGCACCTTGGTGACCGGTTATTTGAACTGTGACTGTAAATTTAACTTCCAAGACGGCACTTTTGGAAGTTCAACGTGAAGTTCGTTGATGTTTTAAGGTAAAGAAAAATTTGTTGAAGGAAACCAAAAAAAACCCCATTGGTTTAATCAGTTTTTTGGCCCTAAAATCAAAACAGTGCCCTTCTTCAACTGTCCTTTACGTTCAGTCTAAGCCGTGTAGGTCTATACTGCAATCAGCTGTCAACACGCCGCCATGTTTTATTGCTTGTTTTTTTCAAATAGAAACGGTTAGATCTATTATCATCCATAAAGCCTGCAGACTAACTCTGATCTAGTGTCGAGAGATCTCTTCACTTTACAGTGTACCTCAGGTATAAATCTTTACTTTTAAAAGCAACCGGTCCGGTTGACTGGTCCGTAGCTCAGTGGTAACACTGCGGATTCTGAATGGGAAGGTTGTAGGTTCGAATCCTAGCGGAGCACAAAAAATCTGCCATTTATATTTTCAAATTTGCTCTTCGCTGGGTTGAAAAATTCATAAACCTTTACCAATGACCGGTCACCAAAGGTCCATCCAACCTTACAGCAACTGGGTCTTGCTTGAGTATTGGCGCTTTGTAGCGACGACCAAGCTCGTACACCTCTGCGGAACTAAGCAAGTGTCATAGACCCCTAGAGTCTCTAGAATCTAGGGAGTCTCCCGCACAGGATTTCTTAAAAAAAAAAAAAAAACACAAAAAGACAATGAAACTAAATCACTCAATTCCTTACGCTAATCAAGTTCCCGTACGTTTTTTGGTTAAACGCTAAGTATGAGTTTAAACTCGGGGCACTGATCATCTCTCTATGCACGGTGGCAGTCCATTGACCGATAACTGCCGATCTAGTTTTTCACTAGGCTGAGTATTAGAGAAACCAAACGCAACACAATACTTTTTACAAGCAGTTTTTTTTTGGTTTATTTCATAAATTTGTGTCGTATAAGTTGCTGAAATTAAACATTGGCCAATCAAATCATGTTATCTATGTGGTTTGCTCTTATAAATGTTAAGACGTCAAGTGCTTATTTTTATATTTTCCCGATGAAAACATTATATTTCTTTTGCATTAATCTTGAATCTACGAATGGATATAAAGAAAAAAAACTATTTAATGCAAGCTAGTCTATAGTCGAAATGAAGTTCACACATTTAATGAAGCCAAAAACTTTCGAAGGAACACTGTCAAGCTAAGTAATATTTTGTAAATGGTTGCTTATGAGAGAACAAAATAAATAAATCAATGTGATGTTTGTTCGCCAAGAAAAAATAGATAAAACGTTCCAGTGCTATTTTTTTCAAGCAAATTGATATTTTTGTACAGATATAAAAATTATAGAAAAAACGCTAGGAGAAAAACTGAAATGGGAAAATTTCAAATTCCGCTTGTAATGATTAAAGCATCGGGCGGATACAAAGTTTGGGTCGTAAAAAAAAGCATTGTGTACCTACGTTTCCCGTCGTCGTTGCGTGTTATGGTTTCTAAATGCTCAGTCCGGTTACTGCGGCGTCCTTGACTAGTGACACAATCGCAGCAGATTGCGAATATATAAGTCATAACGCGAACTGTCACATGTTGCCAAAATAGAAGTCGTACAGATTTCTGATATAGAAGTCATAATGCGAGCTGTTACAGATTGCGAATATAGAAGTCGAAACGCGAACTGTCACAGATTTCTAATATAGAAGTCATAATGCGAGCTGTTACAGATTGCGAATATAGAAGTCGAAACGCGAACTGTCACAGATTTCTAATATAGAAGTCATAATGCGAGCTGTTACAGATTGCGAATATAGAAGTCGAAACGCGAACTGTCACAGATTTCTAATAAAGAAGTCATAATGCTTGACTTGTATGAAAAAGGTTATGACTCTGGATGAAATGAAAGAAGTATGCAAGGACAGGAAGAAGTGGCGGCTAATCTGCAATGTTGATTTCTAATGTTGGTGTATTCATTTGCTACATTTTTTGCATAGAAGTCGAAACGCGAACTGTCACAGATTTCTAATATAGAAGTCATAATGCGAGCTGTCACAGCGCTTTTCAGTTTCAGGTGTGGATATAAAGAAATACCTATCACTTTAGCTCTAACGTCTACTACATATCGAAAAAATCAAATATCAGAAAAAATCAGTAATTATTATTACTATGACGTTTCAGGGTTGCTTTTATTTTATTTAACGAAAATATATTTAACCACCGAACAAATATGTTTTTTTTATAAAGCAATTGGAACCAAAAAAGTCAATCGAAAAAAGTATGCAGTTTAGTTCAACAACAACTGTTATACAATATACCTCAAGAACCCTCTGCCACTTGGTCGTCGCAATGGAAAGTGTCAACTACTCAGGCAATACCTACATAGTTGCATAAAACTGGATGGAGCTTTTGTGGTCGGTCTTTGGAAAATAAATATGAATTTAATACCAAGCGAAGAGCATTTTTTACAAATTTAATTATGTTTTTTATGCTCCGCCAGGAATCGAACTCACAACCTACCGTTTATGAGTACGGCAAGAGTTGCAGGGTGTATGTCCATTTGAGATTTGGTTTTTATGTTGTAGGCTCACATGAGGCATGTGCAAGCGCGAACTTGTACATGTCTGGTTGTGAGAATGCATGTAATGTGAATCTCCAATGTAACATATCTTTGCAACTTAGATTAGATTAGATATAATTAATAACTAGACTGCAGACCGGTCAAAACAATAAATATGTGTAAAATTTCATTATAATTGAAAAAAAACTAACAAAATTCTTTTCTATGCTATTGTATTTGTAAGGAGTAAATAACAATAAAATGTTATATTTTTTATGGTTTGTGTATTAACACTGTGAAAATTCATGTTTTTTTTATTGTTATATAAATAAATAACACCTTATTAACTTTAAAACACTGTTTATATTTCACAAAAATATCATAAATTTAAAAAAATAAATTTAGATTAACTACTAACGTTTTCGACCAATATGGTCATCCTCAGGTAGACTACCTGAGGATGACCATATTGGTCGAAAACGATAGTAGTTAATCTAAATTTAATTTTTTAAATTTATGATATTTTTGTGAAATATAAACAGTGTTTTAAAGTTAATAAGGTGTTATTTATTTATATAACAATCAAAAAAACAATAAAATGATTGAAATAAATGATCGGTAAATGCTGCACTCCTTTTCATGATCTAAAAATATATATGTTCCTTACTGGGCGTGTAAGGAAGCGGACAACCACTTTATCCGGGGTCAAAGACCTCCGTTGTTGTTACATCGAAATCCTTTTTCGGAGCGTGTCGTCACATCGATTCCGCCATTTCAACAAATGCTCCACCACAGAAAGGAAAGCGTATTATCAGAGCAAAGGGAAATGCTTTTCTTGAAAAAGGATTTTTGCTATACGACTCAAGTACTTCAAAAACTTAGCGATATTAACATAGAGAATGCCGTTCGATCTCGTCAATCTCGGTCGAGATCTCGTCATTTTGTGCTTCGAGATTGATCTCGAAAAATGAGGCGAGATCTCGGAAGATCGGGATCTCGCGAGATTGAGATTGCATTCCCTAATTAAACTATATTATAGTTGATTGTAAAAATGTTATTTATTGTGTATGTTCCTTAACTTACAGGTTGGTATGCGGCTGACAGCCAATGCTGTAGAAAATGGTTCGCTTTGCCAATGTCCTCCCTGTTTCAGGGAAGGTCGGTAAGAGTTGCAGGACGTAAGTTCTTTTGAGATTTGGGTTTTTATGTTGTAGGTTCACATGCGGCATGTGCAAGCGTGAACTTGTACGTGTCTGCTTGTGAGAATGCATATAATGTGAATCCCTAATGTTACATATCCTTGCAACTTAGATTAGATTAGATAACAAAGCGTTTAACCATAAATGTATGGAAACTAAAGCACTCACTCCTGACCACCTTTTTGCAAAATTATTTTTGCACAATAGAGTCAGCATAATCCAAAATCTCTCGGCTGTGTGACGTCACCTATAGAAATAAAAAAAATATTTACGATCTACCTATAATCCAAGTTGAAAAGCTTTATGAACATTAACGGCTTATATTTATTCCCGCAAGCATACACATGTAAGTTTACACATGCTACACGTGTCCTTACAGAAAAAAAACATCTTCACATGAGCATTAACCTTGCAACCTCCTGAAACCAAAATGGCATGATCGGTAAAAGTGAACCAAGTTTTCACAGAAAAGGAGGGGGGGGGGGGGGGTTAGCCTTATATTATACTAACCAGTTAAGGATTACGTTGTTTTAATTCCTGAACATCTTTTTCCGACTTTTTTGGACAGTGGGCTTGGCACAATCACAAACCACTTGGAATACGTATGTCAGTCACACAAAGTAAATAAAAATGATTCCCGATGATCGGGAGTTTTTTGGTTTTACAGCTTTTAGTGGCCGCGTGGTGTCACAATTTTTATTCTCCACGTAAAATGTATGGACTTAATTCCGATTATAAACGAGCTTGCATTAGCAGGGATTTTTGAGTTCGCACAAAGCGCTCATTTCATGTTTTTCATTCTTTATTCTAAGCACGTTTTCTGAAACTGACTCATTTTGCGTTCTCGGTGACTAACTATATACAAGGTTAAAAAACTTTAGTATTTTATTGTATTTTCCGGTTTGTTGTTGGAAAGTCCTGAGCTTGATTGCTACGTCTTCTCACTGTTGTTTATTTACTCCCGGTAGAACTTGAAATTCGAAAACTAGAATTTAACTTTTTATTCATAATTCGAATAATTTTTTTTCGAAATCTTCATACGATGAGTTCTTAGTTTTTTTCTTTCAACCCGCTATTTCCAAATAACATGTGTATATTTAAATGTCAAAGTATACGATACCAACGAGACAAAGAAGAACCTATATGTTTTCGAAACGAACCAAACGTTGGGCGCCAAAATGTGAGGGTTTTTCCTCTGTCCTGCTGATTGACACAATTAATAATGTAACAGCCACTTTAATATGTTTACTTTTATTCCTTTCACAATGTATACACAATAAACCACAGCACAATAATATTAATTATTCTTAATTACACATGCTTGTGGCTCTCACGCCAGGCAAGCTTCTTCCCTCTTTCTGCATTCTTTTGTTTTTTCTTTTTCCATTCAAATTTAAATACAATGTTCCATTCTACCAAACAAACAAACTCATCTCGTTACACTCTTTGTGACAAAATATAAAAGGGTTTTTTAACATTACAGACTCAAAACTTAAGTACATTGCGTTGTGTTTGTGTTTACCCAGATCTCAAATGCACATAAACCCTGCAACTCCTTTAGCCTAATACGTTAGTATGAATTATGAACCAAGGAACAAAAACACTGAAATTTACTGATAAGCTAAATGCGATTCTTCATATTTTACAATTTTTTAAACACGGTACTTTCATTTCGATCTTTTAAATCATTCCAGGTTATTGTAAAATAGAAACCATCTCTATTTAAATTTTATTCACTGTTTTGTAATTCCCATAATGTAAACATATTTGGATGAGAAAAAAAAAAGTGCTAAAAGTTCGAATTCGAATATCTGCCACTTGTTTATTTAGTCTTTCAACTGTCAGACCACCAGTCAGCTGGCAAACGAGGAACATAAACAATCGCAAGCGCACTCAAAGTGAATACAAAATTACTGCACTGAACAAGACTGGAGGCTTTTCATTACCCAGCATGCACAAAAATACATTGCTATTCGAATATTCGAAAAATGTTAACAAATTAATACAATTTATATGATATGCAAATTTTATTTAGGTCAGTTAAACAACCAATGTACAAACTGAGTGTACCGATAGACTGGAGGAAGGCAGTCATTGTTATTTCATTTACAAAAATTAATGGGACAAACAAAACTGTCATAACTTCAAACCATTCAGTTAACTCTATTATACCCAGTAAAGTTTTTTTGTGGGGATTCTCTATTTATTACATCGGATATTTCCGATTTACGATCTGGCTTTATAATCAGAGAGGCTGTGTTCATCAGATTTTTACTCCTCGACAACTTGTTAAAAACAATTATCAATTAGGAGAAAGCTTTTAAGGACCTTTCTAAGTAAATCTGAAAAATTATTTTTACTCAGTAGATAGAGGTATGTTGTGGGATGTTTTTTGAAATATAAAGAGCAAATAAAGTTCACCTAAATAAATTTGAGCTATGAAAATAGAATGGCATGCGTTCTTATTGATGGTGAGTATTGTGAAGGTACTTTGTGAAGGTACTACATCCTTGCCATACACAAGTGTGTATGTCAAGGATTTGTGATGAGTCGTTGGTTACTTAAAATACTCTTAAACAAGTATGTTTAAGATTCTAGATTTGATGATTGCGGATTTATGAAAGGAAAGAGCAAAGTGAAGTTTTTTACTGTTTGCAGATGATGCAGATCTTATATCCATTCCTTTATAAATTGTGACGTCAAATTTGACAGCTCAATTACAAGACAAAAAACTTTATGCCCAATTGTTCAATGATCTTGTCCAATACCTTCAACAAGTTGTTACACAACTTTATTTATTTCAAAACGCACCGGCAGCGACAATACACATTTTATTGCGGCAAGTTTCACGCTAAAACGAGCTCAATGAAAAGCGGTCAGTTTTGAGAAAGCTGCATGTGGCAATACCTGGAACGCGAAGGCTTTATTTCTCTTTCCGAACAAGTGTCAGGTTGATAATGATTATCAGGCACTATGGAGAATGGCTAATGAGACAAGGAGGCTTCTGTTTACATGTGAAGTAACCTGAACTCAGAAAACAACGAGCTTTTTACCACATAAAGTTTACTTCCGGCAGGTAAAAGGAGCTTTCGGTTTAATTAATGATATGCTTTGATATAAGTACTTTAATATGTTCATTCGAACTGTATATTAACTTTTATCTCCTTTTTTATAATACGTAAATAAATGTTGTTTTGTTCTACATTAACGTCGTTAAAATTTTGACAGAGGCTGTGATATTTTTTTTTGTTTTTATCAATTTTGGGCAGATACGATTATCATTTCGAAGTGTCGAAGTAACATTTTCATTCCTTCAATGTAGTGGATGCCTTTGAAACTTAAAATCTGTAATCTTAGTTGCAAAGATTATATTGACATCAATATTACACACTTTACTCGAACATAAAATGTAAAGCACGCAACGCAACTAAGCTATACATATAGAGTTACTCCTTACCACACATGATGAATGGAACCTGTTGCTATGCTAAATGTAGTTGTACTTTTAAGTGTACGATTTTCTTTTACTTTTTTTTTCGTAGTTTTTACAATAATAATATTCACCTCCTATATTTTTGATGATATTTTGATTCATCATTACTTTACATTAATATGTTTATATGAAGCCTACCTTCTATGCTGCATAAATTGGCATACTTTTTTCCGATGACACTTATTCAGATGGAAAGACGAACACAAAGAGTTATTGACTATTTTCGGTTCAGAACTTCTTTTGAGAGTCCACATGTCGCATCATGAGGAGCATACACTTTTAAGTGCTGACCTGGTTCGCGGTTCGGTTCAGCTCTCCAGTAGTTCCTTGTACGTGTATCAGACAGCGTGGCTACTTTGACTCTGTGGTTTAATGTTAAACTGACCGCATCGTGATTCATGCGCGTACATGAGAAATGTATGAGGTATCTTATGAGGTACGTAACATATTCTCATTATTCGTGAGGACTGTAAATCCTGCCAGTACTCATTCTTAAATATTTAACCAGTTACTAATGAAAACGGGAATAGATTCAAATTCAGAACTCAAATAATCCGATTCAGCCAACGTCTGTTTTGTGACATTTTATGTTCTATAGATTATTAATTTAAAAACGACTGTTTCCAGCGCAGTTTTTCTTTTAAAAAAACTGCTCTTATTACTTCTTTTTCCTCTCTGTTTCCTAGCACTGTCGCAAATGTAATATTAATTTGGCGTTTTAAATTTGACGGACATTTTTAAATCGAGTGCGTTTCTACTCCACGATATCGACGATTTTAATTTTCGTTGTACTGAATTAAAACATTCGAACAATTCTACCCCACTTCGTCAATCTTTATCTTGTTTCACTAACAGCCTTGTCCTAACTTAACCTTATCCTAACAGCTGCATTCTGCCCGGATTGTCTATGGATTACCGGATAGACTGTGTGAAAGCTTTCATACATCCCCATACGCTACTAGACTTTCGACTCGGTTATCAAAAGACAATCCGGGAAGAATGCGTCTATTATGAAAAGACTCTTATCACCCTGACTGTATTTTAGACATGTTAAGTCACATTTTAAGCATGTTGGGCAATTGCGCATCATTTTGTGTCTAAAAACAACACCGAGCCTTGGTATGGTAATTCAACCTTTCTTAAAATTTATTCACAAAACGTGTGTAAACAAATAAGCAGCTGTTAAATGTCTAATTATACAATTGCATGGAGGAATTATATTTTTATCGATTGTTATTTATGAATGCGTTATTTTGACAAATTCTTTTTGGATTGTTTTGGGTCGGACCATGCTACATTTGTAACGGGAAACATTTTTAAGGCTGCTAATTGAAGCGATACCGTGCGTGCTGGTTGGATGTTCGATGACTTGTTTGAAAATGAAAACGAAATGTCTTAAGATAAAATAGCTGCGAAAATTAACAAAAAAAATCATAAGCCAATTTTCATTTAAGACCAAGCGTAAAAGGAGAAAGTTTAAAGCTTTATTTCATCCACTTTTAAAATGAAAATATCCTTTTGATTTCAGTTATTGACGGCGATCTTTAAGTCTGCAATAAAGTTCTTCAAATTATTAAGGGACGTCATCGAAGAGAGACCTGACATGTATATTTAACAAAAAAATCCCCTAGCTTTGCATCTACGACAAAAGTCGTCCTTGATTTAAACGCACTTTTCTGATTTTTACACCAAAAGATTCGGGGAAAAGATCAGTCTTGAGACGTGTCTTGAAGTAACAGCTATCGGTACTCTGGAAAGACATGTGGGTTTCATACCCTTGTGTTTTAAACAGTGTTTTACACAGGCTTATTGACCAATGCTCTAGCTCCTGCCTGCTAGATACACCAGTTTGCTTGATGTCCGTAGGATTTTCCCAATATCTTAATCAGTACACCTTCTGATTGCATGCCAGAAGCATTAACCATTAGACAACGACCGGTATTACATGCTTTGTATTGGGAAACTCTTCTGCACCCAATGTCCAATAAATCAAGAATTAAGGCCAAGTCGAATTCAAATTCACGCGTCGATCGTTGACTCGAAATCGACCATATAACTTCCTATGCGTGCTAGGAATCCTGAACCCTAAGCGTCAACGTTTAAACTCTACCAAATCGTTTTTTATCGAAAATGTATACCAACCAAAAACACTCTCTAGAGGTACAGTTTTAGTTCTCATACATTTTTTAATAAACGCAATAGTTAAGTGTTGTACTTCTGATAATGGCACTTCATTACTACTGTAGGAGTGTTGTACTTGAAAATCAATTGCATGCAAGTGACAATTGACCAAGATCATTAATGACTAATTTGTTTTTTGTTGTAGGCTATGTTTTTTACACCTAGTTTAGAACGTTGCGTAAAGAGAAAAACGTGTGGATAATACAATAGCTCTCCTGGCGAGTGATTAAGTTTTCATTTTTTTTCTGTTTAAAGAGGGGACGTTACGAGGAGAGTATATGCAATGCTTTATACGATACGTAGGGTACGCGTCATTCACTTATGATTCTTTTTCTTATTTCTCTATGGTTGTGACGCTTGTGGAAGCAATCACTGTTATCCAGTCCTCTCTTGATTGCGCTTCCCGCAGCGCTCTAACAATCGAGGTGCCTGCTGTCTATACTTGATTATTTTCAAAACTTACAAAAGATACTAAGAACCGAAACCCAACAAGGTGTAATTTAAAATCATTGAGCCTTTAAATTCCTTCACTTATGGTTATCATTACTTGCTTGTGTTTTGAGACACCATGTCTTGTTTTACACTGGAAAGAGTGTTAGCCTCACGGGAGGGCCTTCTGCCACTTGCATCAATATAAATGTTTTTGATGCGAGTCCTGTGACACATCCTCGGATGGGATGGATATACAGGGCGTGAGTCAGGGAGAGAGAACATGTCTTCACTTGATCGGTTCATCGTGTGGGGAACGTCTTCCTCTCTTCCCTACAATAATCATATAATATCACGATAGTCGTCACTGGCCCCAAAATTGGGATGGGTCTTTTCCTTCTTGATCAACCACTGCCAGCGATTTTTTCCTCCAGTACAAACAGTCTGCTGCCACTCCGTCCAGTCACCAAAATCGGGGTCTTTCCACTATCCTACGCTCTTATGGGTCCGTCACATAACTATTTTTTCAAAGCTGTAAAGATCCATTCTCTAGATGTGACCCAGTCCATGCACTTTACTGACTCTTATTGACCGAACTTTGACATCAAGTATTGCTTAAATCCGCTAGGTAAAACCAATAGTTCAACCGAAGTGTTATTGACAATTTACTCAACGTTCAGATATTTAATCGTATGCGTTCACCACTAGTCTTTGATCCACATTTTGTTGACTTGCATGACCAATGCCATTTTTAATTCAGGGAAAGGTAGCAAGAGTTGTCTGTATAAGCAACTCCAAGGAAAAGCTGATTACTTTAATGATATTTTGTAGATTTAACCTAGTAAACAGTTTTATCTAAAAGAACATCACATTTTATACGCGTGATGCATTATTTTCATTCAATTATCTTGAGTATACAACTTTTTTTTCCAAAAAAATGCATAGAAAGCAAAACAGCACATCTAGTGAACGTTCTATGTTTCATGCACTTTTGATAAAACGCTATGGTTGAGTTTAAATGTGAAGTATTATACTTGGGGTACTGACTTCGTGGAGGTTACTACTAAAAACACGGTTATTAGAGGAGACAAGTACGGCAAAGTGGCAATGCACTTTAGAGCATATGAATTGCTTAGAATCAAATGCGTCAATCAAGGAGTTTTTAAGAATAAATATAAATATATAGAAATGACGAGGGAGCGATCCAGATTGTTTTCATGTATTTATCTTGTTTTCGAAAAAATCCTAGATTGCCAAGTTTGACTCATTAGTATATCTGAAAAGTAAACACTTGTTACGCATTAAAATTCATAGTATTTGTTCGTGATGTTGATGTAACTCATTAGAAGGGAAAATTCATGCAAAGCATTTATGAAAATGCATACTTTAAATTTTAAATAATTCATAGGAGAAACATGAATGGAAAATATTATAGATGCTTTTAAAAATGTTCTTTAAAGTACTGAATTTATCTATTTTTGTATGGCTGGCAAAAAGTACGCAGGGTTTTTTGGCTATCGGACTGTGTCACAAGCGGAGATCCAAACTCTTCATCCACTTCGCTGCTCCTGGTGTGCCTTTGTGGAGGTCTTTCAGGCCAGGAGGGTGTCTTCTGATGGGCCACTCCTCCACTATGTGCCTGACAGTTCTCTACCCCACAGTCGCATCCTGGAGATGGAGCTTATCCTCATTTATGCTGTAGGAATTTAAATGGCTTTGAACGGTGCGGATCCTCTTTAAGGTCGACAACAGTCCATTAGGAAGATTGAACCCTGTGACCTCCTGGTGTGGCAGAGTGATCAAAGTCCTAGACCGAATTTCTGGACTTGATTCATTCCTTGACTTATAGGTTCCTTGACTTATAGGTTGTTATGCGGCTGACCACCCATAATGTAAAAATTGGTTCACTTTGCCAATGTCACCTCTGTTTCAGGGAAGGACGGCAAGAGTTACAAGGCTTATGTTCATTTGAGATTGGGTTTTTATATTGTAGGTCCACATGCGGCATGTGTTAGCGCGAAATTATACATATCTGCTTGTGGGAATGCATTTAATATAAAACTTAAATGATATATATCTTTGCAGCTTAGATTAGATTAGATTAGATTAGATTCGTATGCTTGGAAGCTGGAAGATGTCTTTGAAAGCAGGGAACAGTAGGTTTCTATCGACATATTTATAAAATAACATTTAACGAATGTAGTTTATCTGTAATAGGTGTCATATAGGTTTTTATGCGTTAATTTTAATTCCCATGTAGTCAGCATATTTATCCGCCTTTAGAAAAGAAATCATCCTTACAGTCATTTTTCATTGTTTTAGTATTGATGCAAAATTTAACACGCTATGCAACTAAGCTACACATACATTGTAAAATTTTGCCGGATAACAAGATAAATAAAAAATACAAAGAACACAGTGTTATTAAAAAAATAAGTAAATGCTTTTAAACACAATAAAAAGTTTGCGTTATTTTCCAAATATTTCAAAATTAGGCATTTCCCTTTAGCATTATTTCTTTCGTACAAAAATTGTACTTTCATCTTCTCGCTAAGTTAGGCTTAATTTTTTTTTTTTTATCTTTTGGTTTTCCCCTCTGAACATAAATTTTCCTTTTATTTTCTAGGCACATAATAAACATTGTATTACAAACATCAAATACATTTTTTGTCGGAGAACTCTAAGCGAGCACATGTAATGGTCTACCTCCCAAACACAAAACATTTTCCGCGCGTCTAAAGGATATTTAATACGAAATTTAGCGCTTTTCTCTTGTACTTGTTTCTCATATTGTGTAACATTTGGTCTTTGGTGTATTCCCAAATGAAACAATATAGGATTAAAAAGAGCGGGAAACAGGGCCATGTTTTCCATGGCCTTGACATCTTGCTGAAAAGCTGTAATATTACCTTTTGCATGTATAACTTTATCATCGTCATCATGAGCTCGACAGCCTTGAATGAGCCCTTGTTGAATCTAGAAGCGCTGTTCTGCTAAATTCCTTACACTTTGGATATCAATCCAAGTCGGAGTTTGCTAGCGCTTGCGAAAAAACTCCATAAATAACAAATCACAGTACACCTTATTTTTGGACACGAATCGCCATCTCGTCACCTTTAGGTCGTAAGGAATTAAGCAGAATAGTGCTTCAGGATTTTCCTCCTCTGCCGCCTGTGCATAGCCTTTGTTCTCCTTGTTGTCGTTATGGAAAGCGCCAATTACTAAAGCAAGGCCCAGTTGCTGTAAGGCGGAATGGTCCTTTGGTGACCAGTTTTTGGTAAAGGCATATTATGATTACATAAACAAACAAAAAACATATTTGAAAATTACATGAACATATTATTGTTGTTCGCTGAGAATCGAGCCCACGACCTTCCGATTACGTACCGTTAAGCACAAGATTAGCACCAGTCAAAATCATATTCTATCAAATACGGTATTCTAGCATATAGGGCATTTAATTTGAAGTTTAACTTTAATATTGATTTTAATTTAAATATAATTAATATAAATATAATTTAAATAAAATAAAGTTATTTTTTGTAAATCATTTATAATTCTTTGTGCTCCTTGACTGATAGATTAGTACCCCCCGTGCTGTAAACATTGGTTCACTTTTGCCAATGCCACTCCAGTTTCACGGAAAGGCGGCAGGAGTTGCAAGGTTTATGTTCATGTGAGGTTTTGTTTATTTGTATGCACACATCCATAATGTGTAGGCGTGAATCTACATGTGCCGGTCTATGGGCATGCATTTAAATAGCTCAGATTATAGACACCAAATTCCTTGTCATAATCATTTAATATGCAAAGTAAAAAGCGCCATAAGGATCACCGATTTTGCAAGAATTTCTTTAATAGAAATATTTTACTGTGCAGCTGCACTTTATTTTCAAATTAACGATAATAATAATAATCATAATAATAATATTAGGATGATTTATTTGGTGAGCGCTGTTTTTGTGTGTATCACACCTCAAGAGCCCTCTGCGAGCTTGGTCGTCGCTGTAGAAAGCGCCAATTCTCAAGCAAGACCCAGTTGTTGTAAGGTTGGATGGACCTTTCAGTGACCGGTCTTTGGTAAAGGTTTATGAATTTTTCAACTCAGCGAAGAGCACATTCGAAATATAAATCGTATATTTTTTGTGCTCCGCCGGGATCCGAATCCACAACCTTCCATTTACGAGTCCGAAGTGTTGCCACTACGGTCTACGGACCGGTCCAAGATGCCAACGACACGCGTTGTACCTGAGCGGTCACCCATCCAAGTACTGTCCGCGCCCAATGTTGCTTAACGATATACCGAGCTCGCCATTTTGCTTCGGATCTTAATTCAAAGTTCAGTTTTCCGTTTATTGTAGTAAATTTGCGATGCGGTTGTGGTAAAGGTGTGAATTACTCAATTATTGTGTAACCGTTTCACTGGAAATATCGCGTTTCAATAAAACTGCGAGTATAATAGCAAAGAAGGCTGGTAAACGTATTTTATGACATTTCACAATCGCCCATTCTATATTCACTTATATTGTTAAACCTTCTACCTACTTGCGTCATCACTAGTAGATCAAACATTCCACTGAAATGTCTGATCTAATCTAATCTAAGTTGCAAAGATATGTTACATTGGGGATTCACATTATATGCATTGTCACAAGCAGACACGTATAAATTCCCGTTTGCACATGCCGCATGTGAACCTACAACATAAAAACCCAAATCTCAAATGAACATAGACCTCTGCAACTCTTGCCGACCTTCCCTGAAACAGGGGGGACATTGGCAAAGTGAACCGTTTTCTACAGCATGGGGGGTCAGCCGCATATCAACCTATAAGTCAAGGAATTATGTATAAATGTAAAGATTTAAAATCTCTAAGGTTTTTTTAAAGACCGAGGAACCTGCAATCCCTAGAAAGATCGTTCTTGGGAATGAGAGAAAGCTCACTGTGCTTACTTGGAGGAGAGGGATGAAAAAATGTTTTTGATCAAAAAACCTGTCTGGCAAACGTGGTGACTTATTGCAAACTCTCTCCAATTAAACATCGGAAAAAAACTGACCACACCAGCCGATTGAGAAGCATTGAGAAGATTGGAGGAGGGTTATGTCCAGGGGTTGACTAAAAGAGTTTGAGGATGATAGAGACGAAAACAAATCAAACAAAACAACGTTAAACTTTTTTCGGGTATGATTATCCACTATGCTTTTTTCTGAGTTCAAAAAAATATCTGGCGTTGTCAAAAACTGGTCTTTAATGGTTTATCCCACCCTAGAGCGACTGAGTCTTGCTTGAAAATTGGTGCTTTGTATTAATGCCCAAGCTCGAAAGGGGCTCTTGAGGAAAGGATTAGCGCAAAAAAAGCATCACAATCACATGATACCCATGAACAATTAAAATAGCAATTTTTGAAAAGTTTTAGCGGAAACATTGTAGAACTCCATTTTAATTATTAGAAAATGATAACAAACTTTGTTTAGTTCTACTTTATTTATTTTTATTTAGTTACAAACAAAAATAACGAGTTGTGACCGGTTTCGGCCTCTTGGCCATCCTCAGAGAAACTGAGAAACAGTTTCTCTGAGGGTGGCCAAGAGGCCGAAACCGGTCACAACTCGTTATTTTTGTTTGTAACTAAATAAAAATAAATAAAGTAGAACTTAACAAAGTTTGTTATCATTTTTTAATAATTAAAATAGCAATGTTTGTATGGATCAGAATGAAAAGTGTAGAGAAAATTGTTCTAGACAGCAAAGGACCGCAAAGGCTTTGTCACGGTGATCGCCAACGTCAGGGGTATCTGACAGGGCACTCACGAAAGAAAAAATGCTTATAGCTTTTAGTAGTCCGGTTGATAGCTCAGTTGGTAGAGTGCTTGCATTCCATGCCGTGAGCTCGGGTTTGAATCCCGCCGAGGCGAGGGTGTAAGAAATGATTTCCCGTTTCGGTGTTTATTTTAAGCCCCAAAATAAAATACAGGCAAGGTTTACTCATCCTTCACAAGAAATGAGTACCTACCAGCCTTCTCGGAAGCTGGGAAATCCCCACTTCAACTGAAGTGGCCCCCTTACCTGCAAAATAAAAAAAAGAGGTTCAACTCGCCACATGCGACCCCTTCGGGGATAACGCGGCAATAAGTTACACTATATGTGTAGCTTAGTTGCGTTTCAGTTGCGTTGCGTTTATATTTTAAAGAAAAAAAAACAATTCAAAACTAATATAATATTCGTATCTGTAAACTGAAGACAAAAGAAAATATGACAGCATTTCATTTTTATCTAACCACGCATTTTCATTCAAACACAAGATATTTTTCTCATAAGCAACGTGTGCTTTCGAAAGCTATTTTTATATTTGCTTTTGAAAAGTGTCAGTTGCAGTCGATGTTGAAAGTTTTGTGTAAAAACTGTGAGGTAACGACCAGCCGTTAAACGACAGCTACAAGAGTGGATAATAACGACAGGACATCGCGTCGTTAGGTCGTAACTTAAGTATGTATTATGTTAGCTTTTACCGTAGACCGTATGATATGTTCGTTTATGGTTTAAGGGTTATTTTTAGAATTAAAAACGGGTATTTGAAATAGGAGTTTTTTTTCTCGAATTTATTTCCCACAATATGGCCATTTTAACACTGGCTAAGGCCCGGTATTTTGAAGTATCGTAAAGTTAACTAAAATGCAATTTTAGTTAAATCATCATAATATTTCACTTACCGAATTTTGGCAGTAAATATTTAGTTACTTTAACTTACGATTTTTAAGATGACGTCGCTTCATTGACAACAGCTGTTCTTTTTTAATGTAAGGATACATCAAAATTGTTTTGCAAACTGAACATTTTTTGTGTCGTTTTCTAGCGTAATGAAGGTTAGGCATATGATTTTTATGAATAGTTGTTTGTTTTAAAGCTTTTGAATGACATTTTAATTATTTCCAAGATTTGGGGGCGTGGCTTCATACTTCGGTAATTTTCGGCTTAAGTTAACTCGAACTATTTGATTGAAGTATTTTGAATAAAAGTTCAAGTAATAGTTAACTAAAATATTACTACACTTGAATATACCGGGCCTTAGATGTTTTTTTGCTCAATGAGTGACCTATTCTGACTAACGCAAAAATGCTTCTCCTTATGTAGGCGCTGTGATCTACCAGAAGGATCAATTTTGCGTGTTCTAGTTCTTTCCAGCTTTCTCACGCGTTTTCCACATCAATCCATACATATCAGTACTTTTGTGTCCATTTATTGATTATTTGTATAATATTAAATAAACCTAGTTTTATTACATATTTTATATCGAACAACTCTAATACTATCAATCATAGCAATACTATGCATAGCATACATAAAATCTATTCATGAAATATGTTGTGTAATTTTTTCCTTTTTTTATTCATAAAAAAAAACGCAACTAAGCTACACATATAGTGTAACTTCTTGCCCGAAGGGGTCGCATGTGGTGAGTTGAACCTATTTATTTTTACAGGTAAGGGGGTCGGCCTTACGCCAACCACTTCAGTTAAAGTGGGGGTTTCCCAGCTCCCGAGGGGGCTGGTACTCATTTCTTGTGAAGGCTGAGTAAACCTTGCCGGTATTTTTATTATGGGGTTTGAAATAAACACCGAAATAGGAAATCATTTCTGACACCCTCCTCGGTGGGATTCGAACCCGAGCTCACGGGGTAGAATGCGAGCACTCTACCAACTGAGCTATCGACCGGACTATTCATGTTTTGGAGAAAAACACACTCACTCTTATCCCTGTCCTGAATTTTAATCCTTTTTTTGGTTTCTACCTCAGTTAGCTTCTGAAGATGGAAGGATAAAGTTTGCTAGCGCTTAGATATTTCTGCTGAAAAAAGTGAAAAAAGGTATAAATTTATACAAAAAACCTAATGTTTAAATTATAACATGCGGGTACAAAATTAAATAATTATGTTTTTTCTGTTTGAAATATTCCTATTACTTGGAGAAAAAATATTGATTTGTATGTCCAAATCTTATTTTGTAAAAAATAAATAGTACACCTCTCGGGCCTTTGAAATAATTTAATAAAATTATTATTTATTAATTTAATCCCCCTTGAACTCAAAATTTGGGATGTTTAATTAAAAAAAAAGAAATCTTTTAAAATTTCTTAAAAAAAAAATAGATCCTCAGTTCTCAGTCCATTAAGGGATTTAGCAAACGGCTGAAATTAGATATTTAAGAGCGGCGTTTCTTTTCCTTTTTTTAGTTAATTAAAAAGAAAGATTATCCCTGAAAAAAAAAGAAAGGGAAAGCTGAATGATAATCAGTCAACATCTTTTGATTAAATATAATTGCTACGACGCGAAAAGTCTCGGCATTAAACAGAAAGGTGTCACTTTTGCTATTTTGTTTGATAATGCTAATTTAGTTAATTATATTCTGAAAAAGTAAACAGTCTCTTCAACACAACGCTTTAAAAATAAGAAGCTACATATTTTATAAGAAGTTTTTTATTCTTGACATCCTTTTTATTTAAATTTAACAACAAATGAAATATTCTTTATTATTAAAATTACACCAATACATTCAAAATATTTAAAAATTCAGAGATTCGTCCTTCGTTGAGTTCACCCTTGCAACCGCACTACAAAAGTGTCTCTCGATGAAGTTGATTACGATACTTACGAAATATAGAAAGCAAAAATAGAAAAAGCCTTCAAGAAACAGTATATACATACATCTTATACATGAATTTTAAAAGTAATTAAATTTATTATCACATCAAACATATGTAACTCCAGTTTGAATTCAATCGCATGTAATAATAGTAATATTAGGATGATTTATTTGGTGAGCGCTGTTTTTGTGTGTATCACATCTCAAGAGCCCTCTGCGAGCTTGGTCGTCGCTGTAGAAAGCACCAATTCTCAAGCAAGACCCAGTTGTTGTAAGGTTGAATGGAACTTTCAGTGACCGGTCTTTGGTACAGGTTTATGCATTTTTCAGCCCAGCGAAGAGCACAATTGGAATATAAACGGTATATTTTTGTGCTCCGCCGGGATTCAAATCCACAACCTTCCATTTACGTGTCAGAAGTGTTGCCATTGGACTACGGACCGGTCCAATATAACAAATACTTTCCGAGAAAAATAACCCACTGAGGCTATAAGATGTAAACTTTCATTATTTTGAAAAAGGACCCCATTTGAATTTTCTAGAATTTTTTTAAGCCGTCGATATTTCTCTTTTGAAAAACCTTCAAGTAAGTAACCAATTTTCCTTCTGAGAATTTTCGCCGAAGTGTATTTTTTCATTGTCAAAGGTAGTTACCTGCTTCCTTGTGTATTTCCCTTTACACCACACTCGGTACTTGACAAACGTCAAAGGCTTTGTCATTGAAAAAGCATGATTTCCTTTTTACGCACTCCACTGAGCATAAGGCAGAGTGAATGACGAACGTTGGAAATTTTCTCCACGCAAAACTGTCACGCTTGATGGCTTTCATCTGACGCAATGTTAAAGAAAGCACTTAACCAAAAAGGGAAACCTTTTTTTTTTACTTTTAAAGGTTCTACGGAACCAGTAGATGCCCCTGAGTCCCATCATTCGGTCTCTTATTTATTCACATTCACTTTATCTATCAGTTTTTTACTCTGAATATTCACACTTACCTTATTTTTTGTATTATTTTGATAAAAGATTTATATTTTGACAAATAAATTTAATGGTGCATGAATAAAAGCAACACAAAGTAAGCCAACAAATTGTGGATTTCTTCTTATTTGCTTTTTTATTTTCACCATTTTATAAATAAAAGTCGAACTTTAAAAAACGCTTTTCCAAGATAACAATTTTATCATCCCAAAATTGATTTGTTATGTTTATGTATGATATCTACAGAAATACATAATTACAGAATAAATATAGATACATAAACATTCGTCTGCTTTATTTGGTGAGCGCTGTTTTTATGTGAATCACATCTCAAGAGCCCTTTTTGATCTTGATTGTCTAAATTGAATGGGTCAATTTCTCAATGAACACCCACTGAATCGACTTTTTGTGGTCAGTATTTTGTACAGGGAGATGACTTTTTGACCCAACATTTGAAAATTAAAAGATATTTTCATGTGTTTCGGTAATTGAACTCATTTCCCTCCAATTCTGAAGTGTTAACCATTTGACTACCCATAATGATAAGCGAAATTTCTTTAAATAATGGAAAAATCTATTCCACAAAAATAGTACATTTATCCCTGTTGGATATGGTAGAAAGCTCTAGAATTTTCTCGAACAAACCGCAGGTTTTTCACAGCGTGGGAGGTTCTATTTTAGTCCCAGCGGCTAACACACAACGAGGCAATTGGAATTTTAAATTCAAACCCGATTTCCCACCTCAGCAAGCCGTGCTGGGTCCAAATCAAATTTGCGAGGTCTTTTTATACACTTTGTTAATGAAAATTGTATCGAGACAAATGAAAAAGCTAAAAATAAATACACACCTGTGGCCAAATTAAATCTGCCAGGTTTATTAACATGGGCAACAAAGAATGAAAAAAAGAAATTGAATGCACAACCTTTTCAACTGATTTTATAAAAGAAATAATCATTTTTGTAAAAAAAGATTATGCTTTGTGTATAAACATCGTGTTTATTCGTTTTTGTTTCAAAAACATTTAAAGAACAAACAAATTATTCCTTTACTCGTAATACTTTTTACTTTCATTTCATTTTTTAAACCAGTATAGAATCCATATATTTCCGGTCGTCGGGCCATCACAAACGGATTGAATTAAGTCACATACCTATTACCTAAAAAAATCATTTCTTTTATTTTCTCTAATATGAGTAAACATTGCTTAAGCCTATAGCCTATCGTCGTCTGGAAGATATTGCCTTCAACATATATTTTTAAATAAAATGAGATTAAATATTCAAATATTATAATTTTTCGTATTGTTATACAATATTAAAATGTAATTTGATGGTTACCGTTTTTTTTCAGTGAAAGTCTGCCATTATCTTTAAAACTTTTTTAACAGATTGGTAGTCTTTTAAAAGTATTGACTTAATCTGGTTGTAATATAAAGCCAAATTTAATAACTTTCTACAGCAATTCCTTTAATACAAATTTAAGATGATGAGGGAAGCTCTATGAAATTTCCGGGTACCTCCGATATTTGGAGCTAAACTTTAGGGGATGGGAAGGGTTGGTCGATGCTTCTAGAAGGCTCTGTTGCGACGCAGTAAGCGTGGGTGTAAATACCAAGGGTGAACCTCCCCGATATAGCGCCTACCACCCCATTTGGGGAGCTGCTAAGCCTCAAAGGGGCGGAAGAGGGTGAAAGTATTAGCAACGCATAGCTACACTTGAAAAACTGAATGAAAAGTTTTTTTTTAAATATTCAATATTTAATAAATAATACCAACAACAATGTAGCAGATAAAAAAATACACTGAAAATTAAAGTTTTTTTTTATGCCCGAGGGCTAGAATTCAATCCCCAATAAGGGTGTCAGTTATGATTTTCCATTTCTGTGCTTATCAATATGAATCGAAACCCTGTTTAGATTAACTGAGCAATCCCAAGAAATAAAAATCAACTGGGACAGCTTCCGAAGGAACCACAAGCGAGTCACAATTCCAGTGAAGTGGTTGATGTCAGGCGGCCCCCCTTACTTGCTAAAATAAATTGGATCCATACGCTGTACATATCTCTATTTGAAAAGATTAGCGTGAATTGTGTTTTAGAAGATTTATTTTGAATATTCAAGGCATTTTTTCAACTTTAAAATAAGACTTTTTAATTAACAAATTCGGTCGTAATTTTGTAGTTTATGAGTAACAAGTAAGAAGCGTTATCCGGTAGAATACAGAGCGGTAAAAAAAATGCAAGACGTCTGAAGTGGTTGGCGTAAGGCCGGCCCCCTTACCTGTAAAAATAAATAGGCTCAACTCGCCACTTGCGACCCCTTCGGGGATAACGCGGCAAGAAGTTACACTTTATGTGTAGCTTAGTTGCGTTTTGCGTTGCGTTTTTTTAGTATATTAATACTTGCATATACGAGTACGAACTTTTATTAAAAATAGATGAAGTGAGTATTTTAAATTCTGCACAAAAATTGTAGTCGGGGGATTCTATTTATATTTTTTTTTATAAATTTTATAAATTGGTGTGAAAGTTTTTTTTCCATCCAATGCCGCTTTCCCTCCACGTTGTCCGTTGATTACGTCATCTTTTCGTCGATTTAAATTTTCCCAGATGATGGATGTTAGTTTTCTCATTTCCCAAGTTCATCACGCTCCTCCAACATCGTTTAATTTCGCAGCATTGTATCCACGGACCGACCGAAAACTTTGCCGATACCAGTACGCATTTAATCCAAGCGAAATTATTACTTTTTTAATCTTTCTCTTTTATTCGATATTCGTGACTGGATTTTCATCTAAAAGTAAATTATTATCTTGATTTCATGTTTTAAGATAATTTTAAAATGAGTTGAAAACGAATTTAACAAACTTTAGTGTAGAGAAGAAAGTATTTCTCAACGTTTTGTCGAAGCAGGAACGAAAAAGTTCAGTTTGTGCTTCTTTTGCGTAGGAGAGACACGTTTCCTGATAACATCAAATACAACTCTGACAAAACGTTGAGTAAACAATTCCTATCTGCACCTTGGTTCGTCTAATGTTTCTTATCACGTCTGTAAAAAACATCTATCGACCATAATTTACGTTGAAAACTCTTATTCTTACCATTTTTTCCTAAAAATTAGTAAATTCATGTGATTGAGAATATCAGTATTACACCATTTTAGTATTCAGTCTCACGTCATTTATTTACTTTTTAGTAATGACTGCAGTGTTTCATTTATAAAAATCAAATTTCCTGTTCCAAATTTTCTTGTTCCTTGACTTATAGGTTGGTATGCGGCTGACCACCCATACTGTAAAAAATGGTTCACTTTGCCAATGTCACCCCTGTTTCAGGGAAGGACGGCAAGAGCTGCAGGGCTTATGTTCATTTGAGATTGGGTTTTTATATTGTTGGTCCACATGCGGCATGTGTTAGCGCGAAATTCTACATGTCTGCTTGTGGGAATGCATTTAATATAAATCTTAAATGATATATATTTTTGCAGCTTAGATTAGATTAGAAAACATTATTTTTTATTACTTTGAGGTGTTGTCTTTTCAAAATCTATAACTTCAACTGAACAAAAAAATTAAATTATATTCCAAATATATTACAAAATGTTTACGAGTAAAGTGTTAGATACATGAAAAGAAGAAAAGTACATGTTTTTGTGGGTAATTCAAGGTATAATTCAGTGTTTTTGTTTTATTTTTGGTTGATATTTTCTCCAGATGGATGTGATTGTTCCATTTGGTAGATTGCCAGTGTTTAGAGCAAATAACAAACCTTTTAGCGGAAACCAACGCGAGGTCTGAAATGAGAAAATAATATATCTATAAAGCTAAAGTCGACGCTATTTACTAGAACCATTACTAGAACAGCAAGTATAAGCGTACGACGAGTATGTGAGAATTGATACTAAGTAAAGAAGTTATAGAATTTCCTATTTTTTTTGTTTCATTGAATGTTTGATTTAAATTAGGCAACCAAAATATATAATTTTAAACAAAGTAGATAATATACAGTTTGTTTGGTTATACATATGTACATATATGCCAAGAAAGCAAATAACTTACAATTCAACTGGTTAAAACACTGTGAGTTGAATTTAGTGAAATAAAAAGGTAATTAATACTACGTCAACCATGTGAGCTTCATAAAACAAAGTTGTTTTATTGATTTTCGTACAAAAATCTGATACAATTTAGAAATCTATGGGCCTGTTGCACCAAACTTTTCTCCCTTGTCAAATGTCCAAATCAAATATGTGTTTTCATATACGTAAACCAGCTGATGTACATCATCTTTCTTGTTCAAATTCCATCATATTATTTTATTACCCAACTTCGAGAAATATTTAACCGAGGTTCTTACCAAAATTAAGCAATAAAATTTGATGTGTCAACCAAATATTGCTTGGGGGTTGGTGCAAAAGGCCCTACTATTGTTTATCATTTGTTTCTTAGTTTTAATACTAGATGCTACGTACGATATTTAGTACCATTCAATTGTGGAGTTGCATTCGGTGTAAACGTATCAAAAAAGTAAAAATAATCTTGAGAAAAAAATATTATGTTGATCAAAGACGAATATGGTAAAAATGAAAATTATATACTTTTTTCTCTCACTCGCTTTTCCACACCAGTCATCCATACACAGAACACATGTTATTCATAATGAGTGTTCGCTATGCTTATTTCACTAAGCCTATGCACATTTTCATGTAGAATTTTCTTATGCTACAAAACGCATACACACACACACATATCTTTTACTAAGTGAAGCGTTAATAAAAATACTTAAACGCAATCTGTGCAACTGAGTAAGCACTGAGGTATCACCTTAGTATAAAACTGTACTTAAAACATACCCACAGCGTTTTATCAAAAGTGAATAGAAAATAAAAACGCTCAGTATAGACGCTGCTATACTTTTTTATGCGTTTATTGGTAAACGCTATGGGTGAGTTTAAACGTAAAGTTAAATACTTGTGGAACAGATTTTTCGATAAACACACTATTCAAACACTATATGCATTTCAGTGATTTAACAGTGTTTATTTAAAATTAAAATGATATTAAAAATTAAACAAATTTATGATGAAATCAAGTATTAATGAATATTGAAATAAAAAAACAAAAAACTGTTTTTAAAAGTAAATAAGTGATAAAATGGAATCAGAACAGATGTTCTAAATTTTTTTGTCTCGGAAAGCAAAAGAATATATAACTGTAGCGTACTGTACAAAGAAAGTGTGAAAGGAAAAAGAGGGAAGGGATGACCGAGAAAAGTATGGATAGATCAGATTGAGGAGATTGTGAAAGAATGGGATATACAAAGTGAGCGTAAAAGAAGAAAATGCATGAAAAAGGTGATGGATATGAATGAATTGAAAGAGGTATGTAAGGATAGGAAAAAATGGAGGCAGCTCTGCAGAGGCTCTGGCCACCCCTAGTGGAATGGCGACAGAGTTACAGTTACAGCGACTAAAAGCATATATTAGTTAGCTTTTTCCCTAGCAACAAGCTATGTGACGACACCACTTTTTAGTCTATGCCATTTCTTTGGACTCAGTTCTGTAAAAAATATTATTTTATGGAAATCTTTTAATTAAGATCCAAATAACAAGATTGTTTTAATTTTTATATATTGACACTGTGAAAATTCTTAATAAATTTTTAAAAAAACTCTAAAGAAATTTCTTTGATAGAAACACAGTTTTATATTCACCGTTTTTACAAAAATTACAAACATTTTGTAATTTGTGATGTCTGATTTAGAGGGTCTGGGGACTAAAAACGTTTGTAATCTAATCTTTACAATAATAGTGAAAACAAAACAGTGTCTAAAATAATTTAAAAATGCACAAAACTTAGAAAATTTGAAGAAAAAAGTTTTATTTTTGTTTTTATCAATTTGTAAAATCACATAATAAAAGTTTCTTTGAAAGACAAGGTGGACATTTTTTAATACTAAGAAAAAATCAATTTCTCATGTAACTGGTTCGTGGTCTACGATACGAGCTCGAAACAAACAGGCGTGGGTTTGATCCTAGACGGAGCAAAAAAAAATGAACAGTTTTGGCAATTTGTTACATTTGCTTTTAACAAAGACAAATAATTATCATTTATGAAAGAAAAATTCTTATTTTTTTTAATTCTTAAGGTTATGTTAAAAACTGACGTGTAAACTCACTCACCAAGTGATGAAAAATTATGGAATCTAAAACAGCACCCGTATGGAGAATTTTAATTTCCATACATTTTGTATAAACGTAAAGTTTTAAATGTGTTGTTCTTACAAAGTCTAATATATATTATTTTTCAAAACAACGAAACATTTGTGCAAATAAGAAAATGCATGCGCAAATAAAATGCGTTAGTTGACATTATATTGTATACCAAGAAGATGATGATTTATCATATTTTACTAAACTTCTTACCTTCGCTTTTTAGTAAATATTTGGTTTTTGTATCTTTATTGAATGAACGCACATTTTTACGTCAAAGCAAGCAAAAAAATATGAATACAACAGATCTTCTGTCATTTATTTAATTTAATAATGATTTATAATCTGAGTTGCTAAGCTGTATCAACACCAGCAGTAGGTACCCTGCGTTTTTCACTTCGCCATTTGGTCAAGTGGAATAAATTTTGTTCGACAGGTAAGGTATGCAGCTTTACGCAAAAATATGTTGTTTTTTTTTGTTTGTAATCCGATCGGCATCAAGCATCACACGTAAAATTGCCAAAATATTTTACATGTTTCCTGAAAATCTGTTGGATGGTTTAAGAGCCCATATGATTTAATCTAATCTAATCTATGTTGCAAAGATATGCTACAATGGAGATTCACATTACATGCATTTTCACAACCAGACACCTAAAAGTTCGCGCATACACATGCCGCATGTGAACCTTCAACATAAAAACCAAAGATATATTCCATTTTAAAGTGATGTTGGCAAAGCAAAGTGAACTGTTTTTTACAGTGTGGGTGGTCAGCTTCAAACAAGCTCAAAAATGTAGCAACAATGTCATTCATTACGGGCCCTATCATTCAGAGTCTTACGAGTAAGTCCTCTTGAAATAACTCATTTAAAAATTCTGAGAAAACCGACAGACTATGAAAAACATTCATTAAGTTTTTTTTTTGTAAAGTATGAAGAATATTGCCCGCCTTCAGAATAATTGATTCGAGTAATTTTCAACAATAGCTTTTCAGTTTTTTCCACACAACAACCTTTCGAGTTTCAGCATAAATTATCAGCTATTGTTGCGCTCTAACATCAGCTCAGCCAGCTCAAAAGAAAAAAAATAGCTCAATTATTATTCATAGCACGAACTTGCACATTTACATCTACCAAAACATTAAGTTTTAACTTAAAAAATATTTTATATGTAAGAAAACTAAAACGCTCACTAGAGACGCTTTTTAAGTTTTCATACATTTTCCGGAAAGCGCTCAGGTAAAGTTGTATACTTGGGGTAAAGTAATTATATTTCTCTTTCAGCCATTTTTCTCGACCGTGCAAATTGAACTGGTATTAATTCTAAGAATTTCTGAAAATGAATATGTTTTTTGTTGTTTTTGTGTTTAAATAAAATTGATTGTGTTTTCGCAGAGTTGATGAAATTTTGCATAATTTTTGACTTATAACAACTTTTCAAAAGTGTCTAATTGTTTCTGCATATTTTCATTCAGATCTACCTTTTCGCGTTTTAAAGAAAAACATATTTTGTAACATACTTAATCGTGTAACAAATTCGGTTCCCCTAGTATGTATATATACATCACATGTTACTTCACTTCCCTCGCCATCAAGTGCTCGATACGTCATCAATAATTGTGTTCAACCTCTTATGGTACTTCCCTCAAAAGTCCTTTTATTTCCTGGAAAGCCTTCCAATGATGTTTTTTTTTAATTTCTCATGTAAGTCAAAGTATTGTAGTCTCTGATCTCAGGAAACGCAACGCAACCAAGCTACACATATAGTGCAACATCTTGCCGGGTTATCCTCATAGGGTTCCTCATGTGGCGAGTGTAACCTGTTTATTTTTACAGATAAGGGGGTCGGCCTTACGCCAACCGTTTCAGCTAAAGTGGGGGTTTCCCAGCTCCCGAGAGGGCTGGTACTCATTGCTTATGAAAGCTGAGTAAACCTTGCGGGTATTTTATTTTGGGTTTTTTAAATAAGCACCGAAATGGGAAATAATTTCTGGCACCCTCGGTGGGATTCGAACCCGAGCTCTCGGCATGGAATGCAAGCACTCTGCCAACTGAGCTATCCACCGGCGCATCCAATTTGTAGCTTTCCAATAGAGAGGGACTGTGTATGACTTGACTATATCTGTGTATGACTTGACCGTTGATGACTTTATGAGACAGCACCATAAAGGAACCGTTTTACCTGATTGTCAGACTTCTTAAGCCATTCTCCTGAAGCAGCTCATTGTGAATAATTTCCACGCAGCCTCATGAGCAGATACTTCAGGAACTTATTTTGGAATTGTTCCAACATTTAATAAAGACCGTTTTTAGGAGACCGAGCCTTCAAGTTTGCTACTCCAACAATATGGAACGGCCTCCCAGATGACCTGCGCGAGGTGTATTGAAAAATATGTAGAATACCCATCTATCATTGTATGAGCAAGAACCTTTGAGATAATCAAGGTTCATTATAATATGTATGAATTACGATTATTATTTCCATAATTGTTTTTCTTGCAAATTCGTTACAGACTAACAATAGACTGGTCTAATTAGCATTGAATCTTGAAGCAAATATTTGCCCCGCAGATGTTCCGCCTGCATTAAACCTGTTGTTCGTATTTTATTCTCAAATCATTTGTCGCAAATCTGAATTAAATTTCGCTAACATGCGTGCACAGCGTGAACATCTGCCAATACAAATTGGTGAATGCCAAATAATATAATTTCATATTCATAATGCTTGTTTTAGACGCGTAATGAGTGTTTACTAAGTGAATTGTTTTAATGCAGTAAGCCATTACTAATGCATTGTAATTAGTGGTTAATTGAGAAAACTTTCCTATGTGATTTGCATCTGATTGCAATGCCTCATTTTTGTAAATATTGATAGACTTATTTAGATGATAATTTTATTTTTGTGGGGAATAAATACCTATACTCTAATAATGCAGTTAGGCTTGGATGGCTTGACTTTGGCCAATCCATCTCCACACGGTGGATTTTTCAGCTCTACGGATACATTGTGTGGTAAAAAAATACCACCTGAAATGACTGGTAATTATCGGTCGCCTTCTAAATTTAAATCTAAATCTAAGCTGCAAAGATATGTATCATTTGAGATTCATATTAAATTCATTCCCGCAAGCAGACACGCATAATTTCGCGCTTACACATGCCGCTGCATGTGGACCTACAATATAAAAAAAACCCAATGTCAAATGAACATAAGCCCTGCAACTCTTGCCGACCTTCCCTGAAGCAGGGGTGACATTGGCAAAGTGAACCATTTTTTACAGTATGGGTGGTCAGCCGCATACCAACCTATCAGTCAAGGACTTCAGGGAAAGGAAGAAAGAGAAAGACTTTCCACACAGTGGACCGATAAAATGAAGACTATCAGTGGTTTGGAGCATAGTTATGTGGGAGCTGCAGAAGATTTATTTATTCCACGAGATTCAGTAATGATAAGTGAGACGAATAATAATGCTCTATGATGTCTGATAAACCCTGTAGTGGATAATGTCATGGAATGTCTTTGTTTGGACTTGTACCCAGAATGACTTCTCATCGAACTTTGATTTTAACAAAATGAAGTTCCTTGACTTATAGGTTCCTTGACTTATAGGTTGGTATGCGGCTGACCACCCATGCTGTAAAAATGGTTCACTTTGCCAATGTCACCCCTGTCTCAGGGAAGGACGGCAAGAGTTGCAGGGTGTATGTCCATTTGAGATTTGGTTTTTATGTTGTAGGTTCACATGAGGCATGTGCAAGCGCGAACTTGTACGTGTCTGGTTGTGAGAATGCATGTAATGTGAATCTCCAATGTAACATATCTTTGCAACTTAGATTAGATTAGATAGGTTGGTATGAGGCTGACCTTCCATACTGTAAAAAATGGTTCACTTTGCCAATGTCACCCCTGTGTCAGGGAAGGTCGGCAAAAGTTGTAGGGCTTATGTTCATTTGAGGCTTAGATTTTATTTGTAAGTGCACATTCAGCACTTGTAAGCGCGAACTACACGTGTTTGTTTTTGGGCATACATTTGAGAGCTTCAAATGAGTATATCCTTGCAACTTAGATTATTATAAGATTATTATTTATTAAGTTCCTATAAACAGACAGTCAGTTAGCGTACGGCCATGATTTGATCATTTTTGTCATCAATTAATAAATATTGGTAAATAACATAAAACCATTTAATTGACAAGTTTTTCCAAGTGACTTAACCTGCTTTTCCTAATTTAGTTTATTCGAATCCATTTTATTCATTTCAAACTACATCAATATAATTCAAATTAAATCAACGAACCCGTGAAAACATTTTTTTGAAGAAATTTGTTTCTTTTGAAGAGACTTCCTCTTTGTTAAAGATTTTGACCTTTATTCAAAACAATAAGTATTAAAAACAAAACGTTTTTTTTTTAATAATTAAAAACAATACATCAAAGGCTTCATATCATAAAAAAAACATTGAAATAATATATTCGTTTTACTTCACAAAGAAGTATTGTTTTCATTCATGCTTTTTTCAAGAACCATATTTCTATTTCAAGTCGAGTTTATTTCTAACAACAAAGAATTAAAATTTCGAGGTTTCTTTCCTCTCAAGTGGGCCGAATTCTTCTTTCATCTCTCCGTATTTTAGAAATTTATGTTTGGAGTTATTAAATACAAAACTGTTATTATAGAATAATTTTTACATTGTACAATGCAAACAATGTCAACGACGTTACCATGTTGAAAGCACCGGTTCCCATAGATCACCGAAGTTAAGCAACATTGGGCGCGGATAGTACTTGGATGGGTTACCGCTCAGGTAGACCGCGTGTCGTTGGCTTCTTGGACCGGTCCGTAGTCCAGTGGCAACACTTCGGACTCGTAAATGGAAGGTTGTGGATTCGGATCCCGGCGGAGCACAAAAATATACCATTTATATTTCGAATGTGCTCTTCGCTGAGTTGAAAAATTCAAAAGCCTTTAAGTACCAAAGACCTGTCACTGAAAGATCCATCCAACCTTACAACAACTGGGTCTTGCTTGAGAATTGGCGTTTTCTACAGCGACGACCAAGCTTGCAGAGGGCTCTTGAGGTGTGATTCACACAAAAACAGCGCTCACCAAATAAATCATCCTAATATTATATTATTATTAATGTATTGAAGCAACATAATAAGTTAGATTACATTACAAAGGAGACTATAAAATGTTCCTCATTAGCTTTTTACAACGCCTTCTGCTTTTTTTTAAACAGGGGTGGTATTGATAAAAGTAAAACACTGACTCGTCACATTTAAAATAGAGAGGGGGGGACAAAAATGATGTAACTCAGCTAGAGCTTGGCCTCTAGTATCGAGTTTGCCTGTCATCCATGCAAACCCATCTGATACTAACAGCTTATTCTTAGGTTATAAAGATTTTTTGTCTTTTTAATGTTCCTTGTGTTTGTTGGTTCCTTGAATTATAGGTTGGTATGCGGCTGACCACCCATGCTGTAAAAATGGTTCACTTTGCCAATGTCACCCCTGTTTCAGGGAAGGACGGCAAGAGTTGCAGGGTGTATGTCCATTTGAGATTTGGTTTCTTTGTTGTAGGTTCACATGAGGCATGTGCAAGCGCAAACTTGTACGTGTCTGGTTGTGGGAATGCATGTAATGTGAATCTCCAATGTAACATATCTTTGCAACTTAGATTAGATAATGAAAAATGAGATAATAACACCTACTTATTAGAAGTTGGTAAAGTTACCAAATAATTTAAGGAGTAAGTTAAGCAATTTTATTTGGGTGAAATGAATACGAATTCATTTTGGAAAAATATTCAACTTACCTATAAATCTGAGTAGGTACATTAAAATATAAATGAAATAAAGCTTGCTCACCAAAATGCATTATTTCATAAAAATAAATCTTTTGTAAAAAAGTTCTCTTATTTATTTATGTATTTTTGGATGTGATGTTTTAAATAAAATTATTAGTGAAGATTAAAAGAAGTATGCTAAGATGGTTTGGGCATATGGAGAGAATGAATGATGAAAGATTGACGAAGAAAGTATATGTTGCAAGAATAGAAGGATGTCGTGGTAGAAGAAGACCGAGAAAGGTATGGATGGATGGACCAAATTTCCGAAATAGCGAATGAATGGGAAGTCCAGAGTCGTTTAAAGGAGAGCTTGTGTGAAAAAGGTTATGACTCTGGATGAAATGAAAGAAGTATCTAAGGACCAAAAAAAAGGCGGCTGATCTGTAATGTAGGCGGCTAAGGCCAAGAATCAATTTTCATTTTTATAGATGTTTTGTAGATTTTTTAGCATTTGTTTGCGGTTCACTTTGCCAATGTCACCCCTGTTTCAGGGAAGCTCGGCAAGAGTTGCAGGGCTAATTGTCATTTGAGATTGGGTTTTTATATTGTAGGTCCACATGCGGCATGTGTGAGTGCGAAATTATGCGTGTCTGCTTGTGGGAATGCATTTAATATGAATCTCAAATGATACATATCTTTGCAAGATTTAGATTTAGATACATCGTTAGGTCTTTGTTTGACGCACATTGTCATAACTGTACGCTGTAAACTAAAAAAAATCCTTTTAATCGGGAATTCATTTTTTATATACTATTAGTTACATCACATGTCTTACAGATATTTTAAATGTGCCGCGTTTATTATATGCTTTTCTGGTACCAGGAAATGGACATTTGAATTTTATGGAGCTACGTTTGAAAGCAAAGCCTACGGCGTAGATGCTAAAATAGCGGTCCCAAGGTTCTCTCGGCGTAGCGGCCCGCTATTTTTAGATTGCAGGATTCCCACTCCCAGGGTAAAAACAATATTTGTTTTATGCATAGTGTAAAACAGGGTGTTTTCATTTTAAAATATATATTTCAAACTAATAACATATCATTTGGACATGTGTGGAGAAAAATTGGATTTAAATAACCAAATAGCTGTATTTCTCAAAAACGTTTGTACATATGTGGTTAAAAAAATTAAATAGAAGGAAAATTAAAAATTATATATTTTTAATGTAAAACTCGTATTCAAGAAATTACAAAAGCTAATTTTGTGTTTTTTTTTTTAACTATGACCAGAGTTTTTTTTGTCACCTTTGTCAATTTTGAAAATAATTTTTATTTACTTAAATCAAACAAGGTTTGCAACATTTCAGCAAAAAAAAACATTTTGCTGTGAAAAAATATTCGAAATTCACTTATAGTGCAAAAAAACTAAAAATAGGTGTAACAAGTGAAAAAAAAAGGTTGTTTAAAATATCTGGAATAAAAGTTAAAATCTGGAAAATTCCACACACATACAGACAAAAATAATTATATCCTTGTGCAAACACCTAATATATATACATACATGCAAATACACACACACACACTGTTACAAAAACACAAAATACATTTAAACACGAACACACACACACACACACACAAAAGGTTCTGAATTAATTTTCCCGCCGACGCGCAATACGCCATCCCCCCGCCCCTCGCGGCACCACCCTACCCCACCCGCGAGCTTTTGGCGACCTCTAAACTTTGGGCGGAGGGCGGCGGTGGGGTAGCTCATTCACGGGCGGCGTCTCCCGCCCACGGCCGAACGTTGACGAACTTTCCCGAACGAAAAAGTACAGGGAGACTACTAAATACATGGATAGATTTAACGAGATAAATAAAAAAAAAACTCTTTTTATTGTTAATTATCATGTTTTCTAAATACAGTTTTTATTATTTTTATTTTGATCAGACGCAAAATAATAATCATATAGTACTTGACTGCAATATCTACAGAAATACAAAACTTACAATGTCCTACTTTGAGCCCATACCAATTTGTCGCATGAAAGTTTGGCGATCGATTGTCCGCTCGATAGCTCAGTTTGTATAGTGCTTGCATTCCATGCCGAGAGCTCGGGATCGAATTCCACTGAGGGTGTCAGAAATGATTTCCGTTTCAGTGTTTATTTCAAACCCAAAATGAAATACCGATAAGGTTTACTCAGCCTTCACAAGAAATGAGAACTAGCCCCCTCGGGAGCTGAGAAACCCCCACTTTCTCTCAATTGGCTGGCATAAGGCCGGTCCCCTTACCTGTAAAAATAAATAGGTTTCACTCGCCACACGCGAAACCCTGGGGGATAACGCGGCAAGAAGTTACACTATGTCTGTAGCTTAGTTGCGTTGCGTTGTTGCGTTAAACTTTCAAGTAGGAATAACATTGTTGGTTTTTAAGTCACTTAATAAAATTTCTAACACTTTTATAATCTATCACACCTACTTCTAACGTCATAATGACTTAATTAAATTGAAAGGCGACAAAATGGCATAATACAATAATTAACATAAATAAAATATTAAAAAGCTCTAAATTTTTTATGCATTTTTCTCAAATTTGGTCTGCTACCAATCAGATGTTATCTTGAAAAATCGCTTAGCCTTTGGCTGTAAATAGAGTTTTAGTACATTTTTATGGTGTGGCTCGTATGGAATTAAAAACGGCAATCTAGAGCATTTTTTGAAAATGAGAAAAAATATGAAAATGATAATAGTATGATTTCCAGCATTTTAATGCATTTAAATGATTTACGAAAAAAATCCTAGATTGCCGTATTTGATTCAAATTTTTGCAGTAAAATCTGAAATTAAAAAACAAATTTGCAATCATAAAATGCTTACTAGGTGACCTTTGGCCGGTTGTTTTATAACATTTAAATTCGTGTAACCGTTACATAAGTTAGCCAACTAACAGCATATGCTATGACCAAGAGAGGGTGGAGTACAAGACTTATTCTGTATTTAAGTCTTCACAAAACATTGCGCCACTGTACTCATAATCGTGTTTGGTGGACGTTGTAAGGGGTAGATAAGGGATTCGGAGATCTATATCCAGCGCTGCTGTAAATAGACTCAGTGTATTTAAGATTCATTTTAGATGCATGCCCATGCGTGTAAGTTCACACTGACCCATGTTTTTATTTATTTATTTATTTTTATTTATTTATAAATTTACGACACTTAGTGCCTTTTACAATACATACTAAAAATAGTGTTATAAATACAAGAGTAAGTAAAAAGTATAAAATGAAACAACAAATATATCAGAACTACAATTGAAAACTATCCGGGATAAAAAGTAACATAAAACAAAATAATGATTACACAAGTAGGTATTAATACTTTAAAAAAAAAAAAATAGAGAGATGAGATAAAAAAAAAAATGTTGCGTATATACTGACATAATACGGCTCTTCCCTAATACGGTATTCAAATTGACAAAGTGAATCAAATTTTACAGTGTGGATGGTCAGCCTCATACTTATTTACGTTCAGTTAAGTCAAGGTTATTGGAAAAAAAATGGATATACTAAAGTCCGCTAACAAACTTACGTGAATATGAGGGAAAAATTCATGAATTTCTTACCTACGTTAAATAATTTGCATCACGGGTGAAAACAATGATTATGATTTTCCATTCAAAAGATAAAAGTGATCTGAATTTTTCCACTAATGTTATATGCAGGTACCGTTGATTTTTAATTTTTTAAATGATTAGGCAATGAGAATTACAGATTAGGCAATGAGAATGAAATCATTGTAAAATTATTAAGGTCATTTTGCGATGACCCACCATTTTTTTTTAAATTTATTCATTTATAAAAAAAGATAAGGGGACCACCTCAAAAACAACAATTGAATATGACAATGATAACATATCGATAGATATGCTTTGTGTATTTTTTGTTTGTTGGACAATTTATTTATAATGCAAGTGTACAAAAAATGAAGTATGGATACAAAATATCACTTAAAATTAAAAAAAAAACTCACGTATTTCCCTCAAATAATATTTTGAATTTTTTCACGTATAACAATGACTCATAATGATTTTTTACTCAAAATAGCAACCGCAAAAAAAATATTACTCAGTTGTTTGCTGTATCACCAGCATTTCAAGACCTTCTATGTAAGTTGCAAATATACAAAAAAACATTTAAGTTTCATATTTAATTCATGCCCAAATGCAGGCACGTGTAAGTTCGCATTTACGCATGCCGCATGTGTACCTACTTACAAATTAAAATTAATAAAAAACCAAATCTCAAATGAATATGAACTCTGTAGCTCTTGCTGCCATTGGCAATATAGAACAGTATAATCAAGTCCCTGTTTCGAGCCGCAGCATCCAAGGTCAAAATAGCCATGATGATCGCCGATCTTCGATAAATATGGTAACGTTTTTGCTGGGTTATCTTTTTAATTAAAATGCAATATTTTTTTTTTTTGCATAATTTATTTCGCACAATTAAGTTCACAATTTTACAATACTTGACAACCACTGTTTATTGGTCTTTAAAAGGTAAATTGCTCTATGCGACTCTTCGTACCATTTCAGCCCCTTATATTGGGTACCAGAGGGGTCTTCCTCGCATTCTCTAGATCATTCTTTCACCAGAACGTCATTCCGATGCACTAATACAATCAAGGACTACTCCTAGATGGTTCTATCGTACGTGTGTAGGTGCGCGTGGGCACTTTAATTTCATACTTCGTCACAATATGGCACCAGAAGAAGAAGAAGATACAGTACAAAATATTTTTGAATGAATTAAGTGCTTTGGATCCTTCTGACACATTCGTGCGGGACGAGCTTTAATTTCCAAACAATTACAGTGACAAAGGTTTTTTTTCTGACTCTCATTACCATTAAATCCCACAAGTACGTGCGAGTACATGCATTTATTATTTAATTTGAATATTTTCAAATGACATTTTCGCTCGCATATTTGTCATTTTGCGTTTGTGTTCATTAGGCGAGTCTGTTAAAGTATTTTTTGCCGCCAAAATTGAGTAATTAGAGATAATGAGATTGTCAACGTCGTAATTTATCGTGTGAGCACAGCATGAACTACTGTGTACACTGGTTTTAGTTACAATTTATAATTCTAGTAATATTTTTTGTCATTTCCATACAAAAAAAAAAAACTGCGTAATTTGTAATTCGTTAAATAATCTGCATTAGCGCTATTTTGTGTGAAGCATACCTCAAGAGCCCTTTGCGAGCATGGTCGTCGGTATAGAAAGCTTCAATTCTGAAGCAATAAGGTTGGATACAATAAAAACGTTGCTGTAAGATGGCATTTGTATTTTTCAATCCAAAGAAGAGCATAATATTTTGAAAATTGAATTATATTTTTTGTACTCTGTCCAGAATCAAATCCACAAACCTTCAATGACGAGTCCGTGGTGTTAACCACTAGAGTTTTTCCAATCACCTATGAATAAATACTAGAATCTTTATCGTCTTGCCAGTGCTTGTTTGGCTTATCTACCATTCGATTCCTAAATGAAATTGTCTTAAGAATCACATTCTATACAATCTGAGCTGAGAACAAAATTTTGAGTAGGTAGACACGATAATGTGAGAGTTGTTTGAAATATTTTTAAAATCAAATTCCTATTTTCAAAACACACATTGGTCCAGCACACATACAAAAATAGCTCATGTGGACAAAAATAATAACTACACAGTTAAAAAAGTATTAATCGGATATTAGACGAACCGTTATAAGAGAACTTACATTATTCTCGACGTTTCATTAGCGATGTAGCTATGTCAAACGACCGTAATTTCAACCTAAACCTAACATCGTTCATGTGAAATTACCTCTGATTGGCATAAGACAAACAAGCACTAAGAAGACGATATGGCATATTTTGCTACATATTTATTTAAATTTTGCATTTAGCTATTTAACGAAATCGAAAGCGCTGTGGCAAAAAAAAAAATGAAACCCGACAGACTTTCCCATGCCATTGATTCCACCATGGCACACCATGAGGCCCGCAGGTACTAACTGTTCTCATAGCCTCACGCCAACTCAAGCACACGCAGACCGAGAAAACTTAAAAGAAAAAGTTGACATTCCTTCGGTGCGTACTTTGGTAACAAATCGAACGTGCCATATCAGTATCACACATTTAAAGAAAACGTATAAACTTTACCAAAGCGTAGACCAAAAAATACAAGGAAAGTAAAACGCTATTTGTATTTTTTGGTGATACGCTATGGTTGAGTTTCAACGTTACGTTTTATACTTGAGTGGTTTGATGATTTGTATGCACCGGTCGTGCGTTGATTCGACTTGAAATCGAAACGCTAATGAAGAAGTTGTATGAATTATTATTGTTGCATATTGATTGAATGAGTTTTCTAGGAAGGTTGGCGAGTGTGAAATAATGTCATTGAAACTGAAAGTGCAGTGCCTCTTCCTGGTTGTGTTCCTCATTTCTGTTATTTAATTATATTGTCATCCGTGTTTTAAAAAAAAAAATAGATACTATTTTGATTTTATTTCGTAGGTACGTAGTTCCATGATTCACAGGTTTGGGAATGACTGACAAACTTACGTTTAAATAATGAACGATTTATCCATTTAGGTATGTGGAATCCTTTTTCTTGAGGTAAAAGAGGCAGCTTAAAACGCAACAAATTTATTTGTATTTTGATCGACATAAATCTACACATTCTATTTAGAGGGTAATCTACAAGTTTTCTGAAAATTTCGTCAAAATGTAAAGTCCTATCAATAGCTTAGTTGGTAGAATGCTTGCGTTCCATAACAGAGAGCTTCAGTTCGATACACTACAAAATCAAAATACCGCCAAGGTTTACTCAGCCTTTACAAGAAATGGGAACCAGCCTCCCCGGAAGATGTAAAACTCTCACTTCAAGTGTAGTGGTCGGCGTAAGGTCAGCTCCCTTACCTGTGAAAAAAAGGTTTCACAAACCACGTGCAACCCATAAGGAGACTTTGCAATATAAATGCAGCTTACTTGAGTTTTGTAAATTCTACAACTCTTGTGGTGTATCACTGAAACCAGGATAGCATTGGCAAAAGTAAATGATATTGAACTCAAAACAATCACACTGATAGCAAGTAGCAACCTATATGCAGGGAAACAGTGATCCATAGAACCGGTAGCTTAGATTAAATCGGAGTCAGCAATTAGGAAAATAAATAAGATTTATTAATCAGGTAAGAGCTGATTTTTAGTGAATCACACCTTAAGAGACCAATAAATTCCCATACGTAAGATTTTACAATTGTTTCACGGCCAAAATTGTCACAAAAATACATTCAATGTCAGCAAACTTAATTAATTTCCCACATTTTTATTATCAGTTTGGTGCTAAGCGGTCAGGCCGCTCATTTGATAGTAAAAATATATTTTATTTACGTTTTTTCGTTAACAAAGTCGTCGGAGTACCTACGCTAGCGGTCATCGTTTTAATTCTGCCAGCATTGATAGGATATCACCAATACTTACGTATAATTGTATAATGCAAATTTGTTGATTGAATTGAAAAAATAAATACTGTCGCTATGCCAGAAGTATATTTGAAAGAATCGCAAGAGTGTTTAAAGCACATTGGCTTGGATAGAGCTGTTGGGTCATACATAAAAAAATGGCCAATGTTTTGTGGTAAACTTATGACCAAGTTGGATGTTGGCTGCTGAGGATAGGAGGATCTGAAAGGGTATGATACGGGAGGCCAAGCAGAGATATGGAATGTAGCGCCATCGAAACCCAAAAAATTAGAAGATTTTGTGTTTCATATAATAGAGTAATCATCTTTGAACTTTTACCACATCAGTTTAAGTCATTGGCGTAAAGCTGTCTCCATTACCTGTAAAAATTAAAAGATTCCAGACGTTAAATGCAGTCCATACATATATAGGTATGTCTTTGGCTATTCGCTCCCTCAGTTCTTGTTTATCGTATACGCCAATCTTGTCAAATGTGACTTTTTCATGCAGTTGTCTTATGAATCAAATTCTACACAATCTGAGCTAAGAAAAACCGTAAAACTCGATAATGTGAGAGTTCTTTTAAATATTTTTTAAATAAATTTCTTGTTTTTATAAGACACATTGGTCCAGTACACATGCAAACATTGCTCATGTAAAATTTTCTCAATGGCGTATACGTAAACAAGAACTCAGGCAGCGTATTGTTAACGGCTTATATTAAAGCTTAAAGGTACTTATCAGGCACGTGCAATGGTTAAAGGCTAAAAAAATGTTTTTTTCAAGACACATTTTTTTTGTGATTATTATTCAAATAAAAGGACGCTACGAATTAAAAACTGGTGTCTTTTCATGGTCAGGCCAAATAGGTTGGTGAATTGCATTCCTTTTCAAAAATTCATTGAAATGAAGAACGTATTAGGAATCAATGTGTTTTCCAACAATGCTGTCTCAAATTAAATCGTAAATTTTAATTTGAAGATCAAAAACATTTTTTCTGATACATATGTTGCCTACCTTATGGGTAAATGTGCATGTACGGATTGCTCGCCACTGGTACAAATATATATATTATACCTACACGTGATTTTTTGTGTTTGGCAATAGTGCGAGACAATCGTGATTGTTTGTTAACATGAACGGGTTAATTTCGTCTCTTTGGCAGAGGAACAAAAATACTTGACGCCACTGATTATTGTCACAACAGAATAACGGATTATTCAAATCATTTGAGTTTAGAATAGAATAGGAAAAAAATAGATCATACATTTAAATTTGAAAATGGAATGTAGTGACTTATATGTGAAAACTTGTTATTTGAATTGTTGGAGAGTAAATATGAATATCGTGAGATTGACATATTTTTATTTTCATAGATTTTCAGGAAAATGTTTCAAGGCACATTTTTCCAATCTTGCCAATGTCTTTCAAGTAATTACCATATAAGTTATTTTTCTTTAATATTGAGTTATTTTTTTATTGTTTTCATGATAATGTAAAAATAATGTAAAGGCCATTTTAAAAAACTTTCCAAAGTAGTATTTTAGGGAATTTACCATAGACCTATTATTCTGTGAGATTGACATATTTTTAATTTTTTGGATTTTCAGAAACATGAGTTAAAAAACATATTACCAATCAATCAAAAACAGTTTTTCAGGCATATAATTTAAAAAAACAATTTTTTTTTGCTTTAGGGTCAGTGTGGCAACAGTGGATCATTTTTTTTCAAATGCACAGAATTATTGTTGTATAAATGCAATCAATTTACAACTTTTATCAAACGGTTGATAAATTAAGGACCTACCACTTGTTCAAAGAGCTCCATCTTTTTTATCCAATAAATTCAGAGATATTTTGCATTTAGTGAAAAATGGAAAATGATCCACTGTGTACCCTATGGTGTACACAGTGGATCAAACAATAAAAAGCCAGATTACTTCTATTTCAAAAAAACATATGTATAAGACAGAAATATTTTTTTTCTGTTATACACCAATTTTAATCAAACGGAACAAAATAACACTAAATAAGTGGATGATAATCCAGGAAAAAAACACATTGAAGAAGTAACCAGAATATTGACGGGCATTGCTGCGTCTTCCGAGGTAAACGCAACTATGCTACACATATAGTGTAACTTCTTTCTGCGTTCTTCCCAAAGGGTCTCATGTGGAGAGTGGAATCTATTTAGATTTACAGGTAAGATGATCCACTATGTAACCTATGATGTTGATCCACTGTGTACCCTTTCGACAAATTTCTTTTGGGGCAGCAATTTATGTATTTCACTTTGAACAAAGTAATGAGGTAATGTTATAATGGAAGTAGGATTATTGTTAATGAGGATAAATAAATAACTTCTAGCCGAACTTCAATACTTTAAAAATAAGAAGACAACAAAGCGAAGCTTAATTTTTACTTTTGACTGTCAGAAACACATTTTGTTACTCAGCACAACCAAGCTGCATTGAAGTAGGACTCTGATTAGTTCAGACATGTTCAGACATGAGCACCATGCCAGGGTGAAAACAATAGCCCTGTATAACTACTCATCTGGAAGAAACTGCCCTGATCCACTGTACCCACATGATCCACTGTTACCACATTGACCCTATATATTAATTTTTCTAGATTTTCATGAAAATCTCGCCAAAATAGTCTTTCAGGCATTTTGCCATAAAAGCTATTTTTCTTTGTGACAGATATTTTTGGCACAAAATGCATACATGCCCACGTGAGAATGAATCACTGCTCTACCACGAGTATAAAACATTGCGTTAATGTAAATAATAAAAAATCCATCAAAACTAAATCACTCACTAGGAGTGCAGTTCTATATTTAATACATTTTCGACTTACGCATTCGAGGGGAGTTTATGTAAGCATTTTATACTCGGGGTACTTGTATATGAATGTCATATAAGTGTGTAGAAATGTCAAACACCTAATCAACCACGAAGTTGCAACAGAAATTTGAATAATACTTAGTCGTGTTTTGTGGGTGTTTCCGACATTAATTTAAAATCTAAATTCAACTATCAGATACACAGTTTTCATATAAAAAATACCTTTTTACATAATTCTTGTTTTTATCAAAATATTTTCAATTATGAATGGTTTTTGTATTGACACTGCAAATTGTTTTTTTTTATATAAAAAGGTATAAAGAACTAAAAAGTGTATATTTACTCGTAAGGCCTTAGACGCATTCTGTCTGGTTTATCTACGGATTACCGGTTCAGAATAAAAGTAGCGTACAGGGATGTATGAAAGCTCTCACACAGTCTGTCCGGTAATCCATGGACAAATTATTAAGAATACGTTTAGTCTGAAATGGGTCTAACGCTGTTTATTTTGACTATTTTTGTGTATTATAATTTTTCTTGACTTACACATAAGTTAGTGTAAAACTGGCCACCTATAACGTAAAAAAATGTTCCCTTTGACCAAGTCTGTTTCAGGAAAATTCAAGATTCACGAAAAAATCGTACATGTTTATTATAACAAACTATAACCGGAATCTAAATCTAAATCTAAGCTGCAAAGATATTGTATAATTTGAGATTCATATTAAATGCATTCCCACAAGCAGACACGCATAATTTCGCGCTCACACATGCCGCATGTGGACCTACAATATAAAAAACCCAATCTCAAATGAACATAAGCCCTGCAACTCTTGCCGACCTTGCCTGAAACAGGGGTGATATTGGCAAAGTGAACAATTTTTAATGGGTGGTCAACCTCATACCAACCTATCAGTCAAGGAAGATAATTTTTTATTTAATGAAACCGGTCGACCATAGACATTATTCAATGAATAATTTATTAGGGAATCTAACCCTTTTATTTACGTCTCAATGCCTTGAATTGCGCGCAAAATCTGTTAAGAGTGTTCAACCCTTAGCGAAGGTCGTTCGTTGACCCCGATAGGGAAATACGTAGAACGTAAAATGACTGTACACTGGTGTTCAGTTTCAGTTTTTTCAGTTCAAGTTTATCATTATATTGTACTACGTAGTATGAACTACATCTATAAGTATTGACTCAGTATTTCAGTACGTTTGTTTACCTAATGAGATAATGGCGTAAAGACTTTAAACCGCAAGGAAATCTAAAAATAGTATGTACGTCTAAATATAGCTCATAATATGTGAGTCTTCTAATGTAAAAAAAGGAAAGCAACCAAGCTGTATATTTAGTGGAACTTTTTATCGTATTGAAGGGGTCATATGAAGAGTGTGGAACCTATTTATATTCACAGATAATAGGGCCGCCCTTCACTTGAAATAGAGGGTTCCCAGATCTCAAGAAGACATGACTTAGTAATTTTTGCCGATGTTTCTATCTTTTTCGCTTTGTTTGCCTTGTTTTTCGTTTTTCACACAATGCGAAACCACAAGTAAGTAGGTACTTTTTGCACTAATAGATCTTCGGGGATATTGATTCAAGAATTGATAAAGGCCACCTCATGTACCTGCAATCTTCGATCATGAGTAACAGCAATTATTTTCGATTCAGTTTTTGCTTGTTTATTAAAGACGAAATACGTTCACTTGATAACGTTGGATACGACTTTGACGAAACGGAGAGAACCACATTCTTCTATGTAAAACAGCTCATAAAATTCGTTTTATTAATTTCTATACAAAATGCAAATACACAACCTGAATTCATTTTTACATACCAAAGAGCAAGTGCGTAGAACCATATACGGCACGCTTAAAGCAGATAGCGTGTACCTATATTTAGTAAGTTGGATTGAAAATGTGCGTAGACGGATAAAAGAGGTTCATTCAATAACAGGGTTGGCAATACATCGATCACATACGTTTCAACTAACAGTATTTTTACAACAACACAATCCTTGTCCGTATCTTTTTCTTGATGATCACAAAACAGGTGTAGGTAATGATGATTTGTTGACAATTTGACGATTCGTGTATTTTAGGACCATATATGGCACTGAAAATGATGCCTTTTGATGAATGAAGAAAATGGAAAAAATCTGCTTTCTTAAATCTATATTTGTATTTTTTTATTTTATTTTATTTTAATAGGACAACAAACAGCGTTACATAAGAAATATAATAGTAGCAATTACAAAAAAACATGGCCAATTATATGTTGTCACGGATATAAAATTTAGGAAGTTGGAAATAATTACAAGATGTTAATTACAAGTAACTAATTACAAGAAAAAAAAATACTGCTCTCAAAACAGAATATGATGTAAATTTAAAAATAAATAAAATCAGTTCTCCCTGAGTGAAGCACCCACCGCTTTGCGAAAGTGCGCCGTCTCTAAATGAAAAATATCAATCAATATATGTTTTGATACCGGCTTTTACGGCTGGTGGTTAAGATTTGAGGGCTGTTATCCGGGTATGTAGAATGTAGAATGCTTGCATTTTATGCCAGAGGGTTAGGGTTACATTCCCACCAAAGGTGCCAGAAATTATTTCCCGTTTCGGTATTTACTTCAAACCTAAATTAAAAATACCGCCAAGGCTTACACTCAGCGATTACAAGAAATGAGAACCGGTACTCTCTCCTGCACCCTTATCTGTGAAACTAAAAAGTTTATATACACCACATGACACGCCTTCGGGGACCATGCGGTAAGAAGTTGCACTATTTTTGTTTACAGCTTATTTGCATTTTCAGGTGCAGTTGCGTTGTTGCCAGTGCTCATCTTAGCTAGAGCTTCTGTACGTTTCGCCAATATCTATGACGGTCTTCTTCAGCGTGTGATGTTGCATCAACAAAAAATCACACCACGCTATAAAGTGTTCATTAGAGATTTGATTTGTTATAGTGTAGGTTCACATGCGACATGTGCAAGTGTGAACTTATACGTGTCTGCTTGTCAGAATGCATAATATAATGTGAATCCTCAATGTTGCATATCTTTCTTAGATTAGATCAGATCTTAGATTAGATTAGACAATAAATCAGTTATCAATTATGACTTAAAAATATTATATTTAATATGGCTCAGCCCTGTTTCTGGCTTACAGTTTTGTCACGTGCGTTTCTTGTCATTTTTTGCACTCGTGAAAGTCCGTCAGCCGGCCGATTGGCTGACGGACCGACGACACTCAAAGACGATTATATCCCGAAGCTATCGGCGTATGTGTGACGTCACACCACGTGACCGCACTATGTATGTGCGGAACACAATGCCCAAGTTATGTATGTTTAACTGTACGCTCAAACAAAAAAACGTATGTAAACTAAGCAGCACCTCTAATGAGCGTTTTAGTTTTCTAACATTTCTGGTGAAATGATCTAATCTAATCTAATCTAAGCTGCAAAGATATATATCTTTTAAGATTTATACTAAATGCATTCCCACAAGCAGATATGTATAATTTCGCGCTAACATATGCCGCATGTGGACCTACAATATAAAAACCCAATCTCAAATGAACATAAGCCTTGCAACTCTTGCCGTCCTTCCCTGAAACAGGGGTGACATTGGCAAAGTGAACCAATTTTTATATTATGGGTGGTCAGCCGCATAACAACCTATAAGTCAAGGAAAATGATATGTTTTAGATTTTATGTGAAGACACTGTAGGTATAAGGTTTGAGAAAAAAATATATAAATATTTTTCGTATTTTGCGGGGACTTCAGTATGAATTGTTCCATCGAGTATTACGTTAGGTTAGGTTAGTCTAATTCATCTAAGTTGCAAAATAAATTAATATATAAGATTAATACTAACTCATGTCCTCAAGCACACGCGTGTAAGTTCGCACTTACGAAATCTGCATCCAAATCTCAAATGAACATACCTGTAGGTACACCCTATAAATTTGTCAACCTTCCCTGAAACAGGGGTGACATTGTCAAAGTGATACATTTTTTACAGTCTTGTGGTCAGCATTTTACTAGCCTTTCAGTCTGCTTTAGAAAATTAAGATAAAATAGTTGCCATTAATTATGATTCTTAAATGTTAATATATATCTATACATCTTAGATAATAAATCAATTATTAACATATTGTGTAACAGAAATGTAAATAACAATTTTGTCATTCAATTCAAAATCATCTTTGATTATTTTCATAAATTTATGTTTTTTTTTATTCAAAATTCATTGAAAGACAAATATAAGGAGCTTGTTGAAATTCAGCACGTGTCAGAAACAGGAAGGAAAATGCCAAATCTTCGACGGCAAAAATTTTGCTTGAAAATTGAATAAAACACAATTTATTTTCGTTGACATTTGTTTTTTGATACTGGCGTCGGCAAAACGTGTAAAAGACTAATAAATTGAAATTTTACTTTTAATGATGATAATGTGGTAGCATCTGAATCAATATACCTTATATTGTTTTGTTCTAGTATGTACCGGCTTTGCAATGTACCTACTTAATATAATGTGTTTATTTTAATATTATAGAAAATAATTCATCGTAAGGCTTCGGTTTTTATAGTAGGAATGGAGCTCGCTTCAATGACGTAGAAAAAAATGTAACGTCACACGGTCGGGTTACTAGGGAAATGGATTGTTTATTGTACTGATTTATACGTTGGTAATTAGTTAAAGTAAGTCGAAGAGATTTATTTTGATTAAAATGGTCTTTGTTAAAGGTACATACATACATTTTTCATCCTAGCAAAGAACATTTTTATTTTATGTTGGGAATCGCACTCATTACCTTTCGAATACGAGTCTGTAGCCTTTCAATTCTAGTCTTACATTTTTCAAGGGGTAAGGTTTTTAGTAGTTAAATGATTTTTTGTTGTTTTTATATTATAACTAGCCGTACCCTGCCACCCCTTGTGATGGCTTGTCTTGTTACTGTTACTATACGATGCCGCCATGGTTCACTTTTGCCAATGCCACACCGGTCCAGGAAAAGGCAGCAAGAATTGGTAGGTTTATTGTTCGTGTGGGGCTTGGTTTATTTTGTAAGTACAAATGCAGCATTTGTAAGCGAAAACTTGAATGTGTCTCACTTCCAGTTTTTTTATACAGAAGACTAAGTTGGCATGTAAAGAATTACTCATGTAAGTTTTATCGCAATGATGATTCCTTGACTTATAGGTTGGTATGAGGCTGACCCCCCATGCTGTGAAAAATGGTTCACTTTGCAAATGTCACCCCTGTGTCAGGGAAGGTCGGCAAAAGTTGCAGGGCTTATGTTCATTTGAGGTTTGGATTTTATTTGTAAGTACACAATCAGCATTTGTAAGCGCGAACTACACGTGTTTGTTTGTGGGCATACATCTGAGAGCTTTGAATGAATATATCCTTGCAACTTAGATTATAGATTTTAGATGATGATGATGAGTTGATGATTTCTTTATAGCGCCGTTTCGTGATGTAGTCACTCCAAGGGCGCTGATCTGTTCAGTAGTTTACGAGTCCAAAAGAGACAGACATACATCCATTTGATTTTATATATGAAGACAAGTAGACTCACGATTAAAATAAACAAAGGAAACATTTGATTGATCAAATAAGTGAGATTGCAAATGACTGGAATCTGTAGGGTGAGAAAAAGAGAATGGCATACATGAAGAGAGTGATGAATTTTGAGGAAATAAAAGGCGTGTTCCAGGACAGAACAACGTGGAGACTCATCTGTGGAGGTGTTAGCCACCTCTAGCGAAATGGCGGCTGGAAACAGTACATAAAGGTATTAACTGCTTAAATAATTGTCTACGAGAGGTAATTAAATAATAAAAACAAATAAGATAAGAAGAAAACAATGTCATTTTAAAAAAAACGAGATATAATGATAAAAAATAATTGTGATAAAAATGTATAACAAGTCACAAAACAATTAACTGTATGTATTGTGATGTATTATCAAATAATGTTTATTTTGTGCTCTTTTCATAATTTTTATCAGCTGCATTAATTTGATTATTAAAAAATATTTTCAAAATTGAAGAAAAGTAATAATAAAACATGAACTTAAATATTTTTTCATTTCAAATGATTAATTTTTGTAATTAGTTCAAAAATGAAAATTAACAAAAAATATAATAATTAATTATTATATAGTGTAAGATTGCCGTGTAAAACAAAAGACGTCTCAATTAATACTCTCGTTGATTAATACTCCTGTGAAATTCGATAACTTTTTGCAAATGTCTCCTCTTCAAGTTTGCAGAGAAAATTTAAGAGAATTCTGCAAGAGTTGCAGGGGTACATGTTCATGAAAATTTGTGCTTATTTTTTTTAAGTAGTACACATGCAGCATGAGTACACACAAAACAGTTGACTATTTTACTTTCACATTCACTTAACGTCGTGCACTTTTCCAATGTTTCCTTTTCCCTGTTTCAGGAGAACTCTGAAAGAGTTGCATTGTTCATGTTCATATTAAGTCTGGCTTAACTTTTTAAGGACACATGCAGCATGTGTTATAACAAACTTACACAAAACAGTGATCTATTTTATCTTCAGGTAACTTATTCAAAAGCATTTAGTAGCATCAATTTTATATTTATTGTTGCAATTCATTATTGTGTGAGACGAATTTTGTGTATATCCTGTAACGAACGCATATACTTCACATTAATATTTATATATGTAGATGACGTCATCCGATGAAAACGAGTTAGTGCCGAGTACATACATAATATTGTAGTACATTTTCCACGTCGATTCCAGGCGTCTGTAGAGCGAGACAGCTGTATTCCGACGTCGTTTGTTTGCATTGCGAGTGAAAGAGACGTTCGTGTTTCGTGATGACGCACTTTGAAGGAAAGGCGTCGTGTTTTTCACTATTTCGGGTCAAAATTAATGTACCCTGTATTTGCGTAGTGTAGTAAACATGGCTGCAATTACAAATAATATGTATTTCATATAAACAACTCAAAATAAATTAATTGATGCGTCTAAAAATAAATTCGCTCATTTTTAAAATATATATTTTTTTAAATGAAAAAAACAAAAAATATAGATTCCCTTAACTTATAATTTGGTAAGAGACTGGCCAACCGTACTGTAAAAAATATTTCACTTGGCCAATGTCACCCTTTTTTAGGAAAGGTCGGCAAAAGATGTAGGGTGTATTTTTATTTGAGGTTTGGATTTTCTTTTTTAAGTACACATACAGCATTTGTAAGCTCGAACTAACATGTGTCTGTTCGTAAGCATACATTTAATTTATTTTTTCCTGTTAATATATCTTGAAAACTAGATTATGAATAGATGTATTTTTCTTTTTGGTATTTTACAAAAAATACTGTTTTTTTGTGCCCATTGCCTTTCGGTTACTATTTTGAGACGTTTATCACTAGACAACGCAGACCCAGTCAAACTTATTATTAGTTTTGAGGTTTTATCAATTTTTTGTTATAATCAATATCATTAAAAAAAATATTATTCTTTATTAGTGTTGAGTCCAATATATTAGTATTTTTTTTCTCTTGGGGCAGACATCATAGGTATATGAGACTTGGATCCATGGGCCAATAACAAAAAAAATGTTTGCCTTTGACTTAGCAACCCGGTCGTGTGACGTCACAATTTTGATGTCTATGGAATTTGTCCTGAGTGCATTGATGCAACAAAATTCATCAATGTCAAATAAAAAATAATTTAATTTAATAAAATATTTTTGCTCTATTTATTGTGAAGTACGAGTATTCATTCAAGTTTAATTATTAGGTAGGTGTTTTAATCAATGCATATTGAACTCGGGAAAGGTCAAAAATATTACTTTTGTAAACTGATAAAGCAACTTAGATTAAAAATTGAAAAATAAAACACCTCCTTCAAATCGCTGCATTTAAACAGAAATATTCCTGAATTACTTTATTGATAAACTTTTGAACTGCAAATCAAGAAAATTAAACATTTAACTTTATAGCAAGACAAATCAATAAATATGCAACCTATGCTGAAATTCACCTTGTTAAGCATGAATGTGTCAGAAGGGCCCACAGCACGTGGACGCTGGATCAAAGCATTTTTTTTACAAAGTGTCGATGACCTATCCTTACAGATGACAGGACATAAAAGTAAGGAACGTTTTTTTACAAAATATAAGAAAACAACGGAATGTTTTACAAATTCAGATTTTTTTCAGGGAAGAGAGTCTTATGATAACCGTCTTATTGAAATTAAAGGTTATACTTTTATGGAAGGAGTAGGTTCTCATACCTCTTGAATTGTAAGGTAGTCTTGCCATTAGTTTATTTACTTAAATTTACAGAACAAAAATCAGGATATATGAGCAAATCTAAATTAGCTATTATGACAAAATGTTAAATTTAAGTTGCAAAGATATATTTTCATTCAATGTTCATATTTGATGCACGCCCAAAAGCAGACAAGTGTATGTTCGCGCTAGCACATGCCGCATGTGCACTTAGGAAATATAAGCCCAAACATGAAATGAACGTTAACCCTGAAACTCATACCGCCCTTCCGTGATATTTACAGTATGGTGAACAGCATTTATGAACAAAATTCATTTTACTATAATATATACCATGTAACACTAAATGAAAAAAAACTATATAGTTAATACAATATAACATTTGAAATGTTTTTTTTTCAAATGAACATGTTGCTCCCTGAAAAAACACAAACGTTGTCTCTGGTCAAAAAACTACGGGCGGTCTAACACAAATTAAAATTGAAAATTGGATTATGACCACATATGTAATCGTTCGCAGGCAAAATTGTTAGTAGCGTCTGTCTAGGTCTGAAGTGTACTAGTACGCAGCGAATAATACAACTTACTTTCCTTTCACCGAGTTGTCGGTCCCCCCTCCACCTTCTCACCCCCCTCCTGCCTCCCCCAACAGACGTAGGCGCCCCCCCACACCACCCTCCCCCCACAACCGCCCCCGCCTACGTTGTCGACTCGGAATCCATCAGTAGTCGTCCAACAGTCGCGCAGTTCGCGTGTGCCACAGCGACGCCAAACGACGCTACAACAAAAAATCCAAATCAAAAAAATTACTATAAACTCAATCCATTAAATAAAATATAAGATCAACACATTGAAACAGAGTACAAGCTAAAAGAGAATCTTGTTTATTTGATACAAAAAAAAAAATTGAATTGATTTGGTTGTTGATTTGTGAGTTTGAAATTAATTTCAGTGGTTTGCTTATGCATCTTAAAAAATAATCCACGCTAAAATTGTGTGTTTTACTGGCAACAGTTTAAGGACGTATAACTAAGGTTGGTGTTTTCTTTTTTTATTTCGCAAAAACAATTCTAACTTCTGAATTGTGTAAAAATGTAATGTTTCGCGAGGTGCACGTACAAAAAAAGAAGTAATACGAGTGATTTCAATCGGAATTGTGAAACACTTGTTTTTTGTACAGTTGAGAAATGTTGCGGTGCGTCTCGTAGCTAATGATTAAAAGTAAAAGAATTGTGTATGGGTAGAGTACAACAGGTCTTCTTTTCTGAAAAAAATCGATTAATTGACTGTAACGTGACCAGAAAGAATCCTCAACTTGTATGGTTTTATCTACCAACGTAGTAGAGTGTGTTCGTCACGGTCGCTGATTATTTATTTGTAACAATAATTCTGCTACGTTACCAGCTCGTGAAATAACAAAAAATGTGTAGATTTTTTTAATAATATTAAATGATCCGATCCATTTGTTTCTAAGTACCAATATGATGTGTTAGAATTAAAAGTAAATAAGGTTTATCCGGTCTTTGAGTATTATTCCGGAATTCATTGAGAGATAAAAAGTGAAGAGTTGTTATGTGACAGTTGATCATGTTACATTATAATTACATAGATAGTATAATTACAATCTATCATTTTGCAAAAGTTGGATAAATAAGTGATTACTTGAGTTTTTAATTGACTTATAATAACAATGTAAGTAATAGTGAATAGTTTTTACACAAATAAATTTAAAAATTGCTTTATGAACATTTTTTTGTAAAATTGCATATGTTGCACAAACCCGCTTACATTATTTAACAGTTCCTTTTGTAAAAGTAGTTTGAAATTTAAGAGAAACCAATTTCCAATTCGTTTTGCTTATGTAGGTAACCCAAGTATAACATTTTTTCTTATCATGATTTTTTTATTATTTAACTTTTGTATTTTTATATACAAAACGTATTCGTTATGCCTGCACATAAAAAGAATATTAAAAAAATGTTGGCAAGCGCAATGTTATATTTAATATAGAGAAGTTTAGCTATGTTTTCTCGACTTCACGTTGGTCTCTTAGCCAGCTAACTCAGGAGACTTTCTTGTTAAGCGTGCAATAAAGAACGAATCGTACATAACCAAAAGCTGCAATCTAAGATTTTTTCGAAAATATGATAAATTTATGTAAATTATAAGAAAATGATTTCTTGCGTCTACATATATTTACCTCACTTAAAAAAAATACCGTAGTTGGCGGTCTTTGGTTCTATATGCTTAAAAGAGCAACCGTACACATTTATTTGAATTGACTTCAATTTTATTTTATAATCAACACAAAAATAAATAAAAACATTTAGACATTCTATAATGACGATGTTATTTCGAATTGAATAATAAATTATTAGTTTTTTTTTCAGAATTTGAAATATTTAGTACTTAATTTACAAGTACATTTATGTAAATGCTTTTTTTAAATCAATACTTTAACGGAATATTATAATAGTATGCATAATTAATTGTCATTTTTTCTTACCTACGTTACTTAAGGGTGATTGAGAGGTCAGCGCGCCCAACTTTGATGACCAAAATAGCCCATATTTTTAATGCTAAGGTAGCATTTTTTTTCCAGATTAAATTAACACATAAAATTAGGTATTTTTTCCCATAAAATGCCAATTCAAAATAATTTTATTTACGGAGATACCTTAAATGGAGATTTCCACTGTTGTTATGAATAATTCCTAATTTTTTTTTATTTCAAAACATTTATTTTGATTAGTTTTATTTTTTCTAGATGAAAATTATTTTTTTATACTTTTCATTGATTTTTTATAGCTATTTAAAAAGTACTCAAATTTTGCATACGATCGTGTAGGTAAATTTGCAATTAAATGGTATATTTTCTTTTTAGGATTTGAAGTGATATTTTTTATGTTTGTAATGCAATACTTGTTTTATTTTTTCTCCCCCGATTTATATTTATCCTGGAAAAATAAAGATTTCCATACAAAAAATGACCCGGTCGCTAGCGTCACCTGCGGCCGGTAGATGAACTGCGGAGAAAAATATTATATCTCCTTAGTTTTATGGAAGCAAGATTTATATAATGCAAAAGAGTACAATCGTTTACGTTACAACTGAACCAACTGGTTTCTCAAAAATGCATGGAAATCAAAACGCCATCTAGAGTTGCTGTTTAAGATTCCATACATTTTTTGGTTGCGCTGTATTTGCTACATTTCATACTTCGGGTACACTCGTGTATCATCGTATATTGCCGAAGATGCTCGAGTCAGCCCTCTCTTATATTGTGTGTGTAAGAGTATATACATAAACGCTATGGTAGTATAATACGTACGTACATAAAAACAGTTTGCAAAGTTTAACGAAATGGCGAAAGACAGCGAAAGATCATTCGATCAGATGAAATGAATTGTACGGAGAGCTGCACACGACTTTATAGTATTCTGATAAGTTTTTTTCCATTACATGAATAATATGAAAGTTTATTTGAATTTCAAAGTGAAATTCATTTAGCTCAATGATTTAGCTGGAAAGAATTCTGCTGGCTGGCCTTTTTTGTTGAATTGAAATCATTTTTTGAACCTAGCGTAGAGCAATTTGAAATTTTCAGGCCTGTAATTTAGTCTAGTGGTTAACGCTGAACTGAACAGATTTCAGTCTGTTTTGAATGCGGCCGCAAGACTGATCTTCGGGATGTCCAAATTCTCTCACATCACTTCGCTGTTGAAAGAACTACATTGGCTTCGTTTCCCTGAGAGGGTTCCGTGTGTGTTTGATGGTATTTAAAGCCCTAAATGGTTTGGCTCCATCATATCTGGCAGACATATTTTCCCCCGTTGAAGTGAGTGTGAGGGGGCGGACACTTAGGTCAGCGGGGTGTCAAGCTGTCAGATTGATGCAGCCTCGCCGTCAAATACGCACTAATTTTGAGGATCGCGCTTTCCGGTTTTCGGGGCCGATGGAGTAGAACAGACTGCCACCCGGAGTGAGGGTTTCGGAATCTGTTGGCATTTTTAAGGGAGCACTGAAACGGCACCTTTTTAAAATATCTAATTCATGATTAGGAGGGCCCTTGAGGTGTGAAACACACAAAAACGGCGCTCTTTGGTCATGTAAAACAAGAAATCATTTCTGACACCCTTATATTATATCAGTGGGTAATTATATAAAAACGCAACTAAGCTACACATGTAGTGTAACTTCTTGCCTGCGTTATCCCCGAAGGAGTCGCATGTGGCGCTTCGGGACCTATTTTTTTTACAGGTAAGGGGGCCGTCCTCACACCAACCACTTTTAGTTGAAGTGGGGGTTTCCCAGCTCCCGTGAAGGGCTGGTTCTCATTTCTTATGAAGGCTGAGTCAACCATTGAGATCGAACCCTTGCTCTCGGCATGGAATGCAAGCATTCTACAAATTGAGCTATCGACCTTTTTACGAGCTTCATCGTCGTCGCTACAAAGCGCCAATTCTCAAGCAAGACCCAGTTGCTGTAAGGTCGGATGGACATTTCGTGACCGGTCATTGGTAAAGGTTTTATGAATTTTTCAACCCAGCGAAGAGCAAATTTGAAAATATAAATGGTATATCTTTTGTGCTGCTTTTATGCTTAGAATATATTCCATCACTTAGTTGAATTATTAGAAAAAAAACTTCATGTTGCTATTTCAATGTACACATCCAATGGTATAAAAAAGTATACTATACAGGCATATATAGCACTTGGATGCGTTGTCTTCCGTCGTACAGGGTGAAGTCCATGAGCACACACACACTGGCATATTTAGGTACTGAACACATACGCAGTCACGGCCTCAACAAACATTCCCTGGCTACGCAGTAATATGAAACCTTTTTTTAACTTTAAAAATTAATAACATTTAGGAGACGAAGATGAAAAGAAAAATGAAAGTTGTATTTTTATAGGTAAGGAAGCCGGCCTTACGCCAACCATTTCAGTTGAAGCGGGGGTGTCCCAGCTCCCGAGGGGGCTGGTTCTCATTTATTGTTAAGGTTGAGAAACCTTGCCGGTATTTTATTATTGAGTTAAAATAAACACCGACACGGGAAATCATTTCTGACATCCTCCGTGGGATACGAACCTCAGCTCTCGGCATGGAATTCAAGCACTCTATCAATTGAGTCATTGGGACATAATCACAATGTATAATCTATCATCTAAGTGGCAAAACTATGTTAACATTTAAGGTTCATATTAAGTGCATGCTCACAAAAATACACTTGTAAGTTCGCATTTACAAATCGTGCATGCGCATTTACATATTAAAATCAAATCCACAAATAAACAAAAGCCCTGCAACTTTTACTGATCTTCCCTGAAACAGGGGTGACATTGGTAAAGTAAACCATTTTTTAAAGTTTGGGTGGTGAGCCTCATACCAACCTATAAGTCAAGATAAACAATGAAAATGAAATATATATATATTTTTTTCATATTTTATTTTAATACACTTGTATAGGTCTGCAACCACTGGAGTCTACACTTTGATAAAATATACAATGTTGAAAAATACAGGGCGTGTGTGCTTCTGTGTGACTATAGTGTGAACTGAACTGTAGCGTTTTATTCCAATTCTGTGAAATGTAAAACGCTCACTAGAGACCTTATGCCAGTTTCTTTGCATTTTTGAGTAATCGGTACAGGGGGAATAATTATTTACTTATATACTTGGATATATCTGTTACCACGAACGAAAGTGAATAGTTGTAAATTTGTTAACAAATAAAATGAATACCTTTTTTTGTATTTGTATATAAATAAAATAAAATAAATGCTTGTTTTTAATTAATGTATAACTTCGCTTCGCTTTCGCTTTCATGTTATTTTATTGCTAAAAAAAACACAAAATGGTTCAGATACAATACGATCTCCTACCGACGAACTCTCAAAGCTAAACGCGGGATTTGATGCATTTTCGCGGCTACTGGATAATAGGTGGTCGTGACGGGCAAATAAATTCATATTAAAATGAAATCATACACCCTTAAGACGTCACAGTATGCGGTAAATTTGTGGCCAAAAAAAATGGCGAACAAAATCCTGACAGCTGTTTCGTCTAGTGATAAAAGTGATAAGATAAAAACATATTTTTAGCATAGCCCAATAACAAAGTTAGCATAATAATTATGGTGCAATATTCATATTATTATTCATTATCAATGGATTTTAATTAATCGATGATGGCTTATTCTAGAATAATAATATAATAACGAGTAAATATTATCATAAGCTATGTTTAGTAAGCTATGTAATGTATTTTGTGTAAAGATGTAATTTGTTTATTAAAAATTAATTAATCTTTTTTGATACTTCAGTGGTTCACTTTACTGCTTTCTAAGCAGGATATCAGGGTTCGAAACCGAATAGTGAAATGATTGATTTCTTAGAATAGACTGAATGAAGAAAACCTTCCTCACCTGTAAAAATAAAGAGTATAAATATGAAACGGGCAATATTTGTCAACTATGATCTAAGTTGCATATGAGATACATGACATTTACGTACACAAACAGGCACGTTTAGGTTTAAACTCTGTACCTTAGAGCATAAACAACGGTAGTCACATTTAGTAAAATGTGCAGGAGATGAGTTTTAGTGAAAATGTGCACTTTTATAAAACCATCATAACTTCTAAACTAGACGAGATATTTTTGATCTGTAAAACTGTTTATCTTCTTTTATCGATATTTATTTAATGTGAAGTAATGTGAACAATGGATGTGGAACTTCCGTGGTTTATGCTCGCATTTATATGTGCATCCCATATCTATGACACTTGATATCTCAGTAACTATGAGTCCGAAGACTCCAATATTTTTACCACTTATAGAACCGCTAATTGTTATAATTTCTGCATCACTAACTCAAAAACACAAAAAAGTGGACTTCCGTTGTTTATGCTCTAAGGTACAGAACTTATACATGCTGCATATTATATCGATACCTTAAAGGTAAAACTAAATAAGTGAAATATGAGGCTATGATGGGTTTCTCAAATAATCCACCTTATATCCAATTTTCTACCAGAGAAAACACTAAGAAAGTGTGAAACTCCTGTAGTTTAGAACACTTTGATAAACACTACATTATAATATGTTTACTTTCTATAAGCAGTTACTCCCAATAAATTGTTTTATCCACGATTTCTCAAATCAGTGAATCAGAACTTATACAGTTTTACCTTTAAAGGTGGTGATATTATACATGCAAAGAAAATTATAGATCCTTCATTTTGATCGTCTTTGAAAAGGTAACCTCGTCAAAATGTACATAATATTTTTTACAGTAAATGTGGTCACTCTCTTATCAAGTTTATTGTTTTTCTTGTATATCGAATGCATGAAATGTGACGGTTAATGCTACTTTTTGCAATTAGAGGAAAATTGATGTTTTATTCTTTTGTGTTGATATGTGTTGTTTTTATAAGTAATTAATCAACTTTTTTAACAATACGCCGTTCGTTATCAACACACCTGTCCATTGACACAATTATTTATTCCATAATAATTGATTCAATAACAGCATTGTAATACTGTTTTTTATACTTTTTAATCATGTTTTTTCTCATCTTAATTATTATTGTTTTGTTCTTATATGTAACAGTTTTAAAAATATCGTGATTTTTTTTATCTCGTACCCTTTTTATTGTTTTTTTTTTGTGATAAACCAGTAGGTACATACCTGTGTATTTCTGAAGAGTTACAAAATAAATAACAGCAATAAGATTAAGTAATATTAAAAAAAAAATCTGTTAGCACATTAATGAGTATTTCCTCAGTGCGTACGAGGATTACCCCTGCAGTTTGGTATAAAAATAATCAATCTATCACAATTATTCTTATAATGTTTTGGATATTTACTCAACATATATTTTTTAAATATTGTACTGTTTGTTGAAATTTACGTACCTACTTATAATTCAATTCGTATTGAACGATCATAATTTATGTTTATATTTCATGAAACTTTCGTCCTTTTTTCAAACCCAATTACATACGTCCTCAATTATCGAAAACTTTTTTAAAAATACACCTTACTCTACCCACATGCATTCCAAGTTCAAGCCAGATTTTTAACCGTCTGATATTTTTCAGTGCCAACTCTGCACACAAATTGAGCTCACATACAAATTCGTTGCTTGCTTTCTTTGCATTTTGTTCGAGTAAAGTGTGCTGTGTTCAGATCGTAAACGCGTTGGTCATATAAAAATAGTCTCTGTGCGCGGCTCGCGTGCCTACACTGTGCCACTTAAAAATAGAACGTTTGCAATTCGAAATTTAAAAATTTGAAAAACGCATATTTTTAAACGGTACATAGACAATACAAAAGTCTCTTCCATATTTTCAACCTACCTTGTTATATTTTTCTGTATTATCTTTAATTTCATATACTGGCAATAATGTTATATTTGAAAATGGAATATTCGCGATTCGAAATTTAAAAAGACTCATTTAAAAATTAAACAAATACCTGTCCCTGTTCGTTATTTGTTCAACCAATCGTTATTATTGTCATTATTTTATTTCTTACACTGGCAACATTGTGACATTTGAAAATGTATAATCAGCAATTCGCAATTTGAACAATTAAAGAACTATGCATAGACAAGATTCAGCCCACCTTCTAACATTATTATTAATTAATTTTAGTTTAGTTTCGCAAAAATAGTTTATTCATTAAGAATGGAACACAGACATGCCTAAATATTTAGTTTTATTTATTGCTTTTAAATTAGTATATGTAACGTGTATTTTACTTTTTGAGTTTATTTCAGTTTTGTTTTTTTTTGGATCCATATCTAAAAATCTAAGCTGCAAAGATATGTATCATTTGAGATTCATATTAAATGCATTCCCACAAGCAGACATGCATAATTTCGCGCTTACACATGCTGCATGTGGACCTACAATATAAAATACCCAATCTCAAATAAACATAAGCCCTACAACTCTGGCCGACCTTCCCTGAAGCAGGGGTGACATTGACAAAGTGAACCATTTTTTACAGTATGGGTGGTCAGCCGCATACCAACCTATCAGTCAACCTATCATATAATCTGAATAAAATATAATATAATATAATTTGTCGGGGTTATAGCCGCGGGGGCCAAGAGGGCTGATCTTTCTAGCGTGTTTCGAATGGAACAACGTTGGTTCGATCCCCGCTTGGGTCACTTGACTTTAACTTTGACCCTGGTTCAACAGATGTTATTGGGTAATTATTATTTAATAATTCATTAATAATAAACAATAATGAATTATTAAATGATGATATTAATACCTGTTCCTGGCCAGGCAGAATAGGTTGGTGAATTGCATTCCTCTTCACAAATCTATTTAAAAAAAAAAAAAAAAAAAAAAAAAAAAAAAAACTTACAAAATACTCGTAAATAATTTTCAAGACTTTGATCAAAGAAAACAACAAAAGACAAAAAATAAAATAAATAATGCCTTTTCTTCTAAAAGATTTCATCTTCATACCTACATACATTCGATTATCATATTGAAAATACATCTGCAATTTTTTGCTTATCACTTCTTAAATAAATTATTACAATTTAATTCATCTTTATTATCTTCCTTTAATAAAACTATTACTTGAAAAATATGTGTGATTATTTGAATAATTTTATCTGAATTTTTTTATTGCAAAATTGTTTTTGTTTTACATTTCTCTTATCGCTTCAAAACAACGTTTATATTTTGTTGAAAAAAAAACTTAATCATTTGTTTTAATTTTTCGATAAAAACAATAAAGCAATTCGAAAGCAAGTGCTATCAGAATAAACTTATCGTACACAAAATATTCTACCAGCAAGGTTTACTCAGTCTTTAATGAATTGGTTAAAGCGTGTTTCCTTTAAATGTTATTGCAACACAAATAAGGAGTTTTTGTTAATTAATAATTGAATTATTCGGAGATGCAAATGTTGATCGCCAATCTTTACTGAATAGGCAACATAAAAAGAAGAAGAAGAATGATAACAAAAATTTAAACATTTTTAGTCCAAGTTTTATGTTCATGTTATCAATAAGTGTTTTGTTTATAAATAAAAACCTATAATTAGTCCATTACAAATTCATGTTATTAAATTAATTTAAATTTTATTTTTTAAAAGTTTTGCGTGGCATAAAAAATATTTACTACCTACTTACACACGCAGAAAACGTGAATTCATTTAATGTTATCTTTTACACGAGTTTGTACCAATCTCTCATACCTTGTGCGTTTTGTTTCAAGCACAGATTAATGGTTATGCGTTCTTTTCAAGGACAGCATTTGACTTGGTTTTTTTTAACACAGATTATTCATTCATTTCAAGCACAGGTTTGGAATTAATTTTCAAACACAGATTTTACGGTTTTTTTCAAACACAGATTATGCGTCCTTTCAAGCACAGGTTTCGCGTTTCTTTTTAATCCGAGATATCTCTCACGGCCACAAGGGATTAAATACGTTACATGATTTCAGCTGAAAGTTTACCTGACAAAATAATAATGTTTTTTTAATTTAATAGTTTTATTACTTACTTAATGATAAACTGACTTATAATTTTTTGGATATTTCGTAATACTGGAAAAAAAACATCTAACACTCCATGAAGAAATGAAGAAAAACAGTAAAATAACATGAAGTATTTTATATTTTTATCGAATTTACAAAGAAACATTTTCAAGAGCAGTTTTAATTTTTCACAAAACCTGGGACTTTCAAGTGGAAAAATTGCTTTCTATCGACCTTCCATTGTATCAACCCAATATCAAATAATCAAAGTTATCAATTGAACAAATAAATCATCTCTACAATCTAATCTATAATCAAAGATGCAAGGATATATTAATATTCAAAGCTAATGTCAAATGCATGCCCACAAACAAACACGTGTAAGTTCGTGTTTACAAATGCTGAATGTGTTGGTACTCACAAATTAAAATCCAAGCCTCAAATGAACATAAACCCCGCAACTTTTGCCTATCTTCCCGGGAACAGGGGTGACATAAGCAAAGTTAACTATTTTTACAGTATGGGTGGTCAGCCTCGTACCAACGTATAAGTCAAGGAATCTCTCCTTTTATTTATTAACTAATGGCAACAAATGTTTTTTTTTGTATAACGGCTGTGTAAAACACTATACGAGTAGAGTTTGAGCTCCAATAGAAATTTGGTATTGTTGACTATCTTTAAAGATTTCCAAACAATTTTTTGCTCATCATTTTAGCAAACACACAAGTACATTTCAGGTAGGTCACGTTTGTATAGCATTTAAAAAAAATGCAAACATTTTTTTTGCGCAACCACAGTAGCTGGAATTCACTGATTTGAATGATAAACAATTTTGAAAGTAATGTTTGTGTAGGCAATTTGAAAAATTAATATAATCCAAAAAACAAATTATGCTTTCTTTAAAATGGGGCGTATTTTGCGAATTTTGATATTTGGCAATAAAAGTACTAAGTAAGAGTAAATATGCACAGTTTTCATTCTGTAAAGTAAGCATTATTGAATAATGGTTATTGCAAAAATATTCTTACTTTTTAGAGTAATTTGCAGGTCATTGAAAAAATGCAAAGAAAAGAGACATTAACTAAGACCTTTGAAATGACAAATTTTAAACTCAGTTGTTTTATAAATATTACCTTGTCTTGTCTTATCTTGTATCCTGCCGCCTTTCCTCTAGGGGTGGCCAGTATCTCCACACAAGTGCCTCCACTTGACTCTGTCCTTGCATACTTCTTTCATCTCATCTAATTTCATCACTCTTTTCATGCATGCTCTTCTCTGGTTTCCACTCTGTAAATTCCATTCATTCGCAATCTCATTTATCTGATCAATTCATTGTTTCCTAGGTCTTCCCCTTCCACGCTTACCTAACTAGTACAAATTCAATACTTGCATATACGAGTACGAACTTTTTTTTAAAATAGATCTATAATCTAAGTTGCAAGGATATATTCATTTAAAGCTCTCAGATGTACGCCCACAAACCAACACGTGTAGTTCGTGTAGTTGAAGTGAGTATTTCAAAATTCGCACAAAAACTTGTAGTGGCGCGATCCCATTTCTATACAAAATTTGGAAAACTCATTTGCTTTCTTGCTTAGTAAAAGTTCAATCTTAAGGTGCCTATATTATTAGCAGAATAAAACGCAACGTAACCAAGCTACATTCACAGTGTAACTTCTAAATGCGTTGCCCCAGTTGGAGCGCATTTATTTGCACAGGTAAAAGGACCGGCCTTACGTAAACCTCTTTTTGTGAAGTGGGGTATCACTGCTCCCCAGGTAGCAGGTTTTCATTTCTTGTGAAGGCTGAATAAACTTTACATGCATTTTGATTTTTAAGTTAGAAATAAACACTTAAACGGTATATCATTTCTGACACCCTTTGTAGGGGTCGAACCCTAGCTCTCCGTCATTAGACATCGGATTATCTCAGTTCTTGATCACATTTACTTTGACAAAACACCCTGCCTTTCCTCCTTCCTCTTCTTGTTGTGAAACTTCAGTGGAGACTGGCATCAGTAATAAGTAATATGAATTTCAATACTGCTGCACTAAAGAGGGATCATGCGCTTCTGCTAAGCCACTCATACCTAAGTACCTATTTTAAATTCACCTCACCTACTTGGTTAAATTTCTCATTTAAATTTCAAGAATGGCATAATTTTTATCACTGGTAACATTTCATGAAATTAATTTTGATATCAGTATTTTTTCCACTTGTTTTTGTTACATATATTTTTATCAGACCTGTTGTATTTATTTTTCCTTTGTATCGACTTATCACTCTTGCGCAGACATGTAATTACCTGGTATGCATTATAATATACATGCGAGTAGCTATTATCTGTTATGTATGGATTATAACTATTCCTAATGACGTATTCTACAAAGTTGTATGCACAGGTGATAGGAGTAATTGTTTATTTCAACTACATACTTAATTAAATAGATGTGTACATATATGTATGTACACATGGGGTGTTCGCAAAGTATTAAGAAATTAATATACAAAAATTTAATCTTCAACAGCCCAATTCAAGCTTTGGCCTCCTTCAAACGCTGCGTCCAATTCCGCTGTCCTCCGACGCCGCTGTCCAGTTCGCTGTAACTGTAACTCTGTCGCCATTCCGCTAGGGGTGGCCAGAGCCTCTGCAGAGTTGCCTCCATTTTTTCCTATCCTGACATACCTCTTTCAATTCCTTTATATCCATCACCTTTTTCATGCATTTTCTTCTTTTACGCTCACTTTGTATATCCCATTCTTTCACAATCTCCTCAATCTGATCATTCCATACTTTTCTCGGTCGTCCCTTCCCTCTTTTTCCTTTCACTCTTTCTTTGTATACATGCTTTGTCAGTCTATCATCATTCATTCTTTCCACATGCCCAAACCATCTCATCACATTCTTTTGTACTTTAACTTTCACATCCTCTTTCAAATTACATTCTTTTTTTTTATCCATTCATTCCCAACTCTATCCCTCAAAGTTTTTCCTGTCACACTTCTCAAATGCTTCATTTCCACCGTACATACTTTACTCATTTCGCTATCATTCACTGTCCATGCTTCACTTCCATACATCGCAATTTGTAAAAACTAAGTCGCATTCTTATCCTTTTATCAACCTCAGTTTAGTTCTTCCCACTCATCTTCTTCTGATAAATTTCTAGCTGACTAATTTGGTCAGCGCTGTTGTTGTGTAAATCACACTCACGAGCTTTGTTCTTACATGCATGTTCATCGCAAATCAGTTCCAAATTTTACAAGGCAGAACCTGTTGCTGTAAGCCTGGATTAGCCTTTTTAAGTCTGGTCTTTGATGAGGTGGATACAGTTCCAACCAATGTATTTTTATTTGCTCCGCTGGGAATTAATCTCACACCTCTTACGAAAACTAGTCCATAGCATTAACCACTAGACTACAACTTGTAAAAATTATATGTGATAATAAAACGATTTAAAAAAAAATGCATCTAAATTTCGTATACGTAGACATGAGATAATATGATTATTGAGCATTAACAAACAGCTGTTAGTTTTTGTTTTTCATTATGTGTAGGCTTCCTATAAGTCTGTGAAAGGACCATGTATAAAATGATTGAATACCTGAAATTGTGTCTAATCGGTATTTTTTAGTACTTCTTGATCCGGCAAACAATCAAATGTCGTGTTTGTAAAAGAGATGTGGTGTTACCACTTTAAAAATAGGAAAAAACTTACAAGGAGTGAAACAATAAAAGAAAAGTTGGCAACAGTGTGTTTGTTCCTAAAGGTCATCTCTCGAACGATTTGATTTCGCCGGACAAAAAAGTTGATAGTTTTTGAATAATAAGATCTGTCTGGAGACTTTGTGATCATATCTTGTGTGTATAAGGCATAGTTAAATGGCGTATAGCAACTGAATTTTTAGTATAGAAGAATACCATTGTATTGATAAAATAGAAATTAAATGAAAAATTGATAAACTGTGTTAAAAGTTCCAAGGCTACGATGTTACTTTTTGTTAAATTAAATTGAATGAAAATGTATCGATAATAAAGTGCATTGTTAATTGATATTTAATAACAGTTAAACTGTTCTATCTGTTCTGTCCCTAGTTCGGTCAGGTGACATCACACATTTCTCCGCATTTTATATGTGCTGGGTGCATTCAGAACCTATCCGTATTTTACAGTTTCACTTATTAACCCTTTGGTGGGCAAATTTTATTCTTTATATATTTTTTAAATTACTTAGGTGATATTTTTAAGTAGCCATTTGATAATATGAATGTAAAAAAATAATACAAAAAAATAGTATAGGTTAAAAGATAATCATGGTGGGAAGCATTGATCCCACGGAACCATTACAGAGACATCATTTTAGTTGAAATCAAAATTATTATATTTTTTTAATATTTTTAATATGGTTAAAAAATATAGAAATCACACAATTATGGTAAGTAAACATTAAATAAACCAAAAGGACAGAATATTTTTATATTTTTCCTTGTAATTTTTTGAAACATAGGTCCACGCAAAGTGGCACCTCGCACCCGCTGCAAATATATTGGGAAGTTTTTCGATTTCTTGGATACTGAAGCACCTGCACCGTCTATAAGTGTTGAGAGATGCTGCCCAGCCCCTGTGAGACGGGTTTCTTGCGGGACTGTTCCTATTTTTTCAAAGAATTTTAAAGACCACCCTCTTCTTTTTCTTGTGAAATAATCAGCAATCAGCCGAAATCTTCACATTTTGATGTCCATTGAACTGGTGGTGTGACAAATTTTGTATTATCCTGTGGCAATATTTCAACTGAATCATCCGATTCATTTGTATGGTTTTTCATTTGAAAAAAATTACGAAAATAAGTATTAATGTTGTCCAGTTTATACAATTATTTGCGAGAGTCTTCGTCGCATTCAGCCTCTGAAAATTCTTCCCCGGAAGGTGAAAAATTAAAATATTCAAATATTTCTTCCATATCTTCGATCACATTCTATTTTTTAACCATCTAAAAATAATAATGTAAGGAAAAAGTAAAATTTAAAAAAAAAAGTATGAATTATTTTGGTCACATTTAGTTCCGTGGGATATATACTTCCCACTACTTTGACACTTGATTATAGCTGAACGACATGCATGTTTTCAGATATTTATTTATCAATGTAAGCATGAATACATACTCTGATAGAAATATAATAATATATAGCTTAGAAAGTCCTGGATGCTGAATAAAACATTTTTTTGGAAAAAACACTCTGGATTTTTGACAATCTGACACAATTTTTCTCGACTTTATCCAATCTGATCAATGTACTATCAAAACTGACCATTAATTGTTAAATATTTGATCTGAAAAATATTCCTGAATATGTCCGCAGATGATATTAGTATATTTTAGTTGGGAACACCACTTTCCAATAACTTTTTTCTGGCATTTCATTATCTGGGAATACATCTTCCCACCGCCCACGAAAGGGTTAAAGTCATTAGACTTATCGATGGAAAAATAAAATATTCAAACTTGAATATGGTTTCGATAATAATCAAGGACTTCCTTAACATTCTGAATTAAAAGATTTGGGTATTTAAAGTTGTAGATTGGAGTTTCAATTTGAATGAATGAAAGAAACTGAAAGTGAACTAACTGGTTCTGTCGTCTGCATTATTTTATTATGCTGTCCACTCTCGGTTTCCTTTCAAACCTGGATTGTAAATATAGTAATATAAGACCTGACTTTATCACTCTACGTTATTTTTAGAATCAACTCTTTAAGTTTGTTAACAATTTTTTGTTGTTGTTTTTTTTTTAATTGTACGATGTTATATTATAAAGTGTTGAGCGCTTACAATATACAACTCAAATGAAAAGTACTTCAACTTTTCATAAAGTATTTTTTTGTTAATAGGAAAACCAACAGCATTAAAAACAGGATTAAAAGCAAGAGTAGACACAAAAATCCAATTACAGGTCTTCACGTACAAAATATATATATAATGTTCTTTTTATGCAAGCGTTAAATATAATTTTAATACTGTATAAATTTAAGCAACGTTATTTATTAGATAGGTTGAACTGAAAATCAAAATGATTTCAGTGTGGAACAAAGGCCTTAAACCGAAATAATAACTTTCAGTTTCTTTTATTCATTCAAATTGAAGCTCCAATCTACAACTTTAAATACCCAAATCTTTTAATTCAAAATGTAAAGGAAGTCCTTGATTATTATCAAAACCATATTCAACTTTTGTGGGAATAAGAGACGTGTTTAAATGTGCGAAATAATAATAACAAAAGCAGGGTAGTTCTCTAAGCTCAGTAAGTTAGGGTTGTTTCAAATTAGCAGCTCTTTAGCAGTCAATTTTAAGCTGCAGGCTTACTCTCATTAACATTTCCTAGATCCCATATGAATTGAAAGGATCTGTACCCGAGTATAAAACATTTCAGATTGCGTATCGCGATCAAAGAAGAAAAATATATGGAAAAGACGGCTTCACCCCTAGGGAGTGGTTAAGTTCCCATGCATTATTGTGCTTACATAATCGAGGGGAGTTTATGTAAATGCGTTATACTTGGGGATCTGAAGGCCTTACTAATGTTTGTCTGTTTGTTTGTTTGTTTCAGTTGAACTCCTCATACACCGGCTCCCAGTGCGGCGCTCGCATGGAGATCATTCCCATGGCGGGGGGCCTGGAGGGGGGGAGGGAGAGCGGGCTGGACGGAGGGGTGCAAGAGCTCGGCTCCTCCCCCAACCCCGCCCCCTCAGTGGCGCAGCGCCTGGCCGTGCTCACATACGAGCAGGTCAGGCGGCTCAGTGACGTCATGGATGACGTCGTATCCATCCACGGCCGCGGCAACTTCCCGACTCTGGATGTGAGGCTCAGGGACCTGGTGCAAGGAGTCCGGGCCAAGCTGCAGGCCCCAGTTGGTGAAGGTGGCGCGGGGATGAAGGTCAGGGACATCAGGCTCAACGGAGGAGCAGCTTCCCACGTCCTGGCCACAGAGAGCCAACCTTACAATGACCTCGATCTCATATTCGCCGTGGAATTCTCCAGCGGAAGGCACTACGACAAGGTGAAGAACGCCGTCCTGGCTTCCCTCATCGACATGCTGCCAGAGGGGCTCGCGAGGACAAGAGTCACAGCGTGCGCCATCAAGGAAGCGTACGTCGGCAAGATGGTGAAGGTCAACAACGAGGGAGACAGGTGGTCCCTCATCTCCCTCGGCAACTCCCGCGGACACAAGAACGTGGAACTCAAGTTTGTTGACACCATGCGCAGACAATTCGAATTCTCCGTGGATTCATTTCAAATAGTGCTGGACTCGCTGTTTCTGTTCTGTGACTGTGCCGAGCTGCCCATCAGCGAGAACTTCTACCCCAGCGTGGTGGGCGAGTCCGTGTACGGAGACTTCCGCGAGGCACTGTACCACCTGCACAAGAAGCTCATCTGCACGCGGCACCCCGAGGAGATCCGCGGCGGCGGCCTGCTCAAGTACTGCAACCTGCTGGTGAAGAGCTACCGCGCCGCGAGGCCGGACCGCATCAAGGTGCTCGAGCGGTACATGTGCTCGCGGTTCTTCATAGACTTTCCCGACATCGGCCAACAGCGGTCCAAGCTAGAAGCGTACCTTTGGAATCACTTCGCCGGGCCGGAAGAGGAGGCGCTGAAGTACCAGTTCTTGATGCTGCTGCACAGCGTGGTCGAGGAGTCCACGGTGTGCCTGATGGGGCACGAGCGACGGCAGACGCTGGCGCTGATCGACGCGCTGGCGTGCCAGGAGCTGTGCCACGAGCAGCAGCGCCTCCTGGCCGCGGCGCCGCAGCCCGCCCTGCTGTACGCTAACGGCTACTACTACGCGCCCATCATGCCCGCCTGCTACCCCTGCTCGTGCCCGGCGCCCTGGATGACCTGCTCCACGTGATGCCGCTCCCCGCACCCAGCTGACTTCCCTCTAGCCATTCCGTGAGCAGCGCAAGGACGCGGCGCAGCAGCCGAGGAGCCTGTGACGAGACGGTCAATGTTTATATATGTGTGTGTGAAATATTTATTTTTGGATAAGAGGCTGTGAGCACGGCCGGACAGTACCGGCGGGAACACTGCGAGGAGGACGGTGGCCGTGTCGATGTGTTAACTTAGACGTTACATGAAGATAAAGTTAAATGCTTTTAAACATAAAATGGCCGGTGGCTCGAAAATTAAACAAAAAAATCAATAAAAAAACGTACCTACGTAAAAACTTTACCAAAAAAAAAAAGATCTACGAAATATAATATGTATTATTTAGGGTAAGTTACTAAATATTCATGTCATTATAAATGTTTAAAGTTGTGTTCTTCCGGTAAACAAGTTACCTTACGTGTGATGATGATGATGATGATGAGCGTGGCGCCGTGTGCCATAGCCTGGCGGAAGGAGGAGGCCCTAGCCCGCTCAGGGCCTGAGGGCTCAACGGCGAAGGTAAGTCTTGCGGTATGTATTTGAAGATAGAACGCAATGTCACATGACCGTGTAAACAGCTGATTATTGTCCCATACAAAGTCAGCTGTTCACCCGCCGCCATATTTTCTACTTTGAGTTCTATCTTCAGATAGATACGGTAAGTTGTTCCGCCGCACGTTGAGGCAACTGTCCCTGGCAGGCCCCCCGGCCCGAGGGCCATCGTTACAAACGACTGCTTCTGACACTTTCAGTTGTCGCCAACTACCGGGTCCATGGGGACTTCTAAGTCTATGACATATCTTCAATCATTTTTTTTACAATTACCTATTTCATATACCTTATTGTATAAATATAATAATCATAAAGTCAGCATAATATTGTGTATTTTAAAATAAGCTAATTATGATCAAAAGCGAGTAACTAAAACATTAATTTACATTTTATAAAAAACAATATTGATAATAAATCTTTGATATATTTGAAGGGCAGATATTATTTTGCTAGGTGACTGATTGTTGTAAATATGAAAAAAAAATGTAAAAATAATTACTGATGATTTACAAGAAAAAATACAAAAATTAAAAAAATATATACATTGTAAAAAGTTAAATAATTGTAATTGAGATATACATTATACAGTCTCTCTTAATTGCATAATAATAACTATTTTTGAATTGTGAAACAATGAGGCCTAAAGGTAATCTGTGAAATTATTTTGAAACGTTTATGCAAATAGCTTTATAAAAAAAGCCGTTTTAAAATAAATGAAAAAAGTATATTTGTTATATAAAAAATAATTACATGATGGGAACTTTGTTTGCGCCCTATGAATCAACTTCACAGGGTGTTTAAAAAGTAAAAATATCCTATTATATTACAATGATAATAATTGTTACTATTGGGCAGGCTCGCCACGTGGGTTTTTCTACCATGAAAACCACTCTAAGCTTGATCTTGATGTAATTTTATATGTTATTGCCAAATGATCTCTCGAGAATATGATAAAAGTTGCATCTTTGTCCAGATAAAGTGTCCCATATATGTTCGCCGCTTACTTTTGAGGCCGGCTGCCCTTTGATATTTTTTCTCTGTATTAATTACTATATAAATAGATTTTAATCTACTAACATTGAGTCATACAGACTTCCAAATCAATAATTAAAGACAGTAAAAAAAAAACACAAAATTCAGAGCACCCTGTTGGTACAGGATGACCATAGAATAATGTTGTAATAATTTTTCCATAAATTTATTCATAGAATAATTTAACAGAAAAAAAGCATTTTAAAGTATGAATTTATAACTGAAAAAATACGTCACTTCTCAATAATTAGTAATTCTCATTTTACAGAGATATTGATTTTTTTTATTAAAAGAAATTTCGCAAAACATTATTCCATGGAATTTCTTACTACGGAACAGGCAACTCTGTCGTCACCAATTATTCATCTCTGTCAATTATTTTACTAAATCAATTACTATTTTTAGAAAGTAGCATTTAGAGAATTGCATTCCTATTAATATTATTTATTTTGAAACAGCAAAAAAGACAGGAAAATAGTAATGATTACATATATAAGGTCTAACGCTAAATGGATTTCTAAAAAACAGTCTGTTTATGTGAAAATCAACCAGATTGTGAAAATTCAAATAAAGTGCATTATGGCAGTGGTCTAAATTTTGTAATACGCCAAGAACGCTTGCGTTCAAATACCGTGGGCAAAAGCGAGAAAACCTCCACTTCAATTGATGGAATTGATGACCCGTTCTCCAAGAACTATATTTCCAGCGAAATTGCGTTTCTTAAAACTGACGGTTCACCGCTTGCTGTGTGTGGTATCCTCAGAGTTTCCTTAGCCAAAATGCTCAAATTATAAATCATCTGAAGCTAGCCGTAAATGGCAGATGGTTAGAAATCTTTGCAAATACAGTGCAAAAATATATAATCAGAAAATGTAAAAAGTGAATTTGGAAGTCGTATGACTGCACCCTTTTCTAAAATGTGATTTTTCATTATGAATAGTTATGTAAGAACAAAAAAAAAGTTTAATTCAATATTCGGTCGTTGTTGTGTCGTGTTATATATACATACATATAAAGTACCTAAACAACAAACGTGCATAGTTAAGATGATTTGGAGTTATGTACTTAATGGTATTTACAACTTAATTTGTCATAATAAAAAAAATCATTTGCATGTACTTATAAAAGTAAAGACGTAAACTTTCAATGCTGGTAAAAAAATGTGTGTTTTTTTTTATAAAAACAGTTTGAGAACCAGAAGTATACAAGCTTAGAAAATGAACTTAATACTGAATTACAAAACTATATTAAAATTAAATTCACACGTTGAAAATCCATGAAAAATTATATGGAAACAAAGTTGCGTGATACAGATTTTTGAAGCCAATATTCACGGTTGCTTATTGAAAAAGATCCTCGTCAAAGTCTTAATTTTATTTCTTTAATTAAACATCATTAAACATATTTCTTTGTTATTAAAAAAAATACATTTTGGGACGAGAAATAGATCAAATAAAATCCACTTGCAATAGTTATGTTCTCAAAGAGCATCAAAAAAAGTAAAATTCAGTTTTATGAACAACAGTCGATTCGCTATGTTTTTTTAATTTAATATTCGTGAATATAAAAAACTGTTTTGTTTTAATGATTATTGTATTCATTCAGAACATAATATTTTGAAAACATTGATCTATTTAAAATTTATGTTTTTTGGTGATTCTCTTTTCAAAAATTTAAATTTTCAGAATAATGTGAGGATTTTCAAATTCAAGTACCTAATGCTTAAAATACTGTCAGCTTACTGTGAAATTTTTATTCGATTTTTTATGACATTTTATATTTAAAAAAAGTTGTTCAAGGGTGACTTGAATTTTTTTAAAGTTTTTTCTCTACATTATGCATTGAAAGTTTATCCTGTATCTTGACTTACATATTATATTAAAATAACAAGACAAGGGGCTCGACAAGTATGAAAAAAAAATTATATTAATTTTCAAGCGACATAGTACGTCTTTCTGCTGTCCATTTTTCCGTTAGTGTGCCTTGCAAAAGTTGTAGATAAACAAAATGTTATGTCATTATAAAAAAAACTGAAGAAAGTACAACGTAGTTACCGTCTTTGTGAATTATTGTAAAAAAATATATACAAAAAAATCTGTTTCTTGAATTATTCGTCTACGAGCTCTGCTGATAAAAGGCTTTACAGAATTTATCAAAAAAAAATCTTACATTACGATTTTTTTATAAACCCTGAAATATTTCCTTCATCTTGAAAAGTTTCGTTTATCATGAGAAATTAACTTAAAAAAATCAGTGTTAGATGAAAAACATAACTTATGTCAAGTTGCCAATGATCTTTTCTATTGTAACCTATTTTTTTTACAAGGGTAATTTTATGTTTTTTTGTTGAAATGAAAATGTGAGCATTTGCCTATTTCACCAATTTTCATGTCAAATTGATTTTGTCTTCAACATTTCGCTGATGTTACTTAAAATATATGAAATTTATGCTTCGACAATGTTCAAATTTTTAATATAAAAATATTGATTTGGCCCACAAATGATATATAATTTTCTTTGCAAAACTAATCTATTCTGACAATCATATTGCATAGTTTTTTTCGTGGCTGCAAATTAAAAAAAATATATATTGCATTATTTATATTTTTGTAACTTCAGAGAAATTAACGAGGTGAAAAAAAATTGCTCAATTTTATTCAAATTGTCGACTTTAGAAAAATGCTAGTTAAAAGGGTTTTGAATTTTCAAAATATCCCTTGAAAGCTCTTGACATTTTTTTAGCAGAAAATCTGATTTTGAAAGTAAGTTTGTGATTTTATTATTTACTTCAAAAAGTACCTACAAAATATATTTATCAAAAAATAAAATCTAATCAGGAAACATCCTGGAATTTGTTTTTTGCTACAAGCTCATTCAAAATATAATTGTTTCTATATTTTTTTTTGATTTTCACGAACATTTAAAAGGTGTAAATTATTTTGTATTTAAATTGTTAAACTAATGAATTTCATTGTTTTTTTTTTAATAAAAAAACAATCAGACAAAGCTTTATATATTTTTCTTAGATTATTTTTGCAAAAAAGGTCAATTGTTTTTCACGATGTTTAGTTGATTCTTGGCTCGATCAGTCATTCCTCAGTCTCAGAATTTAATCTTTAAAAAATCTTTTTTTAGATTATATTATTGTAAACATCGTTTTTCTTCATTGTGAAAATGAATTTTTGTCATTTTTTCTTTGGGCGAAATATACAAAAAAAAAATAGCTCTGCGTATTGTAAGAGATTTGTAATATTAGAAGATCAGGTATGTCGTAAGATTAGGGATAATTTTTGGATGCATTAATTTTTTATGGGCCAACCTAATAGTCAGATGGAATCAATGACGGCAATCCAGTTTTTTTTTAATCACAAGATGAGATTCATACAAAATGGAATAACGAAAAATTTAATTCTCTGTGTTTCCATACATTTAACTTATTTTTTAAATAATCCTAGATTGCTGTATTTGGTTCTAAATGGCTCACTTGTATGTGAATGAATATTTACTATTGTACTATATTATAACTATAAAGAGTTAAACTATACTATAGTTTTTAAATGAAATCCTTGCCCAAAATGTTAGCGTGCATCATGATGTTTGAGGAATGTATGAAATAATGGAAAAAAATATTTAAAAAAACGTTGAAAAAAAGTGATAATAAAATATTTAAAAAATCGTGATTAAAAATTTACACAATGGTTTCATTTCCAATACCTTTCTCCCATTTTTTATGTCAGAAACATGGAACACATAGAAGTAAAATGCAAATAGCTCGTTATCCCTGAAGGGGTGAAAAGAGGAATCAATTTATTTTAACAGGTAAGGGAGGAATTGGCGCTTTCTATTCGGCAAATCAAGAATCGCTAGGGCAAAGGCGTTACTATCAAAGTAAGTATACTGAAAGTAATAGCATGCCTCGAGTGGCACTATTCTTAGAATCGTTGCTAGATTAAGAAAAACTTTATATAAATAACGTGTACATATTATGTAGTAAGATACATTTAAATAAGTACTTTTGTTTTGTTTTTAAAACGGTTTCTCTACCGAAAATCTCACACATCACCACTGCTACAAGGTTCTCATAAATCTGTCCTTTAAATTCAGTATTCTATCGCACTACTATTTTACAATAAATTACAGGTTTGTCTTTACAAACTTACATTTAATGCTTGATGATCTTTTAAAAAATCTTTTTTTTTTTTTTACATCATCGTCTTCTAAAGGCTTGTTGTGCCAGCCATCTGTCTCTGTTGGTTGCCGTCTTCATGAGCTGCAAATAGGAAGAGACATCTTTAAACCGCTCCAAATCCTGAAAGAATGAAGTTCTTGGGCAACCTCTTGTTCACCTTCCCTAGATTTTTCTTTTAGAAATGTTGCTAAGAAAGGTGCTTTGTCTTATTATATTGGTTGCTAAATGTGCCTTATGAGCTCCTCTGTCTTCAACTACCGGCTATACTTTAAATGTTGAACTTCCTTTCAATCCATCGTATCGAGGTTATCTTCCTCCAAATCCACATCCCATACGTCTCCAAGCGATTTTTTTCATACTTCTGGATACTTTTTGCAGCCATACACCAAAATATTTCTTTTCCATCTTTAAAAATGTGTATCAGTCAAAAGGCTGTACTTTATCATGAATATTGTATTGTTGCTTTCTAAACAAATTTTAATTTAGAACTTTTTTCTCAGCGAGCAAACTTCACTATTGTATTGAATTATTCCCCTTAGCAATCAGTGACAAAATATTTATATGTCTGTTTCCTAGCAACCCGGCCGCGTAGCGACACAATTTTGTGTATGTCGGTTCCTTGCCTTATAGGTTGGTAGTATGGGACTGACCACCCATGCCGTAAAAAATGGTTCGCTTTGCCAATGCCACCCCTGTTTCAGGGAAGGTCGGCAGGAGTTGCAGGGTGTATGTCCATTTGAAATTTGTTTTTGTTTTGTAGGTTCACATGCGGCATGCGCAAGCGCAAACTTGTACGTGCCTGCTTATGAGAATGCATGTAATGTGAATCGCCAAGGTTACATATCTTTGCAACTTAGATTAGGTTAATTTGCAAACCTCATTGTCGCATATTACGGTGCTACCCAAATAACAGAACCGTTTCAACAATTTTATAATTTTGTTTTCGATCTGTATTTTGAGACGAAGGCGAGATTATTGTCTTAAAGCTGGCAGGGTTTTTGTGTTATTTATGACTACAGGATGTAATTAAAATGGATAACTTCTCATTGATCCAGTCCTTGCCGTGCACCTTGCTGTTAGGCAGCTGACTGGTTCAGTTTTCATCATGTGGGAAAGACTTACATAATGCAAACTGACGCGCGGTGGGCGGGCCTGACCACCTTCTTCAAGTATCAAACGCAATTATTGCGTTTCACCATAAATGTATGGTAAATTGAAAAGCTCACAGGAGGCGCTGTTTTAGTTCACGTACAAGCTCTTTGGTTGAGTTTTAATGTGATTTGTACTTGACGCACTGGTTATTGCTCTCGTTTCTTCTGGCCTACATTGCAATAATGATTTACGCTTGAAAACAAAAGTGCCCGTTGCGCTTTCAAACAATCTGCATTGATGTAACTAAGTTGATGTAAAGTCTACCTGAATTACATTCCGCTCTATTACTTGTTGCTATTCCACTTAGTGTGGCCAGAGCCTTTGCATTGTAGCCATATTTCATCCTACCCTTGCATACCTTTTTCTTCTTCTTCTTGTTTCAGATAAATGATCTGTTGCCAAACGGGACTTTGCTATTGTCCCCATTTATCCCACTTCATCTTCTAACCCTTTTCCTTCCTCCTGGGTACTTAATCATGATGCGTTTGGGATCCTTCATACAAGCCTTTGCAGCTTCATAACATGTTAGAGATGTTATATGGGTCTGGTGTTAGTTACATTTTATTTCAATATTTTTCCTAAGGATTCGTTAAGGATCTCACATAAACTTTTATCTAAAAAAACGCTTATGTATGGCTTTCAACAAAGCTGTAAATTTTATTTACATCAATAAAATTAAAAGCCGTGGTAGAGGATTTTTTCAATGAAAAGGACTTATCCAAAGGTTGGTCGTAGAATGGTAGGCCGTATTTACAATATGCAAAGGTGAACACATCGTCATGATTTTAATATGAGCACTATAAACTTTATGGCAATCATAATAGTTGAAAAAGTGCAAGCGTTTTGCCGTATCCACGTAATAAACAAGCTTTGCGATGTTTAGAATCGACCAAGAACATAGCATTCCTTTGTAATCGATTACCATAATACGAACATGGCCAGGCAATCGTAAAATTTTATGTAATTTTAAGTCTTTAACGATTTGACTTGATGGTTATTTTGACTGCAACCTTTCCTTAAATATTCGAAATACAAATAATATTCGGATCGGTGATTGGTTATTCGAAAATCAAGTTACTTGTCCAATTTGTTCTCTTGAAAATGGTGGATTTACACTTCGAAAGCGCTCGTGATATTTAAGTAAACTTGTCAAGAAAAACTTTATTAATTAAAAATGAATCTTCACAATGTCAATTAAACTTACGAGTTACTTGGCTTGAAATTTGGTATGCGTCTGATTCAAAAAACTGTAAAAAATGGTTTACATTGCCAATTTCATCCCTGTTTCAGGAAAAGTCAGCACGATCTGTCAAAGTCAGTGATACCCTTTCAGTGGCTGGAAGTGTAAACGGTGAGAGAGCAGTAAGTACCATCGAGATTTGTGTCTGGAAAGAAAGAAGGGATTTTATTAAAAGCATAACAACTCTACAGACAATTGTAAGTGACATGAACGAATCAACTTTACGTACATTAAAGGATTATATAAAGCATCGGAATAAAAAATATTAATAACAATTCACATATTTGCAAAGACAGCTGGTGAAGCAAGGATAGTCAAGATTTTTTTTAAATCAGGAGACACATCAATAGTCAACGCATTTGAATATTTCCCTTGATTTTCCAGTATTCCTACAAATCTTTCTCTTTTCGTTTCTTCAGAAAAAATAAAGCAAATTCAATGTTAGAAATTTGAATAGCTCAAAAACGAATTTAGTGCAGGACTCTATAATTTTCATAGTGATGAATGAGTAGCAAAGAATTAATTAAAGTTAAGATAAGTACATGGAATCATTTCTATATATTTATCTCATTTTAGATAAAAATCCTAGATTGCCGTTATTGATTGAACAAAGCTCATCTGATAAGTTTGTCTTACATATTGGTAATTCAAAACCATATAACCAAACTTGGCAATGTAGTGTTTTTTAAGAAAATTAAATAAATACCTGAAAACATTTAGAGTAATTTTCTCATAATTTCCATACGCTTATCTTATTCTCAAAAAATTCTTAGATTGCCGTCATTGATTCTACATAAGTCTGTTTGTAATACGTCTGTATTATCTCCTCGTTGAATTCAGAGGAAACATAAAACTTAAACTGCCCACTTGTTGAAATAATTCGATTAGATAGTTGGGTAATTAATAATTATTAAAAGCATAAAAACCTGCGTTTGTGTAAGATCAGGATTTCACACCCGACAATTAGCTATTTTATGGATGGATCAATTCACACCTGTTTCTGAAACGGTCGACAAGAGTTGCAGGGTATATGTTCATTTCAGATTTTGCTCTTTTTGTGTGAGTGCTCGTGCGGCATTTTGTAAGCACGAATTTACACGTGTGTGCTTGTGGGCATGCAGATCGTATAAATCTGAAATGATAAAATATATCTGCAAATTTAATTATAAATCGAACCACGGATCTAGAGGTTATTTTCTTTGTAGAGCCGATCTGTGTTGTCCGTTAAAAGGTAAAAATTGGTTTATTTCGGGCACATTCCTTGACTTACATGTTGGCAAGAGTTCCTTTACTTATAGGTTGATATGAGGCTGACCACCCATACTGTAAAAAATGGTTCACTTTGCCAATGTCATCCTTGTTCCAGGGAAGGTCGGCAAAAGTTGCAGGGAGTTCATTTGAGGTTTGGTTTAAATTTTTAAGTAAACATTCAGCATACTTTGTAAGCGCAAACTACACGTGTTTGTTTGTGGGCATGCATTTGATATGAGCTTTGAATGCTAATATATCATTGCAACTTAGATTATAGATATAGACACAATGAGAAATGAGAAATATTGGCAGACATATCTCATCATACAGGGAAGAATTAAAAGACAATTGGCTGTAGGTCTACGGATTATATCTTGATTGAAGAACCTGAGACAGTAAAATATTCTTTGTTCAAATAGAAGATGCAAATTTCCATGATGATCGTCGATCTTTACAGAAGAGGTTCAACAAAAGAAGACAAAGCGATTTTAGGGAAAAAGATAAATGCATTGAGTGTTAATACTGCCTCTTGGAGTGCTAGCGAAATTGTGCCCCAAGAGCTACCTAACTTTCCATACATGGAAAGAGAATCTTAAGCAAACAATATATAGAGAGTAAAATAGGAAAAGTAAATTGAAAAGCATTGAATAATTGACCTTTAAAAAAAGAAAAGGGCTTACAATCAGTCAAATAAAGTTAAGTTTTAGTTTTGAAAGACTAAGTTGTGAATTTTCTTTAAAAAACAAAAATAGCAAATCAACTTTTGGCAATCCGGTGTGTCTCAGTAAATGACATAAAATTGGGTACTATTTTTTAATGTTGTAATAATTATGCTTAGGTATAATATTATTTTTCCTTTCTCTGGGCTGGGTCCCCCCCTCCCCCCACCTCCCCCCACCTTGTCAATGTCAACAGCTTTTCGTTTCCATACAAATAATATAATATGCGCCTCGCTCTACCGAGGCAAGTAAACAACATTTAGAGCAGAGAATTTTTAAGTGATAAAATATTCAACCAAAGTTTGAAAATATCGCAGGTTTAATTCGGGAGGTAAACATCAAAAACATTTCAATTTAACAGAGTTTTCCCATCCTTTATAAACCTCATTTTTCCATTTTCTCATTTTTCGTGTTTTAACACTGTTGTCATTCCGATGGGAGTGCTTCTGTATAGTTACCTCCATTTTCTCATATCCTTGCATACCTCTTTCAATTCAATCATATCCATCAACTTTTTCATAAATTTCCTTCTTTAACATTCCCTTACTTCGTTCAACTTTTATCTTTTGATTCCTTTTTAATAGTACTTTAAAAAACAAAGTATTTTATTTATTTGAAACACTGTTTTTTCACCCGTTAATTATCTTTTGGTTCATAGCTTTGACCCTTATTCGACAGGTGTCATTGGTTAATCATGAATTAATAATTCAGTTAATATAAAATCTGATGAATTATTTATTGATAATGTTTCTAGTCAGGCAAAAATTGCTTGGTTAATTGCATAGCTCTTAATTAAAAAAAAGAGATAAATACTGAGGTATATTAAAAAATATATTTTTTGTTGTTGATAATTTGGTCCTAAAATTTGAAATTAAACATCGGAGCATGTTATTATAATCTCGCTTATACGTTTCATTACACAAATTGAGTGTTTTGATTATATTAAGTACCGCGAAGTTACAAAAGTAAACTGGTTTTCCACCTTTACTCTTGGGTAACCCAGCCCAACATGAGACTGCTGTCTGTCCGAAATAATAAAATAAAAAACCCGCATTTGCTTTATCTGAAATGAATTTAATTTGAATTGACTGACGACTTACCAAGCGGACTTTTTACATGGATTTCAATGTATGGATAATAAAGTTTAGTGTACTTGCGTTAGTTTAAAAAACTCTAATACAGGGTGGGGCAAATGAAAAGGTAACGATCCAGTTGTTAGATTCAGAGGCTGACCACCTATACTGTAAAAATTGGTTCAAATCTAATCGAATCTAAGTTGCAAAGATATGTAACATTGGGGATTCACATTACATGCATTCTCACAAGCAGATACGTACAAGTTCGCGCTTGCGCATGCGGCATGTTAACCTACAATATAAAAACCAAATCTCAAATGGACATACACCCTGCCACTCTTGCCGACCTTCCCTGAAACAGTTCACTATTGCAAATGCCTCCCTGGTTTGAGGGAAAGGCGTCAAAAGTTGCAAGGCTCATTAGAGATTTTGGTTTGTATTTATTTTATGTTTTAATTTTTTTGGTAAGCCCAGTTGATAGGTTAATTGGTACAGTACTTGTATTCCATGCCAAAAGCTCAAGTTTAATTTCCGCCGAGGGTGTCAGAACTGATTTCCCGTTTCGGTGTTGATTCCTAATCCAAAATAAAATACCGGCAAGTTTTACTCAGTCTTCACAAGAGATAGGATAACCCACACTTCAACTGAAATAATTCAGTCAGGCCCCTTGCATGTTCAAATAAAAATGTTGCACTGGCCAAAAGAGAATCCTTCGGGGATCACGTGGAAAGAAATTATTGTGTTCATGTAGCTTATTAAAAAAATAAGTTCATTCCAAACTGTTGATATTTCGTGCAGCATGTGTTTCAAGGGACCGAAGGATTAAATTTCCATCAAATAAAAATCGTTTCTGAAGAGAGGCGTATATTTAAAAAATGCCCGTTGTGATTCAATGTAAAAAGTTTAATATTTTAAGATAAAAATATAATACGAAAATGTGGTTGAGCGTTTGGAAGTAAGCATTGAAATCTTTGATAGAGCCTTCATTTGGTTCGACAGGTGAAGAGATGTAGAAATTGTATAATGCGCTCTATCTTATTCATAATCAATCATTATGAAGCAATTCAACAAATAAATAAGGAAGTTACGGGCTCTGGATTGCAAAGCAAATAAACTGCACATATAGTACAACTCCTTGCTGCGTTGTCGCGAAGGGGTTGCGTGTGGCGTGTTGAATCTATTTACTTTTACAGGACGGCCCTACGCCAACCACTTTAGTTGAATTGAGAGTTTCCCAGCTCCTGACAGGAAAAACCCTCAGTATTTATGGCTCTATTCGTTCAGGATTTTTTAAGCATCCGACGGTAACCCCACAATATTTCAAAGTTAGCGATTTTGTTCTCCATGCACTGTGTTCCATGCCATGGCGTACGATTCCTAAACCTATTCATTTTCACAGGTAAGTAAGCCGACCTTGCTTTTTCTTCTTATTTTTGTGCCACTTCTATCGAAGATCGGCGATCATCATGGCTATTTTGACTTTAGATGCTGCAGCTCGAAACACGGACTTGGTGCTTCTGCCAAACCACTGTCGGAGGTTTTTCAGCCATCATGTCCTTCGGCGTCCCTAAGATCTTCTCCCCTCAATCTTACGGTGTATGATAAGATGAAGGAGACGGTACTTCTCATTTCTCAAAATGTGACCGAAGAACATAACTTTCTCTGCTTAATGGTTGGCAGAAGCTTCTTTGTAGTGCGCATTCGCAGGCCTTGCACCAACCGCTTTTCTTGAAATGGGGATTTTCCCAGCTCCGAATGTAACTAGTTTTCATTTATTGAGAGGGGTAAGTTCAGTCAACGACGTTAGCCATGTTGAAAGCACCGGTTCCCATAGATCACCGAAGTTAAGCAACATTGGGCGTGGTCAGCGCTTGGATGGGTAACCGCTCAGGTACACCGCGTGTCGTTGGCATCTTGGACCGGTCCGTAGTCCGTAGTGGCAACACTTCGGACTCGTAAATGGAAGGTTGTGGATTCGGATCCCGACGGAGCACAAAAATATACCATTTATATTTCGAATATGCTCTTCGCTGGGTTGAAAAATTCATAAGCCTTTACCAATGACCGGTCACCAAAGGTCCATCCAGCCTCACAGCAACTGGGTCTTGCTTGAGTATTGGCGCTTTGTAGCGACGACCAAGCTCGTACACCTCTGCGGCACTACAACAAGTGTCATAGACTCCTAGAGTCTTTAGAATCTAGGGAGTCTCCCGCACAGGATTTCTTAAAAAAAAAAAAAAAAGTGTTGTCAGTATTTTCAATTAGGCTTGAAATAAACACTGAAACAGAAAATATTTCTGATACCGTCCCATTTTTCTTATGAAGCCATTTTCTATTTCAACATATTATAAGTCAATTGATGATTATAATTATCTTGGAATCGAAATGTTTGTACTATTTATCAGATACGTTATGATTCAAATCAAAATAAATTTATCTTTTGGCACATACAAAGCTATAAATTTTCACCTGTAGTTTTTTTTATTGAAATAAATAAAAGTGGGTAATTAGGTAATAAAATTTAATGAGTCTCACCTTTTAGCATGAAAAAATTAATACTTTAGTAAATTAATAAATCTCAGATTCTTTATTTTTTTCAATAAATTATAATATGAGAAGTGCATACAAGTTTAAAATCAATATAAATAAAATTAATCGATACAAGGTAATCGATGTTTTTTTTTCGACAGCCATAAATAAAGATAATGTTGAGAAATGTTGAATAAATTTATTTTAATTTTTATTCTTAAACGCATCATGTGTGTTCTGTAATAAAATAAATAAATGATGAATTGCTATTGATAGGTAGTATTGTGTTTTTAATACTATACATTATTTATAAAACCTTTGTATAGAAAAACTGAACTGTTTTAATTTTCAGCTGAAGCATTTTTCCAGTATTTTACTTTTGACATAGAAAAATATCCCCTTTTTTCGTTATTTTACAAAGAAATGTGAATGGTACCACCTTGAGGCATTCAAAACGTGGATTTAAAAGAAGAGGACCAAGACATCACGAGTCAAAAATAAGTCCAACAAAAAGTGTTGGAGTAAGAAATAGAAATAAGTGGGTTCTCAGTCACATTTTGAAGAGAGAAAAATACCAAAGTAATAGAACATTCAGTTAAGCATAGTTCATTTTTAAGCAACATATTCGAAGTAATAATCTTTGAAAGACAAACACAAAAGTTTGCCCAAGAACTTCACACTTCCTGACTTGAAGCAGCTCATGGATGTATTTTCTTTTTCACAGCTCAGAAGATAATCTAATCTAAGTTGCAAAGATATGTTACATAGGAGATTCACATTACATGTATTCCCACAACCAGACACGTACAAGTTCGCGCTTGCACATGCCTCATATGAACCCACAACATAAAAACCAAATCTCAAATGGACATACACCCTGCAACTCTTGCCGTCCTTCCCTGTTATAGGGGTGACATACTTCCAATTTAATAAACGCTAGCCGCCAATATTACAGATCAACCGCCATTTGTGATGATGAGACATAAAAAAACGGAGCTTCCACGCTATCTTTTGATGCACCACTAAAGGACGCCTCATTTCCCCATAATCTTTGATCACAAGTGATAATAGTTTTTTCTTTGACAGCTCAGTTTTGGCGTAGAACACATTTGTTTTGTTGATGACATCGTATACGATTTCATTGAAAAGCATTTTCTTAAGATTTTTTTTTAATTCTTTTCCAAGATGGCCTTTGAAAAAGCTGATGAAAAATAAAAGATCCAATTCAGACTGCCGTTTTCACTGTCATTTCCTATGCGTGCCGTTTGATTCCAAATATTCAGCGCTCGAATAAAAACAATTCAACTGATATGAAAGTCAATGAGTCGAAGTTTAGCCTCATTTGCATCTAAATTGCTTCTGTTTCATTTTGCTTCGTACTTATTATTTATTCTAGCGCTCGTTTCGATATAAAATAATATCAGAATGTATGTGCGGGTACGCTCATGCTGAAACAGACGCTTTATAAAGTGAATATTGTATTAGACTCGTCTGGTACTTTATGGTCTACGGACAGGGGCGTACTGAGACTAAATAAATTTGATATTTTTTATTTAACTTGATGTTCTTAATTTAAAACGAAACTGTCACGAGTGGAACCTATATTTTCACAGGTAATGTAGGCAGCTTTACGCCAATCACCTTAATTTAAGTCAGAGTGACAGGAAGAATTGGAGGCGTAGTATTTGGGAGGCTATTCAGGCTGTTGCATCAATACTGAGAAAAAAATATGATAAGCCAATTTTTCTAATAGTTCCGTTTACTTGCACTAGCCACCCCAAAGGCGCTTTAATTTTTTGAAGCTTCTAGTAAACAAATATGTCTAAAGAAACTACGTGAAACTACCAATATTTGTCTATCTTCTTAGACTGTTCCAGCAAAATGAAACAGCCGAACCAAAGACGCGTTCCCGCAGACCGTTCTCTTCCGATGAAGCGGCAGTTGAAGCCTATTTACAGCGTCACCCTGTGCAGAACGACGACTGAAGTGTGTCGTTTGTCATCTATTTGATCAACAGCTCCTGCAAAGGATCACACAAGTATTTGTTCTTCGTAAAATGCAAGACAACACTTGAAGTGAGAGAGCTTCTAGGTCGCGAGGGGACAGGTTCTCGTTTCTTTGCTAGGCACTTTGATTTAAGTATGAAATAAATATCGAAACTAAACAGTGTGATTTTAGTATGATGTTAGTATGATGATTAGTATGATATTAGTATGACTATTAGCATAACGTTATTATGCTGATTAGTATGGTGATTAGTATGGTGTTAGTATGATGATTAGTATGATGATTAGTATGATGTTAGTATGATGATTAGTTTGATGTTAGTGTGACTGTTATTATGATTATAATCATACTAATAATTATTAATATGATTTTAGTATGATGATTTGTATGAAATGTTAGTATGATGATTAGTATGATGTTACTGTGACGATTAGTATGATGTTAGTGTGACGATTAGTATGATGATTAGTATGATGTTAGTATGACTATTAACATGACGTTAGTATGATGATTAGTATGATGTTACTGTGACGATTAGTATGATGATTAGTATGATGTTAGTGTGACTATTAACATGACGTTAGTATGATGATTAGTATGATGTAACTGTGACGATTAGTATGATGATTAGTATGATGTTAGTGTGACGATTAGTATGATGATTAGTATGATGTTAGGATGATGATTATTGGTAGTGTGTGAATAATATGACGACACTGAAATAATATATGACTTTTTGTTCTACGCCCCTGTCGTCAGTTCGCAGCGGATCTCGGTGCGCCTAATTGAATATCAAATGAACCGTTTATGAAGTAAAGCGTGGCTTACTGGAGCCGCACACTGCTGACACAGTGTTGCACATGTGTGAAGCTAAGATTTAATTAAAGCACCAGTAATGAGCCCTCGCACACTCAATCCTGCGTGCCTTGGATTACATTCTGATAACGTAATCTCTGCGAATTTTTCATAAAACTTGTGACTAAATATTAGCAAATCGAATTTCAGTCCATGTTGGCAGCGAAATCAAATTAATTTTACTTTAAAAAAATGCACCGTTATACTTGGTTGGTATGAGGCTAGCTACCCAAACTGTACAAAGTGGTTCTCTTTGACAATGTGTCCCCCATGTATCAAGGAAGGTTGACAAAAGATGTAGGGCTCATTTTAATTTGAGAATTGAATTTGAATTTGTATTTGTAATTAAACATGCGGCATTGTTAGCTTGGTATAACACGTGTCTGGCTGTGGGTATGCATCTAATTTAAATCTGAAATGTTAATATATCTTTACAACTTAGATAAGATGAGAATATATATTTTAGTGCCATTAAAGTAGTTTAACTTCTTTATCTCCTAATTAAGCTTACTTTAATTTTCTAACCTACATACAGTCCACATTTCAGTATTGCATAGAAACCAAAAAAAGAAGAGAAAAACAAAGGCATATGAGATTATTAGGATTGTGTATCACATTTTATACAAAAATCAACAGGGTAAATAACTTGTTTTTACAACCTATACGACGCACTCATCTCGGCCATACATTTTGATACAAACTGTCGTATACCGTGCGTAGCAGGTCTTTGTTTAAATTACAAATTAAGAAGAAAATAACGGATGTTTTTTCAATGTTTTATGCATTCATCATAACCTTCTAAAGACAGTATCTTGTCGTGCCATATTCTGCCTATGTTGGTTCTTAAGCAATTTTCTTGAGCTGCGAAGAGATATCCATGAGCCGCTTCAAATCCTGGAAGTAGGAAGTTCTTGGGCGGCATTTTGTTCGTCTTTCCAAGATTTTCCCTTCCTAGATATTGCTAAGAAAGGTGCTATGTCTAATTATACATTAAAAAATAACATATAAGTTATCACATAGGTAGTATGCCACGTGAAGTTAAATACTTTTTTATAGAATTTTTATTTTCAAGCCTTGATATTTCATACGAACAATCGTATCATGTATTTGCGTGTCACAAAGAGACAATCAATGTTGGTGTACTTGACATCTAAAATCCAGCTTGCGCAACGGCATTCATATGGCTTCAACGCAACTACCTACACCAAAACACGACTAAAATTCACTATGAGAAAAAATACACACCGATATAATTATATGCATATTAGAATTAAATTTCAAGATTAATTACACGTTTCGGATATCAAACGAACCGTTATATGAGAACTTACATTATTCTTGAAGTTTCGTTGGTGACTTAGCCAACGTTTTCAGGACACCTTTCTGTATGACGATTGAGAATAAAAAGATTCTTATAAGTTACCTCGAACGAAGGGCTCAAGAAATATTTCGCTTCGTTCTCTCCTTTTTTTTTAGGAACCCTGTGCGGGAGGTTCCCCAATTCTTGAAAGTCTTGGGGGTCTATGTCCTCCTGGAAGGGTGCCGCAGAAGTGTTGCTTGAGTTGTTGCTTCTGTCGTGAGGCGCTGCAAGGAAGTGGCGATTGATGTTGGTTTTGAATTGCAAACTTCTATGATCTTCTAGACATTCATCACTCTCTTCATGCATGAATGTAAGTGAACAGTTTTCTTTTTCTCACTCTATAGGTTTCAGTCATTTGAAATTTCGCTTATTTGATCAATCCATTCTTTCCTCAGTCTTCGCCTTCCACCTATACCTTTGACACGTTTTTTAGTTCATCCAGATTCCAGAGTCACAACTTTTTTCATGCTAGACTAATTGTGAACAGCCGCAGATCTTAAATTTGAATGTATAACTGACTAGAAAAGAGCTCTTTTTCACACGATCCGGTCCGGTGCCGGATCGAAAGTCACGTAGTGTTAGTGGACGTATGTTAGCTTACAATCGATCCGGCGTTGTTTGTCCCATACATTTCGCTACCGGATCCGGACTGTGTGAAAAGGAGGTACCAACAGACAATATAAGTATGTACATAGGTTTATATATTATTTGCATGCAAAAAAATGTTGCCAAATTCTTGTCTGGGAACACTAGCGCAGAAGAGTTCTCTGAAGAAAAACAGCGGTGATGCGAGAATGCGGTCGATTGTATAGCACGTTACTTACATTATACTTGGGCACTTATTTAATTTGCGACTGCGAAGAATGGACAATTGTGATTTATTTGCAACTATTACAAGAAGTGTACAAACATAGTAATTAAGTTGTTTTTTTTTATAATTGAATTATTTAGTTATTATTTTTGTTGCAACTATTTGAAACTGAATAATTTATTGTGGAGTAAAATGAACTAGAAAAATCCCCATACAGTATCTAATGTATCTCAAATATTTATTAAGTTAAGAAATTCTTAACAAATTATTCTCAATGAAAAGGGTCATCTGTCTATTTTTGTACATCCTTACACCAAACACAGTTTTTCTTCTGATCCCAAGGGAGAAGGTTCTTAATTATTATAATGAATATATTAAGGAATACGTTGGTTGTAGATGTGAAAAAAACCGTAATTGGAAATGAATTTATGACAATTGTATCTTCAAATTTAAAATAGAAAAAATATATGACGTCAAATGGCCAGATTGCTAGGGAAAGGCTAAGAAATTTGTATTTGCTATTAGTTGCCCGGGACTTTTATTACAGTGAAATTGTGCCCGCAGAGAAGAAATAAAATTTGGAACACCGTGCGAAAGTCGTTTCAAATTATTCCGATATTTAAAAAAATATTTAATAAAAAGAAATGCATACAATTTCTTGTTATTTTTTTGTTCATATACAAATAATATCCTCAAATCTTATAAAATGTAAAAAAAATACTTTTTTATAGCACGTAGCAAATATTCATAGACAAGACATGTTGCATAAAAATGCAAACGCTGTTTTTGATTCGCATGTAACCTTTGAATTTAAATAATAATATGTACGCTCGATTTCGCGCATCATCGTTCTATGTAAATTACAAAACAAATTTTATGTACGGGACGAGATCGCCTGCGTTTTGCGCAACTCGTCCCCGAGTATAAAATAATTCGCACGCCGTAACGCAGTCAACGCGTATTCACTAAAGAACGCTCGTAAAGTGAAAAGGAGGTGCTATCCCATTTTCATGCCACATTTCAATTTTTTTTTTTTAAATCTATATAAATGAGTGATTCAAATAAGGAGCAAAGTACCACAATATTCAATTTTAAAGAAAGTATGCAGTTTGCTTTTATGCCATGGAAAATAATTATATTTAGTGTCTAAATCGCAATCTAAATCTAAGTTGAAAAGATATGTAACATTAGAGATTCACATTATATGCATTTTCACAAACAGGCACGTATAAATTCGCGCTTAAACATGCCGCATGTGGTCCTACAATATAAAAACCCGAATCTCAAATGAACTAATACCCAGCAACTCCTGCCGACCTTCCCTGAAACAGGGGTGACATTGGCAAAGTTAACCATTTATTACAGTATGAGTGGTCAGCCGCATATCAACCTATAAGTCAAGGAACATACACAACAAGTTACATTTTTAATATCAACAAATTATAAAATGTATGGACATCAAAAACCACAGATCACTCAAAAACTAACAGAAAACAAATTCTAATTTTAAAAACCCTAGCCGCCAACATCACAGATTAATTACCATTTCTTTCAGTCCTTTTTTCCCTTTTTTCTTATTAGTTTTTTGCGTATATAAATGGGTACTTGAAATAAGGAGCAAAGTACCACAATATTCAATTTTAAAAGAAGGATCCAGTTTGTTGTTATGCCATGGAAAATAATCATATTTAGTGTAGTATTCAAAATTATTCAAAAATGGCTCTTAGTTCCTGAAAAATCTTTGTACGCTGTAAAAACAGGTTTGAACACCGTGTATTGGATTTTGGAAATTTAAACAGTCACTAAATAACACGCACTGTAAACGATAGATCAAAATGTGTGGCGGATGAGGGTATCGTGTGAGCTTACCCTGAAAAACATTTCCATCTTTCTCATTGAACAATTTAAGCTCGTTTCTCAATTCGACCTCTATAATACTTAGTGCCTTTTTCACAAACCATTCAAATGTTCTCATGAGCTTACAACTACTCAAAGTACTTTAAAACTGAATCATAGAGTTTTACCGAAAATGTGATTTGAAAGTAAAACGCTCTGTAGTGTCGTAAAATTTTCCACACATGGTTTTTGTTAGCGCTACAGTTGATTTTAAACCATATTGTATAGTTAGTGCGGTGTAGGTACTAGAAGCGGATCGCCATTTTACCGAAAATGAGTAGAAAGAAAAACGCTCACTAGAGGCGCTGTTTCAGTTTCAATACATTTTTTGTGAGCAATGAGCTCAAACGTTATGTGTTATCATTGAGTATTAACATAGGGGAGCGGAAACTAAAATACTGAATTGATACATACTTGTTCCCACTTGCGTTCCTCTACTGTCAAACGTTGCAGTGGTGCCCCCAATGTACGGTGGCAACAATTACAAATATGACGCATTAAGGGCCGGTCTTATAAACGAGAGACCAAATATCCGTAAGTATCTCGGCAAGTTACTAACGGATGGACGTTTACCGACTGATCTTACCGATGGTCGTCCTATAAAGCTTTTTTAACCGTCCGTTAGTTCTCAATAATGCACTCGTATTTTCAATGATTTTTTGCGTGCATTCATGAACATACGTCATCCGTTTGCTGTCAAAGACGAAACATAACCTAAAGTTGCTTTTGACAAATACGAAAACGACTAAGACAGCGCAATTTTAATGCATTATCTATCACTTTCGGAAGAAATTATCTTCAACAGGATAGAGCGTAGTAGTCCAATGACACGCAAAACTCACCGAAAAGAAACAATTCTTTGACAGCTGACCTAACCTCAAACCTTAACTAACCGGCCGGCATCTGCCATTAATCGATGGGTCGGCTGTCGGTTAGATCTGTCGGTAACTTTTACGGAAATAAAACAAACGGATTCTTATAAGACGAAACATGTGACGTTTGTATTATATTTTGGTAAATTTGGTACGACATTGAACTAACGGATGTTTATAAGACCGGCCCTTAATATCACAATAGTTATAAAATTAAAATATGAATATACACCTTGAAAATATGAAATATTGACACCAATTTTGGCGATCACAATATTTATAACGCGTGTTATCTGTCAACTCTAGCTATTTCCGGTCTAATCGGCAGCCATTATTTGCCATGTTACCAACATTCAAGATTTTTTTTTCGTTTTGCCGAGTTTTTTTGTACATATGTAAATGCAACTGTGAAGTTATTTGTTCTCTTTCTAACTAATGACCATTTTCGTAAGTAAGCTGAGACAGATACATATGTATATTTTCGTTAAAATAATTTCTAGTCCACAGATATTATAAGTCAATGTGTGTTATAGTTCTGTTCTAGCAGCAGATCGCCTTGGACCGCTTCTTCTTCCTCTCTCCTTTCTTTTTTTCCCGCCTTCCGAGCTCACGTTTTTGGCGCCATTGCAAAAGTCCCAACAAGGATGCGCGCGCGCATGCAAACACTTCAAATAGAATAGTGATACTTTGTCTAGGATGTAATGTAACCCTTTGCCTGCCGTCATTAAAAAAAGATATGCTCTATCCCAGGCAAATGATATTTTAGGCTGAATGACCTATTTTGTACTATCGCAAATAACCGATGGCCGAAAATTTCTGTAGAGGGTATAAAGACTCTCAATTTCAAAAATGACCGTCACATTAAAATTAACAAATCAACGTTATGTTTTTAAAAGTCGACGTCTTTTACTGCTGCTGCTCTATCTCTTGAAATCATGCTTTAGTTGTGAAGTAACGTAAGGGGTACATATAAGGATGATTTCTTGTTCAACGGTGCCTTTGTGTGAGTCACACTTCAAAAGCCCTGTGTCAGCTTGGTTTTTGCTATGGAAAGTATCACATCTGAAGCAAAATCCAGTTTCTGTAAGGCTGAAACACAGGTTTTTTAGTGTAAAGGCAGATATTTTTTTCAGCCCCGCAAGGAGTATATTTGAAAATTAAAGGATGTTTTTGTGTGTTTTCTGAATCAAACCCATTACTTTACAATTTCGACTCTGAATCGTTGACCACTTGACACTAAAAAAAAAACTCATAATATTACCCTGCACGCCACACTTTCTCAACTGTGCTTCGTTCAAATAGTATAAAAATAGTATGGAGAACGTTTGACAGCTAGATCAGCAGTACCCTTAGTACGAGTTGCAAAACTTGAGTAATGTAAAGTTTACGGCAATTATTAAAGAGTGAGTTCCCCCAAAATCTGCCGTTTTTGTTTGTTTGAACTTGATTTTCTTCAACACTTTAACTCTTTTGCTAAAACCACAAAGTGTAAGAAACAAAAACAGCAGATTTTGGGAGAAATCACGCTTTAATATTTTCCGTAAACTTTACTTTTCTCAAGTTTTGCAACTTGTACTAAGGGTACAGTTGATCCCGTGAATGTTCTATAGCTTTCTATCTTCCTATATGACTGGCTATAATATGAGTATTTGATACTGCTGGGCCTGACTTTGGGAGTCAACGGGTTAATCAATACGATCTACATAGCTTGTACTTACAAAATGGCGTCCTCGCTTGTATCAATGGTAGCCCAGCACTATTTGGTTTCGACCTTCCTTTGACACATCAAGTCCACGCTATCTCTCATGTGAAGAAACAGCCACTTCACCAAACAAACGAACGCACTCGTACATAGACCAATCTGAAAAAGGAAATAAAAACTTAAACCAAGTAGTAATGCATCTCAGATTTGACCTCCCGAATCTTGGGTTGTATTCAATAACAAACCTGATTTACTTGGTGAAGTTTTTTTTTTGCAAATCATATCTCAAGAGCCCTCTACATGCTTGTTAGTCGCTACATACTTATAGGTATGAGATTGTCAATTCATCGAATAGCATTTAAAGTTTTCATCATGATCATCTTCATCATCATACTTTACGCTTAAGAAGCCCATCGTAGACGTGGGCGAAATGTCCGGAAGCTCCAGCTCCCATAGACCACTGCAACAGATCCCAGAAAACATCTCTGCAGCATCAAATAGCATTTTGTTTTTTTTTTCGCTTCTCTATAAAACGAACCCCCTTTCGATTACGATTCCTTTAAGGCTTGGTGAAATTTAGTGACTTCTTTGTGAGAATAAAAACCAAATTTAATGAATAGAAGATAAGTTCTGAATTGGTATTCAATTATTATAAAATATCTCACATACGCACGCACATAAGGGTAAGTTGGACAACGAATATGGGCAAAATTTCGGCAACTGTCATCCACATTCAAGTACGGCATTATTCAAAACGAATTACCTCATTATAATAACGAGACTTCATTAAAATACACGTCGGCGGACAGATTGTTTTCGTCACACAGCTAGTCTTTTCAGATACGCTTGCCCAATTAAACAATTAAGCATTTTGAGATGTTGCTGGCAGAATAAAGATGTAAGGAGGGCAACTCGTGGTGTATTTGGAACAGCGAGCTGTTACTGCGCAGACATCACGGAATCCGATACAATTCTCCGACACGACCGATGCATTTCAAAATTAAATATGTTTCGCAATGTTGCAGGTATTCCTCCAGCGAATATTCGAGGCAAAATTTATAATTCACCGCTGCAACACTCACTGGCGAGCTGTTTGCGCGAATTGTGATAAACAATGATCGGTTGATTTTTCTTCTCATCTGACTTTTTCCGGTGTCTGAAAGACCAGATATTCATTGTAGAAATATGTGCATATATTGTGTTTATAGGTAATCTGAAGCTTACTACCATTGAAAATGAGTTAAAAACTTCTCCGGGATCTTTTTTTTGTTAGTAAGTACTTACGGTAAATTATTTTTTCAGTCAATCTTTTCTTTTCATACAATATATGTTCAGCAAAATAAATTTCTTCGATTTTGATTGACTGGAGTAGATCCCGAAGGATGACTAGGGTATTTGTATCTTTAGGAGGCCCAATATCATATTAAGTTCTTATTGGCCATCTTTCTTGGCTATCCACCTGACGGTTGGGAAGTTTTTAACAAATCTTTATGTCTATGTCAAATTACTTAAGATCTTTTCGGTGCTATTTACAATTCTCGGTGGACCTACAGCGGGATACAGTTTATTTTAAACATTGATTTCAAATCAATAAACCGTTATTCGATACACTGACATTTGTAAATCAAACTGTTACGAAAATAATAATAAAATGATACGCTGCAAAAGTGACAGTATCTCAATGAAAAGATCTACAATTGCAAACACATTATGACATGATATTTAAAACACAAAGTGCCGGGTCATTTTTGCAAAAAATGACTTTCTCATTTTTGTACTTTTTAAATTGAAGAAATCTCCTGTGTGCACTTTCACACAGACAGTATTTTAAACTTTGTATGTACTTTAAGATTTTTTCTTTTATTTTTTTCGAAGATACAGAGTAACTATTCGTTCAATCTGTATTTTCTGGTGCAACAGTTCTTCTTGCATGTTCAGAGTCGCACCCATATTCACAAGCACTAAGCACGTACATTTTGTACCATCTTACAGCGTATACTGAGTGCGGTGGCGGTTCTCAAAATGGCGTTTATACAATATTCACCCTCAGATGTTGATTAAAATTAACTCCCATATCTCGGATGTTTATGAAAGAAAAAAAAAGGATATGGGTCCATAATATATGAATGGTGGGCTACAACAATGAATGTCATTATTCAATTGTAAAAGTGAATAATCCATGAGTGCTCCGACTACCAAAAAAAGTGTAGAGAAGAAAAATCAGAGGAAAGCGTGGAATGGGAATACCGAGGATGAAATGGATGGACCAAACCTGCAGAGTGAGAATAAAGAAAAGTTTCTATGAGGAAACTTATGAATGTTGAAGAGATGAAAGAGGACAGAAAAAAATGTAGACGCATCTGCGGAGGTACCGGTTACCCCTAGTGGAACATCAGAAGAATGCAGTACAGTACAGCCCTTGAGGTAGCTTGAGCAAGTAAAATGTACCCGAGAAACAAAAAACAGTCATCCAATTTGTAGGAAACTTAAGAGAGACAGCGTTAGAAGTAGCTGATCATAAAATCAAGTCCTACACCGCGCTGTCGTTCCAATGATGATGATTGAAGACTAATAAATCGGTAAGAGGTCCACTGGGTAAAATAATTTGAAAACGACTGCAGTACGGTGTTAATGCTCATTAAGGAATCGCTAGTACATCAGGCGAGCTCGCGTGCTGGGGGCTCCTCTCGACTACAAAGTGACTGATAAATTGTGAAGTCCCTCGTTACTTACATGGCTTAGGAAACTAGACGCCGCGGGTGACCATCTCGCTGTATTGATCTGAAATTAAAACAAAGCATATACATTATTCAGCTGGTTGATAAAGTTGTCGTACACGATGAGCTTTACAAGCTGGAAATGAACTGATAAGAATTATTCCTGGGCTGGAAGTCTCATCCCCACGGTAATTCTTACCCATCGAATATCGGTTATATCTGTTCACTTGCGGCCATCTTGGATTGGCAGGTCTTTATACAAATATTACCGATGTTAGGTAGGTGAAAAATACCGTGGTGATGAGACTTCCAGGGCTGATGCGGGTAAAATTTGGGGAAAAACGCCACGCAACTGAACTGCACATACGAGTACAGTGCAACTACTTATCGCATTGTCCCCCAAGGAGATGCATCTGGCGTGTACAAACTTATTAATTTGTACACGTAAGTCGACACTTCTTCAAGTGAAAGGGCTCCCAGCTGCTGAGGGGGCTGGTTCTCATTTCTTGCGAAGGCCGGTATTTGAAATGAACACCCAAACGGGAAATATTTTCTGAATCCCTTGGCGGGGATCGAACCCTAGCTCTAGGCATGGAATGCAAAAATTTCACCAACTGAGCTATCAACCGGATTTTAAAAGTAAAAAAGGCTGGATCCACCAAAAACACAATATAATAATAAAATATAAAAAATTAAATGGATACAAATAAAATAAAACGTATTGTCTCAGTTATATTTGGCAAAGAGAAGGAATACATTATTATTTTTAAGCTCATATTGCGTTGCATTTCTTGCATACAAATTAAACTTTTTGGCTGCAAGATTGTAAAAAGACATATGAGTTGTGTAGAATCATAAACGGCTATCTAGGATATTTAGGAAAATACAATAAATATATGGAAATGATGAGAAAAAGATGTCCTGTGTTTCCATATATTTATCCCAATTAGAAACAATCCTAGATTACCGCATTTGATTCCATACGAATATTATGCATTTTTATTACTTTATGTTATGACATAAAACGTCCTTGGCAATGAAATCAAACATGGCCGTCTAACATTGACGGTTTTTTTTCTTATTAGTAACTATCAATTCTTTTTTAATGTATGGAAAAACCAAAAATTAATAATGGAATGCTTTTTGAATTCCTCAATTTGATTGTTAATTAAAAAAAAAAACAAATTGATTGTATCTCAACTTGACAATTTCATAAGTAAAAGCGGTTTAAACAAAAAAAGAACAGTACAATTACAAACAATATACGGTTGATATACGATTCATATACTTTGTATGATTTGTGTATTAACACTGTGAAAATTAATATTAATTGAAAGTTCTTACCTGAAGATGATCGACTAATCGAAAACATTTGTATTTATTAATTTAAATAAAATTAATATTAGTGTGAAAAGAAAACAGTGTTTCATTAGAATTTTTATAAAGTGTAGTAGAAATCGATTCATATACCTTTTACCGGAGCCCGGTCACCACAAGTCCATTTAGCCTTACAGCAACTGAGTCCTGTTTGAGAATTGGCGCTTTCTATTCTATATATATTTTTTTCTGGTTCTCTGTAGCACATTTATGCATATCTTCTGAATTTACCAACATACCGAATCGAGAGATATTTTCAAAGGTTTTTCTTTATGAGAAGAATAAAAAATATAAAGAAGGTATAAACGTAAAAAACCATGACATTAAAATAATCACAAGTCGCTTGAGAAGTTAAAATTATTTTTTGACATTATTCTGAGACACAAAAAACTATTTTTGTAACCATGCCCGTTGACACAGAAAGAATATAGAAACAATGTCGATGTCTAGGTTAAGACTATTCATTCTTTTTTATGAAGGAGACACGCGTATTAACATATTACATTCATTTAATTTGAATATTTTGGACCGGTCCGTAGTCCGTAGTGGCAACACTTCGGACTCGTAAATGGAAGGTTGTGGATTCGGATCCCGGCGGAGCACAAAAATATACCATTTATTTTTCGAATGTGCTCTTCGCTGGGTTGAAAAATTCATAAACCTTTACAAATGACCGGTCACCAAAGGTCCATCCAGCCTTACAGCAACTGGGTCTTGCTTGAGTATTGGCGCTTTGTAGCGACGACCAAGCTCGTACACCTCTGAGGCACTACAACAAGTGTCATAGACCCCTAGAGTCTTTAGAATCTAGGGAGTCTCCCGCACAGGATCTCTTAAAAAATATATATATATATATATATCTTAACTCGAATCGCGCACAACAAAAAAATATTTGATAACTAAGAAAAACGCAAACAAAAGAAACGTCAAAATAAGTTTGTCTGCTTGTCAAATTGTATGAAGACTTTCAAAGATACATTTCCAGGAATGAGAACAAAAAAATCCTTTAATTCATGAAGTTCGTTACTACCTTAAATTCCAACTTCTTCTTCTTATGTCTCTTCAGAGAAGATTGGCCATCATCTTTGCAATTTGTAACTTCGATGCTGCTGCATAAAAAAAGGATATTGTGTTTTGGCCAAAGCACTATCTCATGTTATTCACCAAAATATTTTCCTTCGACAATTCTTCCCGGCATGATGAGTTCTACGAGCGAATGTTTCTCAATTTTCATTACATCGTCAAAATAAACCAATTTTGGCCTTTTGACTGACATCATCTCCTTTATTCATAAAAAAAGGTTTTAATTTTTAATTCGGTTTAGAGTCACTAACGTCGCGTCGTACAAAAAATAAACTATAAGCCTAAATTTAAGTTTAACAAATTTAATAAATTAGGCGACTGGAGTTTCGCTATGATATTCATACTGAAAAGAACCTAACTTAAATTTAAAAAAATAAAAAAAAATTTAGTAACTATTTGTACTATTTTACACGGGATATTTTGTGTCAAAAAAAAACGCAAAATTCGAGAAATCACATTTTTTCAAATTTAATACAGGTAAATATTCATTTATCATATTTAATTTGGATGTTTTATAGAAACTAATGCCTTTATGTAAATTTTTACTGTATCAATACGACTCCGACCAAACGTTGTTAAACCCGTTCTTAGTATGATATTATATGTTCAGAGTATGCTGTTTTTAAATAAAGTAATTACTTTTTAACATTACTTAATTAAAGTCCAATAGTATCTGATATTATTTATTATATTATAGCGGACAGCTCGTACTTACACAAATCATTCGCAATCTCTTAAGCGTTGTTTGGAATTTGTTAGCAAACCTAAAATGAAATTCGTACAAGAGACTGTTGCAACGCTGAAATTAATTCTTTATTTATTGCAAATAATAATCGTACCCATACCGCGTCAGGTTTTTTGCTATCACCAGTGACGTATGAAAATGACGGCAAAGAATCCAAGCATCTTTCCAACTAGATTTACGTATTTCCCAATCATTTGCCTCGTTCTTATAGATCATGGACCCAGCTGTTGATTAAGAGTTTAAGGCTTACACGGCCGGCTGATGATGCTGGAGAGATGTTTTCCGGGGTCTATGGGAGCTGGAGCTTCTGGACGTGCCGCTCATGTCTACGATGGGCTTCTTCAGAGTGAAGTGTGATTCACAGTTTTCATCAAGATCATCTTCATCATCACACTTACCGCTGAAGAAGCCCGTCGTAGACATGGGCGAAACGTCCGGAAGCTCCAGCTTCCATAGACCACGGCAACAAAACATCTTTCAAGCACCACCTGTTGATTTTTTCTGGGACTTCCTTAATATTCCAACCAAAATTGTTTTCACTAAAAGCTGGATAGTCTAAATATGAATAAAAAAAAAAATAGCTGCATGGCAACAAAAATAGACAAACAATACATTTTTGCAAATGTAACAACTGACAGTATTGAAAACAATGCGGGCTAAGCGGAAGAAATTATTGACTTATTTTCCTGTATTTTCTTTTAAAATTTAAATACTTAATTGTCAATACACTAACATGCCACTGGCAATGTAACGTAGTAGCTCAACCACAGCGTTTTACTGGTCAGTAGGCTAGTGGTTAATGCCACGGATTCGTAATCCGAAAGTCGTGAGTTTTATTCCCGGCAGAGCACAAAAAAATATTGACATTTTCAAATATGCTCTTCGCTGGGTTGAGAAATTTATTTGCTTTAAAAAAATCGATCACCAAAGGTCCATCTAGACTTATAGAAAATGGGTCTCGGTTGAAGAATTGGCGCTTTCTACTTTTTAAGACTAAGTTCGCAGAAAGCAATTGAAGTGTGATTCACCCAAAAATAGCGCTCACAAAATAAATCATCCTAATATCTACATATACTGTAAATACGAATAGAAAGCAAGACTTTACTATTGGCGGTCATCATCATCATCATAATTGGCACGACAACCCGGGGTGGGTCTTGGCCTCCCTCAGCAACCGCTGCCAGCGCTATCTATCCAACGTCTTCCTCCTCCAGTCCCACACTCCTACTGCACGGCAATCCGCCACCACTCCATCCAGCCATCTTGAACGTGGTCTTCCTACTGTCCGGCGTCCCTCTGGGTTCGTCATGGTTGAGGATCCCAGAAAGGATTAAATTTAAGCTGGGCCTCACGGTACACAAAGCGCTGCATGGAGTGGCGCCAGAGTACTTGCAGGAGCTGATACTACCGAGGAGTCTGAGCGAGAGGAGGCTCACTTTGCGATCTGCTGACAGTGCTCTTACATCTATCAGCACTCAATACAGAAAAAGAAGTACAGTGTTCGAAGACCGCGCTTTCGCCGTTGCGGGACCGTCCACTTGGAACCAGCTGCCTCCTGAAGTGAGCGCCAAGGAAGGGATCGAGAGCTTCAAGAAGGGAATGAAGACCCATTTCTTCACCGCCGCGTCAAGCCTGAAAGCGCTCTTGCAGTGACAGTACGCTGCCTTAGTTCTTGTTTATCGTATACGCCATTGAGAAAATTTTACATGAGCAATGTTTGCATGTGTACTGGACCAATTTGTATTATAAAAACAAGAAATTTATTTAAAAAATATTTAAAACAACTTTCACATTATCGAGTTTTACGATTTTTCTTAGTTCAGATTGTGTAGAATTTGATTCATAAGACAACTGCATGAAAAAGTCATATTTGACAAGATTGGCGTATACGATAAACAAGAACTGGGGAAGCGAGTAGTCACGAAACGGCGCTATAAAAATCATCATCATCATCATCATCATTGGCGGTGTTGAAGCATATTTTGGAAAACGCAAGGATTGAGTTTACATTTGAAATTGTTTACTTGAGGTAATGTAAAGGTAATTGGACTCACCTCAGGTTTCACCTAAGCTTTTCCATTAATTAAAATTTCAGTGGTGTTTTTTCCGGTCTGTGCGGTGCAAACCAACTTCGATAAGAAGACTGACGTTGTGTACATATTTGTTAACGAGTTATACGGGTTTCCAATTTTTCCACCGTGCACTGAAAACAGTACATAAATGCCGGAAAGAATAATTTAACCTTTGCCATGAAAAAATAATAACTGAGTAGTATAGAACCAAAGGTGGCAATTTATGGTATGATTTTCATATTTTCAAATTGGTAATATTTAGAAGAAAGCTGGATGAAAGGCATGTAACATGTGAAGTCGTAAAAAAATATGGAAAAATGTAATTGCAATCAAATGAATTAGATTAATTTATTATTGATTTCGAAATTATCTCTTTTGACAACGTTTTTTCGTAATTTAAGTGCTTTGTACAGCTTTTTAACCTCTGAATATATACTTAAGTACAATAAAAAATGATAAATTAAAGAAAAAAGAAAATGCTTTTGATTTAAAGTTATTTTTAACTTGGAATACTGCATTATTTCACTTTTCATGTTTAAAAAAAACTATCGTTTTTCGTCCTCAGACTATCATCATTCGTTATTTCGTTTGTGATTTTTGTTGATGAAAAAAAATGCGACTGATAAAAAGTGCTACGTTTTACAAAACTTGATTTTCCATTGAAATAATAAGGAGGTTTCACATTGTTTATACATAAATCATGATCTATAATCAAAGTTACAAATATATATTACACTTAAGATTCAAATTAAATGCAATTCCACAAGCAGACACTTCGACTGCTCCAAGGAAAAAGGAAGTAGCTCCGAAATTTAGTTTTTGTACTTATTTCCATTTCTGAAGGTAACAAATCATTATCTTCACTCCAAGATGACAGCCGTGTCTCTATCTCTTTTAAATTCGTTAATAAATGAATGTAAAAAATAGTTTATGCATTGTACTCCATGGAATAAATAACATTCAATTGGCTTTCCTGCAAAACTATATTTTTTTACCTAGTGCTGTCTTCCTTGGAGCAGTCGACTTATAAGTTCGCTCTTACACATGACGCATGTGGACTTACAACATAAAAACCCAATCTCAAATGAACATAAGCCCTGCAACTCCTGCCGACTTTCCCTGAAATAGGGGTGACTTCATCAGCCATATAAATAATTCTTTAAATTGGAAATTAAGTACAGGCGTTAATCATGGGAAAAGTCTCGGAAAAACGATTCATCCGATAAATATAGGAATTCGCTCCCCCAGTTCTTGTTTACCGTATACGCCAATCTTGTCAAATATGACTTTTTCATGCAGTTGTCTTAAGAATCAAATTCTACACAATCTGAGCTAAGAAAAACCGTAAAACTCGATAATGTGAGAGTTTTTAAAAATATTTTTTAAATAAATTTATTGTTTTCATGACACATTGGTCCAGTACACATGCAAACATTGCTCATGTAAAATTTTCTCAATGGCGTATACATACGGTAAACAAGAACTAAGGCAGTGAATTGTCTATAGAGTCTACATAAGGGTAGGCAAGATCTAGACGGACTTAAGGCTGAAACATTATCTTTCCTCAGAGGCGCATTTCTCTTCTTGTTAGTGGATTGACAGCTATGCTGGTAGAATGATCGGCTGAGGATTTTTTATAATGGAATTCCATCGGGACTTGAAAGCCACCTTGAGTTATTTGTACCTGGGGATCTATAACGCCTAAGAAGCTACCGCAGTGGTCTATGGTTCTAGAAACAGCTTGCTGGATGATCACAAAAAATACTTCACTAAGTCGACTAGAAGGGTGAATCTTCTCTTTTTCTAAATGGTTAATTCCTGTGAAGCAATCACTTAAGTTTTACTTATTTATTTGAAAAGACACAAACAGAAAATTTACAAGAATTTTTACAAGACAAATCATGATACAAAATAAAATATGTAAAATATCAATGGTGCAAATTTGTAAAGATTTTAGAGTAAAAATAAAAGATTCTTACCTAGTAAAAAAAGTTATGGAAAACGCTGAGTTCTTTCTTTCTACTATCGTATATATTTGGCTCCGGTCAAACGTTTTACCAATATATGTGTGCGTCATCCTCGTAGAGTTTTCATTTAAAATTAATCAGAATTTTCATCATTTTAATTTAGTCCTAAAAGCTTTGAAATTCTAGTTTAAATAAACACCAAAACAATAGATTCCGTAAAGCATTAAAATATTGTTTTGGCTGAAAACCTCAATTAGATATTTCACTTTTAAATTTGTAAATAATAAGTACGAATATTGAAACATAATATTATTTTTAATATGGTGAGATAAGATTGGACTACATTATGTGAATAATATTTTTGTCAACGTAAACAACATATCCGAATAATGCAGGTAAGTATAGAATAATATTTGTATTCATAAACCAGTAATTCTTATCTCATGTCTTATTTTGACAGGAGACATGTCGCATGCAGTGTATGGAAGTGAAGCATGGACGGCAAGTGATACAGAAATGAATGAAGTAATTTAAATATAAATAAAAATGTGAGAATAATAATGACAGTTATGGATTGTCTTGGAAGGTATAATCAAAGAAAACGGATGTGTGGACGGTGAGTGATAAAATGAAGTAACCTTGTCATGAAAAAACTGATTTATTAAATCATTCTCACTCAAAAAAATAATTGATGATAAAGGTTCGATAATGAATAGAAGTCTTTAGCAAATGAGAAAGAAAATGAAGAAGTATTTGTTGAACGCTGTTTTATTGTGAATTCCATCTTAGGAGCACTCCGTTAGCTTTGTGCCAAGATAAGCTGCAAGAATGGATGTTCCTTAGAAGAACTCAAATTTATATATTCACCCGTGTCCTAGATGTCTAAGATTCGATCCCCACCGAGAGTGTCAGAGATGGTTTTCAATTTTGGTGGTTGGTTATTTCAAACCCAAAATAAAAATACCGACAAGGCTTACTCAGCCCTTACAAGATGAGTAAAAGCCCCCTCTAGAACTGGGACCCTCACTTTTATGGTCTGGCTGCTCTTAGCATTGTAAGTCGGACCGGTCCGTAGTCTAGTGGTAAACACTTCTGACTCGTACATGGAAGGTTGTGGGTTCGAATCCTGGTGGAGCACAAAAAAAATACAATTTATGTTTTCAAATATATTCTTCGCTGGGTGAAAAATTCATATACTCGTACCTTTACCAAAGACCGATTACTAAAGGTCCATCCAGCCTTACAGTTTGCTTGAGAATTAGCGCTTTCTACAGCGACGACCAAGCTTACAGAAGGCTCTTGGGGTGTAAAACACACAAAATAGCGCTCACCAAATAAATCATCCTGATATTATTATTATTAAGTCTATTAGTAAAGCCTCTGACCACCCATTATTGAAATGACGACAGAGTTAGAGCTTGTTCCCACTTGTCGGGTGTCGGATCCGTATATTAATCGGAGGTTCCAGTGGCAGAACATTATGTATGGAGCTATTCACACTTGTCGGAAACCGATTTTGTCCGAAATGTTCTGCAACTGGAACCTCCGATGAATATACGGATCCGACACCCGACAAGTGGGATCGAGCTCTTACAGTTACATAATCGTGATCACTGTATTAGTGTTGTTTTCTTTACATAATGTCATTATTATTGCGCGGGAATATATTTTTGATATGTTGTTCACCTCTTTACCATGGCGGGTAAATCCATTTTTGTATTGTCCAAAGATAACAATCAATAAATATATTGTTATCAGAAATTACGCCTCGAGGTCCCAAAGTAAATACAGACCACGAGTTATTATCGACAATCTCTCAAAATATTTTAAAATCCGTGACCTAAAGGACCGTGAAGGGACAAGACTGGATTTTTTGAACACCGGTTACTCTAGATTTTTTTTTTAAATTTACCTTTTAAAAAAAGTTCGTTTATCTGAGGTAACAAATAATATCGTACACCTAGTAAGATAAATACAATTTTTGGTAATATTGTGTTATTTTAGACAAAAGTTTCCCTTGGTCAAGGAGTATTCAATAAAAATTGAAAATATAAAATAATATGCTCAAATTTCCTTAACTTATAGGTTGATATTAGGCTGACCACTCATACTATAAAAGATGGTTCACTTTGCCAATGTCACCCCTGTTTCAGGGAAGGTCAGCAAGAGTTGCATAGCTTATATTCATTTGAGATTGGGTTTTTCTATTGTAGGTCCACATGCGGCATATATGTTATACGTGTATGTTTGTAGGAATACATTCAATATGAATCTTTAATCTAATCTAATCTAGTGACAGTGTATGACAATAGATTGACAGTGGTTGGCATCGTCGATATAACAAAGAGCTCAATGACTTCTACGAAGAGCATCTAAAAAAATACTAAAAATTATTGATTGTGTACAACATCCAATAAATATGTTTAAAGTTTTCATATTCGTTTTCCTCTTTTTCTCAGTTAAGCCACTACGGTTCTCAGTTCCTTTTTTTGTATCAACAATTCATTTATCAAAATCTGAGATAAATTTAATCTGCAATCATTAATAATGCAATGGATTAAGACTGAATAACAGTCAGCTAGTCAAACACTCCAGCATCCACAAGTATATAACTATCCTGCAAACTCAATCACAGTGTATTACCCAAAAGTGCATTAAAACGGATACTCTCCCTAGAGGTTCTCGTTCAGTTGTTATGCATTTTTAGTCCACGCTTTAGTTGAGTTTAAGCTTAGTTTGTACTTGGAGTATATCAAGAAGCTAATGGCACTCCCCCCCCTCAGGATTTTGTATAGGGGGGTTTCCCCATTCTCTCCCACACCCACAGATACCTACAAGCTGCGGTTCACTCTCACTGCGACGGCCTTGCGCTGCCCTGAATACCAACGCGGCTATGCATAGACAGACATCACCTCCGGATTAAAGAGAATTTCATAGAAAACGTTAAATAATTAGCTCAAATTAAAATGTAGGATTTGTCTGTGAATATCCGCACGGTTATGCAGAGAGACAGATTAACTCGAAATTGCATTAATTTCATATAAACTTTTCATTACTTGGAATGCATTAAAATTTTGATTTTAAATACCAACGAGTCTATGCGCAGAAAGATAACAAATTCAGATTAAAAAGATTTGGTTCAATTTTTTTTAAAAGAATCACAGATTAAAATTTCAAATTTGTCTGTGAATATTCGCATGGTTATGCAGAAAGAAAGACTAACTCAAAATTAAAGAACATTTCGTATAAACTTTTTTAATTGGACTAGATTAAAATTTAGATTTACGCTATGAATATTCCTTTCCATATTTTATTTAAAATAAAAAATAATAGCCAAATGATGATTTGTCAAATATTTACAAAAAAAAACATTTTTTTCTTTATAAGTAAATACCACAGATCACGTAAATACTAACAAATAATGTTATCAGTTTTATACAAGGAGGCTTTATAAAAAAAAAATATTTACACTGTGTTTACTTGGCTTATTTTCTGGAAAATGTAAAATAAATATTTGATACCTACTCATTTTTAGACGCCTACAAGCGTTGAATGTAAAAAGATATGTTTTGCAAAGTATTATAAGGAAAATATACTTCAATAAAACGAATGTCAATAATATTTTAAAAAACACAGACAAATTTCATCGAGTATAAAATTGTAGGAAGAAAGAAGTCTTCTTGTGCTCCAAGTTTTATATGAAAATGGGATAGCGCCTCTATAGCTTCAGAAATCTATAGCTTCGGAAATCAGAAATATCAGAAATAAAAAATATTCGTATTCGTAACCTAAGCTATCGGATATCAGAAATAAAAAATATCCGTATCGTAACCGAAAGCGTTATAAAAGTTTCGGATACGATTGAATAATGAAATAAAAATCGCGAATGTTATATTGTTTTTGCATTTTTAAGTGAATCGCCATAATAATCAATCATATTACTGATTGGACAACCCAATGATAACCTATAAATAAAGTCCAGCTTATATTCTTATTACTTTCACAATTCTTAAAAATCTCAAACCCGTAACCGAAACCATCCGAAACTAGCGGATATATGAAATAATTTCATGTCTATATCCGTATCCGAAACTGAATTAATATGATTATAATATCCGTATTCATATCGACGGTAAAAAGGAAGTTTTGGCGGAAAGCGGCGTTTAGGTCAAAAATGAATTATAAATGCTATCCTACTTAAAAATTTTCGCTCTTTCTAATGCGCTAAATCCCATGGCTCCACGATGATTTTTCTGCTGTTTATGTCCAAGCAAACAACTGCGTTTTCGGAGTATGGTTTTGGTGTAACTGACAAGATGTTGGTCTTTTTTGTCCTAAAGGCGCTTGTGACATAAAAAAAATCATAAAATATCGTATAACCACATTAATAGGAATGCCAATAAATGCCTTTATTTTTTTTTAATTTTAGAGCTGTTTTTATTTTAACGATATGTTAAAAAATAAAATAAAAGTTATGGCATTTTTCTGCAATCTCTAACTTTAAACTGCTCTCCTGAACAATTTAGTTTTTGTCGCTTATGCACTACTTCCTTTTAACCGTCGATATCCATATCCAAGATTAAGTATCCATAACATCTCCAATGTAAGTAAGTATTAAGAGTGTTATCTCTACGTATAGAGTACGAACTCACGCAGATGAAAATTTTGTTGAAATTTGCATTCACTCTGCACATTTGTAATGCATTTTATGTAAGACTAACAGATGCAATTTATGCAAATTGAAAAGCACAATTATTTCATGCAGTGCATTTCTCTAGGAGATAAGTTGGAAGTCTGCCGCTGAGGACAGGAGGAGCTGGAAACGAGTTGGAATTGTAATTTGGTGCTATTGTAATTTCATACATTTTTCTACTTACGCGATCGAGGGAAGTTTCTGTAAATGCTGTATACTAGGAATAAGTTTTGGATCGGGATCTACGGGCCCTTGCAGTGAGTCCACAAAAGACATTTTAAAAATCGACGTAATATCCCATACATTTATCAACCAATCAAATACAATTTATTTCATCATCATTGAAGATACAATCTGTATCATTTTATCCATTCGATCATCGTTGCGAGCAAGGTTCTTTAAAAAAATGTTAACAAATCGAGAGGTGGTGAAAAAGTCGTACGTGCTTGAGAAATGATTAAAAAATACCTCGGCCAACGATGATTTGGAATGATTGCAAAACTTAGAATTAAAATACCAGAAGCGAGGACTCTGCAACTCACAAGTGTGTGCACATGGAATTTTTTCGTATTGTGTTTTTTTTTAAATAAATATTATGTACAATGTACATGCTCCTGTACCTACTTGAGAAATAAAGAGTATGGGATTCCAGTAAACCGAATATAAAACATGTCTATAAACTCCCCTCAATCGCGTAAAAATGAACAATGTAAGGAAGAGACGATAGCATTCCTAGTGAATAATAATAACAATAATAATAGTAATAATTGTTTATTCCAGCTTAGTCATGCGGAGGGTGCAATACATGACCAGTCATAAAAAAAAATACATCAATAGAAAAGTACATGAAAAAAATATATAAAAATGCAGAAAATACAAAAATCCAGAAATACACAAAAGTAGAAATATATGAAAAAAAAAACTATATATCTAATTAAACAGATAGAATCGAAAGGTAAAGAGAATACGTCATGTACATAGGAATAGCAAGAACATATTACACAGGGAAGAAAAGGCTAGGTAAGCTTTAGGTTCCTTGCCCAATGACGCCATATGCCCAACTCCCATTTCAGGCCTCTGATTGCTGCGATCAGAGAGTTTTCGCTGGATTATATTCTCTCTCTGAACCCAGCAATTCGGGTCGCAGCAACCCATTCTAGGAGGGTGCATGATTTAGTATAAATACATTTTTTAGATTTACGCAAACGAGGAGAGTTTACATAATTTTTTGTACTCAAGGCACCGATGGTAATGAAGTGATCTGCTTTGGGAGTAACTAAGCTGCACATATCGAGAAACATTTTACCGAGTTGTGTGTGAACCTATTTATTATCACTGGTAGGAGGATAGCCATACTTATTACAAATATAGTGCAATATAAGCTATTGTACAGCGTTCACCATGAAGGATTCGAATGTGGTGTGATTTATTTTTACAGATAAAGGAGCCAGCCGTACGCCAGCCACTTCACTAGAAGAAAATTTGCCTGCTCCCACGGGGGTAGGTTCTCATTTCTTGTGAATTCAGAGAAAACCTTTTCAGGTGCTATAATTAGGGGTGTGAAATAGATACCGAAACGAGAAATTATTTCACCCTTGGTGCGGATCCCTGTGTCTTCAAAATGGCAAATAATATGTACTCCAAGTAAATAACTTTACGCTAAACTCAACCGTAGCGTTATTTCTCATAATATGTGGAAACTGAAATCATCCCTCTAGTAATAATTAATGGTTCTATACATTTTTGGAAAGCGCTATAGTGCGTTATACTGTATCTCTCTAGCATAATATTGCGTAAACAGAAAAAAATATATATGACATCTTAACACATCCTAGAGGCGCTGTTGGATGTCGTTTACATTTGTTTCTGTTTACAGCGTGGTTGAGTATATTATTTGCAGTCTTTTATACTTACAGCACTTGCTCGTTTAGCTGACTGTCTGACTGACTGCTTTACTTATTCTGCTGGCTTAGCTACGAGCGGCCAGTATGTGATACCTTGGCCCAGATTTAGTAGTTTTTTTACTGTTTTTAATCCGACATAACATAATGACTGGTCGACAGCGTTAGAGATGGAAGCGTGGGCTAGGGAATGTAGATAATTCTGGGTGATACAATTATTTGTATCACGTATTTATCACGTGAAAGATCAGATACATAATCAGAATAACGAATAATTATATTTATAGATTTGTGACTTGCCACGGTCTGGTTATGAGGGAAAAGACATACAAATATTTTCTATTTCAATTGGTTGCTACGGCTTGTCACATAGGTAGATAAATGACGATTTCCCGTTAAGTACATTTTTTTTCTTCTTTAGTTGGGGTCTCGTAAACATGGCGGCGCGTAAACAGCTGCTCACTTTGTACGGAAAACATACATAAGTACTACTATCAGCTGTTTAAGCGCCGTCATGTTAAAGTAAAGATACAAAAGAATGAGATGAGATGATTTGGACAAATCATACAAAGTGTGTGTACAGAGAAAATGTGAAAATAAAAAGAAGAAAAGAAATACCGAAGAAAGTATGGCTGGATCAGATTGGGGAAATTGTGAAAGAATATGATGTACAAAGCGTATGTAAAAGAAGGAAATGTTTGACAAAGGTGATGGATATGAATGCATTGAAAGAGGTATGCAGGAATAGGAAAAAAATGAGGCAAAAGGCTCTGCCCACCTTTAGCAGAATGGCGACAGAGTCACAGATATTTTTATCGCTTTTTACCTTCAAATGTGTAGATACATTTATTTACCAACGACCGATGAATGGATTGATCAGATAAGTGAGATTGCGAATGAATGGAATCTACAGAGTGAAAACAAGAGAAGAGCGTGCATGAAAAGAGTGATGAAACTAGATGAGATGAAAGAAGTATGCAAGGACAGAGTCAAGTGAAGGCACTTGTGTTGCGGTACCGGCCACCCCTAGAGGAATGGCGGCAGGATACAAGACAAGACCAATGGTTTAGTCCCAGCAGACCCAGTTGCGCAAATCCATCCTCATACCCGTTCCGTATTTACTCGTACACTTCTATCCGGGGAAGCGTATCACAGAACGCTCATGCAATGCTTTAATTTTTTCAGCGGCGGAAGGCCTTCCCGATGGTCATGACCCGACCCAGCAGTGATTCTAGCTCTACCTGGTATTTTTTCTATATTATTTATTCCCATCTTATCCATCACTAGTCGCAATATTGGAAACAACTTTACCTACTGTCGCACTGACCGCTATCACCGATCTGGTTTATTATGGGTAATGCGCGCCTCTAACATAATCTTACTGCTACTTGTACTTGTACTTGTCTACTTGCTACTGTCATGTGTCAACCGAGTATTATTCAATCATGCGCATGCTCTGCAATTATTTCTGGACAAGACAATGTATGTATGTACTTATCCGGTTACAAATTACAGCACTAGGAAAATATGCTATTTTGAAATTGTGTTTTTTTTTAGATTGATCTAAGCATGTAACATTAGTGAAAGGACAATACTGGACGCATATATGAATATATTATCTTAAACATGTAGATTTAATTTACAATTTAATACATTTTACTAAAGGCGGCTGCTTGTCCTAAAATTGACGTTTGTAAACATAAATTTAATGTTTGTAGTGTGAGAGTGGCATAAATAAACAAAATTGATGTGTTAAAATATGTAACAATAAAAAAGTAAATAACATAGAAACACGTTTTATTTTGTATATTTTTCTGACTTGTTTCGTTTTTTTTTTAAATGAGAGTGATTTTATTTTACATTTCACAGATATAAGATAATCTGAGTTTTTAAGAAAATTTGAAAACACTAAAATTTACTTCAAAAACGCAATTTCATTTTTCCGAAAAAAGTCTTCAGCAAAAAAAATTGATAATATACGCGTATGTGTGCATCGTAGATAAACATGGATTTTGTAAAAGTCCAGGGTAGGAATGATTGCACGGGTCTCATTTGAAAATTATTCATAAAGTTTATTTTTTTACTTAACAAGTCTAGACGCTAAAATTGTTGAATTTAAATTAAACAAAGAGACTAAAGTTACGTAGACACACAATAAGTATACATAATATTTTACCGCGATAATGATATAATCTTGGTGTCGGGTTTACTGTTCCCAAGTATAAACTTTACGTCAAAGATGTATGGAGATGAAAGAACGCCTCTACTGAGTGTTTTAGTTGTAATGTATTTTTGGTTTAACGATGTGGTTAGGCTAACGCGTCAGTTTTGTACTCGGGGTAATGTACTATAAAGGTTTGTTGTTGTCTGTAGGTTACTTACCCAACGACAGGTAAGATAAAGAGACAGACGAGGATCTAGGGGGAATGAAAATTATGAAATGAATGCATTTAAAATAATAATATTTAAGAGTGAATTTAATCTGGAATAATGGTAGTTGCACATTTTGGTCGTTTGACAGAAATATCATCTGGATAATTGATAATCGTAGAAAGTATGTTGGGCCCCCATGGAAGTTCATCATATTGTTACGAACGTATGGGTTTTGTGTGGACGTGAGCCCAGGTACGCTGGTTGGTGTGTGTGTGACGTCTGTGGTATAGTGTGGAACAATCCATTATGGAAGTATCTCAAACATGCGAGAATCGTCTCTACCGCACATATAAAAATAAATACAAACAAAGATTCTGTGGAACAGACAGAGTCTCTTTGACGAGTGTACAGTATATTGTAAACGATTTTGTGTAAAATAAATTTAAATCGCGATTTGATTAATAAAACCCCAAGTCAAATCATAACTATATGGCAAGAGCAAGTGTAGAAAACTGTCTGCCACATCAAGACAACCAAGTATTCGATCTCACGAGAAAATTACAGTTGACGACCTTAAACAGGGTCCGCACCGAACAAGGGCATTGCAACTTCATGATCCATGATTGGCGACTAGCTTCATGTCTAGGATCTGACTGTGGGGTGTAGAACCAGAATAATCGTTATGTAATAGAGGAGTGCCTCACCAGAAGATGATATACTGACCTTAAAGACCTCCACCAAGATAGTTTGGTCATCGATGGCCAAAAAAATCCCAACTCTTGCCAGACACACGAAAAGTAAATTGAGTAAGATCGTTCGTCAAGTTTGTATCGTTTTGTTTATAGATTTAATGTGATTAATAAAGTGAATATGTGTTGAATAAAAACGATCAGAAGTAGTTCAACCTTAAAGGTGTCCAATTTGAAATGCGAAAAGGAGGATATCGACAAAATAAGAACTTTTTTTTTTTTTTTTTTAAGAAAATCCTGTGCGGGAGACTCCCTAGATTCTGAAGACTCTAGGGGTCTATGACACTTGTTGTAGTGCCGCAGAGGTGTACGAGCTTGGTCGTCGCTACAAAGCGCCAATACTCAAGCAAGACCCAGTTGCTGTAAGGCTGGATGGACCCTTGGTGACCGGTCATTGGTAAAGGCTTATGAATTCTTCAACCCAGCGAAGAGCACATTCGAAATATTAATGGTATTTTTGTGTGCTCCGCCGGGATCCGAATCCACAACCCTCCAAATATTTACGAGTCCGAAGTGTTGCCACAACGGACTACGGACCGGTCCGAGTAAAAATCGTACTACCGAACTAATAATCGTAAATAAATAGTAACATCTAATAATCCTTTTAGAACATAAAACCGAAACAGATGAGTGTGTCGCTAAGCGACACACTCATCTGTTTCCTTATGTTTTTCAATAAGCCATATGTTTTTGTCTACGATCGTAGCATCTCATAAACATCTAGTATCTCGTAAACTATGTAACTATCTAATAGGCATCTATCATTGGAGCATTGAAGATCTGTGAGGATATTTCGATGAGGATGTTACTATTAGGATGTTCAATGAGGTGTTTGTTTATAATCTGCTTTGAATTCAATGCCGCACTCAGGAGATTTCTTCATCACTGACTAGAAGGAATATTCAGTTCACTTTACGCTAAAGTACCTACCCCCTGACAGATCTGTAACTGTAACTGTAACTCTGTCGCCATTCCGCTAGGGGTGGCCAGAGCCTCTGCAGAGTTGCCTCCATTTTTTCCTATCCTTACATACCTCCTTCAATTCATTCATATCCATCACCTTTTTCATGCATTTTCTTCTTTTACGCTCACTTTGTATATCCCATTCTTTCACAATCTCCTCAATCTGATCACTCCATACTTTTCTCGGTCGTCCCTTCCCTCTTTTTCCTTTCACACTTTCTTTGTATACATACTTTGTCAGTCTATCATCATTCATTCTTTCCACATGTCCAAACCATCTCATCACATTCTTTTGTACCTTAACTTTCACATCCTCTTTCAAATTACATTCTTTTTTTACCCATTCATTCCTAACTCTATCCCTCAGAGTTTTTCCTGTCATGCTTCTCAAATGCTTCATTTCCACCGTACATACTTTACTCATTTCGCTATCGTTCACTGTCCATGCTTCACTTCCATACATCAAAGTCGGTAACAATATGCCATTGTGTACCGCCATTCTCAGATCCATCGTCAATCGCTTGTTCTTTGCTATTCTTCCTATTGCACCGACCACTTGTTTTCCCTTGCACACCCTATTCTCAAGTTCTCTTGTCATCTTTCCATTCTTCTCAAACATACTTCCCAAGTATCTAAATTCATCCACAATTTCAACTTTCGTACCATTCAACAAAAACGTGCATTCTTCATTTTCATCCGTTCTGTCAAAAATCAGTACTTTCGTCTTACTTGCATTAATTTTCAACTTGTTCACACACAGAGCATGGTTCAGACTAGAGAGCATTGCCTGAAGCTCTGCTGCTGAATCAGCAATTAGTACTGCATCATCAGCATAAAGCAGAACTCCGACTTTTCTCTCTCCAATCTGTATGCCATGCCCTTCCAGATTCGCTTGTTTAACACAATGATCCATAATTATATTGAATAACCACGGGCTCATTATGCAACCCTGTCTCACACCCTTGTACACATTAAAATACTCGCTGTATTCTCCATCCACCCTGACACACGCCCTGCTATTTAGATAGATGGCGCGTATCGCGTTCAGAAGTGCTTTATTCACACCATACCTCTCAAGCACACACCACATCATACTTCTATCCACCGAGTCGAAGGCTTTCTCAAGATCTACGAAAGCCGCGTAGACCTTTTTATTTACGGCTAGCTGTTTTTCGACGATCTGTCGAAGCGCGAATATCTGGTCTACGCAACCTCTTTCCGGCATAAAGCCAGATTGTATATCTGAGACCTTCTCCTGTGTGGATAATCTTACCCTATGGATAAGAATCTTGCATAGCACTTTACCTGGCACACTAAGAAGGCTAATCGGTCTGAAGTTACGGCAGTCTTTTTTGTCACCTTTACCTTTGTAGATTGGCACAATGACCGCCTCTCTCCAGTCCGATGGAACCTCCTTGACACTAACACACAATTCGCAAAGCTCTTTCATCCATTCAATTACACATTCTCCTCCCGCTTTCATCATCTCAGGTCTCACACCATCCACACTTGCAGCTTTCCCATTCTTTAATTCCTTTATGACCTTTCTTACTTCTTCTTTCGATATTTTCAAAACATTGCCCTCATCATAATCTCCTTTCACAGTTAAATCACATTCTTCTTCACCAAAAACCTCATTAAAATATTCTTTCCATCTCTTTTTTACATCGTCTTTATTCCACAGAATGTCTCCGCTTACATTTTTGATTCCCGGAGTTGTGGACCTACAACTGTCGTTGTTTTGTCTCACCCAGCTCCAGAACATCTTTTTATTGTCAGAGAAGTCATTCTGTGCTCTTTCACTCAATTTTTCTTCCATTCTTCTCTTACTCATTTGAACTTCATTCTTCGCTAGCCATTTTTTCGCCTTGTATTCAGTCTCTAACACTTTATTCTTTCTGTCATTAATCCATTTTAAATAACTCTCTTTCTTCTCTTTCACTGCTTGTTTAACCCTATCATTCCACCATTCATTGCCTTTTCTATGCCCAATCGTAACTTCACCGCATACTCTCTTTGCGCTTTCGACCAAACATGTTTTAAATGTTTTCCACATTTTTTCTACACATGCATTCTTCACAAGTTCCTTGCATTCATCCGATTTCAAAATCTGGCTTATTTCAGCTTCAAAATCATTCCTGACATTTTCATCATCTAATTTTTCCACTTTCACTCTTTTCATCTTAATCACTTTCGTTCTTTTCCTATCTTTTACTTCGCCTATCATTACTTTTGCACACAAGAGATGATGGTCTGAGCCCACGGATATACCTTGGTAGACTCTGACATCTCTTATGGCACCTCTCATACATTCTTCCATACATATGTAGTCAATGACTGTGCGAGTATTTGGCCCATACCACGTGTATGTGTGCACGTCTTTATGCTTATACCAAGTATTTGATACAAACATACCATGCTCCACACACACGTCAACAAGCCGTCTCCCACTGCCATTGATGACACCCCTTCCGTTTGGTCCTATTACCCTTTCATACTCTTCCTTTCTTCTACCCACCCATCCGTTCATGTCACCAAGCAGAATCACCTTTTCTTCTTTGTCTTTCATTCTGATTTTATCGTCAAGCATATCCCAGAATTCATTCTTAATCTCCATACATTCTGAATCTACTGGCGCATAGCATGCTATCAGTAGAAAATTCGTTCTATCGTACTTGATCCTTACTAGGAGAATCCTAGGGGAGATCCATTCATAATTCCTGATATAGCTCTTCACACATTCACTAAAAATCACACCAACACCCTGTCTAGGACATCCATCTTTCACACCTGAGTAAATGAACAAATTTCCATTACTCATAACTTTCTCTCCTTCACCTTTCATTTTAGTTTCAGTCACACATAAAATTTTAATTTTTCTCTCATTCATCTCTTTCAATAGTTCTTCTTCCTTATTTTTCATACCTCTTACATTCAAAGTAGCAATAATCCATTCATCTCCTTTCTTACGTCTGCTTTTACCAGGCCACAGTGGTTTCCCATTGTACCTGGCAAAGCTTTTGGCAACCCTGCAGGGGCCATCCGACACTCCTCCAACAGTACGGCGACCGGGATTGTCAGCCCCAGTGCGCCTTCGCATGACTATCTCTCATATAAAATAACTTAGATGGTAGCCAAACTAGTGAATAACAGTCAAAGAATAAAAAAACAATAAAAATAACAACAAATCAAACATTAAAAATAAAAATATTATAACAAAATTAAATTGAATAGGTATCTACTTATGTCAAATTTAAAAAAAATAAAAAAATAATAATATTTAAAATAATTTTAAAAATGAAGTAATGTGGTGTGGTGTGGTGTTGTCCTCTCCTCTAAGTGCGGTATCTTGGGGTGTCTCCAAGCAGGTGGGGCTGATGGCGCTGACGTCTGGACCTCCCGATGTGCTCCCGATAACCCGCGCTGACATCTGCCTCTCGCCATTGTCGTTCATCTCCAGATTACTTGTTCTGTTGGGCTCCCTAGGGTTCCTGCCAGCGCACCTCTGGGGCTAGATACGCCACCACTCAAACTTTCTTCTTCGTCGCTTTACGACATCACTTTTGGATTTTTTTTAAAATAAAATCTTGTCATAAGCATGTAACATAACCTCAAAGTGACATTTATTTGTAACACCCAAACAAACCGGTATAAATTCACAGAAACAACATCCCCCACACTCTATTTCTTCAAATGAACTTGATTTTTGTGTTTTGTGACTAAACATTCAGCAAAGAACAGTTAGTTTTATTTATTTTTAAGAGATAAAAATTTCTGAGTGTCCATGACAAAAATTATTATTGTCACAGATGAACGACACAATATGTAATACAACAGCCACATTAAATGTTTACTTTATTTGTTTCACAATTACGATAACAACAAAATACAATAATTGATTGATATAAACATATATATACATATAAACACAATAATATTTATAATCATAATTTACACCAGCCTGTGGCTCTGAAGCCCAGCAAGCAATTCCCTTTTTATCTCTAACCTCCTTTTCTATGTTCTTTTGTTTTATTTTCAAATTCAAATTTAAATAATTATGATCCATTCTAAATGACTAATTCATCTCGTTACAGATCTTATGTTTTTGTATCATGTGTTGTCTTGTATAAATTCTTTTCACTGTTTTGTCTTTACAGAATAAATAAATAAATAAATCTCATTTCCTCGCTCCCTCTCTGCCTGGTGTACATGACAATCCTCACGACCGACTCTGCCCCGCTACTTTCATATTCCTACCATAGTACCAAAAGGCTTTACGTGTTCCACTAATGCTGCACAGCTTCTATGTCCAAAATTTTACCGTTGTTATTATTTTTATTTCAAATAGATTTGTGAAAAGGAAAGCAATTCACTAACTATTTTGCCTGGCCAGTTGTCTTCGTACGACAGCAGAAGCTTATGTGTATGCAATGCCATCTGTTGAACCAGGGTCGAAGTTATGGTCAAATGGGCCAGACGTGGTTCTAACCAACGTATTTTGTTCCAAATACGCTAGTCAAGAACAGCGATTTGACTCCCACGGCTGTTACACCGACTTATCTAACCAATATTTTAAAATATTATCTTTAAAATATTTAAATTTTTTATTATAAATAATTATAAAAAATTATAAAAAACACAGAGTTTTATTTTCACAAATTGAGTTTTTATTTCCACCTCAAGTACTTTCGACTTATTCACGTCATTATCAAGAGGATACTAAATTACAAAAATTGACAAGACAAATACCATAGAGAAATAAAATAAAAATAATGATTTAGGTACGACAAATAGGTACAATAAGGAAATGACACATAATATAATTACAATATTATATAATGATATAACAAATTGACAAAACAACAAACCATAGAGAAATCTAAATAAAAATAATAATTTATGTAAATAGGTACAATAATGAGATGACACATATTATAATTACAATATTAAAAAATTGACAAAACAAAAACCGTAGAGAAATCAAATTAATAAGTCACGATAAAGAAGCACAATTAGTTAATAACAAAGGTGAGGCAGCAGGAATTTGGACATTGACCAAATTGTAAGAATTAGAATTTTTATGTTTGTGGATTTCTAAAGTTTCTAGGGCAATTAGTTGTCTGCCCTTGCATCCGGAATGGAGAACCCTGACACCGTCATTATTGAACGAGTGGTCATTTTCGATACAGTGGTCCGCCATCTCCGAATAACCAGACAAACCCCTAAAAGCCCTCTTATGTTCTTTCAACCTTACATTTATAGATCTGGAAGTTTGTCCAACATAAACGGAATTGCAGTCATTACAAGATAATCGATATACACCCCCACCATCCATACGTTCAATCTTATCCTTATTGTTGAATAATATTTGACCTATATTACTGTTGGTATAATAGGCGCAACTAAAGGTATTTTTTACTAAGTGACCAAGGTTGGTACTCATTTGCCCTACATATAATATTCTTCTCCATTTCTGATCC